>OZ059833.1:18223021-19423021 GCA_964057195.1 Orthosia cruda | reverse complement strand
ATTTAGCTAGGGTATCCAGGTAAGAAAACAGTTCCGTCAACTATTTATCTTTCATCTATATTTCGTGAATGTATTGCCCACTGCTTTGCAAGGGCCTTGTCTCCCTTTTCCTTACAATTCTTACCACCTGCTTATGCAAACCATGAAATAACTGGTCGGTTGTAAATTATAGGAGTCGAGCCCATATCATCCACCACCACCACCATACTCACCTCTGCCAACCTCTAGTTCACCTTTGTCATCATTTGCCTAGACTTTTCCAAAAGGTTGTGGGATTTCAGTCTAACCGGATGCAGTATAATACCTAACGCCTAAGCTTGGTAATTTTGGTATAAAAGAGCCTAAATGGTGTTTACTTACAAGATACTTCGGATCAGTGTTAAGCATCAACAAGCTGAGTCTCCATGTTTGGAGGCATACTTCAGATTCCAGCTCGTTACCGAAGGTCCATAACGGACCACTACCAGTAAACTTTGAAACTGAAGCCAAGTAGAAAATTATTAACGCGAAGGGTCCTACTAATCTGTAACAAATATTTTAGAGTCTTAATTAACAGCATCAGAACTCTACGGTCTTCTTGTCATGGATCGCCGCCTACTAAATGATATGATAGCTCAGCTGGCAGGGTTTTTAAGGAAGTATATCCAGAGCAAAAATTTGATAGCTGAGTAGGTTCGGCTTGCTTAGAGAATAACGAGAATATAATATCTGAAAATGGATAGAGAATATATCAGATACGCCAGATTTCCAAAAATAACACTCAACGCAAGGCCGTTAATTTTCGTTTGATCGGGTGCGGCTTAACTTAAATAGGCAAATAGACTTTAAAAAAATCAAATCGATGGTTTAAAATATTTAGAGAAAGCCCATAATTGATACAGATCGATATTATTATTCTGTGAGTTCAGTAACTTACCTTATATAACGTTTCCATAGAACACTGAACAGGTTCTGCTGTCTATTGACGTTACCGAGAAGACCCTTGATATGGAGTAGACCAGACATGGCGAAGAACGTGTCGACCACCACATCGATGTGGATGAACATGCCTCCTATGCCTTCAATGTTCTGCAAAAATAAAAGAAGCAAAAATTTTTTTTTTGACCTATATGACAGAATGAATAGTTGCGCTAAAAATATACCCTGAGAGCTAAGTAGAGGTGCGCACATTTTGGCTTAAGATAATTTTTATCACCCGACGGAAAAAGAGAGTGTTATAAGTTTGACGTGTGTGTATTTGTGTATCTGTCTGTGGCATTATAGCTCCTAAACGGATGAACCGATTTTTATTTTTTTTTGTTTTAATCGAAAACGTGTTCATGACTATGTTTGATGAAAATCGGTTCAGCCGTTCTAAAGTTATCGGCGTTTTACTTTTTGAATCGAGGTGTTTTCGCAAGATATCGTGTCATAATTGGGTTGTTGAAATAAATAAAATGGTCAATATTTTTTTATGTACTTGCAAATTTTCTTAAATATTTTTATTCGATTAAGCAATTGAAAATCAATAAAAAAATTATCAATAACCACGTGATTACGAATGAGCCACGATTGGTCATCATGTTGGTGACGTAATAATGCTCAAGGAATTTGACGATAGTATAGTGTCACTGTCAACTACACATGATTTGACTAACAATATCCGAAAATTGTTACAAAAATACTATTTATAACACCATGTGTGATAAAGGATTAATAAAGGCTAATTTCGATAATATACCTGATGGAGGATTTGGAAGCTTTGAGCATAAATAAAGTAGTTGTGAGTGGACTGGTGTATGTTATTGTTTTTTACCATAACGTAATCGATTTCACATATGGGTAGGTGATATTGGTATAAAATAAAAAGAAAACGAGCACGATTGGCGCAAAACTTCGACTTTGGATATCAAAAAACTTCATTAGATACCACTAAATATTAAACAAGCCGAAATCTGTATTCTAAGCTGTGGAACCTTTATTTTTATTAATTCATCCATAAATGCGTCGGAACTCGATTGGGGACATCTTGCAGCGGCAACAGGCGTTGATGACAAACTGCGTAGCTTTAATACGACGATCCTTGCTCTCTATGACAGACATGCCCCTGTGAAGAAAGTTAAACTCAGGCGTGCACCTGCTCCTTTGTTGACCGCGGGGGTACGTATGGCGATTAGACGTAGGCATCGAGCGTTTCGGAAGTTTAAAAAGGATCGCAGTGAAGGAAATAAGAACCTCGTCAGAGCTGCAAGAAATCGGTGTAATCAGATGATACGCAACGCCAAACGCCGCCATATTCTCGAAAAGATTTCATCCTCTTCTCCTGCTGATTGATATCTGGAAATTCTTCGGAACTCTCGGTATCGGTAGGAATCGTCATGTGGATTTTCCCAAGACGATTGGCCTGGACGAAATCAACCGTCATTTCACAACCTATTGTCCTATGGATTCCCAAATCTTGTCTCAGACGGTTGATTTCATTACTAGCCTACCCGGTCCTATCATAGAACCATTTCGCTTTTCTCCAGCCACCGAGGATGAGGTTAAAAAGATGATCCTATCCATAAAATCCAAGGCTGTGGGCCATGACGACGTCAGGCGTTACATGGTCACTATCATCCTCGACTTTCTTCTCCCACCGATTACCCACATCATCAACTTTTCTCTCGATTCCGGACAGTTCCCATCCCTGTGGCGTATGGCATACGTACGCCCACTTCCTAAAATTTGAAATCCCTCCCTGCCTAATCATTTTCGTCCAATTTCCAATCTCCCTTTCTTATCCAAAGTGCTCTAGGCCTGCGTACACAAGCAGTTTTCGGCGTTTATTTACCGAAACAACCTCATAAGCTCATTCCAGTCTCGATTCAGACCTGGACACAGTACAGCCTTTGCTCTCCTTAACGTGACTGGCGACATTAGAGAAGCTATGGAGAATACTAAGGTGTTAGTATTAATTGATTTCTCCAATGCCTTTAATGCCGTTAGTCACGATATACTCCTTTCTATCCTCTCCCATCTTATGGTTTCTTTCGAGGCGTTGGAATGGTTCTCCTCTTATCTTCGGGGGCGTCAGCAGTCGGTTCGCGTCAATGAGAGTTCGTCGAATTGGCGTGACCTGGATGCTGGTGTTCCACAAGGCGGTATTCTATCTCCATTATTATTCTCAATCTTAATGCTATTAAGGACTGGTCTGACAGATTTGGGGTGTCCGTAAACCCCTCAAAATGCCAGGCTATTGTAATTGGAAGCTCACGCATGATGGGTAGAGTGGCGGTAGGCTCCCTTCCACCGATCTTATTCAATGGTTCCCTCATTCCCATTAGTCCTAGCGTGAAAGATCTCGGTTTGCAACTTGATTCGACACTTTGCTGGCAAAGTCAAGTATCTAGTGTCAGTCAGAGAGCCAACGGTACTTTGCGATCCTTGTATCGTTTGAGATGGTTTTTTTGCCTGTAAAGACGAAGACAATGCTTGTGCAGGCTTTAATTTTCCCATTCATCGACTATGGGGTCGTGTGCTACTTTGACTTAAAACGGTCTTGCTTGACAAACTAGATAGGGTCTTGAACAACTGTATTAGATTCATATTTAATCTTCGAAAATATGACCATGTATCGAGCTTCAGGTCCGAGTTAAAATGGTTGCCCATTCACCAGAGAAGAAGCTTACGCGCTTTGACCACGCTATTCTCTCTACTTAATTCGCCTACCTCTCCTTCCTATCTTATCTCTGGCTTTCAATACCTAGGTTCTTCACACGCTCGCAATCTGCGTTCTTCCAATAATCTCCTCTTACTCTGTCCTTCTCATACTACTGATTTCGTTCACTCTTCCTATCACATCCATTCCATTCTTGTTTGGAATGCGCTTCCTTCCGAGATCAGGACGGCCACCAGTCGAGTCATCTCACTTTCTTCTTTTTTGTTACTCCATAAATATATATAATATGTATATTTATATAGGTTTATATTATATTCAATATATATGTACGTGTATTTCATCTATTTTAGCGCTATTATCTACTAGTTTTTTATTATTAAACTATGCACCGCCATGTTATCTCTTCACCACCCTTGGTTGACTGGTAGAGAATGCCTAAGGCATTAAGTTCGCCTTTGTACCTTTGTGCATGAAGTCTAAATAAATAAATTATAAAGAGGTAAAGTTTTATCAAATTAATAATCTAATACGAATATAATACTAAATTACAACAAGATAACAACATAATTAACACATTCTAATTGGAATCTAATTAAACATAGAATATTTCTCAAAACTTTAGTACAGATTGCTAGGTTATTGCGCTAATCATATTTTTGTAGTATTCGTACATAATGGTACGAAGCAATCACGATAACTTTTAAGTTTCGATATTTTTGATATATTCATCAATATATTGACGATATTCTACCGACGGAAATTCTATCCCATAGGGGGTAACCCCTATGGGGTGGAATTTTCAAAAGGGAGTTGAAAGTTTGTATGTAATTTTTACAGTTTGTAAGTTGGACACGTGAAATTTTAGATTTAAGGTCTTAGTTGATAAAAAAAAACATTTATTTTTTAGTTTTTGGAAATTCTACTCCTAAGGAGACAAAATAGGGATTGAAACTTTATATGAAATTTCTTCGGTTCGGAAGGTAAAACATTTGAAATTGTAGGTTTACGCTTTTAATTAATAAAAAAACAATGAGTTTAATTATTTCCTGAAATTTTAGATTTACGCTCTTCGTTGATATCAAAATCAAAATATTTTTTTTTTTATTTCACATAGGCCTACATGGGCACTTATAAAACGTCGACAAAAGGTGCACGGTTCAGGTTGGTCGTTTCCTATGGAGAAGAACCGGCAAGAAACTCCATGGTCACTCTTTTAAAAATGGTTTGGTTTTACAATATGTCCATGTTACAGCATTAGTACTTAGATATGGGGGGACAACGCAGGCCCGACTTATGACAATAAGTCGTAAGAAACTAAAAAAATTAAAATAGAAAGATTAATCGCACCTTTTGTCGACGTTTTATAAGTGCCCATGTAGGCCTATGTGAAATAAATCAAAATCATTTTTTTTTATTTCACATAGGCCTACATGGGCACTTATAAAACGTCGACAAAAGGTGCACGGTTCAGGTTGGTCGTTTCCTATGGAGAAGAACCGGCAAGAAACTCCATGGTCACTCTTTTAAAAATGGTTTGGTTTTACAATATGTCCATGTTACAGCATTAGTACTTAGATATGGGGGGACAACGCAGGCCCGACTTATGACAATAAGTCGTAAGAAACTAAAAAAATTAAAATAGAAAGATTAATCGCACCTTTTGTCGACGTTTTATAAGTGCCCATGTAGGCCTATGTGAAATAAATCAAAATCATTTTTTTTTTATTTCACATAGGCCTACATGGGCACTTATAAAACGTCGACAAAAGGTGCACGGTTCAGGTTGGTCGTTTCCTATGGAGAAGAACCGGCAAGAAACTCCATGGTCACTCTTTTAAAAATGGTTTGGTTTTACAATATGTCCATGTTACAGCATTAGTACTTAGATATGGGGGGACAACGCAGGCCCGACTTATGACAATAAGTCGTAAGAAACTAAAAAAATTAAAATAGAAAGATTATATATTAAATAAAAAAGTTAAAAAATGTTAACTAGCATCAAGAAGGCCTACAATGTTCACACATTCACAAAACAATCGGTAAAAGAATCTATACAAAGGTAAAAAAAAATAAGTATAACAAGACTAAATTTAACAGGATAAAAAGGATTAATGTATTTATTGTATTTTTTTAAATCACCCCTGAGGGTTAATCTCAGCCTCTAATGTGCTTGCCTCATAAATATTAAAAAGTAAAGTGCTGTCATCTGCAAACATTGTCATAGGATATGAAGATGCTGATGGAAAGTCGTTAATATAAACAATAAATAGAAGCGGCCCGAGTACGCTACCTTGTGGTACTCCATAATTTACTGTTCTCTGGCTAGATTAATATGTTTTTTCGCTTTTTTTAGAAATTCTACTAATTTTCGTTATTTGTTACCTCGAATTTCGGGACCAAACCAGCACATGGACGCCAGGTGACCCCGTGTATGGCACCCTTGGTCCCCTTGTGTTGGGTAAAGGTCTATGGCCCCACCACCTACCATTTTTCGGCCGCAGGGAATAGGGAGATTGTCGGCCAACGCTATACCGACAATCCTCCTCCCCTGCGGCCCCAACGCGTTCACCATCAGACGGTGGCGACCCCGTCCAGGCCGCGGTAGATAGGGAGAGCGGCGCACTGCAAAACCGGCACTCTTCTCCCGCCGTGGCCTCCAACCCTCAGCCGTGATATCGCATATATCGGGTATGGGAGGCCCCATACGATATCACCCAATTACGATGTTACCCCAACTACGTTACGATGTCACCCAGGCGGCACTGCAACCTTTTTGTTGGCTGCTACGTAATCTGCTTATCGGCTACTGAGCCTCCCGGCCTCGACAATGCGGGAACCTACCGGGGGGATTGTAGCACACATCTGATACATCCGATTCAATCTTGTTATTATCACCAATATAATGATGAATATATCAAAAATATCGATCCTTTTAAGTTATCGGTGCTTGCTTCGTATAATTATGTACGCATACTACAAAAAAAACCCTAATAAATGTGATTCGCACAATAGCCAAGTACCTAGCAATCTGGACCACCGTGAGAAGCCAGCATTAGGTGCACCTCTCCCGTACCTTAAATACAGGCGTGATGTAATGTCTATGCCTCAAACCTACCTTATCATAGTCCCTGGAATTGATAATTCCTGACCAGCTCATATAGAAAATCTCGTGCACAGTGATGACTAATGCTGCAGTCAGGAACCTCATGCCATTCATTACTCTGATCTCTTCCTTGTTGTCCTTCACCAGGGCTTGGCGGTTATTGATGATGCAGAACGATTTTGTTATTATTGTTTCTGTAAATGAAGTTTATAATAAATTTTACAGATATTTGGTTTTCAAGGATTAAATTTTGCTTGTACATAATAATATAATTTTATAAGTGAGATGTCAAGGCATAAAATTCTAGTTAATCGATTGACTTAAATGCAAGAAGCGTTACACAAATACACAAACAACACCAAAGCAATAACTTTTTGTTTTCGGAAAAAAAAATGACAGTGTTAATAATGTAAAACTGATTTTTCATCTTGTCAGAAAAAACAAGTGTGTGCCTCCCATCTGCCTCGTTTAAAAAGTAATATCTAAAATAATTAATAGTACATTGTGTATTAAGGGTGGTAAGTAAGGAATTACGATCGAGGCTCTAGTAGAAGCCCGAAGTCGAAGACTGAGGGCTTTTTGAGTCGAGGTTCGTAATTCCCGTACCGCCCGTGAAACATACAATGTTTTTCATCACATTTGCAAGTAATACACAAGTCAGCACAGCTATTACTCGTATTACAAAATACGTGAACTTTTTTTTAAGCGGACGGCAAGTTTTTGCCAACGCCACAGATTATACAAATGTTTGGTTCAGAAACGTTAAGGGCAAATAATTACGTAGGTACTAGTCAGCCATGACGGAGTGTAAAAAAAAAAATCGACGTTTTAATAAAAATAACTATTAAAATCGATTATTAAGAACATTAGTTGAGTATTTAAGTAACATGTAGCGAGATTACAAAGAAATTCCTGTTTAGATAACATTTTAAGATCATTTTTCAATTGCTTGAACTTGCACAGCATACTGTGCTATAAATTAAAAAAAAAAATTCTTACCGACCTTGGGTTTCATGACAAAAAGAAAGCTCAAGGGTTTTATATGGGGCATTACGGCCAAGTTAACCTGTATGTTTAGATACTGTTTACGTGCAAGTGTGATGAAAATAATGTTTGCAATAGAATCTCAAATCAGCTGTGCATGCAGCTTAGAAATTGCGCCAGGGATAGTAAAGTTTTAAAGATGATTTCTTCTCTCGCACACTCCGTTCTTCATACACAAGAGTAGCTCACACAGAAGAAGAAAGATGAGGTAGTCGACAAGTAAAAAATTCATAATGTAATGATATGAAGAATGCTCCTACCGTCGTATATCGTACCTAAACTGTCTGGATGTTGGCTATCACTGGCTGTATGAAGTCGGTAATAAGTTGAAGCCGCGGCCATTGCTATCAGCGACACTATTAAGGCCCTGAAAATAATAAACAGGATATTTTCTCATTGACAGTGTTGCGGACGATTATTTCTTCTCCATATCCTATGATTTCCAGCTACAATCTGGGGGTCTTTAAGTCAAGAGTGAATAGGTTATTTCTAGGCAAGCGTGTTTCACCGTCGACCACATCATCGCTTACCATCAGGTGAGATAGTGGTCAAGCGCGAGCCTATAGGATATAAAAAAAAAAAAAAAAAAAAAAAATCCATCTACTACTTAAAAATTTGGACTTACGGAATTGCATTATTGGACTTATTTTTCCGTGATCCGCGTCCACTCGACCCGCTTAGACTCGACCCGAAGAATAATACCAGATGTTTTACTACCAATTCAGTGCCATTTATACAGTCAGGCAAAGTTATATTTTAATTCTAAATAACTTATATACATATATATAATTGTATACATAGAATATTTAATATTTTGTTATGATATATAACTTATCCTGGTAGTCAGTGACTTCGTTTCAAAAATGTTGTTTAATAAAGCTACCCTCTACCTCGCTTTTCTGGAAACAATAGATGAAGGGGCTCAGTCATTCCAGAACTTGGGCCGAAGATTATCAAATGATTTTTGTGAAACTATGGTTCCTACATAGTTCTGTATTATTTATAGATAATTTTGTCAACCATATTTTTTTTTTCTTGCTTACCTGCTTATTAACCTAACAATTATAATCACGTATAAAGACGGAATCAATATACCACCGTGCCACTAGCTATAAGATTGAAATGATAATTACGAGTAACAATAATCTGTGATTTTTACTCCAACGTACAAAGCGGATATATTATACCTATTAAAAAGGATAAGTACTAATTTATTTAGTTAATGATTTATTTATCCAAACATAATTTAAATTTTACTTTCTTTTTTGTTTTTTTTTTTTTGTTATTGATAGGCTCGCGTTTGACCACTATCTCACCTGATGGTAAGCGATGATGTGACCGACGATGGGGCATGCTTGCCTAGAAGTAACCTATTCACTCTTGACTTAAAGACACCCAGGTTGTAGCTATCAGGCAATACAGACTCCGGCAAGGACTTCCACTCCTTAGCTGTACGCACAACACAAGTATTCCCAAAACGCTTTGTGCGTACGGGTGGGATGTCCACCATAAACCGATGACGCATCGCCGTTTGTGTTGTAGTCCGATGATGGAGCGGGCTAGGTGAAATCAAATTGTGCAGCTCCATCGCACACTCCCCTATATTTAACCGATAGAAAAACCAACAGGCTGGCTACACGGCGACGATATCCTAGGCTCTGGAGCATTGACTCGACCAGTTTCTCATTGCCGATGAGCCTCTTGGCCCGTTTTTCAATCGATTCAAGTGCATCAAGCTGATATTTGGCAGATCCGTCCCAGAGATGAGAGCAGTACTCCATGCATGACCGAACTTGCGCTTGATACAAGTAAAGCAGCTGTTCTGGCGTGAAGTACCGTCTCACGTTCGTAAGGGTCCCCAACTTTTTGCGGCCAGCTGAGCCTTTGCCTCAATGTATGGACCAAAATTGAGGGTCGATGTCAAAGTAATGCCAAGAAGCTCAAGATCGTCCGTTACCGAAACGGTCACATCACGGAAAGAAGGAGCCGGGTGGAATTGGCTCCTTTTTGCGGAAGAAAGACATGCCTGGGTCTTAGCAGCATTGAAACTAACCAGATTAGCATCGCCCCATTCGGAGACTGCCTTCAAGGATAGGTTCAAGCGCTCAACCATGACCTCCCGCTGAAACCGGATCTGAGGCCCAGTAGCACGTGCGTCAGACACACTGACCTCTATTATACAAGTACGCTGGACTAAACATACTATATGAAATGACAGTTGATTTTTGTGCTGATTCAAAGCGCCCCGCTCGAGCGTATCAGGAACTAAAATTGATACATTTAGAGATAGGATACTACCGATTTTCTAAAAATTAGGTAATACTAATATATTTGACTGGAAATATTATAATATTGTAACTAATATATCAGTATTAGTGATATTTTTAAATTACACTAATATCAAAATAGTAGTCTTGGCAAGGCGTATCACTCATTTTCTGTATTGACTTCTCGTAGTATGTTGGAACTAAATATCTCATATTGGTATTGGTGATGAATGTTAGGTATATGAATGCCTAATAATCAGTAATAATATGTTCAAAAGCGATGTGTAATACTAAATTCTGGAATCATCATCATGATCATCCACAGCCCGACTTCGCCCAATGCTGAGCACAGGCCTCTCTGTTGTACCAATCACCACGTTCCTGAGCCTGGAATTAATTCTGGAATAATATCATGATAGTTATAATTATATTAACAAATATTTTGAAGTCAAATAATTTATTATCTGCATCTGAAACAGAGTTAAAGTCTTCACCTTGCTGGAATGCGATACCACTCTTATTTGCACCTTAACACTACAGAGACAGGATCTCAGCGATGAGAGCGAGAAATACGTCCGTTGTAAATGATTATCCATCTCATTTATTATTATTATTATATAAATGATGTTCCCTTCACGAATCCGATGGGCGTACAACTAGTGTACTTGAGCGAGGAGATACTTGCTCAAATGTGATAGTTTTTAGGATAAGTTGTTAGTTAGCCTAACCCCATATTTAAATCTTACTGATCTGACAGTAATACGCTATAACTTTACTAGCACGCTATCCACTAGTTTATAGCTTGCAATCTGACTGAAAATTTTTTTAGTAACCTTTACAGCATTTATTCTATTACTTAAAAATTTATCATAATAAAAATAACTGTTTTTTTTTCTCTTACGTATTAAATTATTCTCACGATCGATAAAACCCATAAAAGTATTTTACCGAAAGCTGTGTCCCATCTCTAATATTAGTTCCATGCGACTCTCACGTTAATTCACGTTGCTATCAGCGCCAAAATGGCGATAATCAAATGTCTTCATTTTGTCATCGATAATATGAAGTCCAGTGTACAATGTATGATTGAGGTCAGTGGTCAGACACCATTATACCCGATGTCCATCACTTCGTTCCCCGCCACTGGGGGACAGCGGGAAAACCTTTAAAAATATTCTCGTTGTCCACCACTGGAGGAACGTGACCGGATTTTAAACATCTTCTATGGCTACCGCTGGGAGACAATGTCACAATTTTGCTGCATTTTGTTTGTTTTCTCCTATTTTTTAATTCATTTTCCTTTTTTTTGTCAAAATGCAAATAACTCAAAATAAAGAAAAGTCCAAAAAACGCAAAATGTACGTTTACAGCGATCTTTATATTCAAGAATCCCAATTGGAACTTGTAAACTGCCAAATATCTGTATTTGACGTGGGTTAGCTCTTGACTCTATCTAGGTCAGAGGTAACAGAAACAGAGTCAACGATGGAGTAAGCTTACCCAGAAGAAGCCTCTTCACTCCAACTTTGAATAGATTCGGGTTGAATGCGATCGGAAACAGACGCAGGTACTGAGTTCCACTCATCCGCTGTGCGCATTATGAAGGATGTTTGGAAGCGCTTGGTGCGAATTGGTGGAATGGTAACCAGGTAAGGATAGTAACTTCAAGAACGTGTAGATGTCCGATGGTAGAAGAGGGGTGGCGGGATAAGGTCGTGGAGTTCTTGAGCACACTCACCGAAGTACAGTCTGTAGAAGTCTGTTATCGCTGTGAAATTATTATGTCGGTTAATTACCCAATTCAATGAAAAAATAAGCAATGACACTTTTAATAAGTAATAGAATGATGATATTTTAAAATAACTATAGTGAAACATAAAAATAAATAAATAAACAATCAAAATGAAACAGAATTGTGACATTGTCTCTCATGTTTAAAAATCCGTGTCTCTAACCCCAGTGGAGTACAGCGAGAATAATTAAAAAATCCGTGTCGCTGTCCCCCAGTGGTGGACAACGAGAATATTTTTTTAAAGTTTTCCCACTGTCCCCCAGTAGTGGCCAACCAAGAGGTGGATATCGGGAATTATCACGTCCCGTCCACGTACCTCCCAGAAACAGTGCTGTCGTCTGCATACCCAAAGGTTTTAGCAGATCATTTATATGGAACAAGAACAATGTTGCTGAGAGCACCGACCCCTGAGGAACCCCTGCATTAATAACCAGATGGCTAGACGAGCAGCCGTCTATGACCATTCGGATGGACCTATCCCTCAGGAATACGCAATCCAAACACACAAATCACTGGTCAGACCGAATGAAGTAAGTTTACCAATGAGGCTTTCGTGCCAGACCCTGTAAAAAGTCTTCGAGATATCGAGGGAGACGACAAGCGCTTCTCTGTGCCTCTCGATGGTATGCCAGGAGCTTAGAGTTGAGCACCCGTTCCATACTCTTACAGAGGGTGGGCCTGTAGTTGGCCGGGTCAGCCCAACTACCCATCTTGGGCATGCTTCCATTCGGTACTTTTTCAGCGTCTAACGAAAGGCGATAAAGGCATGTCAAGATTGATTTTGTTTGTTTGGTTGTATCTGCTATGGGGCGCCTGTTTGGGCTGATAGGGCCACAATAGGGGCGGTACGACGTAAATTACTTCAGAGTCAGCGTTTGGCTTTGATATTCTTATGCAAAGCATACAGGACGGTTAGTACTGAGGCCTTACCGGTACTTGCTGGCGTACTTCCGGTCGACCTTGAAGTGCAGGGACGTGCTGCAATGTACTATTCTGCAAAAGAGACCATGGACGCGGACTTTTTAACGCGGAGTGACCGTGAGAAAATCTCTATATTATTTAAACCACATATTGACGTCTGGGAGGAACTTTTATCCGAATGGCAATGTAGGTGGGATAATTCCATCAAGGGCCGACACCTCCACCAATTCTTTCCATCCGTTCGCGTGCGGCTGGCCAGGACGTGGCTGGAGGTGGATCACTGTGTTGCCCAATTTCTCACAGGTCATGGTAACTTTAAAAGTAAATTATTTTCCTTCAAGCTTTTTGCCTCGCCTTTATGTCAGTGTTCCACATCTGACTGCGAATATGTACAATTTGCACATCATATCTTATGGGAGTGTATCTTTGGCAGAATGAAAGCAATACTATGTTGAATAATGTACAGGCAGTATCAGGAGCTGTTTACTATACGGACCTTGTGGAAACTAGAACAAATTTCCGTGCGTTCAAGCGTTTTTGCCATAACTATTATTGGTATTATTATAACAGCTCACAATGTTAGGACCCATTAATATTAATGCAAATTTTTATCCGTAGTGCTAGGCAACTGGGCTTATCCCAGTTGTAAACGACCCTTTCTGCCTATTGGTCTTCTTTGTTCTGTCTCCTGCTTGATATGGAGGGAAGTGGAAATTTGTAATTTTCTTACTCCTCTATTATTCTTTTCTGATTAATTTCGTTGCGGGATCCAAGACAGTTAAATTCATTCTCCGGGACTTCGTCGAGCTTCATTGCCTTGGCGCTTTTCTGGTGGTCGCCACTGTTGATTCTGGCTTTCAGGAGGAGCAGTGGTTTGGGAATAGTGCGTTGGGATTTGCCCAAAAAAAAAAAAGACGTGTCAAGATCGGAGACAGCTCAGGCGCACAAGTTCTGAGTAAAATTGCTGGTATCCCTAAGATATGATAACGGGACAAACTGTCACATATATTATCTACTTATCGCTTTCGTTACGCTTAAGCGAACTGTAAGAAAAAAACTACAATCGTGGCAACGGATTTCACCCCGGCATTTCGCCTCCTCGCGCCACAAACAAGCGCGCGGAAGCCGCGCGTTCGCCACGTGGATGGAATTATTTTCGTATAAATGCGCCCTAAGGCCAGGGCCGCATTGCCAGGGTGACGGCGATGACAAGACAGCGACGCGAAAAAATTTGGCTACAGTGCAGAGGCGATAAGTCAGCGAATCTTGGCAACATCGTGTAATGATTGGCCACACTGGTTAGGTTCAGGCGATTGAGTTTGAGTGATTGGTGGCCAGACTAACGTCAAACGACAAACATGACACTGGTAACGGTGGCACCGTGCAGTGGCATTTGTTTCGTGATACGAAGAAGACGTACCTACTTGTCGCTATAGATTTTTCTGACCCAATATCTTTCTCCTTGAGAATTCTTCTCATAAATTAAAAAGGGAAAGGGTTCATGAAAGTAATCAAGAAAGAAGCTCAAGCTTGAACAACAGATAAATTGATACACATTACGATCGACATAATTATTCTAATAAAAATCACTTGGTCGGTCGAGTGACAAAATCAAACTGTTTCTATCGCACGAAGTCTCGTTGCAACTCTTCGCGCATGTAACATCGCGCTCTGTTGCTGTGCTTCAGTTGAGTGGGACAGTGCGGCCCCCAGATGCGTTGCTGATTACTTGATTATAGATCGCACCAAGTTGCTGTCATATAGCCGCCAATCGCTCGAAAATCAAATGTCGTCGCTGTACGCCGAAAATAAATATTCATTGCGGACACTCAGGTTAGCTAGTACAATTGATAATGTCACCAACACAAATAAATTTCACAAGTCGCCGCGGCAGTGCGACCGATGCTATTGTTAACATAAGTTTGTTTTTGTGTTGTCGCCGTCGCCGCACCAGTGCGGCCCCAGCCTAACAAAGCGACAGTGTTAATGCTATTGCACTTATAACTAACGTTAGCCAGTCTGTTCGGAAACAATACAGGTTTCGTTCTTTTTTTTTGTTATTTTGTTGCAACACTGTGTCAACTCGCTATCAACGAGATTTGACAGTTTTGGTTGTGTTGACAGTTGACACTTACTTCTAAAAATGGGATTAATTGCGTGTAACGTGATACGGTGGGTCTTGTTTTGGATTTGTGGTAATTGTTAAATAATCAACCCATCGTTACTCGAAATTACGTCCACGATACGCAAGTGGTACTGTGAGTCGCCCGTGCATTTGTTCGGGTATATATTTCGCGCGCAGCGAAGTGTTTTTGTCGGAAACGTGTCTAGCCGTTTGGCGGGAATACCACCAGACCACGTCCCTTATTCCCTTAATATTATATATATATTTGTGCACTATAACCCCCGACCGGACATGGGATTAATTAGTAGACCACCGCAGGAACAAATGTGAGCAGTAGTTGTAAGTTCTGTACTTGTATCACTTTCCACTTATACGGGCATTGGAAAAACAGGCCCCTAGCTACCGCTGCTGCGTATCGCGGTTTCGCGGGTATAGACCTTGTAGGATCCAAGAGTGATGATCTATTGCTCCATTGCTCATGGACCCCAGTGTTTGCCTATTGGCTTGTGATCCGTAGGTCCGTATTCTGCATTTGGTAGCAGAACATGGTTTGCATTCCACCATCACAGTATATGCTAGGACACTCGTTCACACTGAACGCTGTATTGTTTGTCGGTTTGTTTTTTTATTGTTGAGCATACTTTGGTTGGAAAGTGATACATTTTTGAGTCAGTCAGAGGTAGCTGTGTCTTGTTAGGTTGAAATCAACCCCCACCGTTATATACCAACCTGGTAAAATAAAATACACAGCTTTCAACTTAATATTTGTCACTCCGGGATAAAAGGTTAAGGTTTTGTTTTTGAATTTTCTTGTTTGTTGTGAACAATATAGGTTTGGTGAAGACTAAATAGTTTCCCCTAATTGTATTTAATTGAATTATAGTTATTGTTGAACCTTTTATCTTATTTTTGTAAGATTGTTTTTTATTGTAACCAAGCTCGGTGCCCGCCTGCCTGAGTGAAAGTTGTTGAGTTGCATTGTTACCAATTGTATAAGGAAATTGGTTATTGTTTGTTTGATATTGACAGTAATATTGTAAATTGATTCAAGTTAAAGTCATTGATTCTAACTATTAAAGTAAATTATATATTGAATTTATTAAGTATTAACCTACCCACTTGTGGTTTGATAATTTTTTTTTTATTGTGATACCCACTTGCATTTTGATAATTTTTATTTATGTTGTGATGTTCACTTGTGTTTTGATATTTTTAATTTTTGTTACAAATTTATATTTGGGGTTCCTTAACAAATTTGTATTGAAAAGTAATTGAATAGATGTAACAAGATTCAGTATTATTTGTTAAATTAAATTGTTGTTTCTCTTACAGACTTAATAAACACATCAACACGGTCTAGGGATATTTTAAAAAAAGCGAATTACTATCAATGTGTTAATTATTTATATGACATGTATATATTTAAAAGATACGTTATTTAATATTCTACCATTTTTTAATAATGGTTAAGGTACTTCGATTAAAATTTCAGGATTTTATGGAAAAAAATGAAGCTTAGACGGAAGCCGTATATGAATTAACTTTTAATTTATGAGTAAAAACTGAAAAAAATAGAAAAATCATTTAATTTGTGTTTATAAACTTGAAGTTAGTAAAAGAGAAAGCGCCCATGATGTTCATAACACATCGGCAACGATTCGGCATGATCAGAACAAGGTTGTCAATGTCTTGCTGCCGAATATTGTCCCATGTCCTTCTGAGGTGCGCAAAAAGTTGATCTTCTGTAGCCAGATTTTCAGGAACTTCCTTCAGAACTCTTCTTTGCAGCATATCCCACGCATGCTCAATGGGATTTAGATCTGGCGATTGAGCAGGCCAGTCTAAGGCCCTAACATTGTGTGTATATAACCAAGCTGCTACCGTTCTCGCCGTGTGTGCCCGGGCATTGTCGTGCATGAGCAGGAAATCTTGCCCCATTTGTGTTCTGTGGGGCAAGATTACGGGCCCCAGCACCTGTTGGACGTATCGTTCTGCCGTCATATTGCCCCGCACCCAAACGAGATCCGTCCGTCCTCCAAGACGAATTCCTGCCCAAACCATAATTGTTCCTCCTTGGTATGGGTGAACTTCCTGAGGGTTCTGAAGACGGCTCCATCGTCCAGGAACTCGCCAAACACGCGTCCTTCGTGAATCTGGATGGAAGCCGAACCTGGATTCATCCGTGAACAGCACATGGGACCATTGCTCACGGCCCCAGTCCACGTGGTTCCGAACCCATTCTAATCGTCGTCCACGATTGCCTCTCCGTAAAGGTGCGACCCGGAGTGGTCTACGAGAGCGTAGATTGCTTTTATGCAGTCGCCTTCTTACAGTTTGGTCACTCACAAGCACTTGGTGTTCCACTCGCAGCCTTTGGACCAATTGAGTCGCCGTTGCATTTGGTTGAGCTCGCGCAGTAATTTGCAAAAATCGGTCTTGTCTGGGGGTAGTGATGCGACTTGGCCCCCGGTGCCTCTCCGCTACTTCACCTGTGGCACGATAGCGTGTCCACAATCTTGTTAATTGAGTATGAAATATCCCTAGACCGTGTTGATGTGTGTAATTTAACATTTAATTTTGGTAAGAGAATTACTGTCAAACTGTTGTTTTGGTTAAACACATATAGTATTAATTTAATTTTAAACCAAACCATATTTAAAAGAGTAACCATGGAGTTTCTTGCCGGTTCTTCTCCATAGGAAACGACCAACCCGAACCGTGCACCTTCTGTCGATATTTTATAAGTGCCCATGTAGGCCTATGTGAAATAAAAAAAAATGATTTTGATTTATTGAACATTTTGTGAAATAATAAATATGAATGCCAATACATTTGCATGTAAAATTAGTACGGAATTGAGATGGGTCACATCGGCGGCCTCTTTGATAAGTAGATCTGATAGATCAGAGGCTTTATTGGCTCGATGTAGTGACCGGCTCGTCAAGCCAAGGTAAATGCATATTATGCGGTATGTTTAGCGCTTTTGTCCACTGAGGACACTGAGTTAGCCGCTGCGGTTGAGGCAGACGTCACACAGTTTTACAGTTTCCCGGATGACATTGTTGAGGCAACTGGTAAATTGACGGGTTCTGCACATGGTGTTTCGAAGCAGGAGAGAAGGTCACCCACCCATTCTTCTTTGTTAGGACGGTTAGCCTACCTTAGACTTGCCACAGTTTGGTGGAGATTTGGGTTGTTGGACTGCCTACTTCAACCTGTTTAACAGTTTGGTAGATGCTAGGTCAAACTTGTCGCCTGGTCAAAGGCAGACCTATTTGTTCTCCACTTTGAGAGGAGAGGCCCTAGGTCTAATTAACCATTTAGCGGTTACGGATCAAAATTACCCTACTGCCCAACTTTTCACGGACGCCCACGTGTCTCAGGTTTTGGCGTTGCCTCGCATCCATCGAGTTGCCACTCTACGAGTGGATTTGGTCAACCCACTGACAGTAGCCTTGAATGCTTTGAAGCGATTAGGTCTACCAATCGAAGAATGTTCATTTATTTTACTTCACATCGTCTTGTCTAAGTTGCCTTCCGACATAAAGGTTCGGGTCGAGCAGAAGTATGGTGGGGATAATGGCACATACCTCCCCCCTGTCGATGATCTGTTGAAGTTTTTGGATGAGGAGCGTCGCTTTTTGGACAATTCTAGTGTTGAAGTTCCCTCGCGGATCCCAAAGCGGTCATCTCAGGACCAGCGTCGTGTTGGTGCGCGCCCCTTCCCTCGTGGGATGGGTGAGCCACGACACCCATCTCGTCAATATGTAGCGACTCAGGTTCGTGGTATGCGCTGCATATACTGCAACACGGATGGCCACGTGGTCACATCCTGTCCAAAGTTCTTTGAAAGGAACATGGCGTGGAATCACCAACAGCCGCAAGTGGTGCTACAATTGTCTAGGAGAGCATTTGCAACGGGATTGACAGAGGTCAGATCCTTGCCCGCACAGTCAAGGTAAGCACCACCGCGTGCTGTGTCTGAACCAAAATGGTGAACCCCCTCCTCAATTGGAGAAGAGGTATTTGGGAATGGAGAGGCAGGCAGCACCGCGGCGATTCTCACCACCGCTACATGAGTGACCGCGATTGGAGCGCCACCCCCAGTTCCCCAACTCGATGGATGCGAGGCAACGCCAAAACCTGAGACACGTGGGCGTCCGTGAAAAGTTCCCGGGCAGTAGGGTAACCCCAGTTTGGACGTGTACGTGGTTACCGGACCCTGGAACTGGGCGAGTTGGTGCACCCCCTGGCACTCCGGTGGATCCCTACCCATACTCCAACTGGTCAGCGTCCGCTTTTCCGGACGACTACCAACTCCAAGGGGGTTATCAACAATAGGAGTCGTCTCCCTCTCCTCCACTACAGCCGCCCAGCCAGAGACAGTCCTTCTGCCAACTGTCTCTGTAAGGATCTGGGGCCTGAAGGGTTTGTTGTTTGTTCGTGCTCTTTTGGATTCGGCTTCTTAAGGCTGTCTTGCATCCTTTTGTTTAGTGGAGAGATTGGGTCTCCCACGTGGACCCCACCCTTCTGCTATATATGGCATAGGTGGTATTGAAGCGGGTGGTCAACGGGGAGAAGTTGAAATTTGTGTTTCACCGGTTCATTGTGGGTAAAGAATCTTGGGCAAGGCCGTTGTTTTCAATGATATTATGGGCCCCCAATATATTGAACCCCGCAGACTGCGCGTCGCGTGGTTGCGAGGCTTCTGTCCTTTTTAACCATTCTCTTTGGTGGGGCCACTCGTTTTGAGTAGTTCCAACAGGTGACCCAAAGTTTCTGGCATCTCTGGTCTTTGGAATATTTGCATATTTTCCAGCAGCGTGCTAAGTGGACTGACAAAACTGTCACCCCCCAGTTTAAGCATCTGTAAATGTGACTCGTAGAATCAACTCTGTAAAAGATTTAAATAGTAACGATATGGCCGAATATTTGCGCGTCCAGCATACAAGAAACACGGCATTTTTAATTTCTCACGCACATGACCGACCGCGTGACGAATTTGCTTCGGTCTAGTATGACACATGTATGATCAAATTATGGCGTCATAATAATTTCATAAGTCAATGACTTAAGAAGCTTATTTGGTCGAGGGCTACAATTGTACGAACCTGGCATAAAACACCACGTTCACTCTAGCTTTTAAGACTGACAGTTCCAGACATCAGATGTGCGCATAATGAGAATGGAGGAGAAGCGCTTAATACGACTTGTAAAAATATCAACCTAATGCGGAATACTGGTGTCATGCCATGGTGTTTATTGTTGCTCTAGAATAATCCACAGCTGGGCAAAGGCCTCCACATATACTATTTTAAACACACTATAAAGAAAAATAGTACTCACATAAATAAATAAAACCCAATCCCTTTCTGTGGGCTATCACCAGCCACCTGACAATTGAGCACCGTGATGTTAGGAGCCTGGGTTCCATACGTGTTCAGGTCATACATAGACCTGGTGATCTTGACGAAAGAAGGTGGGTGGCACGCTGCGGGGATACACATCCCCCATAAGAAGAAGTTTACCGGCAGGCCAGATGTTGTAGGTGACTGGAAACAAAGGATCAATTTTTAAAACTAGCTGGTTGTATTCCTCCCAGCAAATCCTTTCATTGGTTCACCATATTGGTCGTTCCCATATTGGATTTCACTTAGTTAAACTGTATGCTGTCGTCCAAACCAAGTGTATGCAAAATTTCAGTTCAATTTGTTGAGCATAATTGTTTAAATTCAGTTTGCAAGATCTGTTTTTTTTTGTATTCTACCTTGATCTCGTCTGATGGTAAACGACGGGCGAGGACTACAATGAAGCATGCAAGCTTAGAAGATGCCTGGATACTTTTGCTTTAAAGTTAGATGTCACAGCGAACCCACTGCACTATTCCCAAACCACTGCAACTCCTGAAAGCCAGAATCAACATTGGCGACAACTAGAAAAGCGCTGAGACAATGAAGCTCGACGAAGTCCCAGAGAATGAATTCAGACCCACAGCATTGTAGTAGCAGTATAACTAGACTTAACCTTGCAAGAGAATTTGCGTCAACAATCTATTAGGTGATAAATTATTTTCATTAACTTTATACCAACGAATGAGGGGTTGTCACAGTCACATCAAAGTTAGCTGTCTTAACGATGGGTGACAAAAGGAAGTTAGATGGTTGATTAAAGGATGGAATTCCGTAACTTAGGCTCACTCAACAAGCTTTTCTTCAGAAGCTCATCACTTCGCTCGCTCTTCTCGTATGATAGCGCGCTCTTCTCACTCTTGGCACAGTTACAGACAAAATTCCTTGGAAGGAATCACTGTTCTAATCAATGCAATTTTCTATCGCATACCTGGCCAACCGCAACCTTTGTTTTCAACATCCCATTTCTAAATAATGCTCAGTTATCGGATGCGTCACTGTATCGTAAATTAACAATTTATAATCCATTCGCAACCTTTCAATAGAAATAGAACAAACAAACTTATTTACTTGAGAACGAGGATATTTCTTTACAATTGCCGTAATAATAGATTTTAGGGTTAAAAAAGCAAAGAGCGAACTATTCACGAAGTACTATTACAAATATTATTATACCATAATGGTTCTTGACCCTTGGGCCTTACTCTGACTTGTCAAGACTATCATGGTTCCACTGTTAGAGAAAGACGGAGCTATACCGGTTGAAGAGCACTATCCCTTTTTTACATCGGAATTATGATGGCGTTGATAGGTATGGTCCCTGGTCTTATCTGACTAGTATATATATAATTATAAAATTCAATGAGAATATTAGAATATCGAATAATGCTGTATTCGTTTCGCACGATTTTTTTTTTCCGGGCACTTTTTCTAAAGCGCCATACAAATAAATAAAACAGAAAGGAAATTTTGCTAAACCCGCCATACAATTAACAATGTAGATCAGTTAAAACTTCTAATAAGGTATTTTTAAATCAAAAAAACGTAAAACGCATAAGTATTGTAAGCATACATTACTTATGAAATATCTCAAAGATTAAAAACAGTAGTAATGTTATTAAAACGACTTGGAATATTATTAATAGTGAAACGGGAATTTCTGGTAACCGAAATATTGACTACGGCCTGTCTATTAATGGCAACATCATAAAATCAGACTCACAAGTCGCAGTGGCATTTGAAAATTTATTTTCAGATATTCCCGTTTCAACGACAAAATCCTTAAACTCATCACCTTCTGTTGCTGAGTCTTTGCTAAAAGAAAATGTTAACGTTTGCGATTCGGAATTTCTTTTTGAACATATTACTTGTAAAGACATAATTAAAACCTTTCACACTTTAAATGTTAAAAAGACTGCAGATCTGTGGGGTCATTCTGTAGAAGTTGCTAAGTCTATTATTGACATTGTCGCACCTAGTTTAGCTATTATCTTTAATAATTGTATCGACTGTGGGGAGTTTCCCGACCTTATGAAAAACAGTAAAATAATACCTTTGTTTAAATTAGGTAGTACATCAGACCCTACAAATTATAGACCTATTTCAGTACTACCTACGTTTAGCAAAATATTTGAGAAATTAATTTTAGAGCAATTGCAAAGATTTTTTAATAAACATAAATTATTACATACCAAACAGTTCGGTTTTACAAGGGGTCGTTCAACTACTGATGTGTTGAACTTTTAGGACATATTTATAATGCATGGGAAGATAAGTGCGATGCCTTGGGAATCTTTTGTGATTTGTCCAAAGCATTTGATTGTGTTTTTCATGAAACGCTAATCAGGAAACTCCGCCACTACGGGATCCGGAACAGCGCTCTGGATCTTCTTACTTCATATTTGAGTAATAGGATTCAGACCGTTGACGTTAATGGAAAAAGATCTCCTGGATCTATGGTAACAATGGGAGTCCCACAGGGCTCGATTCTTGGTCCTTTCTTGTTTCTTATTTATATTAATGACTTGCCTTACCTCATAAAGGATAACCATGATATAGTGTTGTTTGCGGATGATACTTCACTTTTGTTTAAACTTAAACGTCAGCAGCTGGTTACTGACGATGTAAATAGCGCGATCTCAAAAGTAGTTCACTGGTTCAATGTTAATAATTTACTTCTTAATGAAAAAAAAACCAAATGCATTAAGTTTACCCTACCTCACGTTAGGCAGGTGAAAACCGATGTGTTGATAAAGGGCGAAGAATTGAATCCTGAAAATAGCACAGTATTCTTAGGCTTAACTTTGGATGCTAAGCTTCAGTGGGGCCCACATATAGATAAATTGTCAAAGAAGCTAAGCTCCGCAGCATATGCTGTTAGAAAAATTCGTAATTTAACTGACATAGAGACAGCCCGTTTAGTATACTTTAGCTATTTTCATAGTGTAATGTCGTACGGTATTCTGTTGTGGGGAAATGCCGCCGACATCCAGACTATCTTTGTTTTGCAGAAAAGAGCTGTTCGGTCAATTTATAAATTAAGCCCAAGACACTCTCTCAGAGAGAAATTTAAGGAGATTAATGTAATGACTGTGCCTTCTCAGTATATTTATGAAAATCTTTTATATGCCCATAAAAATATAAAATTGTTTAAAAAATACAGTGATATCCATAACATAAATACTAGGAATAAACACAAATTTGTAGTACCTACAACAAGGCTCAAGAAAATAGGTGGCTCGTTTAGATGTCAATGTGTACGCTTTTATAATAAGCTTCCAAGTCACGTACAACATCTAAGTCTTAATAAATTCAAATCTTTTATTAAACGTAAGTTGTGCCAGAAAGCGTTTTATACAACTAAAGATTACCTTGAAGACAAAAAGGCTTGGGATTGAGCTGCTCCAATTAATTTTGTTTTTTTTATTATATTTTGCACCGTGAATTTTGTTGTTGTTTTTTTTTGTTTTCTTGCAATGACAAGAATATTTACTTTTTAAAGTATTATATTATTTTATATTAATTATTGTGAGTGTGAAGACTATGTGGATCATTCTTTTTTATTTTTATTTAAATTTATCTTAGTTTTTAATCATGGTCTGGCAGTTTGAGTAGTTTATGCGGCCTACCCGAATGTCCTTTCTTTGGTATTGTTCGTCGAATCGTTGAGCTCCTTAAATTCTGAGTTGAGCTGCTCGGTTATTGACAAATGCGTGCACTGACTGGACAGGTCCACTCAATCTGGCTGGTTCTTTCATCAAAATACCATTTCAGACATCAGTCTACATGGTCTTCACATGATCTAACCAATATTTTGTCTGGACTTTAAAAGAGACTGTGACCTCTGAGTTTGTTTCGGCCTTTCTTCTCAGAGTAGTCAGATAGGAAACGCCGACCTCATCTAGTTTTAAAAAATATGTTCGACATGTAAAAGTGTTTGTATAAACCAACTTGCAGAAATAAAATCATTTATCATTTATGCGGCATCAACTTCTAAAACACAGAAAATAAGTCGCTTTAGACAATGATTATAAAATTAAAGAAAGAAATATGTGAGCGCCAAAAAAGTGCTCAGATCGACTTGAAACCTAGACCAAAATACGCAGAAAAGATCAGTTAATTGATTACCTATATATAATTCAATTTCGAAAAAATGGCACTTTAGCCATTATGTATTTTCACGATATGCATATTTGTTTAAAAACAGTCTTTGACTTAAATTTCTAATAAGCATGCATACATAAACTCACGCTTTCGACATCTAATTCTAGTTATGCAGAAATTGAAGGCATGGTCTCTCTGGGATTGTAGCACGGTTGGCACCGTGGTTGAGCGATCGGCAGCTGCGCTGCTTGACGAGGGTTCGTTTTTCGCAGGTAGCAATGTTTGTGTATGTGACCATAAATGTTGGTAAGCGCACCCACGATACAGGCAAAATTCCTAGGCAAAGAAAAATAGTGAATAGGTTACTTCTAGGCAAGCGCGCTCCACCATCGACCACATCATCGCTTACCATCAGGTTAGATAACGGTCCAACCAGGTCCAACACTTCGCACATTTGGCTTTCGTACCAAACAAAAATCTGGTTTATCAATATATTGGTATTTGTTAGTAAAGTATTACGTAATAATAAACATTTATCACCTAATTTCAAATTCACAGGTCAATGGGAAGTTAAAAATTCTTCGGAACGAAATTCTGTGACAGACGACGGACAGACGGACCGACGGGCACGTGAGAGAGAGCAACAGGGCTCCGTTTAGACCCTTCGGGTAAGCGAAGCCGCGGAAGAAATCTGGCCATACAATGAATAAAGCAGGCAATTTTTACTTACATTCAAATACTCCGCCGTAGAGCCAGAAGGATCAAATTCAGCTATCTTCTTCGGATTATCTGACAGCTCCATTCGCGCCAAACAGTATTTGGTTCTGAACTGTGGATGCGTTTCTAACCATGGCGGTTTCATACACTGGTCAAAATTGCCGAAGTTAACATAGGATCCGTAAAGATTGCCCATGGGCATTGTGTTCGCGTTCAATACTGGGAATAAGAGAAAATATATTATGACTTCTTA
The DNA here is from genome assembly GCA_964057195.1 of Orthosia cruda. Taxonomy (NCBI): domain Eukaryota; kingdom Metazoa; phylum Arthropoda; class Insecta; order Lepidoptera; family Noctuidae; genus Orthosia; species Orthosia cruda. The sequence continues at coordinate 19,397,647 of OZ059833.1, read as the reverse complement.
GAAGTTCTAGGATTCATCAAAATCGCAAATCTTTCTGTCTAAAGCACCAAAATCAGACGTTGGCTTATAATCAAGCCGGATGCAGCTAAATAACAGTATTTTACAAGAATCGACTGTCTATCTAACCTCCGCATCCTAGCTACTGGGTAGCACCATACCCAATGACAAGACTAAGAAACTAAGCAGTAAGGAAGCAATTTTACAGACATCCAAAAAACGGTGGTAATCAATTCGATACGTGTTGTATGTCTGTAGGTTTGTCTGTATGTCTGTATGTCTGTATGTCTGTATGTCTGTATGTCTGTATGTCTGTATGTCTGTATGTCTGTATGTCTGTATGTCTGTATGTCTGTATGTCTGTATGTCTGTATGTCTGTATGTCTGTATGTCTGTATGTCTGTATGTCTGTATGTCTGTATGTCTGTATGTCTGTATGTCTGTATGTCTGTATGTCTGTATGTCTGTATGTCTGTATGTCTGTATGTCTGTATGTCTGTATGTCTGTATGTCTGTATGTCTGTATGTCTGTATGTCTGTATGTCTGTATGTCTGTATGTCTGTATGTCTGTATGTCTGTATGTCTGTATGTCTGTATGTCTGTATGTCTGTATGTCTGTATGTCTGTATGTCTGTATGTCTGTATGTCTGTATGTCTGTATGTCTGTATGTCTGTATGTCTGTATGTCTGTATGTCTGTATGTCTGTATGTCTGTATGTCTGTATGTCTGTATGTCTGTATGTCTGTATGTCTGTATGTCTGTATGTCTGTATGTCTGTATGTCTGTATGTCTGTATGTCTGTATGTCTGTATGTCTGTATGTCTGTATGTCTGTATGTCTGTATGTCTGTATGTCTGTATGTCTGTATGTCTGTATGTCTGTATGTCTGTATGTCTGTATGTCTGTATGTCTGTATGTCTGTATGTCTGTATGTCTGTATGTCTGTATGTCTGTATGTCTGTATGTCTGTATGTCTGTATGTCTGTATGTCTGTATGTCTGTATGTCTGTATGTCTGTATGTCTGTATGTCTGTATGTCTGTATGTCTGTATGTCTGTATGTCTGTATGTCTGTATGTCTGTATGTCTGTATGTCTGTATGTCTGTATGTCTGTATGTCTGTATGTCTGTATGTCTGTATGTCTGTATGTCTGTATGTCTGTATGTCTGTATGTCTGTATGTCTGTATGTCTGTATGTCTGTATGTCTGTATGTCTGTATGTCTGTATGTCTGTATGTCTGTATGTCTGTATGTCTGTATGTCTGTATGTCTGTATGTCTGTATGTCTGTATGTCTGTATGTCTGTATGTCTGTATGTCTGTATGTCTGTATGTCTGTATGTCTGTATGTCTGTATGTCTGTATGTCTGTATGTCTGTATGTCTGTATGTCTGTATGTCTGTATGTCTGTATGTCTGTATGTCTGTATGTCTGTATGTCTGTATGTCTGTATGTCTGTATGTCTGTATGTCTGTATGTCTGTATGTCTGTATGTCTGTATGTCTGTATGTCTGTATGTCTGTATGTCTGTATGTCTGTATGTCTGTATGTCTGTATGTCTGTATGTCTGTATGTCTGTATGTCTGTATGTCTGTATGTCTGTATGTCTGTATGTCTGTATGTCTGTATGTCTGTATGTCTGTATGTCTGTATGTCTGTATGTCTGTATGTCTGTATGTCTGTATGTCTGTATGTCTGTATGTCTGTATGTCTGTATGTCTGTATGTCTGTATGTCTGTATGTCTGTATGTCTGTATGTCTGTATGTCTGTATGTCTGTATGTCTGTATGTCTGTATGTCTGTATGTCTGTATGTCTGTATGTCTGTATGTCTGTATGTCTGTATGTCTGTATGTCTGTATGTCTGTATGTCTGTATGTCTGTATGTCTGTATGTCTGTATGTCTGTATGTCTGTATGTCTGTATGTCTGTATGTCTGTATGTCTGTATGTCTGTATGTCTGTATGTCTGTATGTCTGTATGTCTGTATGTCTGTATGTCTGTATGTCTGTATGTCTGTATGTCTGTATGTCTGTATGTCTGTATGTCTGTATGTCTGTATGTCTGTATGTCTGTATGTCTGTATGTCTGTATGTCTGTATGTCTGTATGTCTGTATGTCTGTATGTCTGAATGTCTGTATGTCTGTATGTCTGTATGTCTGTATGTCTGTATGTGTAGGGACAATGTAAGTACGAATGTTATGCGTCAGCATTTTGTTGTATGAAAGAGAAGTGTGAATGAGCGATCGCCAGTTACTGCGCATTGGCCGGTCCGCGTGTTTGTGTTCAACTTGGGATAATTACCGGAATAAAATAATAATACTACAGTGATCAAAACCTTTTATTTAAATACAACACGTGTCGTGGTAACTCCTGTGGCGAATCCCGTAGGTGTGAAATAGAGCGACCTACAGTGATGACCCCGAACATTTGTGAACTTACGTATCAGAACTACAACCATTCACAGAAGCAACGCGCTTTTCACACGTTCATATAGACATTGTAGGACCGTTACCAATAACAAAGGAAGGGTACAGATACTTAATAACGATGATAGATAGATTTACACGATGGCCAGAAGCCATCCCTGTCAGCGATATTACTGCAGAAACGGTTGCAAAAGTATTTTATGATAATTGGATAACACGTTTTGGAGCTCCCGAGAGATTAACTAGCGATCAGGATCGTCAATTTGAAAGCAATTTATTTAACGAACTCTTGAAAACTTTAGGTGTAAAAAGAAGTCGAAGTAGTCCATATCGACCAAAAAGTAATGGTATAGTAGAGCGTTGGCATAGGAGTATGAAACAGGCATTAACAGCACGCCTCACGGAGAACACAAGTTGGTACAACGAACTGCCTACAGTTTTATTAGGCTTACGTAGTGTGGGCAGAAGCGATAACGGCGTGAGTCCCGCAGAATATATTTACGGACAAACAATCAGATTACCAGGCGATTTCTATGACACCACTGATAATCGAGTGACAGGGGATTATGCGTATATAGACAATTTAAAAAATAATATCAAAAATATAAAACCAGTTTGTCAACAAATACGGGACTCGAGAAAATTATTTGTGCATAGCGAACTAGACAAGTGCAATCATATATTCATTAGAAACGATGCAGTTCGCCGACCTTTAACACCACCTTATGATGGACCCTACCGTGTCATTGAGAGAAAAGGGAAGGTATTTAAGATACAGTTGCCAAATAGTACTGTTAATATATCCATTGACAGGTTAAAACCAGCGTTTATCATAAACAACCAGTCCGAGGTTACAGACACTAGTGCATGCGAACCAAACGATAATAAGAAGTCCCCAATAACAACCACGGTTAGTAATAAAAGCATCATTAGTGAAGATCAAAATGTAAAATGCAATGACAAGAAAAAAGGGTTGTTAGGGTGTTGTTTTGTTTGTATTTTGTTTTGTGTTTGTATGTAATCTATTAATGGCGTTGTCATAAGGAATACTGTGGACCCCAAGGAGCGATTATTTTTCATAGCAGAGTAGATCCTTGTGGCAACTACCTTTAACATATTTTATGTTTTTTTTTTGTTGTAAAGAAACAATTTCAAGTCGGCCCCTTGAAAAACAGGTGTACGCAAACAATGTAGTATAAGTGAGTGGAAACCTCAGTCAGCATTATAGATAGCAAGTATAGGTACCACAATGTATTACTGGAATACGCTGACAATGCGTTCAATAGAAATTAAGTACATAGGTATTGCAATAGAATGACCAACATATTTTGTCAATTTGTACAAATAAGTAAAAGTAAAATTTACAGAAATAAGAATGCAAGTAATGCAAAATGCACTGTCCAATAGGTTACATGTAGTTGTACAAGTAAATTTTTTTTTTTTTTTTTTTTTTTTTTTTCCGTTTTTAATTGATTTATTTACATAGAAACAAGTATATACAATGTAAAAAATACTTAACTAAGACTGCAAAAATATACACTTAAACCAAAAACTACTCACTAACTAAACCTAAAAATATACTAAACTGAAAAAATGGCGTCGAAAAACTCCTCCACATCGTTGTCCACTGGTAATGTGCCCAAAAGGCTGGCAGCATTGCCACGTTGTATGGCAATGCTTATTCTCTGACCAAGGTAAAAGCCAGCCCTTGGGTCACGCGAAGTGTCAACTAAGCGTTTAGAAAGATCTTTAAACAAAGCGTGAGCACTCGGACCCCACGGACCAAGAGTTTCAACCCCAAACGGCTCGAAAATATAATTACCGATGAGGTTATTATATTTCCGCCGCTTGAGGTTCTCTGCAGCCGCAGCGGCAGCGCCAGCAAAGCACGACGAGCTAGGAAGATGGGATGGCGCAAGAGTATCGACACAAGTAGCGTCCCACACTAAAGGTCTACCCAACTTCCATGGAAACAAGGACATCCCGTCCGGTCTTTTGCCATCGTCGCGTGCCAGGCCATGGGGTTCCAATACGGCCGGAACGCCAACGGTGACGAGAGCACGTCGGATGATGTCGTTTATGTTTCCGTGACGCGCTATGCGACCCGCACTTCGGCTGCATGAAAGACCGTGGTGACCGAGGCTGTTGACAACTTCGCCACAGTGACAACGATGAGGAGTACAACAGGGAGCGCCAAGACGTAGGGAAGCAGCGAGGCGGAAAGTAGTGTCGTCAAACAAGGTGCCTATGTTCGACGACGGTAGTGCGTGAAGCCAGAGGCCCGACTCCCACTCACCCACAGCCAGCAGGCGAGCGCGCTCGGCAGGAGTGGCAGAAGTGGCAATTTGGTGCTCCCGAACTGCTCTGCAGATCGGCTCATCCCACTGTCTCTGGGATGATGGGTAGTCGGGGAGATTACAATTCGGGCAAGCGAGTCTCCAAGCATCAACAGCCTCGGTGAAGCACGGCACATCAAAATTAATCAGTATGGGTGCTAGGATATTCCTGATTAATTTCTCAGTACCGTGGACCGAGGCTATAAATGCCGGTAAACTAATACTAGAAATTTTGCGGACGCCGAGGCCTCCCATACGGATGGGAAGAGTAGCTTGTGCCCAAGCTCGGTCGTCCATGGCCACATTTAATATTAAAGTTAGTGTATGACGGATAATTTGGTCCATTTTTTCTAATAGAGGAGGGTGCTTCCATAGATGGGAAGCACGAAGAATGCATGTTAATTTGGAGCAATCTTTCCGATATGTTGTTGAAATTTTGAATTTTTTCCTCAATAAAATTAGGAAAGGAATCATCGAAGACTGGGGACCCAAGGAGACGAAGAGAGCTTTTTTCAATAATTTTGATTTTAGGGGCTATTTTATTAAATTTTGAAAGTGTCTCTTGTCTGTCGGCACTGTCAGATAAAAATAACTCACATTTCGAAAAATTTAGATCTAGTCATATAGAATGTAGTTGGTGTTTTAAAAATTGCAGATCATCTAAAACTGTGTCTACATCGCCTCCCAGGGTTCCATCATCGAGATACCAAACGTTAAATTTTGAATTTAGATGTCGAATAATTGGGTGAATAGCCAGACTGAAGATCACTGGCCCGAGAGGGTCACCTTGTTGACAGCCAACAGCGGATTCCAGAAGGTTGTCCCGATAAAGTAATTTAGTTGGATGCCTATAACATTGCCAGAGAAAACTAAAAATTTGAGGTATTTCTTTTTTAGTTTCTGCCAGCAAGGTGTCCCTATTAACCGAATTAAATGCATTTTTAATATCAACCTTCAGGATGACCTCTCCTTTGCCAGAATTTAGGTAGGTCGATAATGCATGTACGGCAGCCTCGCAGCCCCCTTTGGAGCCGTAACCAAGCTGGAGGGGCTGAAATTTATCCGAAACTACCTCACTATACAATTTACAGCAAATCTTGGCTGCCATACGCCGGTAAGTAGTTCCTACGGCAATGGGACGAATCCCGCCATCCCTCTTGCGCAGGGCACATAAATTGGCCCCGTACAAGACATCGATGACGGACTCGTTTACCTTACCGGAGAGCATAAGGTTCATCAGAGCCGTAAGCTCCTTCAAGAGCAACTCACCAGCTTCCCCAGCGCCTGAACAAATAAGGTCCTTTAAGTGCTGAGGACTCAGGCCGTCGAGGCCGCCAGCAGAGCCACTCCGGAAAGAACACACGGCTCTGATCACCTCTCGACCTGTAATGGTGAGGGTATTAATATCTGGATCTGGGGGGTCGGGAAAAGAAAGACCATCCACTGGGGCAGGGTGTTTGCTCTCCAGAGCAGCAAGAGTGTCTGGAGAACACGGTGCCACCACATCACTACTAAAAAGAATCCAGGCTGCTCCGCTAATGTCACCTTCCCCTAATTTTGATTCGACCAGATGGGATATACCTCTTGAAGAGCTAAACCTCTGTGTCGATAATTTTGAATCCAAATTATGGGCCGAAATATTACAATTTTCTTTAATTTGTGCAGTTAACGTCTTTTTGCTAGCCAAATTCTTCTGAACGTTTAAAATTCTGTAGGGGAAGGTGAGAAGTTGTTCCCAAGCACTTTCTGAGTTCTCCCGAGCGGCAAGGCGGATGCAACCTGCAAGATGCTGTGCTACTAGAGGTCTAGCGCCACGGGGAACTCTTTTTAAAACCGGAATAGAATTTTTCAATTTTGATAGTGTTTTCCAAAAAGGGTCAAATGTGGAAGTAGATGGTGTAGGAGTGGGAGGTGTAATAATAACAGGGTCTGAAGTGGTTGCATTTTGGGGCTTATGTGCCTTCCCAATATGCACGTTCAGACCCCGCTTACCTTTAAAGAAACGTGCCTGGGTGCACAGAGGACACCTCTCCAGGATATTGAGTGATGAAGAAGGTTGAGACGCAGTATTTACCACCACATCACTGCTACCACTTAACATATGTCTATTTTTATTACTTAATTAATATTTACGATTAAAACAAATAAAAAACTAAACAATAATTAAAAATAACACTAAAAAGGAGACAGGAGTTGACAACTTGTGTCAAAGCGGCGCACATAGACTAATATATATAGATTGGCGGCGCAATCGCGCTGGCAGCCTGGGGCGCCGCGAAGTCCAGAAGTCATTTCCGCACTGGAGCCCTGCAGTTGCTCATTGCTGAGTTGCACGCAGGCTGGCGTCGCCTCGTCAGCTTCACCCGTTTAGAACGAGCGCGCAGTTATGGGGCCGATTTTTCTGTTCTAATTAAAATCCTGTAGTAGTTCTCTTCTCCGAAACGTACAAATCTGTATATATTTTGGATGCACTGTTTAACAGATAACTCCGAGTTACAAGTATATCCACTCGCACAACCACTAAGCTCTGAACAAAGCTTTATTTTTGAATACACGCCACTTCATAGCACGTCATTATAATTGATAATCTAATCTTATCGAATTATGTATAATTGTATAACTATTTTTGCACTGTTTGACATGTATTGATCTTTTTGTTTCTATTAATTGTAATAATACAAATTATTATATGCTCGACATTTTCTACTGTCAACATGGCACATGGTCAACATGGTCTGTTTTTCAAAGTAAATTAAAGTTAATAAGAACCCAAGCCCAGTAGTGACAAGTACACATTTTGAAATAATCACCATCAAAATGGGAAAAACATTCAGCAAGGAAGAAGTGATAATTGCCCAAAACGGCGCAGTGGAAGCCCAAGTGTATAAACAAAACATGACAATAACACTTATGGGTGTTTTCATGGTAATTATAATATTTTTTGGGGCCGTCATCTACTGTCGTAATCGCATCAAAAATTGGATAAACAAAATGATGACGACAAATTTTAATACTTGGAACATGCAGGCAGCACAACGCACGCAGCCACAGCAAGCAAGTTATGCGTAACCCGATTCCCGACAGTTATTCATAGAACAGTGTAATAGAATTCCATGATTTTAATTAGACTTTTTACAATGGTTCTCAATCATCTTTATAGCCCTTTGCTAACAATAGTTACAGCAATGATAACAACATTTGTACCACATGTTAAATTTAGTCTTGTTATATTTTTTTTACCTTTGTATAGATTCTTTTACCGATTGTTTTGTGAATCTGTGAACATTGTAGGCCTTCTAGATGCTAGTTAACATTTGTTATTTTTTTTATATATTATAAAATCTTTTTTTTTAGTTTCTTACGATATATTGTCGGGCCTACGTTGTCCCCCCATATCTAAGTACTAATGCTGTAACATGGAAATATTTTAAAAACAAACCGTTTTTTAAAAAGAGTAACCATGGAGTTTCTTGCCGGTTCTTCTCCATAGGAAACGACCAACCCGAACCGTGCACCTTTTGTCGACGTTTTACAAGTGCCCATGTAGGCCTATGTGAATTAAAAAAGTTTGATTTTGATATTGGGGTCGGCTTCCAATCTTACCGAATTCAGCTGAGTACCAGTGTTTTACATGGAGCAACTGCCTATCTGACCTCCACTACCCAGTAACTGGGTAACACCGACCCCTTGGCAAGACTGGTGACAGATCTCAAGCTTCTGACTACCCGTAATGACTGTCAAAGATCTTCAAATTCCGATTTCAAACAGCCGGGACCAACGGCTTAACGTGCTTTGCGAGGCACGGAGAAAGCACGGTATGTTGAACCGATCCACGAATCAAACTCGTCAAGCGTTGCTTAACCTTGATGGTCGACCAGTGCGGCTGTTATAATTTATCCACGAACTCCTCTTATTTAACCAACCAACACTAAACAAACTCAGAGATCGCAGAACGCAGCTTGATAAAAAAGATTCAGGGGCCTGGCCTTGACTTGGCTTGACTGAGATTTAATTTGTATATTCGATCAACTCAAAATAAGACCGTTTCGTAAATGTTATCGAAAAACTTATCTTTTCAATTGTACTCAATCTTATAAACAGTTTCTCACATTTTTTCTATTTTATTATTTATTTATTTTTGCTATCACAGTCTATTCATTATATTAACTAGGATAAGATACTATTCTCATGAGTTAATGTGTGATTACAGTAGTTTTATTTCGCTGAGACCGAAGGTCTTTTGCTTGCTTCTATTGTCAAGGAATTTGTTTTTTTTTGATAGGATGATATTTTGGTCAGATAGTTTGGTCCCAGTTTGTTACCCGACCACTGAGTATCTTTTCAAAGAACAAAGTCCCCTTCTAGAAAGGGTGTGATTTTGGCACACTTAGAATCGAAACGTATTTTTTTTTCTGTCGTTCCGGCCATTCTGTGCTCAGCGTTTAAACGAATTATCTGTATTAATTTCTTCGTTAGATAGGGATATCTGTTCGATTACAGAGGGGGAGCATCTTTTACCTAATATAAGTTCTAAAGGCGAATATCCTGTAGCCTTAGATTTCGTACAATTTAATGCTAATTGCAATTCACCTGAATTCACCTATTTTATTAACCCAAACCCTCGATTCCGTTAGAGATATCGCTGTAAGGTAATCTTTAAGGGTCCGCATTTGTCTTTCAGCTTGACCGTCAGCTCTAGGTGTACCGCGGGCAATAGCAGTGTTGTATTCTGAAAGTTTTAACGAAATTCTGAACTTCTGTTCCCATAATAGTGAATTCCCTGTCTGAAATAATTCTACACGGGGTGCCAAAAGGATTAATCATTTCGCGGAAGCTTTTTAATATAATGTTAGTACTTTTATATTTCAGTGGATAAAAAAGTATCAATTTAGTAAATGCGTTTATAACTACCAGAACGTATGCCTTTTTATTTGTAACGGTAAGATTACCCATTAGCTATGTGTATCGTATGGTAAAGGTATGCTTTTTTTATCAATGGGGTGCACTTCCATTTGCTTTTTCCCTGAAGGCTCTTTGCCAACTATGCATTATAAACAATTATCGTTTCGTCATGTGTTTAAACCAAAACTGTTCTCGAATTGTATCTAAAATACGGTCCCACTATGCTGGTGTGTTATGATGTGTGGAATGTTCCCCTATTTATGAGTGAAAAACAAGTGATTAAGGGGCTACAGTACGAGTCACCTTTTTGGTTTTGAATAGTTACTCGTATTATCAAGATATTCGATCGAATACAATTTTTTTATCATAGTCATCTTTATTCAAAATGGCATCACGAAAACTTTTGAGTTCTTTATTGCTCTCTTGCTCAACTACAATCCACGCTTTTTTTATTTTTATCTTGCGTAAATGCTTATGCATACTGCGCTACCACAGGGTGATAGCGCAGTTATGTGGGACTGCAACCAACTAAAACTCCACGGTGTCCTCCTGTGCCGCTTTTGGCGGGAACACGGGCACGCGTTAGCACTCACCGCGAACCCGCCGCGGCTGTCCGTCACCGGACCCTCCTCTGGCGAGTACCCCGCCATCATTGGCTCACCAGAACACACTGTGCACCGTGACCACCCCAGGGACCAAACCAGCACATGAGCGCCAGACGACTCCATGTATGGCACCCTTGTGACGGGTTAAGGTCAATGGCCCCGCCACCTACCATTTTTCGGCTACAGACCCAACGCTATACCGACACTCCTCCTCCTCTGCGGCCCCACTGCGTCCGCCATCAGACGTTGGCGACCCCGTCCAGGCCACGTAAGATAGGGAGAGTGGCACACCGCAATACCGGCACTCCTCTGCCACCGCGGCCTCCAACCCTCAGTATGGGTTTGGTTATAGCATATGACAACGTGGCCCGCCTCAGTTGCGATATCACCCAGGCAGCACCGCAACCTACATGTTAGCCGCTACGTCGTCGGCTTATCGGCAAAAGCCCTGACGAGCGGCCCCTCCTCGGTTTCCTCTTTGCTTCACCGTGGGTAACCAAGCCACATTTTTTTTTAGTACGCCCATAGCCTATGAACCCGAGGTGCAACTTCTTTTTTATGCTTTGAGTACTTAATGGCATTACAGTCAGTTAAAACTGTAAATTTGCAGGACCTCATGATCAGCAGTATTGCTTGATTAACGAAGCAACTTAATAAGTGCTGGGGCGGCTGCTGCTGGTGCAGAAAAGCTCAAACGGCGCAAATATAACAACCTTATTGGAAGTTACATGTTTGAGCCGTTTGGGGTTGAAACATTAGGGCCATGGGGTCCGAGTGCGCATAGAGTTTTTCGAAAAATTAGCACAAAGCTCGTCGACTCTTCACGTGACCAGAGGGCTGGCCTTTTTTTCGGCCAGAAAATCAGCATTGCCATTCAACGTGGCAATGCTGCCAGCGTTCTGGGCACGTTTCCCATTGACATCGATGTGGACGAATTTTTTGATGCACAATGAGCTCTTTTCAGTCTCCCCTTTGTATTTGTATATAGGTATTTTATCTTTATAGAATATTCATTTGTATATATATTTTTAGAAATGTAGATAAATAAATGATGAACTTACCCCAAGTAGCCCATAGCGTGTAGTTCTTCACATTCTCCAGTAGCGTTAGTGTTTTCTCCAAGCAAGGTGCTTCTTCTGTCTCCCAAGTCTCAAGCTGTAATCTTTGTATAAATGCATCTATGGCTGTGTAATGGGTTGTGTGGGAGACATCGTTCGAGGATGCTGTGGCTGCAACTAAATATAGGGTTATTTTTAACTTCACTAAAATTAACATTTAGTTATTAGTTACCACATCTTGACGTCTGGGAAGAACTTTTATCTGAATGGCAATGCCTATTGGCCTTGTTTGTTCTGTCTCCTGCTTGATATGGAGGGAAGTGGAAATTTGTATTTTTTCCAACTCCATTAATTATACTCTTGAATACGAACATAATTCAATGTGAGACCAATCCCCAAAAGAAAACTAAGAGTGTTCTATGTTTTGTCGAGTTAAGCAAACATATCTGCCATACGAGTATCTGATGAATCAATGAATACAATATTAAAAAAATTAAGGGACAGCTGTCATCATAATTCAGAGTGGTAACCTAGGTAAACAGTGGAAGGCAATGAGGGAACTTTACCTAGCCCAGGGGACGTATAGGTTGTTTTTTTTGTCCAAATTATGAATACTTTCACTACCTTCAAAAATTCCTTTTAATCACCGTGTATACGTATTAAAAAAATCAGTGAACTCACTAGGATATTATATTTTTCATAAAAAATAACTTCATTAAATGCATATTTTCACTAATTAATTTCATTACAATTACCAATATATATAATTTTCTAAAAAAAAAAAACATTTTTTAAGTATTTTAAACAAGCTTTTTAGCTTAACGTGCTTTGTCACCCAAATTAAAGATATATGCAAAATTTCTGCTTGATCGGTTGGGGATAACTGTTTTCAAACTCATGTGCAAGATTTGACCCAAACGTACAACAACAAGAAAAGTTAAATAATAAAAAAATATGACTTACCGAAAAAAATAAGAACTAAGAATAAATACCACATATTGTTTCTAAGGCTTTGCGTCCTTATCGTATGGCGCTTGTTACTATAATAAACTCGGGGAGTATGACAGAACTAATTGTAAACGGGCGCCATCATTTTTGATTGGTCATAAGCTTGGCTACCTGGTTCTGTTTTTTTTAATTAGTTATTGTATTTTGGGGTTGTTTGTTTTCCTCCAGACTCTTTTACGTGCACATTTTTTTACGTCGTTCTCACATAATTATGTAATTATTCAACAAGAAGGATGTAAACTAATACCATTGAGGTAATAATGTACTGTACATATTATCTCAATGACTAATACTTGTACTTCACTGATCTCTATCATACAAGTACGCTGGACTAAACATACTATATGAAATGACAGTTGATTTTTGTGCTGATTCAAAGCGCCCCGCTCGTGGTTCTCAGGAACTAAAATTAACACATTTAGAGATAGGTTAATACCGATATATCTCAAAATTAGGTAATACTAATATATTCGCCTGGAAATATTATAATATTGTAACTAATAGTATTAGTGATATTTGAAATTACACTAATATCAAAATAGTAAACTTGGCAAGGCGTATCACTCGTAGTATGTTGGAACTAAATATCTCATAATGGCATTGGTGATGAATGTTATATTAATGCCTAATAATCAGTAATAATATGTTCAAAAGCAATGTGTAATACTAAATTCTGCAATCATCATCATGATCATCCACAGCCCGACTTCGCCCACTGCTGATCACAGGCCTCTCTCTTGTACCAATCACCACTTGCCTGAGCCTGGAATGAATTCTGAAATAATATCATGATAATTCTATTTTTATTAAAAAATGTTTTGAAGTCAAACAATTTATTATCTGCATCTGAAACAGAGTTGAAAACTGATAAGTATTCAATGAGTCTTCACCTTGCTGGAATGCGATGTCACTCTTATTTGCACCTTAACACTACAGAGACAGGATCTCAGCGATGAAAGCGAGAAATACGTCCGTTGTAAATGATCCATCTCATTTATTATTATTATTGTATAAATGATGTTCCCATCACGAATCCGATGGGTGCCAACCGAGTGAATCCGAACGGTTGTATGTATTAACTAACTAGTGTACTTGAGCGAATCTTCTAATATACTAGTTTTAAGGATAAGTTGTTAGTCTATCCCCATATTTTAATATTACTGATCTGACAGTAATGCGTGTTGTAGAGATGAATTCTAATTGTCTTTGATTTTAGTCTATGTTTAAAAGCAAGTTAATTTTCAAACGTAGAGTTTTTGTGTTTTGACAATTGTCGTGAAGAAAATTTTATGTCACTCGTTTTTGAGAAAGGTTCAGAGCAAGCTGTAATTTTAAGTCGTTATATTTGTAGTAAAGATGTAGTGTTTTTATCAAGGTTATTGTACTATACTGAATTAAAATGTATGTGAGAAATGGACTGAAGAAGTCGTCGTTTATTTTCCTACTGGATCCTAATGTTTGTCTTCTCCTGGAGGGCAGATATTCGTAACAATACGCTATAACTTTACTAGCACGCTATCCACTAGTTTATAGCTTGCAATCTGACTGAAAATATTTTTCAGTTAACCTTTACAGCAATTATTCTATTAGGTACTTAAAAATTAAACATAATAAAAATAACTGGGTTTTTTTTTCTCTTACGTATTAAATTATTCTCACGATCGATAAAGCCCATAAAAGTATTTTTTTTACCGAAGGCTGTGTCCCATCTCTAATTTTAGTTCCATGGACTCTCACGTTAAGTCACGTTGCTATCAGCGCCAAAATGGCGAAAATCAAATGTCTTCATTTTGTCATCGATAATATGAAGTCCAGCGTACTTGTATGATGGAGGTCAGTGTTGTAATTACATTTTATTGATGGAATAGAGAGTCCGTGGAGTTTCTTGCACGTTCTTCTCCATAGAGATCTACTGACGCTTGCGAATGTGGAACTAGCTTCATTTTTTGTTTGTCTGACAATTCAAATGTACCTTTTAAAAGTTTAATTGAAATACATATAACACTTATGTGTTTAAAAAAAAATTGGCTTAAAAGCTAAAAGTTACAAATATAAATAATAAATTCAATAAATCAAAAAACCCGAAAGCTTCAGAAGCGAACTAAAAAGACGTAATCAAGAAGAAAATCAGGCTGTGCAGTCTGAGGATACATATTCGCGTGCTGGCTAACCAAAAGCAGATGTATAATCCACCGACTGCACGGTATGATTTTCTTTCAAACATATAAATGTTATATATTTTTAAATTACCTCTTAAAACCCTTTATTTAAATACCCCACATGATGAGTAAGAAAGGAAAAAAATATTTGGCCCCCACAATAATGTGCTTAAAATCTGCCATTTTTCTATACCGCCAATACGGCTTCCGCCGAAATCGGTCTACTGCGGATCTTCTAGCGTAAGCCATTCACATCTGGAGTGAGGCCATCGCTTCGCTCTCTTCTTCGCAAGCGCTTGCCGTTTCCCTTGACATTTCGAAGGCTTTTGATAAGGCCTGGCACGAAAGCCTTTTTGGTAAGCTTTCTTAATTCTGTCTATCCGGAGGTCTGTGTGGTTGGATTGCAAACATGGCTGCTCGTCGGCCCAATTGGATATTAATGCCGGGGTTCCTTAGGGGTCGGTATTCTCAGCGACATTTTTCTTGCTACACATTAATTAATACGACAGCACTATTGCTGAGACATACATGTCCAACGCACGGGCTAATCCGGTCCGGTCTCTCCATAAGGCCATGGTGGAGCGCTTGAGCTTGTCCTTCGAGGCAGTCTTCGAATGGGGCGATGCCAATCTGGTCAAGTTCAATGCCACTAAAACACAGGGGTGTCTTTTCTCCGCTAAAAAGAGCCAATTTCACCTGGCTTCTTCTTTCCGAGGTGTAACCGTACCGATAACGGACCATCGAGGGCTTCTTGGCGTAACGTTAATATCGACTCAATTTTGGCCCATATATTGAGTTCAACTGCCTGCCAAAAACTTGGGGATACTTGCGAAGGTGGGACAGTATTTGACGCCAGAGCAGGTGCTTAAGGCTTGCTTTTCCCGGCGAAGTTAGCATGTAACGCGCCACTGTTACCGTGAAGCTAGCGGCGCGCTTGACGACAAAAGTGTCACTAAAAGGGCTGAAAAAGTTAGTTGTATTACAATGTGTTGTAGTAACGAAAAGTGTTTTGTTTTAGATGACTCCGTGTATTAGGTTTGATAAATATAGTAATAGTATTTTATTCAATTATTTGACTATCAAACTACTTATGTTTATGAAAACATAAACGGACATCACACAACAACAACGGATTCATGCAAAAAAAAAAAAATCTGCTGGGGTTTGCAAAAATTCGCTTGTTTTAGGTTTTTTCTTTAAATAAAATCATAATCAAAGATGGCGCTGACAGAAATTTCAAAATTTTTTGTCATGGTTGTCATTTTCATGCATTTTGTGGTAACTTATTACAAATAAGGGGTCAAAGTGAAAATCCAAGATCGCGCCGACCAAAATTTTGGAAATTTTTGTCATGGCTGTCAGTTTCATGGTTTTTGGGATCGCTAAATGCTAATATGGGGTCAATATCCCGCACGATATTGGTAAAGACAAAACGCTGTTATTTTAGCTCCTCAGATTTTAAATAAGTAAAGAAATAAAAAGGGTTTAGGCGCAAAAAGGAAGGCTTAATTCTCAAAATGGCAACAGAGTCGCAAAAGGACTATTTCTCAAAATGGCAAATAAGTTCTCTAAAAGCCTAATTCTCTGTACGGTCAATTCTCTAAATGGCAAATACTCTAAAAGCTTAATTCTCTGAATGGCAAATACTCTAAAAGCTTAATTCTGCGAATGGCCAATATTCTAAATGGCACATTTTTACAATTGGGAGGACCTATTCATTAAATAAAAGCTTCCTGAATATATTAATATGTATTATTGTCTTTGTATCTTTTATTGTATCGTATGTATGTAACGGGGGTCCTGTTAACCAAGTTTTAAGTCAAAAGTCGCTTGTCGCTACATGATAAAAAAACATCAATCAGTGATTTAAATTGCGATTAAAATCAAATGTATTTTTTAATCCTTGATTTAAATCAATACCTTTTTAATGCAAAAAAAAATACCCAAATGTTTAAAAAATGAGAATAAGAATTGGAGATAATAAAGTAGCTGTTAAGTGCAGTTGCGTCTTCCGCTGGGGTGGAGAGAATTTTCAGCATTTAATTTAGTTTATAGTAAAATAAGAAATTGACAAGGCAGTGAGAAGGCCTCTAAATTAGAGAGGTAGGCATAACGCTTTTAACCCCTTCTTTTAAAAAACTTTAATGGAAAATGTGAGACCATAAAAAGCAAAAGAAGCGACTGTCTTTGCACAGTTCTGTTATTTAGAGACTATTTGTTAATTTTGCAATATGGATTTTTTGTTTTTTGTTTCACTATAACTAAGAAGAACTGCAATGCTGAGATAGGAGCCTTTTTGGTCTCGCACGGGGTTTTTATTTTGGGTCATTCTCAGACGGCTTAAATACGCGTGTCCGGGTCGAAATTAAGTACGAAATGGATAACTAACATCTTGATATTTTTTTCTATAACAGATACGATAAAAATATTAGGAGGGGCATTTGTTGTTTTTGGAATAAATTAAATATAAGTTAGTCATAAAAAATAAAAACTTCGAAAATATGCGGCAATTATTTTTTATTTTTTTTACTAAAATACATGACTCTTTTTTGTATGTGTTCACAAACAACTAGATAGTTATTAACTCAATTTATAATATTTCTACTCCATAATAGGCCTTAGTTGACAAGTTATAACTGGTTGTCTTCACGTCTGACGTTTCGAGTTGATATCAGTGGCGCGCACCGATCCGTTCATATAGCCTGTATTCTAGTGACTGCGAGAATAGTTGTTTGAGTAATACAAACTGTCAGTCGTCCCGCATCGGTGGTAAGGATTAACACGTCTGTGCGACTCCGTGCTACTCTTTTATTAAGGTACATAATCTTTTTCGGTGGCTTAGTATACCCATAAAATTGATTTCGGTGAATCCATTTTATCCACAAATATTTGAATTAATATTTTTAAATTATAATAAAAGTATGTCTTATATGTATGCGATTTCAATAAAAGAGATACACATTAAAAATACTGGATACTTTTGAAAATATCTAGGATTTTGCTAATTATTTTGATTTCAGTGGCATTGATTTCGGTGTTTTCGGTGGAAATAGGTGCACCGAAATCAAATTTAAAATCACCGAAATCAATCAATAGTTATTTGTTTACATTTAAAGATCTTTAATTTTACTTTCCCATCATCTTGTTTCAGTATTGTGATTTCTTTACGCCGAAGATCTGGCTCTGGCTTTTGAGGAGATTGAGGCCAATATTTCTACCGCCCTTTGTCATCTCAGCCGTTACTACTATGCTGACAATGCGCTGAAGCCAAATCCCTCGAAAACCCAGACGTGCGAGTTAAGTGTGGTAGCCCTACTACAATTAGCTTTGTCAGCAGTACAGTTTCATCCAAATCTAGTGAGTAAGTAATTATAATGTAGGACATTGTCGTCACGCTACAATTGTCATCTTAGCATAATTTAGGTATAAGAACCTTGTATCTTTAGGATTACGACGTTATTATCTTTACTGTCACTCTGTCGGTTAAATAAAGGTATTTTATAAACTCTCCGACTGTCGTTAACTTAATTGGCGCAGCCGGTAGGATCTCTGTAGTCACTCAGTATAGTATAAAACTCTACAAGCTGCTGTGACGTCTGTTGCAACAGTTTAACAGAGATCGCCGAACAAACAAATTTATTGAGCAACTTCATCGAGAGGCTGACGCTAAGTGTGTTGATAATAACCCAAGGAGGAGACGGGAGTAACTTCGGGACTGTGAGTAGAACTGTTTTCACTATCCTTTCTGTTTTCCTCCTTGATTAGGTATATGTGTTTGTGTCATTGGGGGTCGGACAATACCTGGGTAACATACATATTTTATTACGATAGAACTTTCGTGTAAAATAAATAGATAGATATAACAACTTTAGTACATTTTATTACGATACCAATCTCGTGATAAAATATTAGGTAGGCATAATTGATTAGTTCCAGTTTATTATGATAAAATTTTTGTATTAAACTGTGCCATTAAGTAATTAGTTTCTTGATGTGTGTAGCGTTTCGTATTTTAATAACAATGAATCAGATCGTACAAGTTTCGTCAACAATGACTAGGATTATGCCGGCATTTAGTGGCGATGCTAGACAGCTCACACTGTTCATCATAAAATGCGAATATATATTAAATAAGTTCCGAGGGGGAGATGTTCAGAACGAATATTTGTATCACGTTGCCATTGCCTTTAGCAAGATACACATATTTCACCAATCTATAATTAACTCTACGGAACTATTTAATATTTTGAAGGTTATTAAAACGCACCATAGTTTAGTTTATCCATTAGATCTTCATAACGTAGTTGAGTTAAAAGGAAGCAAAAAAATTAAGGGGTTTATAGATAGTAGTAAAATACACACATCAACACGGTCTAGGGATATTTCATACTCAATTAAATAACTCGAAAAGTACTGGCCGCATTGGAATCTTTTATACACCGATTTGTTTGTAATTTATCTCAGACTAATTCCAAATTCAAATTTTTGAAAATTCTTTTGTTTTGGTGGCATAAAAATGTCTTGATGTGTAGGAGAGGGAATTTTCATTTGTGCGAAATTTAGAAAACAATAAGAATTACGTTTAGTTACAGTTTTTTTTCATTTTTAAACGAAAGATAAAGTTAAAATTGAGGTATTGTAGCCATGCAACGCCAACATTTGACGAGAGCGGAGATGTTACGAGCTGTGGGAATGCTGGAAGCTGGGTCTGTTCAGCGTAATATTGCTGAGGCCATAGGGACCCACCAAAGTGTAATTTCAAGATTGTGGACACGCTATCGTGCCACAGGTGAAGTAGCGGAGAGGCACCGGGGGCCAAGTCGCATCACTACCCCCAGACAAGACCGATTTTTGCAAATTACTGCGCAAGCTCAACCAAATGCAACGGCGATTCAATTGGTCCAAAGGCTGCGAGTGGAACACCAAGTGATTGTGAGTGACCAAACTGTAAGAAGGCGACTGCTTGAAAGCAATCTACGCTCTCGTAGACCACTCCGGGTCCCACCCTTACGGAGAGGCAATCGTGGACGACGATTAGAATAGGTTCGGAACCACGTGGACTGGGGCCGTGAGCAATGGTCCAATGTGCTGTTCACGGATGAATCCAGGTTCGGCTTCCATCCAGATTCACGAAGGACGCGTGTTTGGCGAGTTCCTGGATGATGGAGCCGTCTTCAGAACCCTCAGGAAGTTCACCCATACCAAGGAGGAACAATTATGGTTTGCGCAGGAATTCGTCTTGGAGGACGGACGGATCTCGTTTGGGTGCGGGGCAATATGACGGCAGAACGATACGTCCAACAGGTGCTGGGGCCCATAATCTTGCCCCACAGAACACAAATGGGGCAAGATTTCCTGCTCATGCACGACAATGCCCGGGCACACACGGCGAGAACGGTAGCAGCTTGGTTACCTACACACAATGTTAGGGCCTTAGACTGGCCTGCTCAATCGCCAGATCTAAATCCCATTGAGCATGCGTGGGATATGCTGCAAAGAAGAGCTCTGAAGGAAGTTCCTGAAAATCTGGCTACAGAAGATCAACTTTTTGCGCACCTCAGAAGGACATGGGACAATATTCCGCAGCAAGACATTGACAACCTTGTTCTGAGCATGCCGAATCGTTGCCGATGTGTTATGAACATCATGGGCGCTTTCTCAGACTACTAACTTCAAGTTTATAAACACAAATTAAATGATTTTTCTATTTTTTTCAGTTTTTACTCATAAATTAAAAGTTAATTCATATACGGTTTCCGTCTATGCTTCATTTTTTTCCATAAAATCCTGAAATTTTAATCGAAGTACCTTAACCATTATTAAAAAATGGTAGAATATTAAATAACGTATCTTTTAAATATAGACATGTCATATATAATTAACACATTGATAGTAATTCGCTTTTTTAAAAATATCCCTAGACCGTGTTGATGTGTTTAGTTTTTATATTAGAAGTCCCACTAGTAGACAGTCACACATATATCAATTATAAAGTTATCCCTGTTGCAATTCTTAACCCAACCACAATAAAACCCTTTGTCATTATTCCCAAATATCCTTACCTTCTGGTGAAAAATTCGAAATACAGACCAGTAGTCAACAGCTGCGAGGCAATTGATGACCTCACATACCTTTGCTCCGAAGTTGACGTACTTCAGTACACAGAGGAAACATGCGTCGAGCAACTTATGTTACTAAAACATAATTTCACGGATTACCAACAGCACAGATGCCCGAACTTCGTCGTGACGTCAGCCCACCAGCTAAGCAGATGGATCTTCAAGGGGTGGACTAAGGTGACATCAAGGACTTCAGCAGTGATTTCAGTTCGTCAGTGATTTCGAGTCATATATACGTGTAACAACTGACAATATCAGTGTATGGACCCTAAGTACTTATGTCATAATCATAGTGTCTGCTGTAGGTCTTATAATATATAGATGGAATTTATATAAAATTTGTAAAAGAAATTCTCTCTACACAGTTGCCCTTTGATAATTTCTCTCTTATGGAGGGAGGAGTTAAGTGTGGTAGCCTTACTACAATTAGCTTTGTCAGCACTACAGATTCATCCAAATCTAGTGAGTAATTAATTATAATGTAGGACATTGTCGTCACGTTACAATTGTCATCTTAGCATTATTTAGCTATAAGAACCTTGTATCTTTAGGATTAAGACGTTATTATATTTACTGTCTCTCTGTCGTTTAAATAAAGTTATTTTATAAACTCTCCGATTGCCGTTAACTTAATTTGCGCCTTGCATCTCCGTAATAGACAAGTGGGCCGAACCCTTAATATTTCATGGGAGGGGGTGTCAGTCACCCACAGTTCACATCCAAAATATCTCGGCATTACTCTGCATAGGTCACTCAATTACAGAAAGAACTGCGAGAATGTCAAACGGGAAGTGCACAGTAGAAACAACTTGCTACGCCACGTAACGACCACTGGTTGGGGGGCGTCTCCTCATGTCCTGCAAACTACTGGTATAGCGCACTGTTTCACAGCTGGTGAATTAGTAGATACAGCCCTAAATGAGACGTGCCGGATTGCCACTTGTTGTCTTAAACCGACTCCTGTGCGCATGCTGTACCCACTGATCGGAATTGCGCCCCCGGCAATTTGCAGAACTATAGCGGGCCGCACAGAGAGGGCGAAACTAGAAAACAACCCACGCCACCCAATGACGGGTACGGCCCGGTGCTTCAAAGGCTGAAAAGCCGAAAAAGCTTTCTTGGCTGCGTGAGTTCTTCTGATGGCAACGCCACCTCGGAGATATACGATCTTTGGCGGGAGAAGCTAAAGCCTCCTGACCACTTCATCGAGCCATCGGAGAGTCTCCCGCTTGGGCACGCGTTGCCATGGCCGACCTGAAAAACTCTTAATAGACTCCGCACGCAGGTCGGCCGCACCAAAGACAACCACCACAGGTGGGGATTCTCGGATGGCTCCAATCTTCAGTGTTTGTGCGGCGTCTCCCACCACCTTTGGTCCACCTTTCGTATTGCGTGGACTGCCCTGTTACCTGTGCATATGAAGACCTTAAGACTGCGTCACCGGCTGGTATTGCCGTGGCAGAATTCTGGGCCAAAAATAATATTTAGAGACAAATTTTGCTATCGACACGCTAAGAAGAAGAAGTATTGTGATTATGGCAGATTCAAAAGAAGATTGCTTTAGAAGTTTTTGTAAGTTTTTATTACATTGATAATTTAATGCTGGGTGCTTAATATGCCTAAAAGTAGGTAGTTGTGTTAAAATCAACAGGCAAAGTAGTATTTGTAATAAAAATACAAGCGTTATTATTTAAGTAAGTGCCTTCTATATAATTGTTGTTGAAGAGACGGATTTTTAAATGATTTTTTTTCATCAATAAGTAGATTGTCTGTGATGCTAGATCTATATTTTAAGACTACCCACTATTTTTAATTACTTACATGTAATAATTTAACGCGTCCTTCCAAAGTAGATTTTTGAAAATTTGCCTATAACGTAATAAACGGGACTTCACGGGTCTTCATAAAATAAGATGTATATTAGTAGTATACTTAGGCAGTTAATATACATAAAAAATATTGTCTTTGAAATATAAATTATTTGTTATATTTGATTTCGGTGATAAGAATATTGATTTCGGTGGAGACCATTTTTAAAACATTCAATATCTTCATATCCATTTGATCTATACGATTCCCTCTTTTATTAAAATGTTTTAAATTAATTCTAGATTTGATATGTCATGTTAGTAGGGCCGAAATTGCAATAAAAAATTGCCACCAAAGTCAACCAAATAATGAGTGTCCTGATAATGACCCTTTTTTATTATTGTTTAATTTTATGCTTATTTCTCGTGTCTCCTGTGCGGATCACAAATATTATTTTCTTCTAGCTTTCTTTTTTTCAATGTTAATTCGTTTTTTTTTTTCATTTAATGATTAAAGTATTATTAAAATAAATAAAGAGATTTTATTTGTAGCTATTGACCGACTTTCATGTGAAGAACATAGTCGTAAATGTAAAAAAATATTTGATTTAAATCAAATAAATCCGATTTAAATCAAACTTATCCGATTATTACGTTTTTTATCATTATTTTTGTTAACCCTGACTAAAACACTTAAACAGGCAATACATTAAGATATGTTGTTAAAACCCCAAACTAAATGTAAGTTATATTTATCACTTTCGTTTGATTCTATATTTTAAAGCTTTCAAAATGGTTTTGATAAGTCTTTAATTTTGAAAATAAACTATAGTGACAGGTACCTATACATAAAATTGCCTTGATTTTGACTGAACCAACAATTAATAAAATCTTACAATTTCAACTCACTGATTTAACAAATATGAAGAAAAATAAGAAATTTGAGTTAATATTAAGAAATATTTTATTTATTAGAATACTCCCAATTGTAGAAAATGTACCATTTTGATAATTAGCCATTTAAAGAATTAGCCTGTAAGAGAATTAGGCTTTTCGAGTATTGGCCTGTCAGAGAATTAGGATTTTTGAGAATTTGTCATTTTGAGAACCAGCTCTTTTGCGACTCTTTTGCCATTTTGAGAATTAGGCCTTCTGCGCCTAAACCTGTTAATGCAGCCAGAGACACTCTCTACATTAAACTTGCAAAAAAAAATCTGTCTAGTTCTGGAATGGCGACCGCGAAACGGAAGACGATGCGTTGGAAATCCTCCCACTAGGTGGACTGATGACCTTGTTAAGGTTGCGGGAATGCGCTGGATGCGAGACGCACGGGATCGGTCAATGTGGTGACGCCTGGGGGAGGCCTATGTCCAGCAGTGGAAGTCTTTCGGCTAGAATGATGATGAGTGACACTCGCAAGATTAAGACGAATCGATTGACATAAGAATAATCAAAATCAGCCCACGCGTTAGGTCTCTAAAACGCCATATAGGAACAAATATACATACAAACATAGATAGACTGCTTAACACATTATCTTCCTTTGCGTCGCGCAGTCGGGTAAAAAACTGCAATTCAACACATTCATTTATTATTTACTTTATTGTACACCACAAAATATGTTCAGGATAAACATTCACAAAAACAAGTATACAATGGGCGGTCTTATCGCACAAGGCAATCGCTTACAGACAACCTTCGGATGGACTGAACGATAGGAGAAAAAGTTAGGGATGTCAGTGTACAAAATTACATACTTAAATAATATTACTTAGACATAAAATACATACATACAATATTATATAATTCTAGCTTCTGCCAGAGGCTTCGCCCGCGTGTATTATACATATAAACATTCCTCTTGAATCATTCTATCTATTTAAAAAAACCGCATCAAAATCCGTTGCGTAGTTTTAAAGATCTAAGCATACATAGGGACAGACAGCGGGCAGTGACTTTGTTTTATACTATGTAAGGAGTAAGGATAAGGCTAATACATATCAAATATATAACAGAGAATGGAGAATATTATATTAGGAGAGGATTTATAGTGGGAGGCTATCCCAATAGATGGGCCGCTGCGCTCAATAGGGTTGCGGGAATCGGGTGGATGCACGATGACTCGGCCCCGAGACGCACGGGGCCGGGTGTTTTGGTGACACTTGGGGCAGGGCTATTTTCAGTAGTGGACGTCTTTCGGCAGAAATGATGATGATGAAGTTAGTATGTTCGCATAGCTCGAACATGCTTTAGGAAATAGTTAATTTTCACTAGGCAATTTACCGCCGAGCATAGCGAGCGGTTTGAACCCAGGCAGCCGCTTTACTTTGGCTGAATTATTTCATCACCACTGCTCTCAAAACGGTGAAGGAAAACATCGTGTGGAAACCGGCATGTCCTAGAACCAAAAATTCGAAGACATGTGACATCCACCAACCCGCACTGGGCCCGCATGGTGGATTACGGCTCATTCCCTCTCACAGAGAGGAGGCCTGTGTCCCAGCAGTGGGAACATTAAAAGGCTGATGATGATGACTATAGCGAGGCTCAGTGGAGGCGCTTTTTTAGTCTCCCCAGCCAGGGATGCACAGAGGGGGTTCCGGGTGGTCTTTTACCCCACGAAACTGCGGTTCGCAGCAGTGGAAAGCTATGGATTTGCTCCTTATTGGGAGATCTCCTGGTACCTATCTAACAGGTGGGAAGTGGGACGACTACAACAATTTGTGCACTCTTACCTGAGATTCCCGCGGTGATCGTCTGGGCTCGCTCAATCACGCGTCTGGCCGAGGATTTTAGGACAATATATATATATATATATATATATATAATAAAGGACAATGATTGGATGGGACCACCAACGCGTTCTGGGCCGGGTTCCGGCTTCCGTCAGACACACACGCGTTTCCCACAAAAGCACATCGATGTACTTGAAATATATTCAACACCACCTTCGCGGGCGCCCCACTAACCGATTGCGAACGGAGGGCGCTATTACCTATTCTAAATGGGCGAAACACATCTCTATTCGATATGTTTCGACAAGAACCCGAATTAAGCGTGTTCACGTTACAAATTTTCTCTTTCAACTGTGAAGTGTCAGCTGTCAAATCGTTGACCGCCCACCGACAAGGTGTTGCAAGTAAATACCAAAATGGGGACGAAACACGACCTAAAAGGGGTGTATTAGTTGATACTTATAAATTAATAGAATAAATATGAGCTCCAAACGTGAAGAGTCCCTCATGGAGTTCCGCAAGGTAGTGTACTCGGACCACCCCTGTATACATTATATATTGATGACTTCCCTAAATACATTAAACATCCCATGACACTGTTTGCGGATGACAGTACGATAACTATACCATGCCATAATAAGAATACATAAGAAACGGACATAAAAAATACATTAATTGAACTAGTAACGTGGCTGAATAATAATAATTTGTAAATGAATATAAATAAAACTTTGATTATGCACTTTAGCCAACGATCATCATGATTATCTAGTCTTGACATCGAATATAATAATCACAAAATACAGACAGCTATTAGTACACAATTTTTAGTTCTAACATTCGACAGAAACTTAAATTGGAAAGCGTATATTGAGACTCTAGCCAAAAGAATAAGCAGTGGTGCATATGCGTTATATAAATTATCACGTACTTTAAATATAGAGGTGCTATTAACGGCCTACTATGGTTTAGTTGAATCCGTCATTAGATATGGTGTTATCTTCTGGGGTAACTCAACCGACAGGGATATCATCTTTAAAAGACAAAAGTGCGATAGTGTATGATTAGCAGGTGGTGTTCTGTAGTTTCTGCCTACTCCCATGGGTAAAAGGTGTGAGTTTATATACAATCCTCCTGTGCCTAGCTATAGTCTCTAGTTAAGTCTCCACAGGATCGCCCGGTTAAGCAGTAGCCAATCACTCTGATTGAATTGCGAGAGATCCTTCAAAAAAAATACAATCCTCCTTAGATTGTTCAAGGATGTTTGCTAGGCAACGTTCTGTAGGCCTGTGATAGTTTTGGTATGGGATTCTAGTTGCTATGTAAATTGTAATAAGGTAATTTTGGAAGTGTGTCTTGACGGTTGATTGAATACTGAAACATAAAGAAAAAAAAAGTCGTGTGGCACTCGGGGACTGCCGCGGTAAAGCTATTGCATAGCATTTATTCTAGATCCAGTCCTGGAAAATGCGTCAAAAAAATTAAAAACGTTAAAAACTAAAAACCCGCATTTATTTACGATTAATAACACTCTAAAAAACAAAACAAAAATACCCTTATTCACATTGAAATAAGGTCGCTTTTCTTTGACAAGCAAAAGTGACCCTTATTCTCATTAGCATAAGGTCCACATTGATCACCATTGTCACAGAAACAGCTCAGAGAGACCGATAAAAGGCAAAAAAATTACGACCAACAAAAATTTTAAAACCCCCATATCTCAGAAACGGTTGGAGTTAGCGCATTTCTGACAAAAAATTTGCCCCCTGCCCTCGCTACTTCATCCAGGAGAACAAGATAGGATTTACCCCCCCCCCCCTTAACCGTTTACCGCCCCCCGCAAAAAATTTTTTTCATTCTAAAAATACCAACACGGAAATCGAAAACACGTGCAACAAACCTCCCCCCCCCCGCCCCCCTTCCCCTCACCACTCAGATTCCACAGAATTCAAAAACCTTATTAAAAGTCAAAGTATCACCGCCGTGCCCGTCGGAGTGGGGAGCGTGAGGTTTTTTCGTTACGGAATTTCTGGATTCGGTCCCCGCGCTCAAGGCCCGCGATAGAAGCTATGCAATAGCTTAAAAACATTACAAGAAACCAAAGAAAATGGTATGTAATTTTCAATATACAAATATTGACTCAATAATTCCATAAAAAATAAATTGCTCAGATATTTGTTTAAATAAGGGAACATGTATATTGTTTATCATACCAGCTATAGGTCTACCGGAATCTCATGGCAAATGGGGAAATAAAAATTTGTTGTGTGCAATACTGGGGAAATTGGATTAAACGGTCTGGATACTGTTTAATTTTTAGTTTATGTCTTTAGTATTAATGAACATGAGGTACCTATATTATAGTAGTCACAGCGGATCTTTGTGTCTCTGAAGTTGGTCCTGCCAACCATTGCGTAAGAAACATTTTGTCATCGAGTATACTGCATAGAGTAAGCGAAATAGGACGATGTGAAATACATAAGCGAGTGAAAGAGACAGTTATACGATGCTATCTTCACCTTCAACATTGACACAAAAATAGCTACAGCGCAGGGTCTTGCAACCAATTCAGAGACACAAAGATCCGCTATGAGTATTATAGGTATGTGTATGAAGAATGTTGTTATAAATTTGGTTCTTAACATAGGAAAATATGTCATGAAAAATAAATCAATTTATATTCATTTATCTACTAATTTATTATATATCATTTAAATCATATAAATAACTTAACACCTCATTCAGAACTAGAAAACGATTCCAAGAACTCCACTGGCATTTCAAAAACTTGTACCTTTGTAGTTATATGTCATCTCTCTCCATCAAAATGGTTCTTTTTGATTGGCATTTAACATAATATTCAAAACCAATCTCTTTATGTAAAGGTCTGTAAAAAATAATAATATGTGTCATGTTACTTAGTCTTACTTAGCTTAGTCATTCATCATCAGTCTATATGCGTCCCACTGCAGGGCACAGATTATTACTTAATATTTTTCTTACCTCAAAGACTCTCAAGCTCCGTTGAAATCAATATCTTGTCGAAGAATTAGTAACAGTTTCATTACTGTTGGCATTTCCTTCCAACCATCATTCGATGTGCCCTCACCTACGATTTACCGTATAATTTAGTTTTTTTTTTACAGGGGTTTCCATTACTAGGAAACCCCTGTAAAAAAAAAACTAAAATTAGTAAGAAAAATATAAAATAAACTAAAAGTATCAAAACAAGTTAGTCTAACTTACCGGTGCACTCTACGCCGTGCTTTGAAATCAAAGATTGAGTTTGATTTACGCCTTCTTCTTCCCTTATTTTACGATACACATTGAAAACAATATGTCTCGCTTGAGATCGAAGTGGCTTTTTCGACATTTTCACAAAAACAACTAATTTTCAAGAAAGTAACACAAAATCTCAGCAGCGGTTGACAAATCACCAATGCAAATCACGTAATTTGATTTGACAGGTGACAATTGACATTGCCATATGAAAATCACAATTTAAAAAAAAAAGAAATGCCATGAGATTCCGGTTGACCTATAATTATATCATAGGACTTAAGTAGACTAAAAAACACTACAAAGTGAAAAATAACTTAAATTTCGGAAGTCTGTGTTCCTGTTTTAATTTATTCGTTTTTTGACACGTTTAGATTTGGAAGTCGGTTGTATTTTTTTTAAAGTTTTTATTTTACATATATATAGAATAGATACATACATATATACATAGGATAGAATAGATTACCTGAATAAAGCCTGAATACACTGACATCTATTATACAAGTACGCTGGACTTCATACTATCGATGAAAAAATGAAGACATTTGATTTTCGCCATTTTGGTGATGATAGCAACGTGACCTAACGTGAGCGTCCATGGAACTAATATAAGAGAAGGTACACAGCGTTCGGTAAACAAATATTTTATGGACTTTATCGATAGTGAGAATAATTTAATACGTATGAGAAAAAAAACAGTTATTTGCATTATGATTAATTTTTGTTATGATTAATGTAATAGAATAATTGCTGTAAAGGTTAACTGAAAAATATTTTCAGTCAGATTGCAAGCTATAAACTAGTGGATAGCGTGCTAGTAAAGTTATAGCGCATTACTGTGAGATCAGTGATATTTAAATATGGGGATAGGCTAAAAACTTATCCTTAAAACTTGAGCAAGTATCTCCTCGTTTAAGTACACTAGTTAGTTAATACTTACAATAGTTCGGATTCACTCGGTTGACGCCCATCGGATTCATGAAGGGAACATCATTCATACAAATATTTGCGTACGAATGAGATGGATAATAATTTACAACGGACGTATTTCTCGCTCTCATCGCTGAGATCCTGTCTCTGTAGTGTTAAGGTGCAAATAAGTGTGACATCGCCTTCCAGCGAGGTGAAGACTTATATCAGTTTTCAACTCTGTTTCAGATGCAGATATAAATTGTTTGACTTCAAAACATTTGTTAATGAAATTATAATTATCATGATATTATTTCAGAAATAATTCCAGGCACAGGAACGTCAGTGCCTGAATATCATGAAACTTGAACATAACCGGTGAAAAGAGAGTGTAAAACTGTACACATCATAACCATAACAATAAACAGGCATGCGATTGTAGCAATCCCGAGAGATTTGCCGTCATTTAGAGTGAAGAGTTATGTTGTATATCTCAGAAGTTCTTCATTAGATTTTTACTAAATTTAAATGGGTCTATTTCGGAATAAACTTCTTTCGAACAAAACAATATTTTGCGAATCCGTTTATACATTAAAAAAACCATTTAAGAACACAATTTCTGTTATATCAAAGAAATCATTTTCATTCCAATTTGTAATATTTAAAGTGCCATAGAATCATTTACCTTGACTAAGTATGACCTATGTGTATGGAGCCAGATGTCCAGTGTTTGTTCACAGACGGCTGCAGCTGCACCACCACCGGTTGTCCAATCTGCAGTGTTGCATCTTTTCTGGCCTTTTTATCATATTGATGTTTTATTAAGAGAAGCATGCACGATAGTAAGACTTTGACTATTTTGACAGTTTACATCGTATTTGGTGAACTTTATTCTGAGTGGGACAGCTCTCGGTCTTGTTGATAGTTCTTTCTCAGTTTATCTTGAACATCGCTGACATCGATGAAGGAAAACATCTTGACAGAACCTGACCCCGTACCATGACGTATCAAAACTATTATGGTTCAACTGTGAAAAAGGTACAGATCAGATACATCCGTCACTTACGCATACTAAAAATAACCTTGCTCTAAGAGCCTATGGTCACCTCCCTGGACTTACATAATAGATATTAATAAAATTATAAGTTTGAAATCGCAAACCCACCGTTGGTGATTAGCGCTCATTTGGGTCAGGACCAAATTTTTGACGTAATCGCACAACGGAATGTGTCACACTGGCAAATAAATGTAGTACAATAGACACATTACACATACACACATTTACACACACATACACATTTATTTACACACACACTACACTACATCACGCGCGCCTTCTGTCTAAGCAAAGTCATGTTCTAATTTTTGTAGCACGGACAACCATAGGTAAGAATATTATAGTAATAGACTTCCATGCCGACAAAGTCGCGGGCAGAAGCTAGTTTCTACCTAGGGCAAAATTATATATCGAAGTCGGCAGTTGACCCAAGGGAACCGATTTTTTTTCCGAAATTGAAAGTATCCTGTGCTATTCCAAACGATAATCTATCTCTGTGCCAAATTCCATCTAAATTCGTTCAGCCATTCTGGTGTTATTGATTAAGGCATATAAATTCCCCAATGTTAGCGCAGTACTGGTCGTGCACCCGCTCGAAGCCAGAATATCAATATTGAACCTCCGTGTGGACAGTTTTGTTTGCTAAATATTCTTTGATTTACATAATTATGCTATTTCGATTATGAAGAAATTCTAGCCATCAATTTTCCTGTGTAAAAATATTATTAAAGTCGTTTTGGAGGAGTATCCAAAAGTAGCAAAATACAGAGTTGTTATATTTTTTTTAAAGCAAACCTATTAGCTACACGAAAAACCATGTTTCACAAATAATTTACATGAATCAATAATAGATATATATTTTTTTCAAACCTTTTAATGTAGCCGTTACTAAGAGTATGCTTTAGAAAGTAGCCGTTTTATAGCACTAAACCGTAGGTAGGCCTTAACAAACATCTTTCAAATTTTCGCATTCATAATATTAGAAAGAGATAGATAAGATCGTATCACCTTTTAACCCTGGAATGATATCATCTGGTATAAATTACGTTAAACTGAATAAACAAATAAAATCGTTATATTTTGAAAACATGCTATGTTATCATTTGTTTATACTTTTTTAATGAGCAGAATACGGAGTGACGTTTTTTTAATTTATTATCTACTAGCGGATGCCTCGCGGTTTCACCCGCGTAGTACCGGTTCCCGTGGGAATACAGGGACAAAAAGTAGCCTATGTCACCCGGGAATAGTGTAGCTTCCCAATGGTGAAAGAATTTTTGAAATCGGTCCAGTATTTTTTAAGTTTATTCGTTACATACAAAAAAAACAAATCTTGTCTCGTTATAATATTAGTATAGATATAGATACATAGATCAAGGTATGATGTTTACTTACAAGCCACTGACAGCTCCTGAAAGTTCAATCAGCTGACAGCAGGGGTGATAAACATTTAATTTTTATGTTTGCTCTAATCTAATCTTCTAGTACTATGGTCTGGGATATTTTATATTCTCAAACTATCTTACATCTGTACTAAATCGGTTAAATCGATGTACAACAAAAGAAACATTGTATATCGAATTCGTCTAATTACTTCTTTTACACTTTCTTAAATAGAACCGGACTTGTGTCTCAATACGTCAAATCAGAGAAAATGGCACGGTATCCCATTGAGTTCTCAATCCCATTGAGAACAGTGGTGGTCCAGTGGTATTGGCCGCGATTTACAAGTTGTAGGTCGTGGGTTCGAACCCAGGCGGGCGCTGTACTTTGTGTAAATTATTTCATCACCACTTCTCTCAAAAACGGTAAAGGAAAATATCGTGAAGAAACAGGCATGTGCTAGAACCACAATTTCGTAGACATGTGACATCCACCAACCCGCACTGGGTCTGCGTGGTGGATTACGGCCCATTTCCTCTCGCAGAGAGGAGGACTGTGACCCAGCAGTGAGAACATTAAACCCGTGTTCCTATTGTTCGCCGGCGACCAGAAGTCACTTGTGCGTCGCCACTGCACGGCGAGTCGCCCGGGAGACCGGCGACCAAGTGCGTAAACACCTATTTAAACTATAGAAAGTCACAGACGCCGTCGAATAAGTCTCCGGTGACCAGTCGACAGTGCGTAATGGCTCTTATAGGCTGATGACGATGATGATAATCCCGCCATAAGCCGCCATTGTCTATATTGTCATAAAATATGTAATAATCATTCAATCTTATGTAGTGAAACCGTTTCAAAACGTAATCAAATAATTAAGGAATGTAATATCGCCTGTTAAATATTCTTTATCAACATTTGAAAGAATATTTATACTATCTGACGGTATTGTTCTAATTGTTTCAAACAACTTATAATACTAATATACCAATATAAAATTCAGGATACATCACAATGAAGATTACAAATTATAGTTGTCGACACGTAACTTGGCAAGAGTCGTTAGATGCGCACAAATCGTTTCTTTCTTTCAAACAAATCGTTTCACCATTTTTAATATGGACTGGACTGATTCCTGCAGAACAGTATATAAAGCACACTATCTCCTCACCGTTCCTTGTATGTATATATATGAAATCGCTAAATTTGTAAAAACTAATTATTCACTTTTTAATACTAAAAATAACAATAATAAACGAAAAGTTACACAGTATGTATTAGAATTGCCTGTACCCAGAATCGAATTATTTAGGTGTAGTTGTGTTTACATGGCCCTTCTTATTTATAATTCTTATACTTACAGCAAATTCTGTATAGTTTTAAAAAGGTGGCTCATTTCTCACAGCTATATTCTATAAACGAATATCTAAAAAAAAAAATCAACCATTTCAATCTTATTATACAGAAATGCATTGACGATTAAGGTTGTAATTCCTACCAGCCTTTTATGAAATTATTTGATTTATATATTATGTGTTGTTAACCATATAATTTCATAGTCTACTTTAGTAAGCAAATTAAGTGTTTTGAAGAGTTTATGAAACTTAACAGGTTAAATACCCAATTAAAATAATGTGTAATTAGATTATTAGAGATCTGCTTATTGTAGGCACCTTAACTCATATCTATATTTGCATTCCCACTTATGGCGAAATGTATCATTATGCCAATAACTTATTTATACCATCTTTTGTACCGCATTTAATTCAAATAAATGGCTTTGACTTCGACTTTGACTGATCGTTTTAGGTCTATTTGGTTACCAAGCGGGATACGGGGAACGTTTGGCACCGTTTAGGGCGCGCTTGGTTTGTCAGTTGACACAAGCATCGACCGACCAATCGCGTCATGTCCACGTTCCGTTCGCTCTATGTGTATGATGGTTGGTTAATTCGCGCACTATACGCAAACTTACCCCCACTACGCCAAAACCTTGCCAAGTTACATGCCGGGGAGAAAACGTAATAATTTGTCACACTCTTCGCCTGCCATCGCCGCCGAGCGGTCGTCTCGCCGCCTGCCGCTCTCCCCACCGCGCGCCCCGCCGCGCCCCACTCTCCGACTCATCGCGCCACTTCGTGACGTCACTGCGGTCGCCGCGTCTCCGCGCGCCGCCCACAGGCCAAAAAAGATGTCCCTACTAGTAACCGAAGTTACTAGTATTGACACCTTTTTTGGCCCCTTCCGGGTTAAAACCACGACTTAGTGGTCCTTGGTGGATACCTAACGGTGTTAACGAAACCAAGTGGAATGGTGACCAGCCCACTCGCTAAGTCCCGTCTGGACACTGGACACGGCAGTCAGAAGGAGTCGGGAGCAGGGTAGTTGGCCTTGGTAGATAGCCTAGTCAACCCCTGTCTCTGCCCCACAGCGATTCACCTGGCACGGTCGGGTGTCTCAACCCCGACGTGCCAGACTTTCGGTACACAGGAGGAGGGTGGCCCACCTTCGGTGGGTTCACCAGTACCTTAGGACCCCTGCCACCCAATAAGATTGGTGGCAGGATAACAAGCTTAGGGCTCACCAGGAACACACCTCCCAGTCTAACCCGGCTGGGAGGGTAGGATTTCACTCATCCCCGGGCCCACCCACCCGGGGACTAAGGTTATCAGCCCCTAATAGATTAGTTTCTTTCTCTTTATACTGGCTCTATTCGACAACAATGCATCCTGTAGAGTTGTTGATAGAGCTCGTCAAGGACTTGATGTCGGACGATCCCAGTCCGCTTCAAGAAAATAAGTCCAGATTCAAGATCATTCTTGCCTCTCTCGCCAAATGGGACCATTACGGTGCCAGCTTCTGACGTAAGTCATGCCCCACCTTCAGCCCATCTACAGGCGGCTATTAATACTATAAAAGAAAGACTTGCCCAAGACGGCCAATCCCGTATGAGATTCGGTACTCCTTTTGCAATTCTAATATATGCCATCCTGCCCGATACGGTCCCGACCGAAACCGAGGCCCCTGAACCTAGCATGGCCCCCGTGTCATGCGTGGAAAAGGACTCGCCAAGGTCACCCTCCCCACCCGTCAGGCCCACTTCCGGACCTAGATCACCCACCCTTTCCCAGGGTGAGGTTCAGACCAAAAAGTCCGATTCAAAACCCTCTGAGAGAGACCGTAGCCCTCTTAAGCCAGCTAATAAGCCTCCTCCTCGTAGGATGTCCGCTCGACTTCAATATAAGAAGTACAAAGAGCGCGTAGCCGCTATGCATTCCGAATCTAAGTCTAACCCCAAATCATGGGTTGATGATGAGCATGACTCTCCCATCGAAATGGACGCAGCCCCCAGCACTGACGATGAATGGGCAGCAGTAGCTGACCACATCGATCAGATCACTGGCAATCCCCCAGTAGACTCTAATATCCCCGACTTGTCAGAGGACTATGCCACAATGTCCTCCTCTTCCGACTCCTCCGATCGCGACTCCTATAAAAATTCTGGAAGTAAGAGGAAAAAGAGGAAGAGTCCCTCTAATGCTACCAAGGCCAAAAAGGCGGTAGCTTCAACCTCTCCCCAGACAGTTCTGCCGCCGTCCTTGCCCGACAGGCAACCCTCCCCCACCCCCGCCCCCGCTAGCCCTTCTCAGCGGATAAGCCGCTCGCCCAGCCCTATGACAACAGTAAATACCACTGGGAAGCCCCCTCCTCCTCCACCCATTTATCTTCAAGATAAAGGGAATGGAGCGACATTTCCAGCGTCTGTGTAGCGCAAAAAATTAATTTTGACAAGGCCACTGCATGCCAACAGGGCATCAGAATTCAGGTCCCCACGTCCCGTGATTACCGAGATTTAACTCGCCTCCTCAAAGACCGGAAAGTTTCTTTCCACACTTACTCCCTTCCGGAGGAAAAGTTCACCAGAGTCGTGATCAAGCGCGTTCCGAAGGAAATCCCTACGGAAGAAATCCGCAAGGATTTAATAGCGCAGAAAGTCCCTGTATCAGAAGTCCACCGCTTGCATAAAGCAAGAGGCGGAGAACTCTACGACATTGTTTTGGTCGTGAGCTTCCCCTTCGAGTGTCACAATCCCATTTTTAATGTCCAGACCGTCTGTAACTTGTCTGGCATATCCATTGAAAAGCCATACCGCCCCCATCTCGTTGGTCAGTGTCACAACTGCCAACTCTACGGTCACTCTCAGACCAATTGCTTTGCGTCTCCCAGGTGCGTTAAGTGCATGGGAGAGCATGGCACTAAGGACTGCCCCCGTCCAAAAGACCGCTCACAATGCACGGAGCCTCCCAGCTGCGAGGTTAGTGGCCAAGTCGGGCACCCGGCTAATAACCGTGGTTGCCCAAAAGCCCCAAAGCTTGCGCCTAAAATGGCCAAGCGTAACGACGCGCGCCAAGCGCGCGTAGCCCCTACCTCTCAACCCCCCCCCCCCCAGACTACCTGGGGTAAGCTGAACCACCAAAGTGTGGCCCCTCAGACTTGCTCCCAGCCCATTGCAGCGCGGCCATCAGCGCTGCAATGGGCTGGGAGCAAGTCCCATCGCAGCGCCAATTCTAATCCCCGACTCAATGCCCCGCGCCGCCCCTATGACTGCACAAAGCCAGAAGGTGGCTTCCACCACCCCTGCCGCTAAGTGCCAGCCCCCTGTCGCCCCCTCCGGGCGTCGCTGAAAATATAATCAGCGTGTATTCTATATTTATGTCCCCTCAAGCCCGTGCTCTGGATGTAGAAATCCGGAATGCAGGCTCTCTACCTCCCGCTGCATGCGCCCGCCTCTTTTCGAGGTATGAGTCCATTACTAGGGAGCTCGATAGCCTTATCTACAAGGCCGGTCAATGGGTTCGTAAATAGTACGAACCCTGTGTTCATACAAAAATTAAATACAAATTCGTTCCGTCCTCACCGCAGAGGTTCGTCGCGTAATCCTTTTCGATTCATATAAGCCAGCCCGCGTTGCTGAGCCATAGTTAAATACCAGTTAGATATTCATTGGAGTTTCTTGTCCGTTCTTCTCCAAATAGGCTTTTACGAACGGATGGTAGAATCACTTTATTAGATCCGGCCTTAGCCATCCCCCCAGCGACGCCCTGACCCAAGGTCCGACTCCAACTGGGGTAGCCCTTAGTGCTGTCGCTTTAGGTTTAGTATTTTGAAGCCTGGCCGGAGGCTAAGAGATTAGTCTCCACAGGGTAGCCCGGTTAAGCAGAAGACGGCCACTTTGGTCGAACAGCGAGACGCCAAGTATTAAAAAAGTAAATAAATATAGGAATATTAACAATGTGGCTTAAATATAAGTTTAGAGTTATTTTCTGTACACACCTAAGATCAAATAAAAAGTCAAGATGGAACGTTGCAAACAACAAAGTGCAGCCGGTTCAAACTATGCCTTGCCGTACAAATACACAATTACACGCATTCACGGACAACGAAATTACGCCTAAGCTTGTCATTCGAGCTCATAGATCAAATAATAAAGCTCGACTGACAAGCTAAGGGTTATTTGCAACGTTCCATCTTGACTTTTTATTTGATCTGAGGTACACACCATAAAATTTACTTACCCAAGTAAATATTGTACACATTTATAGGTAGGTGACAACGCAATATTAATTTAGGTAGGTACTTCGACATTTATCGGTAGGTGCTTAATAAATGTGACAGGTATGTATTATGTAACAAACAGTATTCTTGAAAAATTTAAATTCATGATTGAATGACGTCACACATACTTCAAATACTAACAGACGCGACCGTTGGTTCGCCACCTCTGCCCTATACTTTTATTAGATAACCTCTCGGGTTATCAATAGTACTGACTAAAAAGCGGTACATAAACTCATGTAGCAAAATAGAGACATTTAAATTGCATTATTTGCAATATTTCACAGCAAGTGGACACCTCCTAAATCTGCCGAAAAACATAGATACACATACAAGATGAATAGAGCTCATTTGTTGGCGTTGTTAACGTTGTTCGTGGCCTGGGTGGACTCCTTCTCGTGGGGTAAGCATAAGATTATTAAACGATACTATTATAGTGCACGAAAAAGGGCAATGGAGAGGGCTATGCTCGCCGTTTCTTTGCGTGATCGAATCAGAAATGTAGAGATCCGCAAGAGAACCAGGGTAACCGACATAGCCCGAAGAATTGCAAAAACTTAAGTGGCAGTGGGCTGCAGTTGCTCATAGAACGGATGGCCGATGGGGCACAAAAGTTCTGGTGTGGCGACCACGAACCGGTACACCGTGGAACCGTGAACCGATGACCTGGTGAAGATTGCGAGGATCTGCTGGATGCGGGACGCACGGGACCAGTCAATGTGGTGACGCTTGGGGGAAGCCTATGTCCAACAGTGGACGTCTTTCGGCTGATATGATGATGACTATTATAGTTTGTTAATCTTTTTTTTAAACTAATAATGTTAATTTTAAAATAATCAATGTTTTCTGTAGTTTAAAAGCTAAAACCTAAACGTAAGAGTACGCGATTCCTCTGTGCCTCTTCAAAAGTATTAAAGCTGCTGGTTCCATCTGTCATTTCTGGATCTTTTTCAGTCGTTACGGATAGTGGATAGCCCGTATTAAAAACGCGAAAGTTTCTGAGTGTGTGTTTGTAGCTTCTTGACGGAACTGGATGAAATTTGGCAAAGAGATAGATTATAGTTAGGAATAGCACATAGGATACTTTTTATCAGATCATTTCACATTTTCATAGGATCATTTTCGAATATCATGCGGGCGCAGCCACTGGCAGAAGCTAGTAAATAATAAGCGATTTTTTGCTTATCACCGGTTTCTGGAAATAGATTACCAAAGCGTCACAAAATATAATATGCAAGTCAAGCTATACGATTAGCGGTTGAAGAATATAACAAAATACTCTTTATTATCTACACCATATAAGTTACAGAAAGTATAAATGATGAAAACATTACACTGGGTGACACAATGGGCGGCCTTATTGCTAAAAGCGATCTTTTCAAGACAACCTTTGGATGGATTTAAAAAATGAAAGGAAATACAGTACTGTAGGTAGTCTTTGGTGTACTATTTATATATAAAATAAATACATATATATATTATATAGACAAATAAATACAGTTATATTATAAGTATGGAACAAAAACATAGAAATCAAGAAAAACGACTATTAAAGAGAGGTAGTGATTCTTTACTAATTAAATAAAAATTTACTCTCAGCTTTTTTTATGTCAAGGGGAAGCACGTTCCAGAGTTTTATAGTAGACACAGCGTAAGAATTAGATAGAAACCCAGTGCGGTGAGAAGGAATATGGAGAAGTAAGTTTTTTGAAGCTCGAAGGTTAAGATCGTGAGAACGTTTTATCACGTAGAAAATTGTCCAAATCACGAAAAAAATGATAGTCCATTGGAGCAAGGTCTGGCAAATACGGAGGGTGACGAATGGTTTCTAATTGCAGTTCCTGTAGAGTTAAAATGGTTTCTCGTGCTGTATGAGGTCTCGTGTTATCATGGAGCAATAATGATGAAGATTGGTTTATGAGTCGGGGCTGTTTCACTGCTAGTTTTGCTATCATTGTTCGGAGTTCGGCACAGTAGACATCTGCCGTTATTGCTTGACCAGATCGGAGTAAGCTATAGTGAATAACACCATGCTGAGACCACCAAACAGTTACCATTGCCTTTTTATTGTTAAGCTTTCCTTTAGGACACTGTTGCGGCGTTTGACCTGGGGTCAGCCATTAAATTTTTCGCTTACGGTTATCGTAAAGAATCCACTTTTCATCACATGTCACAATTCGATTCAATATTCCTTCATTTCTGTGTCGATTCAACAAGGCAACACAAGTTTCAACACGCGTTTCTTTCTGCAGATCATTCAAATCATGAGGCACCCATTTTTCATATTTTTTCATTTTATTGATTTGACGCAAATGAGCCAATATTGTTGGTAAGGTAACGTTAAACCACGCCGCTAATTCCTGGGTAGTTTGGCTCGGATCGGCTTCTACCATTTCTTTCAATTCATTGTTATTCACCTGTGTGGGCGGTCTTCCAGGTGGTTCGTTCTTCAAATCAAAGTATCCATCACGAAAGCGTTTAAACCAAAATTGCACGGTGCGTTCATTAGCAGTCCCCTCTCCAAACGCAACATTGATATTGCGAGCTGTTTCTGCCGCGTTAGTTCCGCGTCGGAACTCGTATTCAAAAATCACTCGAATTTTCGAAGTATCCATCTTTCTTGTCTAAGCTGAAGAAAAAAAACAACTGAAAGTCGATAA
The DNA here is from genome assembly GCA_964057195.1 of Orthosia cruda. Classification (NCBI taxonomy): domain Eukaryota; kingdom Metazoa; phylum Arthropoda; class Insecta; order Lepidoptera; family Noctuidae; genus Orthosia; species Orthosia cruda. The sequence continues at coordinate 19,357,589 of OZ059833.1, read as the reverse complement.
TCGACTGTTGCACATTTTTTATAAAAAATCTTTTTGCAAAAAAATACTACCGACTTCCAAATACTAAACTACAAAGTGAAAAATAACTTAATTTTTTGAAGTCGGTGTCTTTCGTAAGTACCATTTTTTTGCGTTATGGACACCGACTTCAAAAAATTTAGTTATTTTTCACTTTGTAGTTTAGTATTTGGAAGTCGGTAGTATTTTTTTGCAAAAAGATTTTTTATTTTTCACTTTTTAGTTGTACGTACCTAATAGTCAAGTTAGTAAGGTAACTTTAACGCCAAAATAGATTTCATGAAACTTGAACATATCCGATGAAATGAGAGATCTGCGTACCCCTTAAGAGCGTACTGGCGTGATGTTATGTTATGAAATGGTATAAACAATAAACAGAAATGCGCAATCCCGAGAGATTTGCCGTTATTTATTGAAGAGTTCTGTTGTATATCTCCGAAGTTCTTCATCAGATCTTCACTAAATTAAAATGGGACCAATTTCGGAACATACTTTTTCAAACAAAAAAAGAATTTTCAAAATCGGTCCACAATTGACGGAGTAATCGGTAAACATAAACAAAAAAAAAAAAAAAAAAAAAACAAACTTGAAGTCGAACATAGAACCTCCTCCTTTTTGGGAAGTCGGTTAAAAAGAAGTACTTCATAGGTACCATGTGAAAAAAGTTTCATTCATAAATCTCAAACCTAAGGTTCTATGTCGATTCGAAGTATCTACCTATTACAATAAAACGGCAATTTCATACTTTAACCCCTATTATCCATAATAACTCAATTTACACATTCGTGCTGTTTTTCGTTAAGGTCGAGTTCGGTTATAATTAAGTTCCATAACTTGAAAACTGCCGAACCAATTTTGATGCAACTTGTACTATTCCTCAAGTTGACAGAAACCTACCTAATCCAATAAAAAAACAATGATTACAATCCTATTACTAGTTTCGTAGAAATGCGTGGACAAACATACAAACAAACATACATCATCAACAGCCTTTTAATGTTCCCACTGCTGGGACACAGGGCTCCTCTCAACTAGGGAGTGGGCTATAATCCACCACGCGGGCCCAGTGCAGATTGGTAGATGTCACATGTCTTTGAATTCTTAGTTCTAGGACATGCCAGTTTCCTCACGATGTTTTCCTTCACCATTTTGAGAGCAGTGGTGATGAAATAAATTATACAAAGTAAAGCTCCTGCTCAGGTTCGAACCCATGACCTACAAGTTGTAAGCCGGGGACGTAACCACTGAGCTGCCATTGCTCTGTAACAAACATACATACACTTATTAAATTTGGCACACGTGTTTAGAAGCACACATAGAGTAAAATATGTGAATATTTTGCAATTCCAACAATATTACATACATACGTGTCTAATCGATAACCTCCTTTTTTTAGAAGTCGGTAAAAATAAGATATACTTATTTAGCAATCAGTTTTAAAAACGGTACTTTCGTTTTTCAGATATCATCGTCGTGAGCGGAGCCAATCGATTACAATTTTATAACAATGGAACACTAACGCACACAGATGACTTGCCGTTGGCTACAGCAATCAGTTCAATAACTTACGATCCAGTTGAATACCGGGTGCTGATTGCCAACAGTCAGCAAATAGTCAGCTTTGACCCATTAACCAAGAATATACAATTATTACGAGAATATCAGAGTGCTTGTTTGCTTGCCTACGACCCGGTCACACAACTACTGTTTTGGCGGGAAGGATACAACAGAATTTACTCGTTTTCATTAAATCCTGCATCTTCTAATAAGGCAGCTGATGGTAATCTTATAGTTAAGTCTGATCACCATTGCTGGGATATCGCCGTGGACAGCTGTGGAGGGTACGTTACTAATTGTACCTACACACATAGGTTTAGTAGGTATTTCGGCCGCTGAGTTTCGTCCAATCCGGTCGAAACGGGAATTTCATAATAATTAATATTTTTGAGTGGTGTTTTGGACAAAGCTTTTTAAGCAATTTTTTTACAGTCAGAATGAAAAACCTTAGGTAGGGTTTATATTATTTAAGAAAATGTCAGGCAATTTTTGGAAAAAGAAAAGCTTAATATACCATTACAACAATCAACAGTAAACATGATAAATCACAATAATCAGTCCTATATCTCAATTAAAAACCGTACAAAATGGCACCTGAGGTATTCCACATACGGCACCTATCGATATTTTTCGCAGGTTCTATGGTGCACTTGTGAGTGGAATAATTTATTATTTTATTTCACATTTGGCTCCTACGTATCAGTAGGTAGTAGGTTCTAATATTGGAACATTATTTTTAGGTCGTCTACATCAAAAATTCGATTCGAGTTTAATAACATGATAAAAATATAACTTCCTCTTTTGCATTTATAATTACATGATGAATATTTATACCCAAACTACCAGGAGGCCAGAATCATGAAGAAGTATTTGCGGTTCCAGAATCATAGGCGGTAGAGACTAACGGAGTGCCAGGCGATCAAAATCTAAGATCCCCCGGTTCTTTTTATATCTCATTATTCCAGCCTCGGTAATACTGCCTCAAGATTATATCTCCTGGTACTTAAGTTACTCTTTACCGGTAATGATTCCAACCCCACAAATATAAAGACGTCTTCATGATTCTGGCCTCTTGGTAGTTTGGGTATAAATGCTTATAATGTCAAACATACAACAAAAAAGCAAAAGAGGAAGTTATATTTTATCATGTTATTAGACTCTCTACTGATTTTATGCTTCTGACGTTACTTTGCCTTTAAAAAAGGATTCGTCCGAAACACCAGTCAAAAATATTAATAATAATAAAATTCCTGTTTCGACCGGATCGGACGAAATTCAGCGGCCGGAACGCCTACTAAGCCCACACATAGGCAACATTAGCGAAACATATAAAACAGATCAAAAATATTTTTATGGACCATTGGTGCATTGTAAGGTATTGTTTAATCTATTATATCTAATATTATAAATGCGAAAGTTTGGGTTGGTTTGGATGGCTGGATGTCTGTTACTCAATCACGCCAGAACGGCTGAACGGATCTGGATGAAATTTGCCGCAGAGATAGTTTGGCACATAGGCGTCATCCTGGTATAATGTTCATAAAACGTTTACATTTCTCTATTTTTAGTATTCGTACACTATCACTAAAAAGTGGCCAAGTTCTTTAATGAGGCACATCTAAAGTATTGACAAAGAACCATTAATAACTCAATTTACTAATTTGTGCTGTTTGTCACCAAGAATTTCGGTTGCATGTTCCATATCTTGAAAACTGCTAAACCAATTTGAATGAAATTTGCATTGTTCCCTAAGTTGAGAGATACTAAATTCAGTAAAAAAAAATGGTCACGATCCGATTAGTGATTTTGCAGAAATGCGTGGACAAACATACGTACATACAAACATACATACACTTATGAAATTTTGGCACACATGTTTAGAAGCCCAATTAGAGTAACAGAATGTGAATTCCAATTTTAGAAGTTTTGGGCGCACGGTTGGCGCAGTGGTTGAGCGATTGACTGCTGCGCTGCGTGTCACGGGTTCGATTCCCACACGGAACAAATATTTGTTTGACCTACAGATAGTTGTTCCGGCTCTAGGTGTCTTCTTTATGTGTTTTTTTTATGTTTGTAAACGCACCCACGATACGGAAAGAAATTCCTAGTGTGGGGCAAAGTTCTTAAAAAAAAGAAAAAAAAAAGATTATTTTTTTGAACAATACTTTTCACGTGGGCGAAGCCGCTAGTTAGTTTATAATAAACCAAATACAGTGTAAACTCCATGTAACGTCGATACAACGTCAAACTCGTTAGAACTTCGAATTTACTCAACTTTGGTTGGTTTGCCTTGTTTTCCATACAATGATATAGCATGCAGCTCTATGTAGCATCACACTCACTCTAAATAACCTTTAAATAATGACCACAATTTGTCATTATAAAGCAAATTATAAAGCACCTACTATTTGTTGATACTTTCTTAGTTTTTTTCTATTGACGAAAATGTTTTATTAATACGCGCGCGAGTTTAAAAAGTTTTTTGTAAATTTTATGTATTATTATTAATAACGCCAGAAAATGTGCAGCGTCACTATATAGACTTTTCAATGTACTTATTCCTAATCTTATATTAACTAATCTTAATCTACACTTAACGTTGTAAAGAGTGAGAGCAAATTATGTAAATTTGTATATAGCGGGAGGTGAATCTATATAACCACTATTTTCCTATTAATAGAAAATCCTTTTAACCTTTAAAAGGTAAATTCTTCCATTTAGACTAATTATGTAAAATGCTAAAATGAAGAGCAAATTATATGATCCCTGCTCCTGACAATGTGGGTGATTTTCTCAACAAGTCCAGGCGGGTGAAAACTTAAATGAAACCACATGGACGACATGCAGTGATATCATTTTTATTGTAAAAATGTGTTTTTTTGTTACAATTTCTCAACTTCTAAAAAAGAACCTTAAAAATAAAAATGCAACAACGTGCGCTTTTCACAATTTTTTTTTTTTTTTTATTTCAAACTTAGTTACTTAGTGTTTCAATATTAAATGGTTAAAATAAATTGTATTTTTTTAAACTACTTTTTTATATGCCGCAATTTTTTTTAAACTTTCTTAATATTCATTTTTATTAACAAATTACAGATTTATTTACTGGGTGACAGACTATGCGATAGCGAGGGCTCGGTTTGATGGTTCCGAGAGAGAAGTTTTAATAGACAGTGCTGTTGATTGGCGGCACAGCTTGGCCATGGACCAACAGACACAGAAAATGTACTGGATTGAGCAAGAATATGGTTGGGTGTCTATTGAAAGTGCCGATTTTATGGGGCAGAACAGGAAAAAAATATATACCGATAAAAACGAAATGAAAGCAGGTTCATTAACTGTATCAAATGATTACTTCTACTGGAATGGCATTTATCAACCGGCAATTTTGCAATTACCAAAGAATCGCCTACAACAGTTGGAAAAAAAAAAAATTACAACTTCTAATGCCTCTTGGCAAAATCGTGTCATAGCAGCGAACTATAAAATAAAGGATCAACTTAAAGGAAATAACAACTGCGAAACTCTAAAGAATCTGATACCGAACGAGTCGGAGCCCGATTGCATGGATGGCTTTGTGTCCATGGTACGAAAGTTAGAGGGCAATCTCGTTGTAAATGTACACAGGGTTACACCGGTGATAGATGTGATATATCTATTTGTCAAAACTATTGTTTGGAAGGAAACTGTAGTGTCAGTGCTGAGGGACAACCGAAATGCAGGTAAAACATAATCATCTCATTAATGAATAGTAAATAGATTTAGGGTCAGCTCACACCGAGACGCGCCGCGACGATGCTTGCTGTTTTCTCTCACTGTAATATGTACTTTATTGTGTGGTACATAAAATTCAAAAGTCGCGTCGCGCCTCGGTATTAGCTGACCTAATGCTCCCGAGTAAGCACAAGTCACTAACGTCTAGTTAAGCAACGCCTAGGTAAGAAAACCTAACAGTAAGCATCCACGTCATGACTATCACCGTTTCTCAGAAGGAAACTCGTAAGCTTCCAAATCTGAAATTAGGATACCGAGAACACTGAGTCGCGTCGAAAATTATTGTATATAAGATTTTTTGATGTTTATAGTGTCTTGTTAACTTTTGTGGGATAGAAACCGAAAGGAACTTATTTATAAAAATACATAGAATAATAAGATTCTAAATTAAAATTATCTAGAGATAATTTATATTTAGAATATGATATTCAATGTTTAAAATAATGATATGCGATTGATAAGAAAGATTGTACAAATAAAGCTGCATATTATGCTTGTTTATGTTTTTTATTCATTTTTAATATCTATCAATACTGTTAATTAAAGCAAAACCTAGTCAAGAAAGATCAAATAAAGACAATAATAATGGTCATAAATATTTTTTCTTCCAACTATGCTTTAACTTCATCACAATCACACTAAAAACTCAGTAAAAAGCGAGTCTTTAATGCTCTAGAGCAATAAAAATATATGAAATTTTATTATTGCACAGTTTATTTTTTAATCGCACCAAAAGTTGCCAATCTCAATGGCCATTCAGCCAGCCGATATCAATACTTTATTTTTTTACGTACGTATTATTCGTTTCTATCCTACTTGTTCCAAATTTAAAAAATGATTGCTGCTAACTCTGATTTAAAAATGAAAGAAATTTAAAAAAGTGATTTGGCGGGCACTTTGTTAATTTTGCTTGACAATATTTTTGGAAACGATAAAGTGTGATACTATCTGATTTTGAGTGCTTCGGCTTCGAATTAAAATGGAATCATCTAGCGACACATTAACTCCGGAAAACATTCTAAATGAAGCTGACTGTGTTATAGTAACTTCTATTTCAACTGTTTGATATGAGTTTCTTTTATCTACTATTCCTATAGGTAATAGTTGAAAGAAAAGCAGATTATGCACCTCGCCTTAAGTAATTTATATTGCCCTCGTGCCTGTTAGATTAGAGCCCTCGCTAACGCTCGGGCTCTAAATCAGACACTCGGTGCAATAATAAATTACTTTGTGCTCGATGCAATAATCTACTATTTTACTACAAGATTAGCTCTGCAACATGTTAAATACAAAAACGTACCTACATTTAAATTCACAGAACTCGGCAAAATGTAACAAACAGCTTTTTTGTCGATTTCAGTTTTGACTAGTTTAGTGGTTCATATTCATGAGTACTTACACCCCCTAAAACATTGTAAATGTATTTAAAATCAGATGAATATAAATAAGTTTTAAACGTTGTTAAGTGTGAGTTAACGTTGCAAAAAAATGACCTACTTACAACACTTTTATAGAGCTACCAAAATGCAGCGTACCGGTCGCACACTTCGTTTCTCTTTACACCTTGTCGATATATTGTAGATATTTGCTAGTTGCCATGTGTTTCGACTAACGCTGTGCCATATCTTTATTATTTCAGTTGTAATGCCGGCTACTTCGGAGAACGATGCGAAGTGTACGCGTGTCATAAGCACTGTATGAACAACGGTGTCTGTTCCCTTAATGAGGAGGATGCGCCGGTCTGTCAATGCACAGCCGATTTTGAAGGTGAAACATGCAGTGTTGCCATTTGTAAGGACTATTGTTTGGAAGGAAACTGTAGTGTCAGTGCTGAGCGACATCCTATTTGCAGGTAAGACATACGAGTATTATGCATCTTAATAAGCACTAGCGAAGAAATATATAAAGAAAGAGATTTCTACGTGGGCGTGGATGACCAAATCAAAAACTAGCGGAAAACACTCAAAGGACTCACGGGGCCGATTTTGCTGAAAACTAAAATTGCATCATTGGATTTTTGAAAAAGCATTCTTTACTAGCCAGGAATCCAACCCATTCAGCCGTCCTGGCGTGATTGAGTAACGAACATACATTTACACACATATACGAGTACATCCATCCAAACTTTCACATTTATAATATTAGTAAGATATTAGCTCTTCAATATAAACATTAAAGTACTTACATTTATGTTTTGCATAACACACCAAAATGTTACAAACAACAGTTTTTTGCAATTTTAGTGTTGACAAGTATCATATAGCAAAAGTTGTTCATATTCATGACCACCTCTTGAAAGATTGACAATGAAGTGAAAACTTTAATTCTTGCAAAGAAATCGCCTACATCACTATATAGAGCGTCCGAAACGCTCGTTCCTCTATTACAACTTGTCACAGATATTTGTTGGTTTCCTTGTTTATCGAGTAACGCTGTTCCTTATCTTCATTATTTCAGTTGTAAAGACGGATACTCTGGTCAGAGATGCGAAGTAAACACGTGACAGGGGTATTGTTTAAACGGCGGCATCTGTTCCCTGAATGAAGAGCACCACGCAGTTTGTCAATGCACAGCAGATTATGATGGAGATAGATGCGATATGCTCTGTAATCTGTTTGATATCGTTCCAAGAATTGTCCGACATTTTATTGAAATTCATTTCAGCTATATCTTTAATAAATGATTTGCCGGAATATTCAGTCTTACAAATATTTACGTTAGTTTATTTTATAATAATTATCTTAAAGAGATCTTCATTTTTCCAAAAGAGGGCTGTGTTAGCAGAATTTTACGACGTGTTTTTGTCGTCTTCATATATAAATTGTTTATTTACATAAATAAAAAATACATAGTATTAAAAAACTCTTTAATTACAAACCCAAGTATTTTTCTAAAACTATATTTTTTTGAACTGTGTTTTGTATTATCAACTTCATTTATTTCATTATTTGCATTTGATGTATTTTGAGGTCTTTGACTGTTAATACTTACATTTATTTGTATTTGTTTTAGGTGTATTTTATCTTAGGTACCTTTTAACCTAACCGGAACATAGCAACGTAGCTTAGCAACAGAAATAAGCTAAAATAAATAAAGTATTAAATGAGCCGAGCAGCTGGCTTCTTTCCAATACCAACACTCGTTATCTGTGACTTTGGATACGTTTTAAACGTGCCAATTTGATTACTGTGACACAGTTAAAGTTAGTCTTACCCGTTATTTTACCAGCTGATATTACTGGTAGCTGATTTTTAACCGATTTCCCAAGAAGGAGGTTCTCAATTTGGATGACAATTTTTTTTTTTTGTATGTGTTCGGGCATAACTCCGTCATTTTTATATATATATTTGTTTTTTTATTCGAAATAAATTTATTTCGGGATAGATCCCATTAAAATTTGGTAAAGATCTGATGTTGAACTCTTACTGGTGATAGGCTCGCGCTTGACCACCATCTCACCTGATGGTAAGCAACGATGTGGTCGACGGTGTAACACGCTTGCCTAGAAGAAACCTATTCACTCTTGACTTAAAAACCCCGAGGTTGTAGCTATCGGAAAACAGACTCCGGCAGGGAATTCCACTCCTTAGCTGTACGCATAATGAAAGTATTTTTAAAACGTTTAGTGCGTATGGGTGGGATGTCTACCATGTACGGATGGCGTATCGCTGTAACTCTTCAATAAATGACAGCAAATCTCTCGGGATTGCTGCAATCGCATGTCTGTTTATTATTTACACCATTTCATAACATACCATCACGCCAGTATGCTTTAAACGGGTATGCAGGTGTGTACAATTCACCCTGGTACCCTCTCATTCCACTGGTTATGTTCAAGTTACATGTTATTCGGGTAATCTATTCTAGCATCACTGTGGGCATTAAAATAGGTACCTTACTATAGAACTTGTCCATTATGTACCACTAAAAAGTCATCATCTTCCTGCCCTTGTCCCATGTTACTTGGGGTCGGCGCAACACGTTTTCCTCTTCCATACCGTCCTGTCCCCCGTCACGCTATCACTGACTCCCTTTTCTTTCATATCACTCCTCACACAGTCCATCCATTATTTCTTTGGCCGTCCCCTCCCTCTCCATCCATCCACATTTATATTCATAACTCTTTTAGTAACATGCGTTTCCTCTCTCCTTATGAGATGACCATACCAGGACAAACGTTTCCTTTCAACTTTTCTGTCACTGGCGCCACTTTCAAACTTCCTCTTATATACTCACTTTATCCATTCTCGTCACTCCGCACGTCCATCTCAACATTCTCATCTCTGCTACATGAAATCTCTTTTCATCCATCTTTTTCACAGCCCAACATTCTGATCCATACAGTACGACAGGTCTAATCACGGACTTGTAAATTTTCCCCTTTAACTTGAGGGGCATCCGTGGTTTGCAAGTTGTTCCAGTGAGCTGTCGCCATTTCATCCATCCCGAGCTGATCCGGTGCGTCCACTAAAAAGTAAAAACAAAAAACTTATTTACAAAAAAATACAACTGACATCTTAATAAAAACACTACAATGTGAAAATTAACTTAAATTTCGGAAGGCGGTGTCAAAAAACGAAGAAACGAAAACAGTAACACCGACTTCCGAAATTAAAGTTATTTTTCAATTTGTAGTGTTTTCATTTTCTTTAGAAAAGCCAGGTGCGTAGTATTCATAATTGTCGTGCGTGTATGACCAAATATATGAACGTAAACGAACACGTGGCGTTCTGTAGATTCTGCTTACACCCATTAGAAAAAGACGCGAGTTTATTTATTAAACAAACAAGAATTCAATAGGAGTACCTACCACGCAAACCCAAAACAAACGAGTAAATCAGCGCGCTATTTCCAGTTCCCAACAAGAAACCGTGAGATAGGCTCTTGAGATAAATCCCCAATACTCGAGATTTCAGTTGATTGTGATCGTCTCGCCCCCCCGTAACCTTTCTTCACAGACTAGAGAGTTACAGAAGGCCCACTCCACACAACGAGCGAAAACAGTCAAAAGGGTACAATTTAAATGCACACCAAAATATTTTTTGTCCCTAAGACTAATTACCAAGTAAAATATATTAACTTTAATTTTAACTTAATATAAATTAAATCCACTCTATGCCGAGGTGCCTCAAAAACAACGTTTTAAGTTCCAAAATAAATATACACTCATCAAAATATTGTTAATACAAAATATTAAATTCTTTTTGCTTATCAAAATGGATGGCTCACCGAAAATTGTTTTACTGTAACAATAACATTCAAACCGAAAATTACAGTAATTACGTTTACCACAGCCGGGGGATTGGAAAGAAACCCTAAATGATTATTAAACTTTGACTTTTAATTATTAAAGTTAATTACAATTATTTATCCTAGAAGTGTCCATTCCAAGTCGAGGTTGGAACCTGGAATGGTTACAACTACTAACTACAACTAGCTAACCTACAAATTTCCATTCCAAGCCGATGTTATGACATGAAATGGTTACAATAATTAAATAGACTAACTACAACTAACTAGCCTACGAGCATCCATCCTACACGATGTAGTAATATGGAATGCCTTCTTTTTACAAAAAATGCTTATTAATATTGAAATCGATTGATTTACTGACGTTCAAGGCTGCATTGGCTACAAGGTAATTGCACCGTCAGTAACTTTATATATTTATTTTAAGTAGTTTCTGTGTCAGCAAATGTGTAGTTACGTGCACTGTCGTCAAGGCCTATGAATGCTTAGTGTCCGCAATGTCAGCGGATTCCTTGGCTTACGTAACACAATTCTAAATAGCTTTAGTGTAATCAAATTATCCAACCTGAATCCAAAATATATCATTGTCAAACTGAGATTACAGTCTTTTCCCTTTATTTATTTACCCCGCAACCCGCATAGACCGCAGATTTTTTTAAGCAAAGGTTTTTTAGTGAATGGAAAGTAAAGACGCCAATCAACAGTGATGATTGGCTAACCGGTAGCTGTAACTGTCCTACATTCTTGAAACAGTATATCGGTTTATCAATTAGGCTGAAGTTCGTGGAACCACCTCCTGAAGCCAGGAATATCCCTATTGGTGAGAAGAGAAAGAAAGGGTGGCCAGAAATGACTAAATTGAAAGTCATGAAACAAAATATTGGTAATATCTATTTAGTGATAATTTAAAATGTTAGGTCTGAAATTAGATTTAAAGGCGTTTACACATTTTTATGGCATAACATAAAAAGGAAAATAGCTTCATTTCTACAATATTTCATGAAACACAATTTGGTGAGCATTTATTAATTCTGGCAGGTATTTCGAATTTATTTATAGTAAAATAGATGCATTCTGGTAAGCGTTTAATTAACGATAGCAAGTGCGCTTGCACTCGCTGTATGTGAAGCGTGTCTATGTGTGCGTGCGTGTTCGCTTGTGGTAAGGAGTTAAGCTGAGTCTTCTGCGTCCATCTATTCTGTGTCGTGTTTCGCTCAGCCTCATCTCTGTACTTAACTAACAATTTGTTTCCAATTATAAGGACGCGAAGACTTTAAACAATCTAAGGAGGATCGTTTGTTAACAACAAACAATCTTCCTTAGATTGTTCAAGGATTTTTGCTGGAATACGTCCTTTAGGCTTGTGAGAGTTTTGGTATGGGATTCTAGTTGCTATGGAAATTGTAATAAGGTAATTTTGGAAGTGTGTCTTGACGATTGATTGATTACCTAGAAATAAAACAAGAAACAAAGAAAATATTATGTAATTTTTATTATTTGACTCAATAATTTCATAAAAGTAAATTGCTCAGAGATTTGTATAAATAAGGGTTGTTTATCGTACCAGCTAATGATATCATAGGACTTAGGTAAACTAAAATATAAACAAACTATGTGAAATATTTACATATTCGAACTATTTGAAGTCATATCCTAGAACTGGACTCCATCTCGAACTATCTAATTGATAGTTAAAGCTTGGTATTTATTGATATAATTCAAGGATTTTTGTGAGTGAAGGTTCTTCAAACTGACTGGGAATATAGGCCTTAACTTCAGTAAATTATGCTATGATTACAACAGTCCTGAAACATTAATTTATCTTTGGTATTCTGTAATACAATTATGTTAACCTAATTTAACTTTGGAAACTAAAAGCGCCAGATTAACCAATTTTTAAAGTCTTAAATACATGGCGATAATACATATTATGAAACATCATAATTAAAATAAGAAAAAGGTAAGTAATTAATAAATGATAACACGTTTGTAACAAAAAGAAAAATTAAGGACTAAGTTCTTAAGAGAGAGAACAAACATAAATGCTAGCAATGCCTAAGAACATATTAATACAAAACACAATATTTGGCATACAAAAGACATTAGACTAACTAGTCTAAACCAAAAATTCATTTGCCAGTCAACATAATCCAACTGTGTATATTGGAAACAATACAATCATAAATCATCACTAAAGAGGTAAAGTAAAGTGATACTCATTGACTCATTAACACTCGATTTATAATCACACTGAGTCACATACAACCTTATAAGTACCAGAATCTTAGAATACAAAAAGATTTCCATTTATAAACAACTTCACATACATTTAATCAATCAACTTCATCTTTTGCGATCCACTGAAAAACAAAGAGTACTGTGACGGGACGCAGTTCGACCAGCATATACCCAAGTTGTCAAGTATCTACTCTTGTTGTCAATGCCATGGACGTAATAATCACGGTCTATCCTTTTAAGTCGCATAAAATAGCTGCTTCTTCTGTATCGATAAGTCATAAACACGTCCAGCACGTAATGAAATGGACGGCTCCGTCATTTACTTCATAACTATTAGTCATAATTGGTGCAAATAGTGTTGCACGTAAACAAAGTAACTCAAAAATAGCATAACATCTTTTGAGTTGATTTTATCTTTCATATCAATTACATCTTTAATGTAATTTAGCTTCATAATGATAGGCTTCTTCTACTGGAACCTTCTCTAATACATTATTATCATTCAGTCACAATCCCTCCGTAAGTTTAGGTTTTTCTTTCCACCGTTTTTAAGACGTTATTAAAAGCTTAATGGTCTCAAAAATCAACGCTTCTTGTCCTTGAAACGACTGCAGCTTCTTCTTTAATAAAATCTATATGAAAATAATTATAACCACATATTTGTCTCCCTTCTTAAATCTTATCCATAACAGCAACATCATATAATTTCACTCCCAGCCTCGTTCTACTATTTTCCGTATAATAGGATCAACTCACTTGATTCCTTTCAAATATATTTACTGGAACAAGAAACAGTTTACAAAAGTTTGTGTTCGTTAAAAGCCTTCTTTGTCCCATAATTATGCACAACAACCACAATTACTTGTTTTTCACGTTAACACCATTGTTCTACCACTTAACCTTCACTTAAACTCACAGTTTTCTCACTATTAGTCACATTATCCTTATCAAAAGTCACAGTAGTTCTTACACCAATTAAATCTATATTTTCTTCACCACTCTCTGTTGTATTCACTTCCCTGATTTCAACGTAATCATCATCACTGAATAGTCCATCACTTACGAGTCTTTCTCTAAGAAAATTATTGTCTAGGTTTGCGAAAATTGTCTGATCATTTTCGATGTCTTCATTGCAACATCTTCGAAAGAAGACGTTAATAACTGGACGTCTATATATGGCACTTAACACTGCCACTAAAACAAGTGACACTAATATGCAGAAAGTAAGGAATCTAAGCCACATGGTACCGTTTGGTGACAAAGTCGTAAGTGTACTGAATGCCATTCTTATTTAAAAAACGTAATACGCTGATTGTTCTGTTATTGAATACCGGGTTTGTAGACGTGCGACTTTTGACGCAGAGTAAAGATTGTGGCTTATAAACTATCCACACCTTTTGAGTTTAGGATTAGTAATTTTAGCTGAACTGTTTGTTTATAATATTATGCTTGTAGTTTATCTCTCGAAGTAGTTACGTAATCCAGTTACGATTTTTTTACAATAATTAGATGGTCACCGCCAGTTCTATCCAGTTATCTCTGTCTTTAGCTTGTTTATTCTACTTTTTCTGTTGTAAACAGTTACAACAGAAAAGAAGTGAAACAAACACGCTAAGCTATGATAGTAAGACATCTGCTGTTACATAAGTCGTCATTTCCGTCTTTACCCGTGAGGTGCTTTCTATAACGCCGCTTCTACTGTCCATGATATATGCATTTTATCGACTCTCATATATGGTTGCCGGATGAGGACCTACATACCACACTAATATAAAACTCGGTGAACACACACAAAAAAGAAACATACATACAAAACATAGAACCTCCTCCTTTCCAAGAAGTTGGTTAAAAACAAAAGTGGCTAGTTCTTAGAAAGTTATGAAAATAAGCCTATCTTTCTTTTTTTATAATGGGTTTGCTCTTGATTCTAGTCTAGGTCAGAGGTGACAGAGACAAAGTCGACGATAGAGTGAGCTTACCCAAAAGAAGCCTGTTCAAAATAAGAAGACTATACAAAGTAAGAATTGAATTTGTACGAAAAAAGACAACACAGCCTAAGCCACATAAAGGTTTATTTCATCAAAAGATATATTAATAAACCAAATAATTAACCAGGACTAAAATAAATCCCCAATCTATTTGCAGTAAATCCGACAGCTAATCCTCTACAAGGAAAATCTGCAACAAAAACATGAATAAGAAAAAAATCCCTGTAAGATATATTAATAGTTTGATCAACTTATTTTTCTCACGAACAGGGCTGACCTTTAACCAGTAATAGGTTTGTTAAGTTGGATATTAATACTTTAATGGAGCTTTTCTAAAAGATTGTGGGTGACGTAGCTAGAAAGGAAAAATATTTATTTGTGACAAGAGAAAAATCAAAAGTTAAAAACTTTTTTCAAAAAAATACTACCGACTTCCAAATACAGAACTACAAAGTGAAAAATAACTTAATTTTTTGAAGTCGGTGTCTTTCGTAGGTACCATTTTTTTGCGTTATGGACACCGACTTCAAAAAATTAAGTTATTTTTCACTTTGTAGTTCTGTATTTGGAAGTCGGTAGTATTTTTTTGCAAAAAGTTTTTTTTATTTTCACTTTTTAGTTGTACGTACCTAATAGGCAAGTTAGTAAGGGAACTATTTCGCCAGAATAGATTTCATGAAACTTGAACATAACCGGTGAAATGAGAGGTCTGCTTATCCCTTAAGAGCGAACTGGCGTGATGTTATGTTATGAAATGTTATAAACAACAAACATACATGCGATTGCAGCAATCCCGAGAGATTTGCCGTTATTTATTGAAGAGTTCTGTTGTATATCTCCGAAGTTCTTCATCAGATCTTCACCAAACTAAAATGGGACCAATTTCGGAACATACTTTTTCAAACAAAAAAAGAATTTTCAAAATCGGTCCACAATTGACGGAGTAATCGGTGAAAATACACAAAAAAAAAAAAAAAAACAAACTTGAAGTCGAACATAGAACCTCCTCCTTTTTGGGAAGTCGGTTAAAAAGAACCCGTGCCAAACCAATCAGCATATTTAAAAAGAATAAATAGCACCGCGCTGGTATTCTAATATGGTGCACTGTTGATGCCACGGACAGACTCATAGGCCATAGCTAATCAGTGAATGATTTAAAATTCGCTATTTGGGCCAGGTCTGATGGCAAAGGACTAGCAAAGCCAAGGTATTTGAGGCTCATAGGAGACCCGTCTTCAGTCTTCCCTGAAATGCGCCCTAACAGGCGTTGCACAGAGGCAGTTCCGTGGTGGTACTTAAAGAGGTCACAGGATCCTGGCCATTCTATGTGCTGATAGTGATCACCGGGGTGGTTTTAGTAAGGTAAAAAGCCCACACTCCCTGGTCCTTTCCCCAAAAGTCCAGGCCCCTTTTAAAGGTTTCCCCTTGATAACAAAAAAAAGATCTTTGTACAGACAAAAAAAAAACGAGAACTGCGTGCTAGAGTTCCAAGCGAGGAACGAATGCGAGCAATTTGTGCGTGCACATCTAAAAAGAGTCCACTACACCTCCTGGCATTACTCAGCTACACACCGCTTCACAGCTTCCCTACGCACACTCGTACCGCACAAGTACCTCGTACAGCTATGATGGAAACAATCACACATTTTCACTGCACTGCTACATATCTTCGCACCGCCTAGCAACCTCGCACATCTCTGGTACAAAAGCACCCTAAACGTTAAATCCATGTTTCGTTTTTAGAACTTTCCAGAAAGTAGGATATTCTCATTTGATCTTCAACTAAGTATAATCACGGTAAAGATATCTACAGTGTTCTATCTTCATAAAAACGGTCGAACGCGAGTCATGCCTACGTGACTCGAACTCAGCCCACACTCAGTATACTACCAGTCGCGGACGCGCCGCAGTGACGAACGAACGGAGTGATGGTTTTGTAAGCAGTAAGCGTGCGATTTGTGAGTATTTGATTAAAATACGTACAAGTACTTACTTACTTAATAGGGCAGAGAGCAATTATATACTATATTGTGCTTTTTTGGTTACTTAAATTCTTCTAAAACGTACCCAAACATAATATTTTTAAATTACCTGGAACCTCCGAAAGGCAAGACTATAAAAAAAATATGCTTAACCTATTCGCGTACGTAATTTATTTCTTTTTTAATAGGTTGTTCGCTTTTACAGCCCAGTAAAATACCTGGATTAATAAATAAATTAGTGGATAGGGTGATAAAGTCACACACGAGTGACCTATTGACGCTCGGGTTAAAAAAATACTAGGTATAATATCGTTTCCTTGGCTAGGCTATACTTACTTATGTACTTTAGCTACTTACATATATTATTGAATTTGACGAAATATCATTATGAAATGATTACCTATGATAGTTATAAATGGTAAGTAACGTACCTACCTGAAAGAAAGTCAAGTAGGTAGAGGCGGGCAGCCCCAATGCGTGTTTACGTGACGCGGACTTGTAGGCACTCATTTCAAGGACAGGGCCGAGTCACAATACTGTTAGATATCTTTACCGTGGTATAATCCTTGTTGTCTGGTATTATTGTTACAATCTTATCTCTTGCGTTGTTCTTGCTAAAATCATCTCGTGATATATGGGCTTTATTTTTATGAATAACTCATCATCTGCCCAGAACTTGGCTGAGCACTTGTCGATTTAGAATTTCGTATTCAATCTTAAATCAGCTGTTTTTCATCATCTCTCTAGCATTTTTCCTAACTCTGTTTGGGTCAGCTTCAGTCAAATCGGATACAGCTGTTGACACTGGTCAGATAAGCAGTCATTCCGTACTGATGTGTCACGGAATGACTGCTTATCTGACCTCTACAACTGCAACACCTCTCTTTTTACCCGACTACGGCGAAGCAAAAGGTAGGGTTATGTTATTGACCGGTATGTTGTTTAGATGATCCCTCATAACTTTTAAACCACTTATCATAATTTGACAAATGAGGTGTCGTTGAAAGCGCCTTATTTGTCCGCTGGTCATAAGCTATGGGACGTCACATTAAATTGAATATGGCGCCCTCTAGGGGGAACGAAGTCAAGATCAATATTTTTTTGGTGTTCCGAGTATAACTGTGGTCGTATGCTAATTTGCAGAATGTATTGTAGGTGGCATGCGACCACGGTTATCCTCTGAACACCACTACTTGTTTATTTAATACCCGATACATATCGAATAGTTTGTATATAACAATTTCAGATGAGAATATTTTCTTATTTGATACTTTTTAAAGCGTGATTTTTCAGTAGTCGGGTTTTAGTTTATAAACTTATTTTTTTTCAATTCTTTATTGTATGGATACATTGGCGGTCTTATCGCTGATAGTGATATCTGTGTATTATACCAGACAACCTATGAATAGACCAGAGGCTTTAGCCAAACTGTCTGTATAATAGTAGTCTATGGTACCAATCATCTATCTGTGATAGAATATCACTTGTTTAGAGTCTCTGGGTAACACGAATGCACTCTTTTCGCCATCCAAAAAAATCGCAGCAACTAATCGCATTGTCGCTCGTCTACCGCAAGTATTGACGTCTTCAATATCGGGTTCGGAATAAATGAAGCATGGTTGTACCATTTGTATTCACTATGCGGCCGTCCGCCATATTTCAAACGTGTCTGCCTACCCGCAATGCATATTAATGGCTTGATGATAAAAGTGTGAGCCGTTGTTTATACGGAACGGGGAAGCGTGAGGAAGATATTTTGTTTGATTCTTCACAGTTCCGGGTGTTTCAATAAGTCTTCCTTTTTGTTTGTTTCAGCAATATCATTGATTTCTATGCGATATCATAATCCTAACTAATATTATCAATGCGAATATGAGTTTGTTTTTCACTTTCACGCCTTAACGGGTGCACAGATTTGGATGAAACTTGGCAGAATATGGATAGATTAAAACTTGGATTAGGATACTTTTCATCCCTAGGGATAAAATACCGTTCACGTGGGCGCAGACGCGGGTAGAAACTAGTATTTTTATAAATTGGCCTAACAGAAAGTGCCCTATTGGTTGGTTTAAGCGTGTTTCCATTTGAAAATTCTCAGTAACACTTAGGAGTCTGGAGAACTCAAAATTCTCTGTACAAGTAGAGGCCTTTGTCCTGCATTAGGTCAGTAATTAGACTTCATAAGATGAAAGCTTGATCTCTGTGACATATGTCAAACTGACGTATACGTTATTGTTAGCCTGTCAAGCGCTATTGTTACTGTATTGATACTGACAGCCGTCGCAGAGATCAAGTTATATTTTATGAAGTATAGCCAGTATCATTGTTATAATAAATTAGTCATACGTTTTCTAATTCCCATTACCAATATTTTTTCTGAGAATTTTCGGGAGCATTCAGCAGTGGACGTGACATCTGCCCTGCCACCAACAACGCCCCGGTTTGAAATGACAAACTTTGGGCCAGCATTTGAATCACTGATTTACCATTGACGTGAAGAAGAAGACGTGTACATGCATTGAGGTAATAATGTACTACGCACTAGAGAAGTCACCACACATCACTGCTGTATTCAGTTCATGTGGGGTCGGCCGGCCGCACTTCACTCAGTTGCTTGCTAGATCTTGAGCGCCTATGTCATTGTTTGTTTTTAAAAGAAAAAAGTTCAAACGCATTAAATATACTGTCGTGTGTTTTAAGATATTGCACTTATAATTTAACTAATACGGCGAAATGCAAAGGAATAACTTTTCGTCAATGAGTAACTAGAAAATCATTTTTAAATTGAAATATTTGGTGTACGCCATGTTGCCTCATCTATACTTAATATTATAAAGCTGAAGAGTTTGTTTGTTTGTTTGTTTGTTTGTTTGAACGCGCTAATCTCAGGAACTACTGGTTGGAATTGAAAAATTCTTTTTGTGTTGGGTAGTCCATTTATCGAGGAAGGTTATAGGCTATATAACATCACGCTACGACCAATAGGAGCGGAGCATCAATGAAAAATGTTCCAAAAACGGGGAAAATGTATTCTTTTTGAGACGCAACGTATTTAGAGTAGGTGGGCTAGCTTGGTAGGTAGCCAGTTGACGGGAGCGAAGCCGCGTGGGACAGCTAGTTTCTTATATAGACTAAAAAATAAGATGTGACAATTTGTGTAACAAGTGTAGGTAGAATTAGCTGACTTTGGTTTTTATAGCGGAAAATAACAATCTTAAGTATATTCAGAAAGGAACTGACTGTAGTTATTCAAATAAATAGTTTAACAAATTGGTAGTTATGATAGGTGGGTAGGTGTCTAGGGTAGGGTATGTAGGTATCCAGTTGATGGGAGCGAAGTCACGGGGGACAGCTAGTACCTAAACAATAGTACGACGTAAATTACTTCAAAGTCAACGTTTAGCTTTGATATTCTTATGCAAAACAAACAGGACGGTTAGTACTGAGACCTTACCGGTACTTGCTTGAACGATGTGCTGCAATGTACTATTCAGCACGAGAAACCATGGACGCGGAGTGACCGTGTGAAAATCTCTAGATTATTTGAACCACATATTGATGTCTGGGAGGAACTTTTATCCGAATGGCAATGTAGGTGGGATAATTCCATTAAGGGCCGACACCTCCACCAATTCTTTCCATCAGTTCACGTGCGACTGGCCAGGACGTGGCTGGAGGTGGATCACTGTGTTGCCCAATTTCTCACAGGGCATGGTAACTTTAAAAGTAAATAATTTTCCTTCGAGCTCGTTGCCTCGCCTTTATGTCAGTATTCTACATCTGACTCAGATAAGTACAGTCTGCACATCATATCTTATGGAAGTGTATTCTTTGGCAGAATGAAAGCAATACTATGTTGAATAATGTACAGGCTGCATCAGAAGATGTTTACTATACGGATCTTGTGGTAACTAGAACAAATTTCCGTGCGATCAAGCGTTTTTGCCATACCTATTTTATTTATTATTGGAATCAAATATACGAGTAACACCTCACAATTTTAGGACCCATTAATATTAATGCTAATTTTTATCCGTGGTGCCAGGCAACTGGGCAGTTGTAAATGTAAATGACCCTTTTTGCCTATTGACCTTGTTTGTTCTGTCTCCTACTTGATATGGAGGGAACTGGAAATTTTTATTTTTTCCTTCTCCTCCACTATTCTTTACTGATTAATTTCGTTGCGGGATCCAAGACAGTTAAATTCATTCTCCGGGACTTCGTCGAGCTTCATTGCCTCGGTGCTTTTGTGGTGGTCGCCATTATTGATTCTGGCTTTCAGGAGTTGCAGTGATTTGGGAATAGTGCTGTGTCCCAAAAAAGAAGTACATAAATATAATATTAAATTAATTATTACTTTACTAAGGGTATTTCAACTAATTTTTTTTTTGTAAAATTGTGTGAATTCTAATGAAGCTTGTTAGGTATAAAGCTATGTAGGTACCGCTTCTGTAGTCAGTCAGCAGTTTAGTCTATATGAGTGACAAGTTGTTGCAGAATGTTGAACGAAACGCGTAAGCGCCATGAAAATCACGGCGCTTCCGACTTTTTGATCGCGAGAAAACTATACCTTAGAAGCGCTCTAGCGCTGCGTGTTTACACTGTTTTGTTAGACGGCTAATTATTGTTTCAGCGCTGCAGCGAAGTTTAGTATAAACTCTTGTCAAAATGGAGCATGTCCTTTACTTAGGATAGCTTCTCTAGTACATATTATCTCAATGTGTACATGTTGTTTGTTGTATGTATAATCAAACTAGTCCATTCGTGACCCAGACCTACATATTTTTAACCCCGGACGGAATTAGGGAGGTGTTATAAGTTTGACGTCTGTAGCTGTGTGTTTGTGTATGGCATCATAGCTCCTAAACAGGTGAACTGATTTTGTTTTTTTTTTAGTTTTATCGAGAGTGTTGTTAGCTATGCTTGATGAAATTGGTTTAGCCATTCTAAAGTAATGGGCGTTTAACTGTTTGAACCGGGGTATTTTTGCAAGATATCGTGTCATAATTACATGTTCAATAGATTGTCGATCGAATCCTACTAGATAAATCATGCACGCAATAAAAATGTGTAGAGATTTTGTTAAATTTTACTTGCTTCTTGTTTTACTTCTTATGGTGCACTTAGTACGTTAACAATAATACAGAAACTGAGTCAATATAAGGACGTGCAACTTTTACAACTGTGTACATTGCAGTATATTACTAATTGAAAAACAAATAGGTAAAACAGAAATCATATATGCCGATAGTACCTAATTATGTGTACCTACACGTTGCGTTGTGGTTAGATTATAATAATTACAATTAACATTTCAATCGTTATTTGTTCTAAGAATCATTAACTAGGTAAATAATGATTTCTATAGGGAACTGTACGATTTATTTATATACTAGCTTCTGCCAGTGGCTTCGCCCGCGTGAAAGTCGAAAATTATCCCATAGTCAGGCATAGCACATATGATACTTTTTATCCCGGGAATATAGAACATATTCGCATGTAAAAATAAAAAGCATCATATGTGCTATGCCTGACTATAATCTATCTCTATGCCAAATTTCGTCCAGATCCGTCCAGCCGTTTGAGCGTGAAGTAGTAACAAACATAGATACAAACACACACTCACAAACTTTCGCCTGTATAATATTAGTGTGATTAGTATTTTTTTAACGTTGCCAATCTAATGAATCAGTGGACTTCATAAAATAATAAGTGAAAATGCAATATAACCATTACTGTACTATTTACCAGACCCCTTAACTTAAATAATTTGGATGTCTTTAAATCGGTTTAAACAAACTCTTTTTCACTTTAAATAGAAATAGAAACAACAAGATTAGAGCCCGACTTCTCTGAGAAGAGACACTGAAACAAACTCATAGATCAATTGAAATGAGGACCATGTAGTTTAGTGTCTGAAATAATTGAGGCAAACCACAAACACTGAATGGAGCTGGCCAGTCAGTGCACGCATTTATCAGTAATCGTAAATTATCGTGTCCAAGATATAATCCTGTCTCTCTGTTGGTTGCATTTGTTACCCACAGCCACAATGAGTATAAGTCACAATGATAATACAATTGATTCACAATTATCAGCCAACACACCGTCCACTGCTAGACATATATTTCTGTATCGATTCAACAAGGCAACACAAGTTTCAACACGCGTTTCTTTCTGCAGATCAGTCAAATCATAAGGCACCCATGTTTCATATTTTTTTAATTTATTGATTTGACGCAAATGATTCAATATTGTTGGTAAGGTAACGTTAAACCATGCCACTAATATTGTTTAACTCGGATCGGCTTCGACCATCTCTTTCAATTCATTGTTATTTACCTGTGTGCCCACACAGTCTTCACAGGTCTTCCACGTGGTTCGTTCTTCAAATCAAAGTTTCCATCACGAAAGCGTTTCAAAACCAAAATCGCACGGTGCGTTCATTAGCAGTCCCCTCTACTATGCTAGTATTATATTATCTGTGCCTCTACAAACGCAACATTGATATTGCGAGCTGTTTCTGCCGCGTTAGTTCCGCGTCGGCACTCGTATTTAAAAAGCACTCGAATTTTCGAAGTATCCATCTTTCTTGTCTAAGCTGAATAAAAAAAAATTACTGAAAGTTGATAATCGAATGATGCACATTTTTTAAAGAAGAACTTCATAGGTACCATGTGAAAAAAGTTTCACTCAAAAATCTCAAACCATGAAGGTTCTATGTCAATTCGAAGTACCATTACAATAAAACGGTAATTTCATACTTTAGCCCCTATTATTAAGCCATCGCTATTTATCATCACAGTGACTGAAAAGATGAATAATTATTTTGTCATGATTCTAGCTTCAGCAATCTTAATATAATATTATAAATCTGAAATTCTGGATGTGCTGACTCGTAGTCACACTAGGTTATCACACCAGTGTGACAAACAGGATTTTTTTCTCGTTTGTCACACCACTGTTATTTCCACATACGATAATTGCTAGTACCTATATCTTATATATAAAATTCTCGTGTCACAATGTTCGTTCCCGTACTCCTCCGAAACGGCTTGACCGATTCTCATGAAATTTTGTGAGCATATTGAGTAGGTCTGAGAATCGGCCAACATCTATTTTTCATACCCCTTAGGTCCGGTAGGGTAGGGTAGGTTAGGTTAGGTAGGGTAGGGTATGTTAGGTAGGGTAGGGTAGGGTAGGTTAGGTAGGGTAGGGTAGGGTAGGGTAGGGTAGGGTAGGGTAGATAGGTTAGGGTAGGGTAGGTTAGGGTAGGTTAGGGTAGGGTAGGTGAATGTTTGGTGTTTTTATGGCAAAACAAAGTTTGCCGGGTCAGCTAGTATTCTAATAAAATCGATCTGCTGATCGGCGTTTGCCGACTATTGATTTTTCTACTTTTAGTTTTTTATTCCGTTTTTTCGCAATGTTTCAAGGAAATGGTCGGCCCTTCTTTTTTTTCGACATCAATTTCCTTTTGATTGAATGTTATAAATTTATTATTCAGTTACTTATGCCAAATCACCATGGCACGTTACAAGATTGAACAGCAAGTTCAAATGATAAAAAATCTGCATGAGCGATTTGAGCGTATGGTTATCTCTCGCAGGGGTGATGTGAATTGGCCACCAAGGTCATGCGATTTGACACCGCTAGACCTTTTCTTGTAGGGTCAATGCAAACAAACCACAATCGACCAATGCCTTAAAGGTAAACACACACAGGCCATTGCTCAAATTCAGCCAGATCTATGCAGAAGAGTCATTGAAAATTGGAGCACTCGGATCCGTGCCACTGTAAATAGCCGGGGGGCATTTGAACGATGTCATATCATAATCTACCCTTAATGGCACAAGTGGGCCTAACAAATAAAAAAGAATTTTGTTAATACCTTACACACAGCTTCTTTTATTTCATTTCAACATCTACCCGCCCTTATAGAAAAAAAAATATCCTGTTTGTCATACTGGTGCGGTGTGATAATCTGGTGTGACTACGAGTCGGCAATGTTGAAAAACCCTTTAGTATAACTAGGACAGCACTTGTTAGGAATAAATGGTGTGGAAAAATCAGTGGTGTGACAAACGAGAAAAAAATCCTGTTTGTCACACTGGTGTGGTAACACCGTGTGACTACGAGTCAGCAACGGTTTGTTTGCGACTCAATCACGCTAGAACGGCTGAACGGATCTGGATGAAATTCGGCACACACATAGATTATAAAAAAGGAGGAGGAAGGATTAAAGGTTTTCTGTTAAATATAGGTGCCAGCGATAAGACCGCCTTTGTACCCGTATAATTAAGTTTTTCTTGTAAATATGTATAACTTTTATGGTGTACAATAAAGTATATTCCAGTCTATTCTATTATAGTCTGGCACATAGGCTACTTTGCATCCCGGTAGAATGTTCCCTTGGGATAAAAAAACACTTCTCACGCGGGCGAAGCCGCTGGCAGAAGCTAGTATTTTATAATGATTCCGTCCGTTATCCATAGCCAACGCGTCAGTCGACCTAAAGACGTTAACTATTGGCAATTAGCAGAAAATTGTAAAATTAAACATCCAAAATTCGAAACAAAACACATTTAATTTGCAGCCAAAGTTAGTGACATGCGGGTCCCGCAAATAGACAGAACACACAACAAATGTAAAACACTTCCTACTATTAGTATGTACGTAGTTAGATACTAGTTTAGTAGTGTTTATTCAACGTTTAGCAGCGTCACATTTGCCGGTTATTTTGTTTCAATATAGCTTGCTCCTAGGAAGTCCACCACAGAATTAGCATTAAGTACCTAAGTAAGGAAATAGTGTAAAATTTAAAAGATCTGCTTCATTGAACTGAGGCTATTTATGATTGACTAGCTGCCGCCTACGGCCCCGCCCGCGTCGTGAGATCAGTACTTAAGGGTAAACAAGTCAAAAATTATTCCATACAAACGTAGTCTAGAGATTACTCCACTGTTTGACGATGAACTTTCAAAATAAAAAAAGATATCAATTTTTCTCATCATTATCTAGCCCTGTATGGAACCGAAAAAATAAAAAAATAAAACATTTGAAAGTTATGAGCGTGGAAAGTTCCGTATTTCAACACTAATTTTAACGTATCTTTGGGCGCAAATAAATACCATAAGAAGAAGGAAAATTAAAAAACGGCCTCCATACAAGGATAGATTAGTAATTCAACAATCCAAATAATTTTATTTTGATCAGATACATTCAGTAGTTTTTTCATGAAATCTAGACTCCCAAAGGTCTGTTTATAAAATTTCGCGCGCTCGTTTTCGTCCTAAATCATCATCCATTTCGATAAAAGATTGCAGAAGTGCTAATTCGTACGCGAACTAGCTTCTTACTGCTCATCACAGCATCTATATTATATTCCGCACGTGTTGTGGGATGAGATAGCATGCATTTTAACCTCGCGCACAAAATAGTTCGTGCCGTCGACTAGTTTAACCTTAAGATGATTTGGGGTCTCAGAGATCCGACTGAATATTTTTCTGTACTAATATTATAAAGAGGAAAGTTTTGTATTTTTTATGTAACGAATAAACTTAAAAACTACTGGACCGATTTATAAAATTCTAATTTCACCGTTGGGAAGCCACACTATCCCTGGGTGACATATGCTACTTTTTATACCTGTATTCCCACGGGAACGGGAACTACGCGAGTAAAACCGCGAGGCATCCGCTAGTATAATATAAAAGTCATCATTCGAGGTTCGGCTCTCGCATATTTCGATGTTTTTATTCCTTGCATTTTGCTAAATAATATCAGACACATTACTCAATTTTCAAAGTGGGCCAAGAAGCTCATCGGCACTGGTCAAGTCAAAGCTCCAGAGCCTTGAATATCGAAGACGAGTTGCCAGCTTGTCGGTTTTTTATCGGTTGCATTTCGGGGAGTCTGCGATGGAATTGCATGATCTAATTTCGCCTAGCCCGTTTCATCATCGGAGTACCAGACGTACGGCGTTGCGTCCTCGGTATATGCTGGACATCACACACATACGCATTAAACGTTTTGAGAATACTTTTATTATTCGTCCCTGCCGGAGTCTGTGTTTCCCGATATCTACAATGTATGTAATGTATGGTATTTAAGTCAAGAGAGAATAGGTTGTTTTAAGGCAAGCGTGCTGCCTCATCGACCACATCATCGTTTACCATCAGGTGAGGTATTGGTGATAAAAGTAATAGTTTAAAAATAAATAAAAAAACGCTCTAATAGAAAACCAAAAACTTTTTAATAGAAAATAATTTTCAAAAAAATTATATTAGGAATAATGTGATTAACAAAAAAAAATATTGTTTTGTATACAAGCGTGGTGTGCTTGATGTCAATTGTTAAAATATTTTATAGGCTGATATTGGTATAAATAGTCCTTTTGAAAGTGTCTTAAAAAGTACCCCGCTTTTTTACAATTTTTTTTTTTTTTTGTTAATCACACTATTCTTAATATAATATTTTTGAAAATTATTTTCTACTTTTTAGTTCAATCGCTAATCTTGAAGACCCTGGTAAGAATAATGGAACAAACTATTTAAATTATTGCATTCTCATCGGTCCTTGATAAGTGTTTCCAAGTTTCAAATTAATCCGACGTTTTGAAGGGGGTGAAAATCACGTTCAAAGATTCCGTTACATAGATACATAGATTAATAGATACATACATACCAAGCCAATAAAAGCGTGTCGAAAAGAAGACTAGAAGCCGACCCCAACACAGTAAGGCAAAGACTAGGAAGATAATAATTATTGTCTGCTCCTAAACATAGGTATCTACTAATGTTATAACAAAGTTTACCAAGATTAGCTATATCATAGAACATACTACTAACAGAGGTACACTAAACCATTATCGGAATTGATGACGGATACAAAACGTAGCAGGAAAACCCATTGCCTATTCAATGTCACCAGTCAAACAACAAAACGATTATATAGAAAAACAATTGATGAGCGAGTCGAATTATCATAGAAATCGATTTTACTTATATAAACACACATATCTACTTATGTTTATGTATGTAGTTGTAGGTATAACATTCCTGCGATTTAAAAAATCATCATCATCAGCTGAAGGACGTCCATTGCTGGACATAGGCCTTCCCCATCCCCAAGTGTCGCCACACTATAGGTCCTGCGCATCTAGCATCCAGCGTGTTGCCGTACGCTTGAATTAAGAGGAAATATGGGCAGAAAGCGTCGACGGAATTTCCTATTAAACAGTCATAATTCGAGGTCTGGCTCTCGTCTATTTCCTCCTCCAATTTTGGACCAATTTAAAAGATATTCCATAAATTGGCAAAGTAAGATATATACTATGCCCCTATGTTTTCTTTTTTTCATTTATATTTGTCAAATTTGTACACTAAGCTTCTGTTGACAGCGCAATTTTGAGAATTTTTTGAGGGTTCTAGTGCTTCTCTATGCACATGCATGCTAAAAGGAAAAAAATAGGGCCTTTGTACATATCTTTAATTTTCAGTTTAAGGAATATTTTTTAAATTGGTCCAATATTGGAGGAGGAAATAGGCGAAATCCAAACCTCGAATTAGGAATTTCCTACATCGAAGCCTTCAGCGAAGGCGTTAGTCGAAATGTCAAAATGTAAGGGATAGATCGCGTGAATTTTCGATATCGCTTGTCAATCCTATGTGACGTTCTAGAGACCAAACCCGTTGGCCGATTTTGATGATTCGTACGTCAATCGATTCGTCTTAACCTTGCGAGCGTCACTGGCTACATTAAAATTGGAAAATAGAAAAATTTTGGACGCCATATTGTAGAGGACCCAATTTTGTTTTTCTTCCAGTCCCTTCGTGTGGGGTATCAAATAAAGGGTTATAAGAGGTTTTTATTTTTTAGGTCTTTATTATTAGTTTGGGGTTTTGTATCCAACAAGGATACGTTAGTACCCCATTGTACCCTAAACAATATACTGCACTAATGCACTTTACAATACTTTACAAAAAAATACTTATACTAAAAATAAATAGGGTTTAATAGGTGATTTCAAAAATATGTAACACTTATATGTCTAAATCTACATAATTCGAAAAAAAATGCTAACAATTTATAAATAAAAAAGTTTAATTCAGAAAATCTAAAAACCCGACTGCTTAAGAAGCGAACTAAAAAGACGTTAACAAGAAGAAAATCGAGCTATGCAGTCGGGGGATACATCTGCAGTCTTATTGCGTAAGTAAATATGGCAACGCAAAGGGTTTGACCGCTATCAATCGACCAATCACACAGACGGAAATTCACATCGCATCATTTATCTCGCATGTGATTGGTCGATTTGATAGCGGTCAAACCCTTCGCCTTGCGGAATTCACTTGCGCAATTTGGCTGCTGGTTTTGGTCAGCCAGCTCGCGAACATGTATCCTCCGTCTGCACAGTATTATTTTCTTCTTGTTTACGTCATTTTAGTTCACTTCTTATTTAAAATTCGCTATCGCCACGCTTTTGATGAAAGAATGTCACTCGTCTAGGGCCTCAGGGAGGTCTTCCAACATTGGGTCTTCGGGTCGTTGATATAAGGTCCTGGGTTGATATCCTGGGTCGGCCAAAGTGTTTTGGCGTTTTTATCAGTAGCCGTTCAGAGTCTGCACTGTTTAAATAGAAAAACAATTGACGCGGGAGACAGATTATCATAGTAATCGATTTTGCTCACTTAAACATACTAACAACAGAGTGGATAAAAACTCTATATTATGTAGATACAGAAAATATGATTGTTCATATTATTAAGTAGTAATGATTTTGTATGTAATGTGTACGCTTGTATGTATAAAGGAGCGACCTCACTGAGAGCATTCACTTGTAATGAGCATTCGACGTCGAATATTCGAGTGGTGTGGACGTTGAGCCGAGCGTTACAAAACACGCAAGCGCGAACTTCGGCCGGTGTGGACGTCACAACGATTTTCCCCGAAACGGCTCGCATTCGAATTTTCACGCAAATAAAACGCTCAAAAGCGAACACTCAGATAATGAAATTAATGAGTATATATGTAGGAATATTACTGGCCACTTGTAAGCAAGAAACAGTTCCTTGATCTTAAGTGTTTGTGACCTTCTTGGTCAATCCTTCTGCTCCTTCTGCGCATGCAGCTTCCCTGGTAACTTGTAAACGGCACAAATATGTGGATGTCTCTAACTATTCTCAATCTCATTTTTCTTTCCTTCTTTTAATTAGACTTTTTACAATGGTTTTCAAACATCTTTATAGCCCTTTGCTAAGAATAGTTACAGCACTGATAACAAAATTTGTGCCACATGTTAAATTTAGTCTTGTTATACTTATTTTTATTTACAATGTATAGATTCTTTTACCGATTGTTTTGTGAATGTGTGAACATTGTAGGCCTTCTAGTTGCTAGTTAACATTTGTTAACTTTTTTATAAAATATATAATCCTTTTATTTAATTTTTTTAGTTTCTTACGACTTATTGTCATAAGTCGGGCCTACGTTGTCCCCACATGTCTAAGTACTAATGCTGTAACATGGAAATATTGTAAAACCAAACCATTTTTAAAAGAGTAACCATGGAGTTTCTTGCCGGTTCTTCTCCATAGGAAACGACCAACCCGAACCGTGCACCTTTTGTCGACGTTTTATAAGTGCCCATGTAGGCCTATGTGAAATAAAAATATTGATTTTGATTTTGATTTTGATTTTGAATCGTATTATCGAATGAATGACATTTAACGAGATCGTATTCGAATGCTCCAAGCTCGCAAGGCAATGGTTCGACTCGAACGTTCATTGTTTTGCTCGAAGGTGAATGCTGGGATCGCTGGGAAGCATTTGTTGCTCGCCTACGATTGCTCGTTTACAAAAGCTCGCGAAAGAATGCTCCCAGTGAGGACGCTCCTTTATGTATGTATATAATAACTATAAATAAATGTATGTATAAAACAAAATAAAACATTTAGTAAATAAATATATATCTCGTTATGTATTTGCTCACACACATTCACACACACGCACGCCGTAACTCACACTACGTGCGCTATCTCATACATTTAGTAAATTATTATATTAACTCAATCAAACAGATTTAATATAATTTATTATGAGTAAAACAAAAAGGTGTAAATATGTACATATTTAAACACTAAACAAAAGTAAACTATACAAAATTATACTAAACCTAACTACTTACATTATATACAAAAAAGGTACACTTAGGCGTCGATGTACTCCTCCACATCGCTGTCATTCGGGAACGCGCCCAGAAGACTGGCAGCATTGCCACGTTGAATGGCAATGCTGATTCTTTGCACAAAGAACGAGCCAGCCCTCAGGTCCCACACAGTGTCGATCAGTTGGCGAGAGATTTGCTTAAAAAGGAGACGTGCACTCGGGCCCCTGACCCAAGCGTTTCGACCTCAATCGGCTCAAAACTGTAATTACCAAGTAGGTTCCAGTATTTGCGCTGCTTGAGGGCCTCAGCAGCCGCAGCAGCAGCGCCAGCACAGTCTGCCGAACTAGGAACATGACACAAGGGTGTCGACACAGGTTGCGTCCCACAACAGAGGCCACCTTCTACGGCACCAATGTTATGCCATCTGGTCTCTTCCCATCTTCACGTATCAAACCGCTAGGTTCTAATACAGCTGGTAAGCTGGCGATGATAAGGGCTCGACGAATAATATAATTGATGCTGGCGTGTCGTACTATGTGTCCTGCGCTCTAGCAATACAGGCCATGGTGTCCAAGGCTGCCGACGAAAGATCGAAAGAGTCATCCATCATAGTGCCTATGGCGGATGACGGGAGTGCTTGAAGCCACAAACCCGATTCCCATCCCCCACAGCCAGCAGACGCGCACGCTCAGCAATACTAGCCGAAGTTATTATGATACATAAATGTGATCAAGTTAAGGGAGAGCGGCCTCTCCTCGCACAGGTGTTTTCTCATTTAAAAAGAGAACGCAACTTCAATATTGTTAAACCCGTTAAACCAACTTTTGTTATCGAATAATAGCTATTTATGCAACTGTTACGTTATGGACGGTCTTTTAATACGAGTGCCATTTTTCGGTACAAGCGTAGCGCGTACCGAAATAGGTGGGCACGAGTTATTAAAAGACCAATAACGTACAGTAGCATACAAGATTTTATCTACGAAGGAAGGAATAAAACACAGATATAGACAAATAAGTATTTCAGGAAGTGTGTTTAAGTATTTAATTTCTCTTACATGTCTTGATTTTTCTGGTAGTAAATTATTTGTAGCCGCAACTGCTCTATTTGTACTGCGTTCTAGACATTTTTCGCGGGTCCACTTTATTTTTATTTATTTTATTTATTCTTTATTAGGTATAAGGCAAACATCTTGTAGCCGCAACAGCCAAATAGTTTACGATACTTTTGTTCTAAACTTGTTCCATTTTTAAAAACATCATTTACATTGTCTCGATTTTGAAGTAATATTCTAGGTACCTGGCTGTATGTTCAGAATTTCTTTGCTTGTGTTTATGACGATTCGCATAATGCAACCCGATGTCGTTATGGGTATCATAATGAAACCGCTGTCAATTTTGTAATTCGAATATAACGAAACCGAAGTAGATAAAACATTTTTGTAAAATATAAAACATGTTTTTAAAAATGGAACAAGTTTAGAACAAAAGTATCGTATACTATTTGGCTGTTGCGGCTACAAGATCTTTGCCTTATACCTAATAAAGAATAAATAAAAAAATAAAGTGGACGCGTGAAAATTTTTCTGAGTGAATTTTTATTTCAAATTTTATTAAAAATGTCTTCAACATCAAGTGAAAAGTGTGAAAATACTCCACCAGATATAACAAATAGAGCAGTTGCGGCTACAAATAATTTACTACCAGAAAAATCATGACATGTAAGAGAAATGAAATACTTAAACACACTGCCTGAAATACTTATTTGTCTATATCTGTGTTTTATTCCTTCCTTCGTAGATAAAATCTTGTATGCAACTGTACATTATTGGTCTTTTAATAACTCGTGCCCACCTATTTCGGTACGCGCTACGCTTGTACCGAAAAATGGCACTCGTATTAAAAGACCGTCCATAACGTAACAGTTGCATAAATAGCTATTATTATTAATTATAAACATACTAACATAACATGGGTACATTCTAGCTATGATGAAAACAGTATTCTTAGGTATTATACTAAAGGGCTTTAAGGCTAAAAAAGCTCGGTAAGGTTCAGCATCGCATCTGCTGCAGTCATGTTATGGATGGGTCACTATTTTTGAGAAACTTCTCATTCTCGGTTGGTTTTCATTCCAAGTGATAATCAGTACCTTGTATGTATGAGGAGCTCGTGGCTAAATAATACCAGTCGCACTGGTCGATCATCAAGGTTAAGCAACGCTTGACAAGGTCGGTCCATGTATGGGTGACCATTTCAACATACTGAGTTTCCTCCGTGCCTCGGAAAACATGTTAAGTCGTTGGTCCCGGCTGTCATTTGAAGACCCTTGACAGTCGTTACGGGCAGTCAGAAGCTTGAGATCTGACACCAGTCTTGCCAAGGCGTACCGTGTTTCACAGTTACGGGGTTGTGGTGGTCTGATAGGCAGTCGTTCCATGTAAAACACTGGTACTCAGCTAAATCCGGTAAGACTGGAAGCCGACCCCAATATAGTTGGGAAAAGGCTAGGCAGATTTATTGATAATCAGTACCTTAATCTATACTTCTATACTAATAATAATATAACCCTCTTTATAATAATATAATATTATAAAGAGGAAAGATTTGTATTTTTGTATGTAACGAATTAACTTAAAAACTACTGGACCGATTTCAAAAAATCTTTCACCGTTGGAAAGCTACACTATCCCCGGGTGACATATGCTACTTTTTATCCCTGTATTCCCTAAGGAACGGGCACTACGCGAGTGAAACCGTGAGGCATCCGCTAGTTTATACTCAAGTTTTGACCCGCAGGTTCGTCTTGTAGTTTCTCTATTCTTTTTAAATTTAAAACACTGAGTATGCAGATAAACATACATACCTATTAGCATACCTTACAACATCTAGATACAGAGCCGATCGGATTACACCAAATGTGCAATCACGCACCAGATTTACTCCTCCAATGCATCCCAACACCCTCATGTGATAACCGTACACAAAGCAGGTTTATTTCTGCCATTGCCTTTAATTCCGTGTCATTTGGACAGAAAGCCGGCCATATCTGGCTGTCAGCCAACAGTTTAATGACTGCTGACAACGGTGTCATATTGGCAGTTGGCAACTATTTAGGGTAGACTTCCGAGTAAAGTGGCTCTGGCGTCACTAACGCCATATGCAAACACTACATACACACACGGACAAACACTACACACAAACTACACACTTCATTCACACACTACACACTTCAATCAAACACACTACACACTTCATTTAAACACACACGCATTACAAATGAAACACAAACACAATGAAAACATAATCATACACAAAATACCATGGTAATTGCATGGCTACACTGCCGGCTGTCATCAGTGGTTTGATTCGGACGCGTGAGCGATGCGTATTACATAGCACTTAGGACCTTGTTTTCGTGAATTTCCAGTGTCACTGCGTTAGTGTTGCCGGAGCCGCTTTCCACGGAAGTCTACCTTTAGTGACATAACTATAGTATGAGCCGAACAACATGGTGGCTTACATCACATAGTTATTGATGGACAGTAATCCATTCAATCAGCATAATTAATATTCCCTCTGCTTAGACATAGGCTTCCTCTCCGTGAGACGTTACCTAGCGGGTCCAGTGTGGGTTAGTGAATGTCACGCAAGAGTAAAAATGTTCTGTGATGTCACGAATCTCTTTTTTTTGTTTTAAGATATACCAGATTCCTTCACCGTTTGACAGCATTAGTAAAATTAAAAAAGAATAATCCAGCCAAAAGTGAATCGGACTCGCGCACGTAGGGTTCCGGACCATCATCGCAAAAAAAGGCAAAAGAATCACGGTTTTTGCACGGGAGACCCACTTAAATATTTATTTTTTTCTGTTTTTAACCGACTTTGTAAAAAGGAGGAGGTCCTATGTTCGACATAATTTTTTTTTTTTGTATATTCACCGATATCTCCGTCAATTGTGGACCGATATTGACTGACCGACCATAACGCAAAAAAATGGTACCTACGAAAGACACCGACTTCAAAAAATAAAGTTATTTTTCACTTTGTAGTTTTGTATTTGGAAGTCGGTAGTATTTTTTTGCAAAAAGTTTTTTATTAGTATTTGTTGATATAGCGGAAACATCATCTGTGAAAATTTGCCTGGTGACAGAAAGACAGACGGACAGTGGAGTCTTAATAATGGGTCCCGTTTTTACCCTTTACCGTTTTACTTTACCGTTTAAAAATCTACTTTGCCGTTGAAAATTCTAGAATGGGGAAAGGGGAGGTGTGGGTCCACTACCAAACTGTGAGCGAGTAACTTTAAACCTCAAACAATAATGCACATAATCTTGCCTCTAATAGATTGAGCGTTATTTACTATATAAAAAAAATTATAAATGCACGTGGAAATAAATAGATTTTTTTTATTCCATCTGGAAAAGCATCCGGAGACACAATACCACCAAAAATACCAGGGCCAAGCAAAATTACTTTGCTAAGATTTTAGGAGGTGTGAGGTGAGGCGTGAACCTCAAGACCGGTCGCGATAGAGGACTAATATAGACAACCTAAAGGTAGGATTCGGTTCTAAGCGACCGCGACGCGTGACCGCGACCCGCGACCGCGACTGCTTTATATGGAGTACCACAGAGTACATTTTAATATTGGAGTACTAAACAAATCTAGCGATCGGTGGGCGTGGCGACCGCGACTCGGTCGGAGAGCAGTGCACAGAGTACATTTTAATATACTGAAAGAGCAGTGCAGACACGCGACGCAGGCGGGGAACACATCAAAATACAATATTTTCTGAATATTTCTTCTTTATAATCTAAATGTCGTTTTATGAGTATTTGAAATCAACCCTCTTTTTCTCGTGATGTGAAAATTGAGTGAATCTTCATCCTTTTCTCCTGAGGCATAGATAATATCATAAGAATATCATCATCTTCTTCATCCTCCAATAGCTGCTGAATAACTTTTTTCCTAGCTGTGGATAAATTGTCCGACATATCTTACTACAATAGAACAAACACAACCGTCATCCATAAAAACTGCGGGCAGAGTGGCGATGTCGCCATCGCTGACATCGGAAAGCTAGGAGCCCCGCGACAGGCGACCATAGTCGCGTAGTTGAATGGTCGCTGTCGCGAGTCGCGGTCGCTAAGAACCGAATCCTACCTTTAGGGAGACATAGCACATTAAGTCAAGGTTAGGGGATATAGACGAGAAATAAAACACACAATCTACAAAATATCATTTTTATACAAGCCTACAGTATCATCGATCCACTTTAGGTGCCTCGTCAGCGAGGTATAGTATACGTCCTTCGTAAAACAGATGCCTCTGTCAGCTGGGTCTCCGTAGAATATACCGGTGAGACACCAGCGGTCTGCTTGACGTGATGCGAAGACACCGCCATAGCTGGGGCAGAGAGGTACTTCTGCAAAGTGAAATTAATATTGTTTATTATAGAGAAGAAGATGGTGAAATATTGTCTTATTGGTCAGTGTGGTCGCAAGAGCTACTTTTTACCCAGCTGTCAAATGAGGGTAATGTGTTTATCAATCTATATATGTTTGTTTGTTCCAATCAATTCTTCTTAGCCTTGCGATTGTGACATTCAAATTGGAAAATAGAAAATGGCGGATTTTGGGCGCCATATTGGAAGGCTTAATTTGTATTTTCTTCCTATCCCATCTTATGGGGTATCAAAATAAAGGGTTTTAAGAGGTGATTTCAGAAATATTAAACACTTATATGTTTATATGTTCCTAATTGGAAAAAAATCTGTTAATTAAAAAGTTATAAATAAAAAAGGGGTTTTTGATTTTTTTAATTAACTTTTTTTGTGTACGTAGGGTTTAACTCTACTAGGTTCGGTCGGTATATCAGTCTACCGGCACCGGTACCGGTTTTCCTGTAAGAAAATGTTCAGTAACCGGCCAAAGTCTGGATTTGAGTTTAGTCAATAGTAATTTGATGTATTATAGCAGAGGCGTAACTGTACCTCTGCTTATTTGTTGGAGACGTTAATATGTTATTCGAATTTAAGTAAAGGTAAACAAAATTATTAATAAATCCGATTTTTTAAAATGCTTTTTTCGTATTTTCGCAGCACACACTTTTATTTGATACCCATATCACGGCAGTGGACATAAAATAACTAATCCGCCATCTTGGGCCGTCCGCCATATTGGATTTAGAATGACATCACTTAGCTAACCATGCATTGTCATCCAAACTAAACGTGTATGTAAAATTCTGCTTTAAAATTCATTTGTAAGATTTGACCCGAACACACTTACATACATACATTGCAAGTTAAATAAAAGCTTGTAAAAAGAGAGAAGTCAACCTAAACTACTAAAAATACTATGAGGTATTTGACCTAACACAATTTCCAGTGGTTCATTGCGCTCTCTGTGCATTTTTTTATCCTTTTATGAAAAAAAGAAGAGTGCATTTTGAAAATTTTATTTTTATGAAATCACGATTAACTTTAAAGAAACTTGATAAAAGTTTTAAGTAACACTTTATCCGCCGCTTTTGCCGCCGCTTTTACTCACCATTTCCGTAAGAAGCACAGAACACATCTTCGTCCTTATCAAAGCAGTAGTCACCTTTCTGTTTCTTGAAGAATATTGGAACCAGGGCTCCGTCCAATGCCCATGCTGTTGTCTGGAAATACAGAGTAAAGTTCAGTAATACAAATAGTTGGAAGAGGCAGTCGCTCCAGGTAAAAATTGGTAATATTCAGCTGCTCCATTTAGACTAGAAGCCGAAAAGTTAATTTGCAGGATGCTTATTCTTTTCTCTACCCTCTCATTGGTCTGAAGGTCGCCAACGCTACATGAGATCCTGTGTTCGGTTCCTGACCAGGCAAGGAGCTAGCAGGTTTTCCCTTCAGAAATTTCTCCGAAGCACCCTGGTTTCTGAATTCTATGGCAATGGGGGCTACCGCGTTTGAATTTTCCGCTAGGGGCGCTGGTGTACAGTGAGGTGTTCAAATTTCAAATTTAATAGTTTTTTTGGCTTTTAGCGCGAGTTTACTAACATTTTTTTTATTGTTGTAGTTATTATTTTTTATTGTGATAGACACCTACGGGGTAAATCAACCGCTGCTTAAATAGAGTTTTATGTTTCAGGAAAAGTTGTCCTCTTTTTTTCTAAAAAAAAGGGGCTTTGCAAAACTGCGGTATACTATATTTTATATTTAATCGCCCTTCTACGGCATTAAGAGGAGCTCGTGGCTAAATAATAACAGCCGCACGGGTCGATCTTCAAGGATAAGCAACGCTTGACGAGGTCGGTCCGTGGATGGGTGACCATTTCAACATACCGAGTTTCCTCCGTGCATCGGAAAGCACGTTAAGCCGTTGGTCCCGGCTGTCATTTGAAGATCTTTGACAGTCGTTACAAGTAGTCAGAAGCTTGAGATCTGACACCAGTCTAGCCACGGGGTACCGTGTTACCCACTTACTGGGTTGTGGAGGTCAGATAGGCAGTCGCTCCATATAAAACACTGGTACTCAGCTGAATCCGGTTAGACTGGAAGCCGACCCCAACATAGTTGGGAAAAGGCTAGGCAGATTGATTGCCCTTCTACGGCATTAGAAATTATTTAAATTTGAACTATGCTTCCGTGCACTTAGTAACAAACGTTTAGCAGCTAGATTGCCCTAGTCGATGCCACGAACTATTTTGTGCGCCGGATTAAAATGCATGCCATCTCATCTGACAGTGACAACACGTGCGAAAGAAATAGATGCTGTGATGAGCAGTGTGAAGCTAGTTCTCGTACGAATTAACACTTTTGCAAGTTTGTAGCGAAATGGATGTGATTTAGGACGAAAACGATCGAGCGAAAATTTATACAGGGACCCTTGGGAGTCTAGCTGCCAGTTTCCCAGGTCTCAATTATCGGGCTGTTAACGTAATCGACGATTAATCGCCTGTTAATTCTATTTTCAGTTTCTCAACACCCAAATGTGACAAGCGTTTAACAATTTGTCACATTTGAGAAAAATCTCGAATTAACCACATGTTACAGCAGTTTTGGGTTTCTGAGAACCATTTTCAATGTTAATCTCTTGTCAACGAGCCTAATTTATAATTGTTGGAAATTGGTCGATTATTCGCAAATTAATATTATGATTTTAAAGGCTTATATTACGATAAAAAGATAATAGGGGTCGGCGAAAACTATGGTATGGGTTGAGTTATAATAAATATGTTAATTTAGAACAATTATTTAATTAGCAAGATTTAAAAAAAAATAGGATGTTACAAACTTTTTAAATTAATTACATTATAAAAACTTGACACAATTATCAAAAATAGTTATTTTGTATTTAGGTAAATAAAAATAAAAAAAAATAATTGCTGACTTGGGAATCGAATCTTCCTCACGCGCATTAATGTTAACTGTACCCTGTACTTAGTACTTACCGAGGTAAGTTTCTGGATAGATTTGTGTTTAACTTGGAGCGGCTGGGGTGGTGACCCCGCCAGGGTAAGCAACACTTACCAAGGTCAGTCTTGGGATGGGTGACCATTTTTTTTGGATCACTTGTTTATGGATAGATGACCCCGCCAGGGTAAGCAACACTAACCAAGGTCAGTCTTTGGATGGGTGACCATCACCACAAAAATTTTGGTCACACATTATAAAGTCGGGGTGACTTTATATGACTAGGTTATAACAACATCTACCAAGGTCACCTATCCAAAAACAAGCAATCCAAAAAAAAGTTGACACCCATCCCAAGACTACCTTGGTATGTGTTGCTTACCCTGGCGGAGCCACCTATCTAAAAACAAGCGAACCCAAAAAAAGTGGTCACCCATCCAAACACTGACCTTGGTAAGTGTTGCTTACCCTGGCAGCGTCACCCATCCAAAACAAACGAACCAAAAAAAAAGCGGTCACCCATCCAAAGACTAACCTTGGTAGGTGTTAAGCAACACCTGTGTGGGGTCACCTATCCAAACACAAGCAAATAAAAAAACGTGGTTACCCATCCAAAAATCGTCCTTGGTAAGGTTTGCTTAACTTGGCGGATACACCTACCCAGCCGCTAAAGATAAAATACTATTTAAAGTTACTGATTACGTTATAGTAAAGAATGAAGCGAATGAATACTAGCTAGGGTAGCCAACCGAAATAAATTATTAATATTAATTTTATTATTAGCGATGATGAAGTGTTGAGAAACTCACTGACAACTGACGGCTGGTTAATTTGTGACAAATTGTTAGCGGATTTGAGATGTGACGTCTACTTCAGAAACCGGTCCTAGATATCATGAAAAAACGACTAAATATATATATATTCAAAATAGAATTATTTGCATTGTTGAACTACTAATCTATCCCTGTATGGTGTGCCTGTTTTGCAATTTTCCTTCTTCTTATGGTGTTTATTTCCGCCCAAAGATGCGTTAAAATTAGTATTGAAATATGGAACTTTCGACGCCCATAACCTTTTTTTTACTTTCTTGTTTCCATACAGGGCTAGGCATAATGATGAGACAATTTTATATATTTTTTTGTTTTGAACGTACATCGTCAAACAGTGGAGTAATCGCTAGACTACGTTTGTATGGATGAATGATTGACTAGTGTAACCTTAAGGACCTTACTCAACAGTGGTGCCACCTGGTGAGCAATAAAACGGTAGCCCCCATTGGATCAACTTCTATTACATGGATATACAATAGGTACAGTTTAAAATCAATACTAAGTAAATTGTTAACCGCTTATTTGAAATTCTTAGGCATTATCTAATTATAATAAGCTACTTAATAAATAACTTTAAATCTATCCACTGTATTAAAGAATTTCTTATTTCAACTCAGAGTCTTTTGGTCATGTTACTTTAAATAATGACAAAATGTATTTGGCGCCCCTTTATATATGTGCTAACAACACTTTAGTAACCAGTTTTATCTAATCTAATACCTTTAAGGTTACACTAGTCGATCTTTCTTCCATACAAACGTAGTCTGGCGATTACTCCACATTACAAAAAATGATATCAATTTTCTCATACCTGTATGGAACCAAAAAAGTAAAAAATATATATTTTAAAGTTATGAGTGTCCAAAGTTCCATAATTCAACACTAATTTTAAAACATCTTTGAGCGGAAATAAATACCATAAGAAGAAGGAAAATTTCAAAACGGCCTCCATACAGCGATAGATTTGTAATTTTAAATTTCAACAATGCAAATAATTTTATTTTGAAAATATACATTTAGTCGTTTTTTCATGATATCTAGACTCCCAAAGGTCTGTTTATAAAATTTCGCGTGCTAATTTTCGTTCTAAATAAGCATCCATAACGATAAAAAAGTGTGAACCAGCTTCTAACTGCTCATCACAGCATCTATCTCTAGGTGTTGTCGGATGAAATAGCATGCATTTTAACCCCGCGCACAAAATAGTTCGTGCCGTCGATTAGGGGAACCTTAAGCAATTCTTATATACGTATATATATAATCTGAATCTCCGAAACGGCTCCAAAGATTTTCATGAAATTTTGTATGTAGGGGGTTTCGGAGGCGAAAAATCGTTCTAGCTAGGTCTACGTTTTCTCTATTTTCACCCGAGCAGAGCTAGGTCGCCCAGGTACTGGTTAATTAAATTCAGTAACTATCAAACGACAAAACAAAGACATGTTTGAATTAAACTACAAACTAATTACACTCATAGCTAACATCACATAAACTAGATAAAAACTACTTTATTATATTCCCGACGCCACAGAATTTAAGTCACGGCATTTTAACCCGAAAACGGTGGTCAAAATAATTAATTTTATCGCACGTGGCAAGAATTTGGAATGAGTTATCAAATACATTCGTACCGGGATAACAAAATGGCTGCCAGCGAAGTTTTATTGCTTTTTAATTGTTTTATGTATGTTGAGTGGAATGA
The DNA here is from genome assembly GCA_964057195.1 of Orthosia cruda. Taxonomy (NCBI): domain Eukaryota; kingdom Metazoa; phylum Arthropoda; class Insecta; order Lepidoptera; family Noctuidae; genus Orthosia; species Orthosia cruda. Next base: position 19,315,689 of record OZ059833.1, on the reverse strand, counting down.
TATCGTGTATCCACAACGTGTAGATTTTATGATTTTTAAAGTCAAATCATTTTAGTCTTTTGAATGTCAAAAAGACCGCTAGAGGGAAAGGAAACATCAGAAGAGATTACCTATCTGGATTGAATCAAACTTATTTTTTTTTAAGTTAAAGAACAATGGGGAAATCTTAGCTGACTTAAATTTGAAAATCTGAAAGTGAAAAGAAATTCCATTAATTGTCTACGTTTCTTTTTATAACATTAAACTTTTTCGTCATCTTTCATTAGCGTTGTGTTGCCATTTCATAATTATTCTGCCAAGTGATCATTATTGTATTTATTATCTAATGCCTTAAAACGAGCAATTCTTATATATATGTATATATAATCTGAATCTCGGAATCGGCTCCAACGATTTTCATGAAATTTTGTATGCAGGGGGTTTCCGGGGGCGATAAATCGATCAGGCTAGATTTAATTTTAAGAAAACGTCGTTTTCTCTATTTTTACCCGAGCAGGGCTTGGTTGGCTAGGTACTTATAAGTAATTAAACGGTGTAAATGAATTAACAATACAGTATGTCTAAGTGTAGGTGATCCATGCAGGTAGGCAAGAATACTGTAGTGTTATAGAAATTTCAATTAATGATAGGCAAAAGACTAGAATCCAAGTAAAAAAAAAAATATAGCTTGGTTGTTAACGACGACCTTTGAAACCTGTAGTAGGTATAATTAAATATACTTTTCCAAAGAGTATACTTTACATCCCATGCATAAATAACTAGGTAAGGGAAATACAAATGCGATATTGCCCTTTTACTTAAACGAAATTGAATAATATTACCTATTAAACAGATTATTAAAGGTTATCCAGACATAACCAGACGAACAAAAATTCTTGCACAAACTAATTCAGAAGATGACAATGAGTTAAACCACATATTTTTCATTTAAATACCTACGTAGAAATTTAATCTCAGCTAAAACAATGTTTGGTCTTCTGCCATTGTCCTTTATTTGTTCAAACATATGTAACAAAATACATGAATATGCACATACGTTTTGCCTCACTCGGCTTGCCAAATTTTTTTTTTTATGTTTGTTTGTTTAGATTCTTTGCATATCATTTGAAATTTTGATTTTGACCTTTTTGGTTTAGCAACCGCATGTGAGTTCTGAGTTTGGGGCCTTGGTCCATATCCAAAGCTAAGGATTTTCCATTAGAAAATATTTAATAGCAGCCCAATACATGGTCCTTGTCCGGTTAGTGGCAACGCTCTAACATACCTAGCAGAAAATAGGTGTACCATACGCATATGTCTACCGTCTAATTATTTTTAAAACTCCTTAGACGTAACTGAATATGAAGTCAAGGTCCACTGGCAGTTTTTTTTGTCTCGTAATAGTATTTACATTCAATACTTAGCACTGTATTGATGACTGATTTTTGCTCATGTTTACCCACCGCAGATTCCTCAATGCTGCTCTCCTGATGGATGCAAGCTGACTGTATGTTCTCCTTGAACTCCACTGACTCCTCCAACACGATCAGAGCCAGGTCGTTTGTCACCTTCCTATCTTCTGAAGACGTGAAGTTCGGGTGGATCACTATTGAGTTTACCTGCAAAGAAAACAAGACCGTATGTTTAAGGTTTAAGAATATATTTTTCTCTAGCTAGCACATTGAGTTGTTCGTGGCTCAATAAGTACAACCACACAGAGGCTCCTATTAAGGCCCCAACAAGTAACATTCAATCAACACACAGAATAATTTAATAATGTATCTAGTAGTAGACACGCTTCGATCGACAATCTATTGAACACATAATTATAACTCGATATTTGCTGAAAACACCCCGATTAAAACAGTAAAACTACCATCACTTTTCAAGGGCTGAACCGATTTTCATCAAGCATAACACACACGATAAAGTCATCCTTCAAACAAAAAAAAACGAAATCATAATCGGTCCATCCGTTTAGGAGCTATGATGCCACAGACAGGTACACAAGTCAAAATTATAACATCCCACTTTTTCCGTCGTGGGTTATAAATGTATGGTGGCTTGCGCTATCGAAATGTCACATTATCAATCCTTTATATTTTGGCATTGATAGAATTAGACTTTGTTTTGAGCCGCAGGTCAACTTTAAGAGTTAAGCATCGCTTACCGAGGATGGACGGCCGTCCATTACGTGTCTAAAGGTAGGATTCGGTTCATAGCGACCGCGACGCGCGACTGCGACCATTCAACTATGCGACCATGGTCGCCTGTAACGGGGCGACCCCTAGCTTTCCGATGTCAGCGACGGCGACTTCGCCACTCTTCCCGCAGTTTTATGGGTGACGTTTGTGTTCTATTGTAGTACGATATATCGCACAATTTATCCGCAGCTAGGAAAAAAGTTATTCAGCAGCTATTGGAGGATGAAGAAGATGATGATATTCTTAGGTTATTATCTATGCCTCAAGAAAAATGGATGAAGATTGACTAAATTTTCACATCACGAGAAAAAGAGGTTTGCTTTTTAAATACTCATAAAACGACATTTAGATTATAAAGAAGAAATATTCAGAAAATGTTGTATTTTGATATGTTCTCCGCCTGCGTCGCGTGACGGCACTGCTCCCGAAGCGACAGAGTCGCGGTCGCTACGCCGCTCTCTAGCCACGCCCATGGGTCGCGCGACGCGGTCGCTAGATTTGTTTAGTACTCCATATAAATCCATACTAAGCAGTGGGTCGCACGACCCGATCGCGGTCGCGGGTCGCGGTCGCGCGTCGCGGTCGCTAAGAACCGAATCCTACCTTTAAGGTGCCAGATCATCGCGCGACCGCGACGCGATACCGAGACGTGCGACTACGCACGTCGTGGTCTCGGGCACAGATAATATATATACAGATGCCTCATCCCATACAAAGAAACCGTGCCACGTAACTAGCGTTTTTCATCTGATAATACCTATTATTTTTTGTAAATCGATCGCGTTCGGTTCCATTCCACGGCGATAGATAGATCACCATCTAATAATCAATCGATATCAGTACAGTACGTCGGGACAGTTTATTTGTATGGGATGAGACCCCACGTCTCGGGGTATGTGTTCTAGGTCGGGGTCGCGACAGGTGACGCACACAAACTATTGTCGATTTTACTCGTTATAGTCAGTTATATTGTTGATAATTATTATTCCACATTGCAATGGCAAGCCAAGTCGTCAAATTACCACTGGAGGAAGAAGAATACGACTCTGTGATATTATATTATTAGTATAAAATTAAACAAAGATTGGTTATCAACAAATTATATACAACTAGAGTTAAATAATATCGTTTTCAATATGGAGGTCAATCAAAAAGTGGTTATTTAATTGTTAAATGACAAAATTTTTGGGCATCGGGCTCGTTCGTGAGCGAGACCGGCTAGCGGTCGATCGGTATATAGTCAATTAGTCACGCGTCGCGGTCGCGCGTTTGGTGTCTCGCGCGCGATCTCACTCCCATACAAAGCAAAAGGACAAGTGTTGTTGCGCGTCTCCTGCCTCGGTCGCGTATCGCGGTCTCGCGTCGCGGTCACGCAGTGAACTCCCCCGGCACGTTAAGCCTTAAGGTAGGATTCGGTTCTTAGCGACCGCGACGTGCGACCGCGACCCAAGACCGCGATCGAATCGCGCGACCCACTGCTTAGTATGGATTTATATGGAATACTAAACAAATCCGGCGACCGCGTCGCGCGACCGATGGGCGTGGCTAGAGAGCGGCGTGGCGACCGCGACTCAGTCGCTTCGGGAGCAGTGCCGTCACGCGACGCAGGTGGGAAACACATCAAAATACAATATTTTCTGAACATTTCGTCTTTATAATCTAAATGTAGTTTTATGAGTATTTGAAAGCAACCCTCTTTTTCTCGTGATGTCAAAATTAAGTCAATCTTCATCCTTTTTTCCTGAGGCATAGATATGAATATCATCATCTTCTTCATCCTCCAATAACTGCTGAATAACTTTTTTTCTAGCTGCGGTTAAATTGTGCGACATATCGTACCGCAATAGACAACCATCACCCATAAAAACTGCGGGCAGAGTGGTGATGTCGCCGTCGCTGACATCGGAATGCTAGAGGTCCGCGACAGGCGACCATGGATTAGTCAGAAACCAAAATCTGATAATCTAAGTTATTAAAGGTTTCATGTTCTAGTAACTGGACTGTGGAAACCGGATAGGCCATTGCTCCATGTAAAATACTTGTATTCATCTGCATCCAGTTTGATTAAAAGCCTACCCGCATAGTTGAGAAAAATCTAGGTAGATGATTATATAGTACTTTCGTACCTATGTAGTTAGATGAAATTTTATTCTCACCTTAAAATCTTTCTCGTGGCCTCCTAAAGTCTGCAGGTTCACTTTTACTTAGGTATGTAGTTAGATGAAATTGTATTCTTACCTTAAGAACTTTCTCGTGGTCTCCAAAAGTCTGCAGGTTCACTTTTATTTACGTATTTAGTTAGATGAAATTTTATTCTCACCTTAAGAACTTTCTCGTGGTCTCCAAAAGTCTGCAGGTTCACTTTTCCTAGGAATACCAACAAGCTGTCAGGTTCCAAGGTCTTGTTACCGACCATCATACACCTGGCATCTGGAACAGAACATTATATGATTTAATTACTCAGAAACAACGCACCCACTGTGTAGGAGAAATACCTAAAGTGGGGCAAAGTTTATAAAAGATATGTACCACCTGAAAACTTTTTTTGTGTTTCAGTTGTTTACCTTAATATGTACCTAACGCGTTTATATTTTTTCTGTATTCAAAGTTATAAAATCGTGTCGAAACGAATAATTTGATGATAGTTCATATCGTGATGAACGTTTTAAGATAGTCAACAAGGCCTTAAAACAATCATAAGTAAAGGCTAAAAGTCAATAACGCACCTTAGGTAATTAGGGTACTATCAGAGTTCTATCAGAGAGAGAGAGCGGTCACGCGGTAAAGCGTTCAAGAGTTCAGTTTTGCTTTGGTTGTGTTGTAACTTTACATAGATATACCCCAGGAGGCATTCTGACCGCGTCGGTCAACCAGAACACGTGCGTTCGCGCGTTCAATGCTGTTTCGGTGTCTAAATTGGAAGGAAGATGGAGACTAAATAGCTAATTATGTTAGTACGTCAATGGCGTTTTTATACGATGCGAAAGATAACGATAATAAAAACTGCGGAAAAGTAGCAGAAGCATGGTTAGAAATTGTTGTTTGAATGTTTCTCAGAACACTCTCTCAGAGAGAAATTTAAGGAGATTAATGTAATGACTGTGCCTTCTCAGTATATTTATGAAAATCTTATAAATGCCCATAAAAATATAAAATTGTTTAAAAAATACAGTGATATCCATATTATAAATACTAGGAACAAACACAAATTTGTAGTGCCTACAACAAGGCTCAAGAAAATAGGTGGCTCGTTTTGATGTCAATGTGTACGCTTTTATAATAAGCTTCCAAGCCACGTACGAGATCTAAGTCTTAATAAATTCAAATCTTTCATTAAACGTAAGTTGTGCCAGAAAGCGTTTTATACAATTAAAAACTACCTTGAGGACAAAAAGGCTTGGGATTGAGCTGCTCCAAAAATTTTTTTTTTTTAATTATATTTTGCACCGTGAATTTTTTATTATATATTTTTTTTGTTGTCTTGCAATGACAAGAATATTTACTTTTTAAAGTATTTTATTATTTTATTTTAATTATTGTGAATGTGACTATGTGGATCATTCTTTTTTTTTTGTTAATTTATCATTGTATTTAATCATGGTCTGGCAGTTTGAGTAGTTTATGCGGCCTACCCGAATGTCCTTTCTTTGGTATTGTTCGTCGAATCGTTGAGCTCCTTAAATTCTGAGTTGAGCTGCTCGGTTATTGACAAATGCGAGCACTGACTGGACAAGTCCACTCAATCTGGCTGGTTCTTTCCTCAAAAGACCATTTCAGACATCAGTATACATGGTCTTCACATGATCTAACCAAGATTTTGTCTGGATGTTAAAAGAGACTGTGACCTCTGAGTTTGTTTCGGCCTTTCTTCTCAGAGTAGTCAAATAGGAAACGCCGACCTTATCTAGTTTAAAAAAAATATGATCGACATGTAAAAGTGTTTATACAAACCAACTTACAGAAATAAAATAATTTATCTTCATCTTTAACCCATTTAAAAAAAAAGTCTATGAAATTCTCCATCTTGTTGTCTATCCCTATTTATTGGACGCAGTATCAGTATTTCCTTTTCCGTCTTGATACTGATAATGACCACAAAATAAACAGTTCGTCTTCCAATGAAGAGCTATCGTCAAAAAACATGGTGACAGTAGTGGTACCGCGTAGACCGTCCAACAGCGAGGTTCGTGAGCAACTGGACGCTCGAACGCCAAACTGACCTCTTGACCGATTGACCGCGTGACCGCTCTCTGTCTGATAGAAACTTATACGTAACTAGCGTCCATTTAAACGGTACATGAGCCATTAGATACAAGAATTTGAAGGCAAACCCTAGACTTTTCATTTATGTCGATATGTAAAAACAAAACACTGTCTTTCCTGTCGCTCAACCAGGTAATACGAGCCTAATTGTATGAATGCATGAAAAAAACCTCGTCAAAATCAGCAGAAACTTAAAATTACCACAACGATCAAACATTTTGACCGAACTTTGTAAATATAAACACACATTCATGTTTCAGAGGCAACCTCAAATTAACTTAATGCAACCAATTTCAATCGTCTCTCATTTAGAACCCGCATTTTCTTTAATACTGAAGAATACAGAAATGTCATTAGAAGGAAAACGCTGCAAAATGGAAAGAGGTCTGTAATCAAATTAGTGCCTCGCCTCGGCTCGCCTTGTTCGGGAGGCAATGGTAGAATATATAAAGTCAAGAGGGGCTTAATTTAGAATTTCTGATGATGTGGTCTTTTATTTTTAGTTGGAAGTATGTTTGATGCATTTATTGAATAGATGCCTTGTTTAGAATGTGGCAAGTAAATAGTAGTAATTGACACTGAATAAAGATATAATCGGCTAGTACTTGCACCACTTTATTCATTCTGTGCTTGCACTGTGGGAACTACCAGCAAAGAGGACGTAGGCGTTGATTACTACATTAATAGGTTCAAGAGAGTGACGATGGTGAAACTCTGCCCAGTAACTACATGGCTTCACAAACATCTACATTTATGAACGATGCTCAAAACTGTACATAGTTTTAGAAAAATGCTAATCTATTCTATAGAGTGTATTTTTTTTTTGGGACAATCCCACCGCACTATTCCCAAACCACTGCAACTCCTGAAAGCCAGAATCAACAGTGGCGACCACCAGAAAAGCGCCGAGGCAATGAAGCTCGACGAAGTCCCGGAGAATGAATTTAACTGTCTTGGATCCCGCAACGAAATTAATCAGAAAAGAAAATGGAGGGGTAAGAAAAATACAAATTTCCACTTCCCTCCATATCAAGCAGGAGACAGAACAAACAAGACCAATAGGCACAAAGGGTCGTTTACAACTGGGATAAGCCCAGTTGCCTAGCACCACGGATAAAAATTTGCATTAATATTAATGGGTCCTAACACTGTGAGCTGTTATTTTTATTATTTGATTCCAATAATATATAGAGCGTATCTTCTATGTCACTCACATCCGTTTATTAGAAAGCTCGATGATTCAAATCATTGCTTGGGTGCAATAAGTCGCACATCAGTAGCAACCCAGTATAAACTGGCCTCGTATTCGATTGAGCTATCATGCTACAGTTTGGCAGCTCAAGGTCAAAGCCTAGTCATCAACATCATCATATCTATTTTTAACCATATTTTTTTATGTGTGTTACCTCAGAACTTTTTACTAGGTGAACCGATGATTCTTTTTTATTTGAAAGCTAGAGCTTGTCATGTGGTCCCATTAAATTTCATCAAGATCTGATGAAGAACTTCGGAGATATACATCAGAACTCTTCAATAAATGACGGCAATTATCTCGGGATAGCTGCAATCGCATGTATAACATAATAATATTTTCTTCCAACTATACTTTAATTTCATCACAATCACACTAAAAACTCAGTACAAAGCGAGTCTTTAATGCTCTAGAGCAATAAAAATGTATGAAATTTCATTATTGCACAGTTTATTTTTTAATCGCACCAAAAGGTGCCAATCTCAATGGATTAGCTCTATTCAGCCAGCCGATATCAATACTTTTTTTTTACGTATGTATTATTCGTTTCTATCCTACTTGTACCAAATTTAAAAAAATATTGCTGCTAACTCTGATTTAAAAATGAAAGAAATTTTAAAAAGTGATTTGGCGGGCACTTTGTTAATTTTGCTTGACAATATTTTTGGAAACGATAAAGTGTGATACTATCTGATTTTGAGTGCATCGGCTTCGAATTAAAATAGAATCATCTAGCGACACATTAACTCCGGAAAACATTCTAAATGAAGCCGACAGTGTTATAGAAACTTCTATTTTAACTGTTTGATATGAGTTTCTTTTATCTAATATTCCTATAGGTAATAGTTGAAAGAAAAGCAGATTATGCACCTCGCCTTAAGTAATTTATATTGCCCTCGTGCCTGTTAGATTAGAGCCCTCGCTAACGCTCGGGCTCTAAATCAGGCACTCGGTGCAATAATAAATTACTTTGTGCTCGATGCAATAATCTACTATTATCTACTTCGGTTTCGTTATATTCGAATTATAAAATTGACAGCGGTTTCATTATGATACCCATAACGACATCGGGTTGCATTATGCGAATCGTCATAAATTCTTAAACACACGCAAAGACATTCTGAACATACAGCCTGTTCCCTATAATATTACTTCGAAATCAAGACAATGTAAATGATGATTTTAAAAATGGAACAAGTTTAGAACAAAAGTATCGTATACTATTTGGCTGTTGCGGCTACAAGATCTTAGCCTTATACCTAATAAAGACTAAATAAAAAAATAAAATAAAAAATGGACGCGGGATAAAATTCTGAGTGAAATTGTATTCCAAATTTTATTAAAAATGTCTTCAACATCAAGTGATATTGTAAATACACCACCAGATATAACAAATAGAACAGTTGCGGCTACAAATAACTTACTACCAGAAACATCAAGACATTCCTGAAAAGTTTCCTGAAATACTTATTTAACTATATCTGTGTTTTATTCCTTCCTTCGTAGATAAAATCTTGTATGCAACTGTACGTTATTGATCTTTTAATAACTCGTGCCCACCTATTTCGGTACGCGCTACGCTTGTACCGAAAAATGGCACTCGTATTAAAAGACCGTCCATAACGTAACAGTTGCATAAATAGCTATTCATATCATAATATCACACTGGTATGCTCTAAAGAGGTTCGCAGGTGTGAACAGTTCACCCTGGTATACTCTCATTCCACCGGTTTTGTTTAAGTCTCATGTTGGGTTAATCTATTCTGGCATCACTAGCCTAATATAACTGACCAATTATGTAACATAACTAAAACTTCAAATACGGAAGTCGGTGTCAAAAAACGAAGAAACGTAAACAGGAACACCGACTTCCGAAATTGAAGTTATTTTGCACTTTGTAGTGTTTTTATTTGGAAGTAAGTCGGTTGCATTTTTTTGTGAAAACCTTTTTATATTAATTGGTTTTTAATCTTAACATGACATATTATGTTACATAATCAGCCAATGACGTTCCCACTGCTGGGACACAGGCCTCCTCTCTCAGGAGTGGAGCGTAATCCACCACGCGTGTGCAGTGTGGATTTAGGATCGTGGATTATATATCACATGTCTTCGAATTTGTATCTAAGTTATAAATCTTACTCACCAGTAACAATAACCTTCTCAGAGATCAGCACACCATCACAGAAGTAACTGAACTGGTTCCCCTGGTCGCTATTGGTGACAAAGATGGTGGCAATCCACGGGAAGACTGTCTTCATGAACTCTTGGCAGGACTGGTCGCCGTGGCAGATAGGGTCCGGCTGTAAAAGAATAGCGAGTTAAGGAAGGTAGGAAGTAGAATGGAAGAATCCTGTGGTCGGATCGAAAATGGACTACATATTTTAGAAACCTGGTAAACTTTCAGGTTACAGAATAAAACCAGACAATAACGATGAAATTTTTGTCAATTATATACCTTATCTTAATGCAAGACGGTAAAAGTTATATAACATATATAAAAAAGATTAAAGGAAACCGTTTGTCCTGGAATGGCCATGTGATGAGGGGGGATGAAATGCATGTTAGTAAAAGAGTTATGAATATAAATGTGGATGGATGGAGAGGGAGGGGACGGCCAAAGAAAAGATAGATGGACCTTGTGAGAAGTGATAGCAAAGAAAAGGGAGTCAGAGATAGCGTGACGGGGGACAGGACGGTATGGAAGAAGAAAACGTGTCGCGCTGACCCCAAGTAACATGTAATAAGGGTAGGAAGTTGATGAATATGATCTTAATGTAAGACGGTGCTGATGATCTTTACTTTATGATTTCTTAATTTATCCCGTGCTTGGGAGAAGTAGTATCCACGTTTCCTTTTACTGTTTGAATTAGTAACCGGTAGATGAAAGGAAATTGACTCTTTTGTATATGTGGAACTAATAATACGTTGTAACTAGTCATGATTCATCAAATCCCGAATAAAAATTATACCCGCAGTGGCATATAACAGACTGACAGGTCATAGCGTAGCTCACTTATACGACCCCACTGCAACACCGCTCCCGCACAACACCGAGATGACTGCTCGTTGTCCACCCGCCGACAGCTAGCAGGCAACCAGCTGTCCACGTGCTTACAGCTTTCAGTTAACTAACTGTTTTGCAATTTACATTTAACTAATAGTCTGTAGCTGCTGTGTTGCAGGGTGCAGATTCTACACCGCGTGGGTCGCCCGCTTGAAGCGCGTGGTAAGCACGAGGTAAGCGAGACGTCTACTATCGAGTGGTACGATGGCGGTAAGCCTGCTTACAGCGAGCTCTCTGCTAATTTGAGTTGTCAATGTAAAGTATGTCTACAGAGGACGCCCTGAAGCTCACATTTCAATGAACATTATTTTGCAGTGTGGGAGCGGTGTTGCAGTCGGCTGCGACCTGTAGGCTCCGTGTCAAACTGTTAACCTCACAATAAAGAAACATCTACTCAAATACATAAAACCATTACCATAAAAAAAAACAATAACAAAATAAATACCATTGTTTTTGTGAAGCCCTCCCATAATTCAAGAGGTGGTGAGCACTCAAATTACAAATTAAAAATTCTAATTTTCTCGACAGCCATTTTGGTTAGGTGTTCATTGCGATAAATTTCGTGCAATGGTTGATTATGACCGTCTAATGGCCGATAAAAAACAGACGGAGGAATGTCGGATTTTAAACTACGATATAATTGAGTAAAACTATTTTTTAACCCGGGAAAATTTGTGGACAGGATTTTATTTACAACAACATAGAACACACACCGATTCTTTTATTCCCCAAAGGATAAGGTAGGTGTAACTATACCCAGATTTCAACAGGAATTTGGAAATCCCAGGTAAAAGAGGACGAGCCTATTATTATTAATCTGTCTAAAATGTTGAGTCCGGGCAGCTAGTGAGAAATTTCAGACGGGCATACCCAATAACGCTTAAAGGTGTAATTGAAATAACTAAAAACCTCTTTATAGCAACACTAGCGGACGCCTCGTGGTTTTACCCGCCTAGTTCCCGTTCCCGTGGGAATACAGGCATAAAAAGTAGAAAAGCCTATGTCACCCGGGGATTGAACTGACTTCTGAAGCAAAAACCAAATTCAAAACATAAAAAGAAATGCAAAATAACTTTCGTTTCGAAAGTCGGCGTCTTTAGTACCTCTTGTTTTTATCATTTTTCAACACCGACTGCCGAAACAAAAGTTATTTTGCCATTTTTTGAAGTCGGTTTATCTCTTTATGGAAAAGTTTTTATTTCTCTCTTTTCTTTTAGTTCATATTTAGTACACCATCACTAATAAAAATGAGCAACGAATTGAAAAAATACCTATAATATTTCAATTTAGGTACACATTCGTGCTGTTTGTCTCTAAGGAGGTCGGTGGTGTGCTCTATATCTTAAAAACTGCTGGACCGATTTTGATAAAACTTGCATCATTATCTAAGTTGAGAGAATCCAACACAAAAAAAAATGTCACGATCCGATAAGTAGTTTCGGCGAAATGCGTGGACAACACACATACAAACAAACATACACTTATGAAATTTGGCACACGTTTATAGATAGATATAGAGGAAAATATATGAATATTGTGCAGTTGTAACAATATTACTGTTGCGACCTTTTTATATACATTTATGGTTTTTCACTCGTTTTTACATAATATTCTTATTCTCAAAATAATTAAAGTTAGTTGTGTCAGCGATTCGCAATTATATTGTCCTAACTTCTAATACAGTCCTCATTTTGCCTACATTTACATGCATAAGTATCGAATAGTTTACCTCTCCTTTTTTTTTAGTCTGTAAACTACATACATACGGATCGAATTGATAACCTCCTTTTATTAGAAGTCGGTAAAAAGTAATTAATCCAAACATATTAATAAAACCGTCTGACTTCCCAAATTAGCTAACGTTATTAACTCTTCCTCAAAGCCATGAATTTCTCCAAGGATTTTGGTAACGTTGCACAAAAGATGACAAGTACACGGATTGCCACTTCCAACTTTGTTCCAATGTTTTCAAAGGGGTCTACTTCCTACTGTGACGGCCTTGACGTAAACTTTTATTTCCTTGTAAGGAAGTTGCTTAATAAAGGGAAGATGTTGATTGGATGCCTAATTACTGCAAACCGTTGCAATAAATTGCGACAACGCATCTACAAACCTCCTTCTTACTCTTTTTGAGTTGCCTGTAAACGGGCTAGTTTTTCGACAATTTCTTGCTGCAATTGCATAGCCGTCAAGTTGCCAACTATATCGCTCAATACAGTGCAACAATTGCTGCAATCTTGCAGTGTAGCCCGGCGATATTGCCAAGATATTTCATAGTTGCCGCATGTATTCAATGTCTAGCCGGCTAGATTGCATATGATCTACCTCGCTTTAACTTTACTGCAATATAGCCGTATATCGTCTTTGCTCTGATGTATAGGTGCATCTCTTTTCCCACACCAGGTTCCCCCCGCCTCGTCCTGTCGCTGCCTGATTAGTGAAGTTTTTTTGTTCCCGTTGTTGATTTTATTCTGTTCGTCATGGCCGAGTGGTCAAACGAAATGATTTTCTACTTTATCATCGAAATCCACGTACGTCCTGAAATATGAGATGTAGAAGCAGAGTGCGTATCAAGATCGTAATCTTAAGAAGGAAGATTGGCCCGTAATTGCCGCGAAGATTCATAATAATCGCATGTATTCAATGTCTATCCGGCTATATTGCAAATGATTTAACTCGGTTTGAATTTACTGCAATCTCACCGTAGGTATATCGTCTTTGCTCTGATGTATCGATCGCGGGTAAATTTGAAATGGAATTACCGCGGCCCTGGGACAAGTAACTGAAGGAACACGGGTGGGTTTTAGTCAGTAAAAGTTTGGCACGCCCTCCCGCTTCACCCAGAGCGGCAGAAGTCATTGGATGATTGACAAGACCATTTAAAAAAAAAACCTAACTCTTTTCCCTCGCTCGCCTCGTCTCGCCAAATCTGATTATTTAATTTTAATTTGTTTGTTTATTTGTCTTCTGTGTCTAGGTAGATTATTAATTGCATTGATTGACGAACGTGTAAATGTTTAAAAAAAAACAATAAATGCTGCAGCAACGAGAATAGCCTCGGTATCCGCCATTTTGTCAACTTCTGAGATCTGGCCGCAATTATTGCTCCGTGCGTACGAGCAAAATTCCTCAGCAACCTAGTTGCACTATATTGCTGTGCAACATCCAGCAATGTATTGCTCAATGAAATTGCAGCAAGGCTACATATTATAGCAAATATACTGAGCTATATTGCTCAACAAAATTTCGAGCAAGATGCAATTTTTATAGCCCGTTTACAGGCCTCTTTACGTTCATACGTCTAGACTAACATGCACGACGGATATGAGTACTGTTGTTGACCATAGTTTGTAATCATTGATCTGGTATGTTATTACTTTAGGCTAATTTCATTCTTTTAAACATTGACGTAACATTTTTGTATTATTTAATTTTTTTCTCTCTTTATTGTTTAAACATTATTTGAATATAGACGTAGTAAACTTATGTTTGACGTAAGATTATGAAACGATAAGTACCTATATATGAATTTTATATAATTGTCATTTTTTTATCATTATTTTTTAAGAAAATTAATTAATACTATTGCATTCCATTAATGTGATTATGATATCAATGTTGATATCAATGAAATCTATGAATATTAATTGTATGCCTTCTGACATAACATAGCGCGTTTGTAATTTTTATAACAACTATTTTTATTGTACCTATGTTAACAAATTAATAAAATTACTGAAAACATAAGAAAGAAAGAAAACTAGTTACTGCACAGCATGTTTTTCTTCTCGTTTACATTTTTGCAGTCGTGTTTTTTGATTTTATTAATATTATTTTGAAGTTGGTTGTATTTTTTTGAAAGTCACCTTTCATTTATCATCTCATCTTGATTAATCTATCCAAGTAAACACTTTTAAATTGTCCCTACATCTACAAATTATTTTGAAAAGGTTTCAAATGAAAATGTTTAAATGACGGGCCTGTATGTTTAAGTACGAATTTACTGACACCCACCCTAAGGGGTACCCTTGAGTCATAATCTCCCGGATCTCAAATCTCCGCGTCAGAATTAAATCACCGTCATTAAAGGAATGTTTACTCTTAGAACACGTCGTTGTCTTCGTCAGGGAGTCTGTAAATTTAACATAATGACCTACTTCTGGGTGTAAATGTGCGCCGATTAATTTAAAAGAAACGATTTAGGGAGCTCTGTTCTTGTTGTTTGTGTTTATGAAGAGGTTTGGGATGATGTGAGAGGAAGATGACACTGGAGAAAGATTTCTTTGACTTGTTTGCTATGGTTTTCTATGTTTGTTATGCGGCTACTCCGCCAATTATGAACCAATTTTGATGATTCTTTTTTTATTTGAAAGCTAGTGCTTCTCATGTGGTCCCTTTTATAATTTGATCAAGATCTGACGAGTACTTTTTAAGTTATCCTTATTTTCATAATAACCATAAGGTACCAAAGAACTGTTTAAACTTTAACCATAAAATTAAATCGAGTTCCAAAAAAAAAACAAAACAAAGCGCTAAAAAAAATTTGGACTACATCCAAAATGTTAAAAACGAAAAAAAAATAGTAATAGTTATCAAGGACACCGACTAATGAAAAGACAGTTATTTTTAGCTTTGTAGTATTTTGTTTTGGAAGCCGGTATTTTTTTAAAAGTTTTTTATTAATACATCTGTTAGTGAAACACACCATCGGATTAGACTGGAAGCCGACCCGAATATAGTTGAGAAAAGGCTAGGCAGATGATAATCTCTTAGTGAAGGATCCACCAGACTTACCAGGCCTACTGTTTTTTTTTTAAACTTTTTACTTGTGTGTTACAGTAACTGTTGTGGAGGTCAGATATAAAGGTCATATGATGATGAGCTTTAGGATAGAAATTATTCTGAAGTTACAATCAGATTCAAATAGTTTATTTCAAATAAACCCTAGAGGTACTTTAGAATTGTCAAACAAAAAAAAAAGGTCTCAATGGAGAAGAAATTGCAAGAAACTTCATACGGAAAGTGACACCGACTGATTCAGTCGTTTGTCACAGACGTCAACATTTGTTTTTTTTTTTGTGACATGAAATCTGGAAGCTTATTTCATCACGATTCCAACAACATAAGTTTCCTGTAGGATTCCTATACAAAACTTTCAAGATGACGGTGATGTAATCGCAAACGGGCATCTTGCGCCATCGCACCCGGCCGACCTGTCACAGATCTGTCAAAATGTCAAAATGGCCGCCACGGTCCAGTGGTTAATTACAAGTATTTCAATACATCATTGTTGATGGAAAAATACACATATGTGAGAACGATTTAAAAAGAACGTGCACATAAAAGCGTCTAGAGTAAAAAAATACAATGTTTAATATTAGATGTAGGTACTTAGTGACAAAGTATACTTAGATAGTTTGGTCAAGTTAATAGGATTAATGAAAGGCGATTAGACGACTTACGAAAGGTATTTACAAGATACACAGATGCGAATGGAATCGCCGAGAATGATTACGGATTTACGGGGCGCCTTAGAAGGATATACATAGATCTTATTGGTGATGTTCTTCAGATAGCCTACTTACCTACATATCTAAACGTACCAAGACGCCTGGTAAGCAATTAAATGTAAGGCAGTTTCATCACCATCAGCCTATTACTGTTTCCACTGCTGGTACACAGCCTTCCTCTCTGTGAGAGGGAATGGGCCATAATCCATCACGCGGGCACAGTGGGTTGGTGTATGTCACATATCTTCGAATTTTTAACCAACTTAAAAAAAGGAGGAGGTTCTCAATTCGTCGTGATCTTTTACTTATTTGTTTTCCCCAATTACTCAAAGACGCATGGACCGAATTAAAAAATATATATTTTGTTTGAAAGTGTATTTTCTTTCAAATAAAAGATTGGTCATCAGGGCAGGATCCCATGAAGCGATCCTGGAGAAATCGAGGGCACCCCTCAAATATTATAGGCATATATATAGCGATTATGGTACTTTTATAAACAATGCAATTAATTGCACTCAGAAAGTATCACTTGTGAAAGTGATTAAGAAGACCAAAGATGGCCACTTGAACTCGTTAATGCTCAGTATGTCACGGGTATAAGATATATCGAATACATAAAAATATTTATAACTAAATGGTACCTACTGATGAAAATGGCACCATCGAACTAATCTGATGATGAAGCCGAAAGGTAGGCGTGAATCGTCATGAGATTTGCTTTGGCTATAAATGATTTTCATGGTAATTGGAGGTCCTACCAAAACTAAAAACAGATAAATAAAAAACTTTTTAACAAAAATGCTAACGTACAAAGCGAAAAATAACTTTCTTGTTTTCTCTTTCGAAATTGTCAAAAAACAATAGGAACCAAAAACACCCATTTCGGCAAAGAAAGTAATTTTTCGCTTTGTAGTGTTTTGTTTTGGAAGTCGCTTATTTTCTTTTTTTTTTGTTTTTTACTGGTAGGTAGGTAGTTAACCCAACTATTTTCTATTTAGTTTTTACACTACGGAGTAGGTACAACAGGTTATTTTAGCAAAAGAATTTACGTATTCAAAACCGTACCTTTCACATAATAACAAAATAATAGGTTTCCTCGTATCCATGGAAATAATTCACTAAGACCTTGGATCTTCAAAGGAAAATGCGAACAGACAGATTACTATTATCTTTCCATCCTTTATCTAAACATGACCCAACTTTCCTCCTACTAACGAATGAACAAGGAAACACATCTAAGGACCTCATTCACTCACTCACTCTTTCGTTCATTCGTTCTCTTGTTAATCGGGATCTAATTGCGGCAGCTCAGCCATGAGAGGAAAAACTTGGTATTTTTTCAAACATAATTACGAGTTCTAACCTTGAGGGACGAAGAGCTACCTTTTTTGTGCTCGAGGAAGTTTGGATACGTTATTTTAATTATGATTAAATTAAATGTGTTTTGTATGTTTATTTTGTTCGTGGTTATGGTTGAAAAATATATGTGCTGAGTGAAATAATGTGTGGTTAATGTTTTTTAGAAATCAATTATTAAATCTTTAAAAAAAATATTTTCTGTTTACTTACGTTCATTGATTACAAGTTAGAAGGAAGTTTCAGTTTGGTATTTATACTTTTGTGCATGAAAACTAAACCACATATTTAATTTTTCGGTGCAGTAGTTTTTAGGGTTCCGTACCCAAAGGGTAAAAACGGGACCCTATTACTAATGGGGACTCCACTGTCCGTCTGTCTGTCTGTCACCAGGCTGTATCTCATGATCCGTGATAGCTAGACAGTTGAAATCACAGATGATATATTTCTGTTGCCGCTATAACAACAAATACTAAAAACAGAATAAAATAAATATTCAAGTGGGGTTCCATACATCTAACGTGATTTCTTTGCCGTTTTTCGCGATAACGGTACAGAACCCTTCGTGCGCGATTCCGATACGCACTTGGCCGGTTTTTAGTATTCTAGTGCCCTAATCCTATCAAGGTAATAATTAACTAAGACAAAATATCATCATTCACCTAATGACAATAAAACCTTATTTTCAAACAAATAGTAAAAGCAAGTAATAAGTAAGTTTTTAACCGACCTCCCAAAAAGGAGGAGATGATGTTCGACTTCATGTTCGTTTTTTTTTTGTGTATGTTCACCGATATCTCCGTCAATTATTGACCGATTTTGAAAATTCTTTTTTTGTTTGAAAACGTATGTTCCGAAATTGGTCCCATTTCATAACATAACATCACACCAGTACGCTCTTAAGGGGTACGCAGATCTCTCATTTCACCGGTTAAGTTCAAGTTTCATGAAATCAATTTTGGCGTTATAGTTACCTTACTAACTTGCTTATTAGGTCGGTACAACTAAAAAGTGAAAAATAAAAAATAAAAATTGCAAAAAAATACTACCGACTTCCAAATACAAAACTACAAAATGAAAAATAACTTTATTTTTTGAAGTCGGTGTCCATAACGCAAAAAATTGGTACCTACGAAAGGCACCGACTTCAAAAAATAAAGTTATTTTTCACTTTGTAGTTTTGTATTTGGAAGTCGGAAATATTTTTTTGCAAAAAAGGTTTTTTTATCAAGTAAGTAGTGTAAGCGGACTCTCTGCTGCCAAACATTTTAATAATTTCGATGGGTTTACGAGAAAATGTCAACAACAGACAAGGGCACTTTCTCAGTTCAAAAAAACTCTAACTACACACGAAAAATCTTTGGGAGGAATATCTTTAATCATACACCACATCTAACCATTCTTGCTCTAAGTACTCAAAACACGGCGTAACGCGCGCAGTCCTTTGTGCGGGTGATTGATGACGCACATCGCGTGATACCCACTATCAGACTATCAGCACAGAGTACAAGAGGAATTATGCTCAACAAGGATTATGTTATAGACTTACATATAGTCAATGAAGAAAGGGCTAACACTCAAAATGAAGAAGTTTGAAGACACGCCTCGCATTTTGCCGTCCTTCAGACAAACTGCTGCCGCTGTGACTACACGGGGAATATATACAGGGTGTCTGGTGGCAGATATATGTTTTGAAATACGAATATTTTAAAACCTAATGAATGGGGGGGAAGGGTGGTGTCGTTGGAATCAGTGATCGTGCGGACTCGCTATCGGGACATTTTTCAAGAGCAACGATCCGTACATAATTTCTCGTCGACAATTTGGATCACACTTCGATATTCGACGGATATCGAAGTGTGAACAAAATTATCGACGGTATAGATTTTTTTTTATGGGGCTACCTTTAAGACAGAGTTTACATTAACAATCCCCGAACTCTTGTGAACCTAAAAGAAAATATTCGTCGAGAAATCAGCACAATTGAACCAAGTTTACTTTACTGCAGCGTGTGGCGCGGAACACGAGGCTCCGTGTTGAACAGGGTGTGCAACTCGATGGAAAATATTTGGATGATATAATCTTCAAAAAATGAAAACTGCATTATTATTCCGTCGTTCAATATTTTAATTTAAACGATATGTCTAATAGTATATTTTTTTCAAAAAGTAGGAACTTAGGTCATAGTCACACATACAGTACAATTATTTTCTTAATGGCTCTCGGCAATCATCGTTTTTCCGAATACAAACGAATTCTTATTAGTCCATCAATTATTAGATTTATCGTGTATAATCATTTTAATTCAGAACTAAGTACCGCTTTTTGTAGATAGTCTCGCGCTTGATCAGTATCTCACCTGATGGTAAGTGATGATGTGGTCGACGGTGTAGCACGCTTGCCTAGAAGTTACCTATTCACTCTTGACTTTAAGACAGTCTCTCACAGACTGCGGCAGGGAATTCCATTCCTTAGCTGTAGGTTTAGAGCGTATGGGTGGGATGTCCACCATGTACATATGGTGCATCGCCGTACGTATTTTAGTCCGATGATGAAACGGGCTAGGCAGAATTAGATAATGCAATTTAAAAAAAAACCTTCGCACACTCCCCTAAATGCAACCAATAAAAACCTTTTTTACAAAAAATAAACCAACTTCAAAAACAAAACACTAAAAAGTGCAAAATAATTTTCGTTTCGGCAGTCCGCGGTGTCTTTGGTATCTCTTGTTTTTATAATGTTTTACACCGACATCCGAAACGAAAGTTATTTTGCACTTTTTAGTGTTTTGTTTTTTGAAAAAAATACCAATTGAATTGAGAACCTCCTCCTTTTTGAAGTCGGTTAAAAAAAACAAGAAGCTGGAAACAGAGTGCATAATGACCTACACGAATAGAGAAATGACGTTTACCAGAGAACTGTGTGTGTGTACTACAAACACGACTAAGACCAACGTGAGCTAGAACAACTTTACCAGTTTTCTGGTAAACGTAATTTCTCTATTCTTACTGTTACTTAATAACTCTTTCGCCATGTACGGAAAGAAATAATTACTATAACAAAAGCAATTTATTCTCGTAGTAATTGCCAGTTAAATACTATCTTTTATAGCTCAAAATTGTACTGTTTATTGTTTTATGCACAGCAATTAATAGTTTTATTACCTCCATATAATTTTAACGATGACCCCTTTGTTTGTATTGTGGTCTTCCTAATTTGTCAATGACAACTTGCAGATACTTAGATAGGATAGGACAGATGGACCCCTTTTCCGCACAGAGACTCGCATTTGGTCCGTTGTGCGTGCAGCCCTCCTCTCCGTGAGAGGGAATGGGCCGGAATCCACCACGGGCCCATTGCATGTTAGTGGATATCAGATGTCTTCAAATTTTTGGTTCTACGACAAGCCGGTTTCCTAACAATGTTTTCCTTCACCGTTTTGAGAGCCTGGGTGATTGAAATAATTAACACAAAGTAAAGCGCCTGCCTGGTTTCGAACCCACGACCTACGACTTGTAAGTCGCGGCCGTTACCACTGGGCCACCACTGCTCTCAGATACTTAGATAGAATATACAACAGAATAAATGCAATACTTGATAAACAAGTAAAATTTTAGAATCTCCCTTTTTATTGCATGCATATATATTGTAATTTATCTAGTAGGTAGTAGACGCGCTTCGATCGACAATCTATTGAACACGTAATTATGACACGATATCTTGCGAAAACACCCCGATTCAAACAGTAAAACGCCCATAACTTTTGAATGACTGAACCGATTTTTATCAAACATAGCTAAGAACACTCTCGATAAATGAAATCGAAATCGTTTCATCCGTTTAGGAGCTATGATGCCACAGACAGATACACAAATACACAAGTACACACGTCAAACTTATAATCTCTCTTTTTCCGTCGGGCGTTAAAAATCACCTCCGTTATACGCACGGCTGATAATCTTCATAGAACGAAACACTCGACGTAGCGCCATTTTGTTTTGATGATGTATGACGTTTCTGCTTGGCTGTGATTGGCTGTCATAGGCGCCGGTAAGCCGCCTCCGCCATTTGTTTTTGTTTTGTGCCATTTGAATCAACATATCAGTAATCTGTGATTTGAATTTTGACATGACAGTACAGGTACTATGTTGATCATAATATTTTGAAAGATGTGACTAAAGCATGCTGAAACCAATTGCATTAATTTGTAACCAAGGAACTGCTTTTCCATGGTATAATAATATACTGCTTTTCATTCTGCTTCTGCTTTACGAAGCCTGAAAGCAGACACAACACGTAACCAATTACTTGCAAATCAAGAACCAGGTTAGTTTTATTCAGTTAAATTTTCCATCCTAGTGATCCATATATTCAGAAACATTTGAACTCCGCCCCTAAGACGACCCACTGACCAACATTTGCGAATATTCATCACTAAGGGTAAAATAGCTGGTATTAATTAACTGGCTCAGCGGTGGGCATGTTGTTTAAGGAACTTGCGTCGCAAAGATTTACAACAACCAATGTTTTTAACCATATTTACATGAATACTGTAAAACTTGATGGCACTTTGAAATTATAAAGAAATTATAATTTGGTTCAAAATGTTTAATCATTTCAGATGACCCAGTCACAATAAGCACAGTCATTTTGAGTATTGTACATGACACATCACACCTTATAAAGGTACTGAGAAACAACTTTTTGAACACAAATATGAAAATGAATGGCAAGATATAGTAGATGTGTATGAAACGGATTGCCATCACGCAGAAGCCAGACTTCTGTATAAATTGAATGACCAGCAAGTCATTCCTGAAAAGATTAAAAAAATGAAGGTTGGTTACAAATTTATTTTATTTAGCTAGCTATTTATATTCTGCTATAGTGACCGTCAGATTATATTAACACAGATTTTATTAATGCCTTTTATTTTTCAGGTAACCATTGTGTAAAGGTCTTCAGCAAAACTGTATCTGCAGCCTTGTCATATACAGCAATATTTTGTAAGTACCTAACATTATATGAAAATAAATGTTTTGCCTAGTTTTATTATAGGCAGCACCTAGTATAGGTGCCTGCGTGGTAGAAGGTAGACATATGGCGTTACTTCAGTTTGAATAGAACTACATACATACATAAAGTCACGCCTGTTTCCCATGTGGGTACGCAGAAACTACAAAGCATCATCTGCTACGATCTTTACATACGTAAGGTCTATCCACACATATCAGGGCCGTGCCCGGGACTTGAAGCTCCGTCACTGGCCCTTGCTCAGACGTGTGTGAACGAGTTCATATAAAATATACACACTGATTGTTTTTTGAGCCTCTGACGGGGCACGGTCTGTCCACGTCCCCGGCACAGCCCTGATATGTGTGGATAGACCTTTATATTGCTTCACTCAGGTTCATACATCTAGTCAGTAGATCTTATTAAGAGAAATCATTCCATAATACATAGATTGTTCTCATATAACTCTAGAGCCTAAATCTGGGGGCAGGGTGGAGTGGGTGGTTTGGTTTATAATATTAAACATAACATCTTTTTTTTTCAGCTCATTATGCAGATGGAAGACCTGTCAGTAGCACATTACATAATACAGCAGAGACAGTTTTATTTTTTGACCAACTATTTGACAGTGTCAATGGAGCTGCAACCTTATCAAAAAGAAGCAAGGGAAAAATTCCGAGAACAGCAGTGGTAAAAAAATCACCACCACCAGCTTTGTAAAGAGGCAGTTAGTAAAATGGACAGAAAAAATCTGTGCCCTCTAGCAAATTTTATTATAACACAAAAAAATAAATGAGGCTGTGGCAGATATTTAAAAGCAATAATATAAAAATAATCAGACCCAGATAATTTAATTCTGATCCTATAGACAACTTTTTTTGTCAAGTAAGGGCATATAATTACCATAATAATGACCCAAGCTGCCGCAGCTTCAATTGCACCTTCAATTAATTATTGATAACCAGAATCATAAAGTTCCACAACCAAACGTTTAATTGTGAGAATGACCTGGCAGACCAAGTAATAAATTTACAGTCATTGTTTACTGAAGAATTCTAAGGAAATGTCGAGCCAGGTCATTCAAGTACAGGTCAAAATATTGAAATGATTGTGGAGCAGGCTATCCGAGAACGATTGAATGTCCACTCGCGAGCCTACACTGCTGGATGGGTAGTACGCAAAATTTTTGATAAATTTAAATGGAATTCTTGTAAAACTAGCCTAACGAGTAATGAAAGTAGTAACCACGACTGGATAAACTACCGGGCATATACGGCAGCAAATAAAAAGCCTAAACTACCCATCTGAAGGTGCAGTGCGGTGTTTTGGTACAGTAATAACTGAAAAAAATGCTTACTTGGAACACAATGCCCATAAAAACAATGTAGCATCAAATGTAAATGATGTTATTGTTTCCAAGTATTCATTTGATTTTATTGACTGTACCGAAAAAAAGACAATTGTCCTAAATCATTTAATTTAATTAGTTGTGAGGTTTACAATAATGAATTGGTGCAATATGATTAATAGAATTTTAAAGGGCATATTCGAAGGGTACACAACCGTGATTTGCCTGCGATGCAAAAAAAAAGCACTTGAAAATTTAAAAAATATATCATTTAATAAATAATTCTTTGTTTTAATTACTTATCCGCAAAATTAAATCCTGAAAATTAATAAGTTTGCCTGGAATAGCAATAATAAAAATAAATTGAGAACCTCCTCCTTTTTTGAAGTCTGTTAATAAGCACGGCGTCTCAGGCTGTATCCGTTTTATTCCTTCGCCATTGTCTATGTAAAGCAGAAAAAAACAGAAACGTCATGTATCATCAAAACAGAACGATGAGAATTTTGTTCTAGAGTTGGCAGTCTGATACGTAGTATCTCTAAGTAGTCTGTGGTTATACGTATGTTTGTATAACTCGACAAAATTTAATGAACAGCTGACTTTTTTCGCGATTTCAAGGTTATTAAGTAAATGTTGTTCATTATAAGTACAATGACATCTTTTCAGGTTAAATTGTTTGTAATCTCTTACATGTTGTATAAAATACTAACTCGAATAGTGTGATATCGGGTTAAAATGTAATCTATTTCATGGCCCACCCGTGTGCCCCTCTTTTTTGTTTAGGTGGGGATACCTTCAAAAGGCGCCTGGACTTTTGCAGAAAAGACCAGGTATTGTGGGATTTTTACCTCACTAAAACCAACCCTGTGATCACCATCACCACGTAGATATATCCAATTGTTTTCAGGGGTTACCCTTGTTTCATCGAAAAGAAATTGACAAATTATCACTTCCCAAACAATTTTCCGCATAATTTCATTTGCCAAATTATTACTTAGCAAAAAATCTCATCACAAATAATTGTAACGCAAACCTAATGTTTGGCAAGTGAACGTTTAAATAATAACTTGTTTACCAACTAGTATTTTTTCCAATTTTAATGTAGTAAAATATTTTAGTTGGAATAACACATTTTACGCAAACGAAATAAGCCAAATATTTAGTATCGTCAGTTTTCAATTTACGTCAGTTGGCAATATGTACAGCATAACGTGTAGAAGATAACATAATAAGCCCAGAATATATAAAAATCTTTTAACATTAGAATCACCCTCAACCTTATAATAACCTTCAAAAACACCCCACACAATTCGACACCCATTTGACATCTAAAAATCCTAAACATACACAGAATCCCTTGAAATAAAGGCGAACCACAAACATCAATCCTTATCAAATGGCCGGTGACCACACAAAGAGACCACAACCGGACAATACCAGTGAAAATGTGCAAAAAGACTCCTACAAAGGCCAATGGAAAATTGTTTTCGCGCGATTCAAAAAACGCGTTTATTTCACCAGCCAACTCGTATTTTTGCTACAGAATGATTGATTCGAACTGTTTTTGAACTGCACGATTGAGACATACGGACTATTGGAGAAGATAGCTTGCCATGATTTCTTGGTTGTATCGTTTGGTTTGGTCAAACACTTTGTAACCATTGCAAGTCATAAGCTGTAAAGACTGTTTTGGCGCTTAAATTAGTTGATTGAAATTATAGAACTGTTGCCGTCAAATTGCTAAAAGTTTGAGTTATTATTTTTATTAAATGATTGATATTTTTAGTTTATTGCATTGTTATTGTTGAATTGTTATTATAGAATTGTTTTTGTTGAAATATTATGATTTTTGTTATGTTAATTTATCGGGCATGTTATTTAATTAATTTGGTTGATTGAGAATTACTATTGTGTTGTTTTTAATGTTGATATGTGTGGGTTGATATTTTTAACTTATGTTTTTTTGCTTAAGTATGTATTTTAATTTAGACAGAAAGTAATTTAATTAATTTGGTCAATTGAGTTTTACTTTTGTGTTGTTTTAAAGTTGGTCCCTATGTCCGGCTTAGTAGGCGTTTCGGCCGCTGAGTTTCGTCCGATCCGGTCGAAACAGGAATTTTACTTATTAATCATATTTTTAAGTGGTGTTACGGACTATACTTTTTTTAAGCAAATTTTGTACAGTCAGAATGAAAAACCTTAGGTAGGGTTATTCTCTTCTCTTCCACTACCTACTTACTAGATAAACCGATACCCCTTGATAATGTAGAAAGAAGGCAGTCATAGACTAATGGCCTATTAATCGACATATTTTATGTACTGATTTTCAAATATGACAGCCAAAAGACCGGAACGGCTTACTGTGTCTGATGTGTCTAATGTGTCTGATGTTTATTTTTTCGAAAATTGTTTTGCTCAAAGACTAGCCTAGGTTACATTAGTGTTGTTAATACAAAAATAAGCATTATTATTACATAACTGATTAAGACCCCTCTCCGTCAAACACGGTTTTCTTTAAGTTGAAGCATCTTATCCAAGTATATGACTGAGGACTAATTCTGATGTCAATATTAAATTTAAACAACTAACGATACGCCCCGGCTTCGCCCGTGACAAATTATACCCAAAAACCTTCCTCGTTTCTCACTCTTTCTATTGGTGGAAACCGCATGAGAATCCGTTCAGTAGTTTTTGAGTTTATCGCGTACAAACGCGGCATGTTTTTTTTTAAATATATATACGTATATATAGTGATAAGTTAGTCAACCCTATGAACAGTGTGTCAGCGAGCCGTGAAGCCATTGTTATCCGTTCCCTCATAAAACATTACGCGCTGCATTCATAACTGAGACTTGAGAGGAAGCACTTTTTAATAAATATAGATGGCTTCTACTTTCATCTATTCCTGTTTGACGCTTGAGCTTGGCTTCCTCTTTGGTGTAATGGTCGCAAGCACTACGTAGCTGAGTACACACCTGACACCGCGACACCGGCTGTCGCTGAAAACCAGCGCTGTGGCTTTGTCTCGCACGCGAGTCCCAGCATTATGCTGAGCGATGACTGTTTTGCGTAGTTGGGACGCATACTTTTTAATTATTGTATTTAAGTTTTTTTTTATGGTATGCGTCGTGCCTGGCGCAAATAAACAATTTGTATGTCTTCTTTCTTTCTTTTCATTCATAAGGTCCTGGATTCGACGCCCGGGTAGGGTAGTGTTATTGGATTTTTCCATCTGAAAGTTCCCAGTAACAGCCCGGAGTCTGGACTTATGCCCGGATGATGACAATAGGCTCACCCCTGTGGGATAGGACTTTAATATAACTGGTGAAATTTTAGTGTACTATACTCCATTTGAAATAACATTAGAAATTTGTACAACCCCTTTTTACATTCCGTTCAACCGATTTTGAGTTCTATCGCGTAAATATAAGGACGGCATAAAAAGCATAAACCTGTTACCAAAACTTACTGTTTAATACAGCTGCCTTTTGTCATATCACCAATGAAATAGAAGTCAAAATCGGTTGAACTGGCTGTAAAATGGGATTATTTAAATGTGTAATGTTATCTCAAATGAAGTATAGATAGAGGGACCTCTGCCTTAATCTTTGGTGCTTTTATATCCAAACGATAAAGTGAATTTCAATAAATAAAAGCATGTAGAACTATGCCTTTATCTTTGATTTCTTCTTAAATGTCTGGTGCCTAGACTTGCTAAATTGGTTGGTTGGCAATACATCGTGGATCAAACAAAACAGGGCGATAGTTGGGGTAATTAGAAGAAAATCAAAAAAAAAGATTTGCCAATAACTCCAAATATGTTTCGTTTGATCCACGATTTTTTGTCCACCCGGTATGAGTAGATGTATTAACGCAAACGAAGCAAAAAAAAAATACCTAGAAAGGGATGAATAGTGCAGGGGATGTGAAAAAAACTTTGATACCACTTCATTGGTTTCAAAAAAAGCACTGTCTTTTTATTATTTATATAATATATGAATGTAAATGTAAAATAAATAATAATATATAAATGCTGCAAAAAAAAATATGTCGTGAAATTCCCTTCAAAGTTTTTTTCCTATTCATCTGGTATTTCTATCCCGTTTGACTATAAGAATCCTAGCAGGTGTCTATCTGTACTTTCTGCCTACCTCCATGGGAAAAGGCGAAAGATTTGGTAACTCTGTATCTGTAGAAGAATCGGATTGACTGGACAGCAGAGATTCGGGGAGGTCTAGCAGTGAATGTCTTTAGGCTGAAATTATGATTATGAGTATTGCCTTGAAAACTACACCCACCCACACACACACACACACACACGCACACACACAAACACACACGCGCACACACACACACACACAACTATAGTCACAAGATACAAAGACATCTTTGAATTTCAATCAATCTCACATTACTAATAGACATTGAGCACACATGCTACCGGCTAAACCAACTATGGAATAGGGAGTTAGTCTGTGTCAATACAGAAGCTATTACAGATCCAATTGAGATTCATATTTTCCGTTCTAGATTTTGTTCACTGCCTCGTTGTTAAAACTAAAGATATGCGGACATTTGTAGATACCTAAAAAAAACTATTTTACAAAAAAATACTAGCGACTTCCAAATAAAAAAACTGCAAAGTGAAATTAACTTTATTTTTGGAATTCGGTGTCCATAACGCAAAAAAAAATGGTACCTACCAAAGACACCGCCTTCCAAAAATAAAGTTATTTTTCACTTTGTAGTTTTATACCTACCTAATAGGTACGTAAGGTACCTATAATACCTGAATAGATTACCCAAATATCATGAAACTGAAAATATCCGGTGAAATGAGAGTGTACCATGGTGAACTGTACATATCTGCATACCCCTTTAGAGTGTACTGGCTTGATGTTATGTTATGAAATGGTACAAACAATAAACAGACATGCGATTGCAGCAATCCCGAGAGATTTGCCGTTATTTATTGAAGAGTTCTGTTGTATATCTCCAAAGTTCTTCATCAGATCTTCACCAAATTAAAATGGGACCAATTTCAAAACATATTCTTTCAAACAAAAAAAGAATTTTCAAAATCGGTCCACAAAGGACGGACATATCGATAGTCGAACATAGAACCTCCTCCTTTTTGGTAAGTCGGTTAAAAATGGTCAAAGTGTTTGGGTTTTCCATAAATATTATATTCTAAGTGGCAGTAGTCTAGGTTTTTGATTAGTGGCAATATCAATTTTACTGGCATACTTGATTAAATTGGAGTTTTTGGCGTGTTTTTTTCGAGTGAATTTCAGCGAATGTTAATATTATTTGCAAATTTATTTCTAATGGATATTGTGATATGAAATTGGTGCAGTTTTGTGTCAACTGTCTACGCAACTGGACAATATGTGAAATCATTGACAGAAGCATCTCGGGATAGTGGAGCGGAGTATTTTATTGTAGTATTGACTGTCTCTGCAAAGCTAACTGGGAAGGCTGACTCGAAACAATTTGCTGCCAAATACTCCAAAAAAACATTAGAATCTGTTACATCCGCATTCTAAAGAATGTTAAAACCCATTTATGTATCGGACTGAAGGACTGTGTTGTATGGTCATAATAATAATTTCAAAACAATAAAAATAAACTTGATTATTACAATATAGCATCATACCTGTACTTCCAGAAGGGTTGGGCAGAGAAGTTCCTATTTTCCTAAAATGTTCAAGTCCAATGTTGGGCAAAAACCTAGACTACGGGTTCTTATTGACATAATTATTCCAAATAGAAAAACACATTAACAGTTGGCCCAACTCGGCAATCAAACACAGGACCTTTTGTTCGGCAGTAGCGCTTATGATCACTGAACCAAGTATAGACTTGACTAGACCAGGGGTTCCCAAACTGTGCGTCGCGGTGCTCTCTCACGGGCGTAGTAAGAGAAAGAACAGCTGCTGCTATGAAATATGTGACACGAGCCTGAAGTTGCAACATACTACTTGATAAATACAGGAACTATTCGATAAATAAAATGTAATTACATTTTACTATAATGTATCCCTAATTTTTTTTTTCTATTCTAGATTCTAGTACCATTTGATACATTGGCGTTGTACTTTCTTATGCGAAATTGGCTATTCTGCAGTTGCAGTAATTAAGTCGTAGTACAGTTATAAATCAATTGAGAATATAGGAGAATGTATAACTATTTCAAAACTTTGGCTCCGATTTGAAAATATATGCTCAAAAAAGCGAGCCCATTCTTTCCTAATAAGCAACCATTTTTTCTAGTAACAAGAAAATGACAGTTAGCTATTAAGACAAAAAGGGCGTCGCAAAA
This sequence comes from Orthosia cruda, assembly GCA_964057195.1. NCBI lineage: Eukaryota > Metazoa > Arthropoda > Insecta > Lepidoptera > Noctuidae > Orthosia > Orthosia cruda. The sequence goes on along the minus strand of OZ059833.1, from coordinate 19,285,375 downwards.
AAAACACTATTTAAAGAGAGTCACAATGTAAAAAAGATTGGGAAGCCCTGATATAGTCTATTAAACTTGACTGGTATTGAACTGAAATGCAATATAATTCTGAGAAGGAATTATCTCTGTACCTACCTATGAGAATATCCCTTTACCGAAACTACGTTGACCTTACCGGCCTATACATATCGCTAAATCGTCTGTATAATATTCAATTGATTCTAGTTTATACCAGTTATAACGACTGTATTCAATTTTATAATTAGTATCGTTTGTATATTCAGCACGTTTTTAAGCACATACGATCAGCATTGTATCCTAATTAAAGTGTGCATTGTGTTTTGTATGAAAATGTCTTCCGCTATATTGAGCAAATTAGTTTGTTGTTGTTCAGTTTTATTACGTTTATCATTACGTTCTTTTTTGGGTCATTCCCGGCACCAAAACAATCCCTCAAAGTAAGAATCAACAGTGTCAACTTAATTATGTTCTTCAACTGAAAATGCTTTTTAAGCCCAGTTTATTATATGCTAAGAAAAGCCAGCGTTTACTTAAAACCAATACCACATCCTCCTAGGTTATTGATAATCGTCCACGTGTTGACACCCTCACAATAAAATTAATTTGTTATCTAATGTAATAAAATTGGGTAAAACTGGAAGTTTAATTCTATGAGATTTGTATGGTCAGGTACAAATAAATATGTAAAGGTGCTGTTAGCGTGATTGGTTTTACTAAATACCTAATTACCTGATTGCAATCTGATATTAGCAGACTTATAAAAACCAATACACCTTGAACGAGCATAATTATAAATACTCGTGCATTCACATTATGAGATGAGACCTTTACTCAGCTAAAGAACTCACGATTAAACTGTGGTTAGTATCATCTGAATTAATATAATAAAGGTTTGTAATGTTTATATAGGGACGTTCTAACTCACAATCCCTGACCCGATTTTGAAAAAGTAGCTGTTACCCACAGCTTCGCCCGCGTTAATATAGTTTTTTTCAATCAATTCTGGTTGTCGACATACAGGGTGAGAAAAATCCAAAGTTGCAGTTTTAGTTTTAATCAAAATCGGCCCCTTTAATCCTTTGATTGTTTTGCGCTATTCTTCATAGTGATGATTTGGCCATCCATGCCCACTTGGAAAATTCAGACGGATACAGGAAGCATATACGTAAAAACTAATAATTTATTTAATTGAAGACGTTGGTCATCATCATCATCATCACATCTATAGGTTAAATAGTTACAAAACAAATAAAGTACAGATTCATAGGTTCAGCTTTGCTGCGAATTGAAGATATCACTCTATCATTAAATTTACCTACAGTTAATTGACATTTCTTAATGATGCCGGTAATCATGGGTACAATATTTTAGGACGCTGCTATATACTATGTTGTATGTCCTTTGATTTGGTGCTAATAGTATATATATTATAGTGCCAGCCTTCCCATTTCTGCCCTTAATTTTTTATGCAAACAAAGTATTCTATGTTCTTTCGCGGGTCTCAAACTATCTCCATACCAATCTTCATCTAAATCGGTTCAGGGGTTTAAGCGTGAAAAAGGTAACAGACAGACAGACAGAGTTACTTTCGCATTTATAATATAAGAATGGATTTCACAGTTTTTTTTTCGTAGCCTGTCATACCTTAAGTCCCGAAAAGTTCACGGTTTCTGTAGGAAACGACATGGGAGCAAAAACACGGGGAAAAACGAATCCAGATATAAATTAAATATTCTATCACTTACATCACTCGTAGGGTGAAGATCAATAATCTCTGTATAGTTTAGCTCAGTCTCAGTCACACCAGTAAAATTATCATCTAAAGGTGATATTGTTGTAGGAACGTACACAAATTCTTCATTTGTTGTATCCTTATATATTTCCACATAATCTAGGATAGGATAATCTGTAGAATTGTCTTCATTTGAATCGTAATATGAAGTGTCAAATTCTTCTAGTTTAAATAGTTCATTGTCTTTTTCACTGCCAAGTTTAGCTATGAGTCTATCAATTTCTTCTGTAATTTTTTTAGTTTTATCTATTTGTTTTTGTTTAGGGTTTTCTGTAGTTGTTAGTGTTTTAGCTGTTGTAGTTTTAGGACTTTCTGCAGTTGTACTGGTTTTAATCTCTTCAGTTTTATTGCTAGTATCTTGTTTTTGATCATTAGGATCTTCAGTCAAATCGAGGTCAATTTTAGCATTTCCTTTTTCAAAATCCACGTTAAAGTCAAAACTTTTAACGAATACTTTCGTTTTATTATTTACATGTTTGAAAACCAAATCGGTTTCATTTAATCTGCTTTCAAACCAACTTGTTAGATGAAGTAGAATTTGGTTCAAATCTTCGACTCCTACATTTTTTATTTGTTTGAAATTGGGCACTTCTAATTTTATATCAATATTTTCTAGTACTGAAGTATCTTTAAGAATATCGCTTACGATATCTGTTGCACATTTCGAACTATCACATTCACTATTAACACTTAATAAAAACACTGCAGATATTAAAAATATTGGTATTATTTTCTTCATATTTACAAAATATACGTGAACACACTACATGAGATGTTATACAAATGCATACTATAAATTGTTTTGCTTAACGTAACCATGTTGTTATTGCCTTCTTTATCAACCTTATATATTTTACATAAGGTATATTTTCGACTGTTTGTTCTGTTTTAGGAAAGATGACTTTACCTTGAAAGTTTCGTGGCTTCGTTGACTTTGATGGACGATCACAATAATTAGTGGGGATTGTGAGGACTTAGTGATAGACGGAGCGGAAAGCGGGTCATGTGTTGATACGCTTCGCTGACCTCTCTTGTTTGTGTAATCAAGTTTGACAGTATAGGCTTATGTTCAGTGTTGTTGTTCAAGTAACTATATTGGAAGGTTAATTGAAGTACACTGAACTATTGAAGGTAGTGTCTGGATATAAGTAAATGGAAACTTTTGTCTTTCTTGAAACATATATTACTCCAAGATAATTCATCCCAACAGATCTTTATTTTTTTAAATCTCAGTTGTTGGAAAAGAGACGATGCACAGCAGTGGGTGATAACAGGCTGAAATTGTGTGTGATAATGATCAAATACAGTTGTATTAATGATCTATTTTTATTTGTAATTGTCTTGCACTAATTATGTAAAATATACGTCATCTATGCGAAAGTAACTTTGCCTATCTATCTGTACGTTTGTTACGTTTGCCCGCCAAAACCGCAGTATCAATTTTATTGAATTTTTGTATAGAGATAGATTGTATTGTGAAGAAAGTGATGTAAGTATTTTTATTCCGGGAGTACGTTCCATTGGGTTATTTTCCGACTTTTGGACTTTCAAGCCGTTGTTTGAAGCTAGTTTAAAATATAACGCTAAAGCTGATTTACTATGACCCCTTCTAAAGAATTTCAACACATAAATTAAAACATAATAACCATCTTTGCCTGCAGCTCCGCAAAAACACTCCCACTTAGACAAAAAAATACCACATACATCATCTAATTTATTACTTAAACAAATCAAACAAGTCAATTCCTCAACAAGACCACGACCTTAAAGATCAAAGCTCTGGCAGACTCCTCACGATCACGAAGTGTAAGATTTTAATTGTCGTCGGCAATTACTGGGCCATTGTGATAAGCGGTCTAATGTGATCGCTGATGGCTATTGACTATTGATGGAAGAACTTTGTGTAGTATTAGAGTCTTTAGGGATGGGTTTCTAAAAATTCTGTTTTGTTGTTTTTGTTGTTGATGTAACTTGCCAAAGAAATCTGCTGAGATAAACATTGAAAGAAAAGTCACAATATCAGTTATGTCATAAGTTTCCTAGCTGTTAATTTACCTTTTTTACCCCCGACGGAAAACGAGGAGTGTTATTAGTTTGACGTGTGTTGCTGTGTATCTGTGTATCTGTCTGTGGCATCATAGCGCCTCAACGGATGATCCGATTTTGATTTAGTTTTTATTGTTTCAAAGGTGATTGTGTCGAGAGTGTTCTTAGCTATGTTTGCTAAGTTTATGTTTGTTTTCTATAAAATCGGTTCAGCCGTTCAAAAGTTATGGGCGTTTTACTGTTTGAATAGGGATGTTTTCGCAAGATAAATGTGTCGGGGGGTCTTTTAAATTTTGAAATTTTATTTGTAACAATAACGACCTGTGATAAGAAATCTTATTTGTTTTAGACAACAGCTGATCCTATCAAAAGAGGGAGTGGAGTCGGTACACTAAATTGTACATTCGTGTCCGGTGGACCTGCAAACGTGTTTTGCAAGAAATAAAAATGTACCTAATTAAAAAAAGTTTTCTGCAAATGAAATAGTATTCCGTCAATCTTTGATTAATTCTAGTGGCTTTAAATATTCCATTGAATTATGGAAATGTCAGTTGTCTGTCAGTACTGCCAGACATAATTATTTCAGCCCCTGCAGCTTGGTTACGGTTCCAAACGGGGTTGTGAGGATGCCGTACACGCATTATCGATCTATCTATATTCTGGCAAAGGAAAGGTCATCCTGAACATTAAAATGCTTTAAACTCGGTTACTGCGGACACATTGCTGGTAGAAACAAAAAAAAGAAATACCTCAATCATTAGTTTTTAAATTATTATATCGGGGCAACTTTCTGGAATCCGCTGTTGGCTGCCAACAAGGTGACTCTCTCGGGCCAGTGATCTTTAGTCTATTCATCCAATTATTAGACGGCTATAAGCTATTCTAAATTTGGTATCTCGATGAAAGAACTAGGCGATGTAGATATAGTTCTAATTGCCCTAAAAAAAAGACCGAATCCATTCAATCTCAATCATTACTTGCTTCTTACTTTGCAAATTATTACCATCAGATTTCTATGTTTAACAGCGGTAATTGTGGTGTATATGATGTAATAGGAAATTCTTATTTTCAGTTCTTGAGAACCCATTACTACGTGGTACAAGTATACTGTAGATTGAATAACTAACAATGCGTAGGTACTCGAGATATTATTAATAATGTTGACACAATATTACAAGAGACAAATAGGTAATGTATCAACTGTTTGTTATTCATCACAGTTCGTCTCTGTTACTCCACGTATTTCAATAATACATTTGTCATCCGTAGAATCAGCTACTGTTTATGAGGTATTACATGAAGACAAATAATATGCTTAAAAAAGTTTTTTTTATCATCGCCCTTGTCAATAAGACCGTTATTGTAAGATAGGTCAACAAGGTAATGACTCATTTGGAGAGAAAGGATTACCACCATCACAATCTAAGATATATTCAATACTATTTATCCGACTGCCGAAGGAGGGTAATGTGTTTATCAGTCTATGTATGTTTATACGTATGTTTGTCCCTATGTGGCGTTCTAGAGACCAAACGCGTTGGCCGATTTTGAGGATTCTTACGTCAATCGATTCGTCTGAACCTTGCGAGTGTCACTGGCTACATTAAAATTGGCAAATAGAAAAAATATCTATATAAACATCTGAATTGAGAACCTCCTCCTTTTTGGGAAATCAGTTAAATGGCGGATTTCGGGTGCCATACTGTGGAGGCCCCTTTTTGTGGATGGGAGAGCCCATCGTGTGGGGTATCAAAATAAAGGGATTTAAGAGGTGATTTCAAAAATATTAAAAACTTTTATGTTTAAATGTACCTATTTCGAAAAAATAAATGTTAACTAAGAAGTTATAAATAAAAAAAGTTGATTCAAAAAACCCGACTGCGAATTAAGATGCGAACTAAAAACTAACAAGGTAAACAAGAAGAAAATCATATACGTCTTTTTAGTTGGCTTCTTAAGCAGTTGGGCTTTTTTGTTTTTGTTAATTACCGTTAATTTTTACAACAGAATTCGTCAATTTTACAACCTATAAGTTAGAATGATGCTACATCATAATAAAAACCACATAAGTCGCTCTGTGGCCCTTTCATTGGCAGCACTACTTATGGTGACTGTGTTGCTTTTTTCTACTTTTAGTGCTAAAAATAAATAAGCACCTGGGCATTTATTTTTCAACAGTAGTTCTTACAACATCATGATTAAAAAAATGCTTCCTTATTAAGTAATGAATGACAATAGAAATCTCATATTCTTAATTAAATTATGAACAAATAGAGATTTTTCTATGAAGAAAACTTAGTAAAAATTGTATCAAGTCATGAGAATTTGACCGGTTTTGTAACAATGCAGCCAATGCTCACAGTTGAGTCATTTGATCAAAGATAAGAATTAATGGATGACGGAATTAAGGAACACGCAGTAATTGCTAATTTAGAGCTGTTATAAGTCGTTAGTCTCAATTCTTATTGGTGTTTAGAAGTATTAACTTGCTTATTAGTGCACAGAAGTTATATATTCATGCTTGATGGGTTTTACCCTAGTTTGGTGTGGAAAGTGAGTGTTTTTCTGTCAAGAAGTAACTAATTAGGTTACCGTGAATGCAATATAGAAATATTTGAAATTGTTTTTCTCTCCAAATATATGCTCCAAATATACATTGTTGATGGATGGAGAGCATAATTCTGTGTGATGAAAGGTATGAGTAGAAAAGGGAGTGTATAATAATGTGACAGGAGAATATGTAAGGAGAAAAGGTGTTGCGCCGGCCGACCTTTCTTAATTTTAACGTAGGATAAGACAAGGAAGGTAATGTGAGGACTCTGCTTAACTAGAAGGCAACCTACTTGCCTATAAAAAACACTGGCAATTGGTATTACTTGAAAGGTAAATGAATTTCGAATAGAAAATAAGTGAATATGTTTTTGATTGTCAATTCTAGTGTAGCCGCCCAGAAGGCAGGCATATTGTTAAATTCTTACAAAATATATGAACTATAAAATTAATTTATCTACTAATTTATTAACCTCTGTCTACGCCTTCTACAGTAACGAAGTAAATGATAAATTATTTTATTTCTGTAAGTTGGTAATAAAATATAATAATATATTTTTTTATACCTAGATGAGGTTGGCTTTTCCTATCTGAGTACTCTGCGAAGAAAGGCCGAAACAAACTCAGAGGTCACAGTCTCTTTTAAAGTGCAGACAAAATTTGGTTAGATCATGTGAAGACCATGTAGACTGATGTCTGAAATGGTCTTTTTAGGAAAGAACCAGCCAGATTGAGTGGACCTGTCCAGTCAGTGCACACATTTGTCAATAACCGTGCAGTTCAACTCAAAATTTAAGGAGCTCAACGAAGTGTTTTCTCATTCTTACACATAGTTTATTAATTTACAAACCTGTAAGGGTTTCCATCCAATCCAGCTAATGGGATTAAAAATAAACTCAACAAAATAACTGGGTACACTGGGTAACAACAAATAATGAGCAAATTAATAAAGTTTGTCAGACTACAGAAGGAAATAGCATTTTATGTATGGTTTCTGTCTGTCCCAATAAACATATGTCGAAAATCTGAAACGCTTATAAGTGAGATCCCGATTTGATAAATTTTCTCCCAGCGATCTCATTATTATAAAATTGCAATATAAATATGCAAAGGTAACCTGTTAAAATTAACTCACCATCATCTGCAATTTCCAAGGCTTCCCAGTTACCATTTCCACGTCCTCTGATCCTCTAGTACTTAGCTTGCTGACATCAACCGAATCCCTCATCAAGTTAGTATCCTCTTCATCATCGACCAATTCGTTTTCGTTCGCTTTCGTCGTTAAAATCACTGGTTCTTCTGAAACCTCGTCAACCTTCGAATTGGTATCGTCACCAACCAAGTAACCTTCTTTTGTTGTACTGTGTTCAGGTATATATTGGGTTGTTGTAATTTCATTTGTACTGGGTTCGTTGTCAGCACTTCTTTTTGATTGTTTACTCTTTGGAGGTTGAACTGTGTAGTAGTGCTTCGTTACAGCCGGTTCTTCACTGACCGTTGTTCTTGGTTGTTCATCGTCTATAACTATTCCTGTAACTGAAGTCCTTGGTATATCACTATCGTCGTCCACTTCTTCGGGTAGAGCAGCATCCCCTGCTGTATTTTTTTGTATTTTTGCTTCTTCTTTAAAAGGTTCTTCAAGAAATACATAGTCAACAAATATAGGTCTAGAAGGTAACTCGATATAGTCTTTCAACTGTTCTATGACAATATTTCTCTTAACTTTCTTTTTGAAATCGATTTCATCTTTCATAAATTCGTCGATATCGTGAACACCAATGGTTGAGAAATCTAAGTAATCAAAATCAGTAGTGCTATACGTTTCTGTTGTAAAGCCAGAGTCAACTTCTATCACAGTCAGTTCTAATTCTTTAATAGTAGGTATCCTTCTAATAGTGATGTTCGCGGTTACGTAATTATAAATGTCAGGCCAGTATCTTGCACTGTACAAAAATGATGATATCATAAACAATATAACTAATAAAATCATTAGAATTAGCGCCCTTATGATAAACTTTAACCCTGACTGTGATATCTTCATCTTGATGAGTAAAGTATTTATTCTTTTTATTAAAAAACAACAACGCAGTTTCACAGGATTATCACTTGGTTGTCCGTTTATAAGCACTTTGTCTACACTGTCTCTATCACTGCACAGAAAAACCGACCTATTTAAAAAGTCACCACGGATAATTCCACCACAAGTGATTCTGAACCGAAGTTCAAATCTATACTAGTGTCACACATAACAATGAACATACACCATGGGATATGTATGGGATCATTATAGGTCACATATAAGGCAGGTTGTGCGCAGAATACTCGTAATACAATAGCCCATATACTTGCCTTGTAGGTCGGGAAAACACTGATGATGCTACTGCCTGAGTGCTCAGATCATCAATTTGATTATTCTGTTCAGCTGAGTCATTTTTATGTCAGCTGTCGTTTGTTTTATTTGCGTGAGCACTTATGCAAATATTTATAAAATGTTACTGCCATGATTTACAGGATGGTAGAAGAAAAAATTGGTCTAAGATTCATGTAGTAGGTAGTGCTCATTATCATCATCATTTCAGCCGAAAGACGTCCACAGCTAGACATAGGCCTCCCCACATCGACCGGTCCTGGACGTCTCTGATCCAACAGATGCCCGCAACAATAACCACAAGACGGTCATATAGCGTGGCTCTTGAACATCAACGACAATATCCGACGTAGTCTTGTCACCGTCGGTTTTCCGGGTTGTATTAGAACCACTTGGCCTGGAGCACGACGATGGCAAGAGATCAGACGGCATGTCTTTATTTCCATTGTAAATAGGTAGGCCACAATAACTGGGGCACTACCTGTTACTCAATATTCTTGAGCAATCAAAATCATCAAATAATAATTTCACTAATTGCTCATATAATTGGCCGTAGCTATAGTTAATAAATTATTTTAAACACTGTAACAAAGTTTTAAAATTACTTTATCTATTCGAACTAAACTAAATTAGCTTAGCTCTTGGTTTGGAATGGGCTTTTGTGGGTTTCGTCAGACTAGAGGTAGGTTTTATTACAAAGGCAGTTCATGGAAATGAGAGAATTTTGAAGGAGTACTTGGATTAAGTTGTCATTCAAAATGCCAACAACAAACACAACAACAACATACAGAACAATTTCTAATATAAGCTTGTAGTTTCTCCGTGTTCGTTATACTTGGCTACTTCAGTTTTTACAGAGCAATTCTATGTAATGTTGTATTGCCGTGTCAAATTTTACAGGCGCTAAATATTATTGCATCTAAAATTCATTGCAATGAGTGGTCGGACGTCGGATTACTGCACATAATTTTAAACAGCTCGCTGTAACAGGGATTTGACATTATAACTATTCTATACTGATGTTTACAAAACTCTTTTTTACTAAAGTTACTAAGAGGAGCAGTTGTTTTTTTTGTAAATAATTAGAAAACGGGAGTTCTATCCGATAACAAAAATTGTTACACTGATACCAAGCCACACTAACCTAAGTACCATAGATTCTTTACAACCCGTTAAGTTATTAAGATAGTAGTTTAAAAAATATATATATTATGTTTTATGTACACCTCTTTTACTATATTAAGAGGAAAGGCGTGCCGAGAGCTCCCGACCCGAGGTATAGTTCGAGGTATGGCTCTCGCCTATTTTCTCCTCCAGTATTGGAAAAATTTAAAAGATATTCCATAAATTGAATAAAAAAGATATCTTGTGCTTCTATGTTTTTCTTGTTTCATTTAAGGCCTCTGTTGACAGCGCAAATTTGAGCATTTTTTGAGGTTCTAGTGCTTCTAAAGATAAGAAACAAATACCGATTTTTGGAAGTTGGTATTTCGTTATGGACACGGACTTCCAAAAAGAAAGTTATTTTTCACTTTGTGGTGTTTTTATTTGGTAGTCGGTAGTATTTTTTTGTAAAATCATTCTTTTATTTTTCACTTTTTATTTGTACCTAATATATATTTAATACATACCTATAATGCCAGAATAGATTACCCGAATATCATGAAACTTGAACATAACCGGTGAAATGAGAGTGTACCAAGGTGAACTGTACACATCTGCGTACCCCTTTAGAGCTTACTGGCGTGATGTTATATTATGAAATGGTATAAACAAACATGCGATTGCAGCAATCCCGAGAGATTTGCTGTAATTTATTGAAGAGTTCTGTTGTATATCGCCGAAGTTCTTCATCAGATCTTCACCAAATTAAAATGGGACCAATTTGGGAACATACTCTTTCAAACAAAATAGTTATTTATGCTACAAGTGCGGCAGGTAGGTGATTAGAGAGTATAAGAGTTTTTAAATCGGTCCACAATTGATGGAAAAATTGGAGAAAATACACAAAAAAAAGTCGAACATAGAACCTCCTCCTTTTTGGAAAGTCGGTAAGAAAGGAAAACATAGGGGCACAGTCTTTATTCATTTTATGGAATATCTTTTAAATTGGTCCAGTATTGGAGGAGGAAATAGGCGAGAGTAAAACCTCGAATTATGACTTTTACTTAGGATATTCTGCGACCGCATCTCCTCTTAAAAAAATGATTTCATTGGCGGAACTTTTATACGCCCAAAATTGATTTATTATATTTTTATGAATATATAAATACGTTGATCTTTGTTCTGGGTTTGGCTAGTTTATAAAAGACTATTTAGGTACAGCAAATACTAGGAATTTTAATATTTGGATATGAATATTTTAAAATTGATGGGCAATATGGAAAATGAATAAAACAAGAAAAAACTGTGTAAAAATATTTAATACACCTTAAAACTAAATAACAACAATATTTACAACGCACGCACACACAAACAACCAACAACAACAAGTAACAACAGTATAACAACAAAAACAACAGTCAACAACATTTAAAGTAAGGCGGTAGGGTTAATGTATAAAAGTCGTACATTTTATAAGTATAAGTTTTGGCCTCAGATTGGCCAGGAAAAGCTTAGACAATATTTGTTGGCCTTCAGACAATTTAAAAAGCCCTTGAAATGAAGCTGGCTCTTTATAATTTATCGTTTAGAAAATTAAGTGTTTGCTTTTACAATTTTGGAGACAAGAAACCAATCTTTAAAAACTGATACAAGGACCAATCATGCGTAAGATGAAACTATAGATAGAATTTAAATTTGGAAAAAGAAGACAAAATACATTCGAAATAAGGCCAAATGAAATAGTTTGCATTCAGCAATGTTGGAGGCCAGAACTCTTTAAAGCTACTCCAAGAATCACATTCTTAATTTAAATCTTGTGCTGACCTCCCTTCTTAGTATGAATTATAGTTTCATACACTGGAACCTTGAAAGGTACTGGCTTTTCTACTGGTACCAGAATATGCTTAATAACTTCGAAGGGTACTTCCTTGATTTTGGGGACATGTACGATCCTCTCTACAGGGTAAGGTACGGACTTCTCAACGGGGATGGAAATTTCTTTGATGATCGGAATGACTACAGCTTTCGGCACTGGGACCTGAATGGGAATTGGGTGTGGTACAGGAATGATGACAGGCTGATTGATTTTAAACTCTACGTTCTTAGGTAGAGGTACGATAATTTCTTTGTAGTGCTTGATGGGTTCAGGGTTCTCTTCTTCGACGTGTTGGTGGACAGGGTAGACATGAGACTTGAGGTCGTGGCCACCGTAATCGCTGCCGCCATAGTCTCCACCGGAGCTGCTGCCTCCAAAGTCGTGGGAGCCGCCTCCATGACCACCGCCGAAATCGTAAGAACCGCCGGAGAAGTCGCTGGCTTGGAACTGGGGATTAAACAAAGAGATGATATAAGTACGGGAGAAGAAGACATATTATATGGTGATAGTAGTAGAACCATGGCAATACAACAGCCAGATAGGTGGGTGATCTACAAAGCCAATCAATAAGACCTGGACGAAATTCAGAAAGATCAGGGCAGCATGGCATAAAACGATTTGAAAGTGGAACAAGGCTATCAATGATGATCACGTACAGTAGCTACGTATACTAATAAAACTACCGTTTCGATCCCTGGAAACTCTTTTAAATATATAAAACTTCGGCTTCAAAATTGTATCTACAAACACTTTACCTACACATTAAAAACGGTAGGCTTTAGAAAAAGCTTACATAGAGCATAGTAAAACAGACAGAAATATTGTTTCTGTAGCCTACACTTTTCCATTTTGTATCGTAACTGAAACAAGAAAAATTCAGACTAAAATTCGACAGTCTACTTTCATTGATAGAAAACTAGATTAGTTACGTGCCTATCTACCGGTTAACTGTTATTTTTTTAATTTAACTGGCTGGTATTCAATTCAGGTAATTGAAATAGGTGCTAACGAAATAAAACGTCGTGGTAGCAAAATGAAATTAATTGAATACGATATGAATGAGACACAATATAATAGTTTAACAATTGGTTGATATTTTAAAACTAAGAGCTACTTTGATAATAAAACAATATAGTTTTTATGGAGTCTAGCCTGAAAAATGCAATTGATTAGAGAATTCACTTAGAGAACGGAGTAGCATAAAGGTTGACAGGGGAGAGTGAAAGAAGAAAATGTGTTGAGCCGACGACCGTAAGTAACATGGGACAAGGGCAGGAGGATGATGAACAGTTGTTACTAAAGGCAGCAAGAGCGACTACACAGGAAACCAGGATACTCTAAATGCTTATGTATTAATATTGTCATTCAGGGAAGTTTATTCATCTTTTTTAATAGCTGTCTGTGGCCAACTCTTCGGGAAATACAGGCCCCATGTTATATTATGTTATCTATTAATATCGTATCGTTATTTTCGGTGAAAACCCAGATTTATTTCACAATATCAAAGGACAAACGTAGGTAAATGTAGACGTTAACTAAAACCGCTCACTTTTCGCAGCAAAATTCGCCGGAATCGGTTACCCGACAATTTAATAACACTACCAACGTTGAAAAAAGATGAGAGTAAAAAAGCAACCGTTTCCGGCGCAACGACATGGTTGCTATTTAGTCTGTAGCGCCTTTTTCCTTTTTTTCACAGTCTGTGGTCCGTATTACTTACAGAGCAAGGAATGCCACAGTAGTGACTAGATGCGCCATTTCTTATCATATTGATTCATAAAGACAACGATACAGTGTGTTGAAATTTAGCGTTATTTCACCCCTTGATTAGCTATAAATCTTAAACGTGACATCAGAAGCCCCCACTCCTGATATCTGATGCGCTTTATCTTTGTATTTTTTTATTGATTTGAGAAAGCAAAAATACGTGTCCAATAATTTTATGACAATATTTCTGACAAAATTTTCTTTTTTTGTACGCCATTATCGCTCTTATTGCGCTGAGCACAAGTTTTGTCTGCCAAAAGTCATTGTCAGAATTGTGACGAGCCGTCAGTTTCTATGAGTAAAACAGTGATACGCTTGGTTGGTATAGAAAGTTTTCCACAGAGGCGTCTCTATGCTCTGTGGTATTACTTTTTACGTTGACGTTTTTATTTTCGTTCGGTAACTCTTGTAACGGTTATCCAATCGGTTCGTTACGTTCGGAAATCAAGTTATTAGAGCGGAAATTTTAGTATAGTTAAGTGTTAGGTAATAGTGTTACAATTGATTGTCAATTTGTTTTGGAATTTTGAGTGGTCGAGAAATTAATTAGGCGTTCAATTATGGGCCTACTTATTTTTGGTGATGCTGGTACTGCTAGTGAAAGTACAAAAAATACGATTACACGGAACATTATATACAAATGAAAATGTTTTTACAGCAATAATGATGCATCCATTTGGTGCATTAAGTATGATTGCTGCCATATAAAATATTAGCTTCTGCCAGCAGCTTCGCCCACGTGAAAGTCGAAAATTATCCCGTGGGAACATATTCCCGGGATAAAAAGTATCCTATGTGCTATTCTAGACTATAATCTATCTGCGTGCCAAATTTCTTCCAGATCCGTTCAGCCGTTTGAGCATAAAGAAGTAACAAACACACACACACTCATAAACTTTCGCCTTTACAATATTAATATAATATACGTATAGTGTGATTAGAAAGTAAGATGAATTTAAAAGTTTTAGCAAATGGTTTGATGTTATAGGAGTATATTTATGTTGGGGTCACCTGTACCAAGTACTATAATTACAAGTATTTTACACGCAACGACTGTCTATCTAACCTCCACAACCCAGTGACTGGGGAAAAGTATACCCCTTGCCAAAACTGGTGTCAGAAGTTCCCTTGAGAGATATTGAATGATATATTTTTATGACTCCGTAGCAAGATTATCCTTCCATCCGTATCTAAAGAACACAATACCACAAGGAGCCGAGGACACATAAAAAGTAAATTCTACAGGACTCTTTTTTCCAATAAAGGTCTATGAAGAAACCGCGACCAAGGACAACAGTGCCTTGAGAACATAATAAAAAAAGAAATAAGGCAAGGAACAACATATAATATGCTTTTATGACATTTTATATATTTCTGTTAAAGAAAATATACATTACACTTTTAGTATTTAGGGGCCCGCGTTATGTGTAGGATGTCAGGAAAGTTTATTTTCGTTTTTCCTTATACTTACGTTGGATAAGGAATTAATAGCAGATGGCCTTGTGGTCACGATAAAAAAGATATCTTTACGAGATATTATAGAGATATTAAGTATTGTACTTTACTTAAAGATGGATATTCATCATGGTGAGACGACCTCAGATCAATTATTTTATAATGAGCGTAATGACTGATGTTGGACTGACTACATAGGCAATATATGATTCACTTTGAATGTTAGTGAGTGTGAGGTCTCCATATTAATAATCCTTTTCAACACACTTGCTCTAAAGTGGGTCTAATTCGACACCTGTTATCAATCTGTGACTTTTTCATTACTATTATTCACAAGTGAGATAAAGAGTTTTTTTTTTAATTTATTGGTTGAGTTGCTTTGTTCTTAAAATAGTTTCGATACAAAAAAAGATCGTGCTCAATAGTGCAAATGCAACACATTTCATGCAATGCAACTTCGTATTTAAATAGATAATTTCAACTTGTACGTGTTTAATAAATAAAACTTTCTCTTAAAAATAACTTTTATTTTTGTCTGTAATAAAGAAAACTTGAAATTCCCCATTTTGCACGCGGCTAAAACGCTATTCGCGAAAAGCCAAACAAAACTAATTATTTTTAGTCAATGGCCGATCGCCATTGTTAGATGCGCGCGCATAGCATAACTGATTAATTTTGCCCGCCATTGCGAAAAAAAGTCACAAATCGTTTTAACTGTTGGAAATGATTTTTTAGTATTATTTTCTTCACAAGTGTGTTGAAAAACGTCGTATGATACACGTGTGTATTGATGATTACCGTCCTCGGCTCTCTTAAGACCATCGCCTTACGGTTCGGGTCTCAATGGCATCTCAGCGGTAATCACCAACATTACACACTTGTACCATAATGTACTATAATTGCAGGCAAAACACCCATATACAAAAAAAGCATTATTAGACGGAGCCTTCATAATATCATTTTATGCACATATGCAGAAGTTACTGTCCTTAGTGAGAAATACTTTAAAGAAGATGAAATTATAGCGTATGTAGTTCAGGGTCCTAGAAATTTTGTGAAAGTGAATAATGGACAAATCCCAACGCACTATTCCCAAACGACTGCAAATCCTTAAAGCCAGAATCAACAGTGATGTCCAACAGAAAAGAGCTGAGGCAATGAAGCTCGACGAAGTCCCGGCGAATGGATTTAACTGTCTTGGATCCCGCAAAGAAATTAATCAGAAAAGAATAATGGAGGAGTAGGAAAAAATACATTTTTAAATTACAAGGATAAACCAAAATTGACAGCGCGGAACCTCTTCAAATATACTGGTTCTTACACACAACGTAGCTAGGAAATAAATAGGCCGCCCCAAATGTATTACCGTTGAATTTTTTAATATAAGTACGGTACGTACAAAGGAGCTGTATTTTATGTGGTAACATCAAAGACGAAAGTACGGGATTAATAACATTGCCCCAAGTTTTAAGAGAATGATAAAACTGAGGTTTTTGCGTATTACGATATTGTTTGGGCCTAATTTCATGTATAAGGGAGTTTTTCAAGTGTTAAAATTAAAGATAAGCTGTACTTGCTTGTCTATTCTGCTTTCACAAAAGCAGGTGCGAAAGACATTCTATTGTGACATTGTAATATCGCGGTTCCACCCGTATAATTGTAGAGTATCATTTCCGTGTTTAACAAGCTATCTAGCCATCAGTTGTTTTTTTATCAAAAAAATCGGCTTGGCAGTTTAGCAGAACGTATAAAAAGGCACAGTAAAGACTTCGGAATTATAACTATTTACCCGACTGCCGAAGGAGGGTAATGTGTTTATCAGTCTATGTATGTATGTTTGTTCCTATGTGGCGACCAAAGGCTTTGGTCGATTTTGATGATTCTTACGTCAATCGATCATTAAAATTGGAGATAGGAAAAAAATGGCAGTTTTGGGTGCCATATTTTTTTTACTTGGCCCCTGGTGTGTATCAAAGTAAAGAGTTTTAAGAGGTAATTTCAAAAATATATAAAATTCATATGTAACGTAACTAATTAAAAAAAAAAAAATAAGTTTCGTTCAATGTTAGTATTTTGTATTTACCTGTTGATCCTGTTGCGAAGCCGCCTGTTGGTAAGGCGAAGAGGCCTGTTGGTACTGTTGTAGCAGGTTGTTGTATTGTGTCCACTCCATCTCCGCAGCCCTGGCTACGCTGGAGACCAGCAGGGCGCTCACACACTGGAAACATAAATATTGGATTATAAGCAATGTGCTAGGCGAACTCCCATCAATAAAATAATTGAATTATGTAAACTTATTTTATTGTAGATTTGTTTTGTATTTACGAGTATTATTTGTCCTTCGAGTGAATAGCCAATGTATTTATCGCTCATAGGATTTAGACTAGGGTAAAGACACAGATCTTTTGAATGGTTTGATTCTAATACCGGATCTTTTGGATATGACGTGTATTGATCTGAATGATTTTACTGAAATTCTGCCTAAATTTCTTTTGGTAGGTAGGTAGGTATAAATAAAATAAAATAAAAAGGGCTTTTATTTCCAGTATTTAAATTTTTCAGTTATTCTTAATCTATAGCTATTTATCTCGGTCTTGAGCAATATAATACTAGTTTGAGCCGGCTATGTCGCCTTAGGTAGGTACATCTCCGTTTAAAACTTAGAGAATTGTACTTATGTAATGTTATCAACCAGAAGTGATCAAGCTTTTAACGAATATTTCTAAAAAACTCCGATATCAGACGCTTTCATTAATTGGTTATCATTGCTAAGCAAAAAGGGTATATTAATGCACTCTTCTTATTTATAAACATGACGTAATATTTCGTATACAACACCGGGCAACAACTTACGAGCATCAACTACAGAACACATTATGAACTCATATCAGTTGTGAACAACTACCATTTGCCGACTGAAACTCATTTGCCATTACTCTAGTGCAGTTTATACTGTTACGTCTAAACTAAACTTAGGTTTTATACCGTTTGGTGGCCGTAATTCGACACGCAATAAAACTAAGTTTTAGTTAACTAATAAATGGAATTCCGTTTTTAGTTTTCGCGCTGCTTATTGTGACGTAGAGAGGCAGGACAAGACTTAATAAATCTTCTGTAAGGTATTCTTTATCATCATTATCATTTCAGCCGAAAAACGTCCACTGCTGGACATAGGTCTTCCCAAAGCATTGCCATATATATCGGTTCTGTGCGTTTCGTATACACTGGATGATCCACCGGTGATCCTTTATTGGGACATCATAACGAGCGTGTATTTGAAAGATTTCAATATAGTCTTTTTTTTTAAACAACGTTACCCCACACTAGAATTCTTCCTGTATCGTAGGCGCATTTACAAACATTTAAACTCACTTAAACAAGACACCCAGATCCGGAACAACTATCTGTAGACCTTATAAATATTTGTTGCGTGCGGGAATCGTACCCGCAACACGCAGCGCAGCAGCCGATCTCTCAACCAATACGCCAACCGTGTCGTCGAAGTCTGAAGTTCTAATATAGGTCTGTTTCAAAGTCATAAACTGTCTAGGTAGCCCTACACAAGGAAAGTACTAAGAATCTGACTGTCCTAAATATAAAGAATCCGATTTGATTTGAGTCATGTATCAAACTATAATCACCGGTAGGTTCCATATCTTTCAAACCGGAATTAAGGCGGTTACGCACTGCATCCGATCCGAATCCGAGAAATTTCGGTTCCGAAGCCGTCGTACTGCCGTCTTCCGTCATAATCTGTCACAATTCAGAACATTTTGAACTCGTAACTCTTAATCACGGACACGGATCGAATATAGTACGTAAACGCCCTTTAGCTATAAGAAAAAAAATCTATTAAAGTCTAATTGCCAGAATATAAAAATCTGCATAATCCTTACATAGTATAAAACAAAGTCGCCTCCCGCTGTCTGTCCCTATGTATGCTTAGATCTTTAAAACTACGCAACGGATTTTGTTGCGGTTTTCAAGAGGAAGGCTTATATGTATAATACATGCGGGCGAAGCCGCTGGCAGAAGCTAGTAAAAATATAATTTAACTAGCTGAACCCCGCGGCTTCGCTCCCATCAACTGGCTAGCTACCTAAATACCACCTACCTACCCACCCACCGTTACCTACCTAGCAATCTACTTACCTACCCTACCTATCAACCTACCTACCCTACCCTATTGTACAAATACAAACCTACACCCTGCCCTACCTAGCTACCCTACTCTACATATCCTATCATACTTACCCTATTTACCCTACACTGCCTACCTACCCACTTACCCTAACTACCCTACCCTATATACCTACCTACCAATTTGTTAAACTATTTATTTGAATAAGAATTATTACTACATTACGTATGTAACCAACTTTTGTTTCTACCGCGATCTAATTAAATTTTAGAACACAAAAACTGCTATTGTGTCTGAACTATGATAGCGAGAAATAATCTTTCGCTTCCTTTTTTGTGGTTAATAAAGAGTACTTTAATCATATACTACATCATTTTTATGTATCATTAATAGTTTTCCCAGCGCACGCGAAATAAAATTTTGCTACTTTTGCTACATTATTGCAATTTTCATAAGGATCTCTAATTTATTGGAAATAAATTATAGCCTATATTACTCGGGAATAATGTAGCCTTCTACAGGTGAAAGAATTTTTAAAATCGGTCCAGTAGTTTCGGAGCCTATTCGGTACAAACAAACTAACAAAAAATTATTTCCTCTTTATAATATTGGTATAGATTGATTTGTTGACTGTCTAGCTAGTAGCTAGACTTTACGCAACAATATTGAAATTGGTTTCCAGTCCAACCAGATGCGGCAGATAAGTTTGTAGTAGTCTAGTCACTATTGAGGTAATAATGTACTACGCAATACTTATTATCTCAATGTAGTCATATTTAAATGTAACATGCCTACTGCATCCATGACCATTCCACAGCTATTGGTACGCAGAGCACATCTGTATAGTTTTGGCAAGGCTAACAATAGACATGTCCCAATGATTAATGGCTTTGTCTTGGCTCTTGTGGCTTCCTGACCGAACTGTCATCTACCTATTCTGAACTGCATTAGGTCGGATGTTTGAAGATCACTCAATTGTAGTACAAATATTTGGTCGTCAATCTAAGAATCTAACAAACAGCGTTACCTTGGAATCTTATTTGTACCCGACTACGGCGAAGCTAAAAGAAAGTGTTATGATTTTAGCAGTCTTTGTATGTTTGTATTTACGTATGTTCCTCCGTAGCGCCTAAACTATTCATCCGATTTTGATGAATAATGTGTCAATCGATTCGTTTTTATGGCCCGGGTTACATAACATGTTGAGCAGGATCAAAATTCGTGTACCCACAAAAAGTCCACGAGCTCCTATAACCCCATTGTGTCCTCCTTTTCGCAGAACTGTTCTTGGTGCTAATTCTCCAATCCCCCGCCTTTGTAAGTTATTAAATAGCTGCAGTGACCTTGTTGATGTGCACTCCGACTCACTTGGTAGGTTCCGAAATATTATGTACAAAAATCTGTAGAGTCATTTTAGTGTGGAATGTAATAGAATAGAATTTTGTTTTGAATACCTATCATTCAATTTTAAATTTTGTAGCATTCAATTTAATTTTGATTTTTAATTTTGATTTTATTGTTGTTTTGATTTGATTTTGATGGTTTTTTGATTTTATTTTTGTATTGATTGTATTTTGAATTAACTTAGATTTGTAAGATATCATCTAATTGTAATCAGGCGCCCAATGTCTGGCGCCCAATGTCAATCGGAAAATAAGTAATGCATGATGTGCTTACCTGTAAGAAATTACACTAGTCACTAGGTACACTAGTCTATAAGTATATTGGATGTATCTCATATCTTTGTATCTGTGTATTCAATTGTTGGTGAGCCAAATAAATAAAATAAAAATAAAATAAAATAACCTGATAAAAAGCATATCCGTAATCGGATTACAATTTTCAAACAATTTGCTTTTTTTCAAAAGCGAAAGTGCAATACACTATGCTACAAAAATATTTACCCAAAGTAATGGTAACCTTAATTACTCTTGTATGACCCAGGCCAAAAAGCCAAGAGTTTGGTAAAACTGTTTGATAGATGATATGGCTAATCACTCCCTTTTGAGTGATTATTGAGGTGACGACTAAGAAAGAAGTACGAATTACAAGACAAAAAAGATACTATGGTAAGTCTCAAGCTTTAACCGCTCAAGCCTATTTTTTTTTCATAGATTGGCTCGAGCTTGACCATTATCTAACCTGATGGTAAGCGATGATGTGGTCGACGGTGAAGCACGCTTGCTTAGATGAAACCTATTGACTCTTGACATAAAGACCCCCAAGTTGCATCTGTCGGGAAACACAGACTCCGTCAGGGAATTCCAATCTTTAGCTGTACGCACAATTAAAGTATTTCCACTTGCCGTACGTCTTGTAGTCCGATAATGGAACGGGCTAGGCGGAATAAGATCATGTAATTCCATCGCACATTCCCCGAAATGCAACCGATAAAAAACCGACTAGCTGGCAACTCGGCGACGATGTTCCGGGCTCTGGAGCTTTAAATCGACCAGTCTCTCATTGCCGATGAGCCCTATTCAAGTTAATTAACTGTTAAATCGCCAATAAACTGCCAATCAAAGGCCATATCGTCAGCATTCTATTTTTCAATAGACTACTAAAACAGCAAAATCTTCTATCTTCAAGCACCTTTGTAGTACATACATGCACAAGAAAATTCTTATACTGGCTGATCTACCCACGCTCACGTCAACCGTCAACTTAGGCTCAAGTTACTATTCCAGTTAAAAGCAGGCTTACAGGAAGACATTTGTGACTTAGAACTTGATAATATTTTCTATTTTTGGAAGGCAATGCTATTCTTGCAATTGTTTTGGTCCTTGAGGAAAATAATTCTTTTGAACTAAAGGGCTTTTTTTAGACTGTAAGATTACACTGAGAAATATATGAGGTTAAATAATACGTATATGGCACGGCTGACTGAACAGTTGTGTGGTAATTAATTGGCATGGGCATATGATGCGGAGGAATGAGAAACATGTCATAAATTAAGTTTTAAGGGCTATAAGAGTCAGAAAGAATACTGAGACAACCACTAATAGGTATGCAAGTATTTTAAAAAGCACAGGTACTGTGCTAACACTTCATAAGTTGCGATAAGGACAAAAGAATGATGAAAGATGAGGAATAGACGGAGATAATTAGGCTTTGTTTAACAGTTATAATTTACCTGAATCGACCTATCCTTTACCCTCTTATTACCTAAGAAATATATTCAACACACACATGATCAATAAGTAACTTTAGTACCAATAACACAACAGAACACACCTAAACAATTCTAAAACGTTCTCTCTTTTATAAGAGTAGCCATTGACTAGGTCACAAATAACCATTCAATACTTTAAGAGAGGCAATAAAGTGCAGTAGAGGACGTAAAGAACCAATATATTGTAAATTGTGTAGCGTTTTAAAAGATGATCTGGAGTTATAAATCTTAGCAGAGGAGCTTACACGAGAATAACAATAGTCAACCGCTTGGAAGAAAGATTGTTATTTATCATTAGATATCTTATAATACGCCTATATTCCCCGAGGCGCTAGGCAGAGGTTTACCTATGTTAGATCTACATTGCCAGTTATTTTTAAGTCCTATGTAACAGAAATAGAAGGCGAGTCTATTGGGAAAACTGGGTATAAATCCAGTCTCCGGGATGCTAATGAGGATGGCCAGAAATTAAAAGAGAGATTTGTCATATGGATACCTGGTTGGAACGGAGTTCGATTAATTAAATTTAAAGTCTTTCAGTTTCGTAAGATATGACGAAACTGAAATAACAACAACAAAGCTGATGTTCAGTGTAAACACACAATAGCGGTTACTAGCGTAGGTACTGTCTTCGGTTTTATTCGTGCGCCTCCGGCTCTCTCCTCGGCGTCTCACTTTTGTGCGGATCTTCGCTTGTACTACTACTTTTACTGCATACAGCACGCTGAGCCTCGCACAATTCATCAAGCAAAAATAGTAGAATATTGCATCGAGCACAAAGTAATTTATTATTGCACCGAGTGCCTTATTGAGTGCTGGGCCTGTTAGATTAGAGAATACTTTTCTTTCAACTATTAGCTATAGGAATAGTAGATAAAAGAAACTCATATCAAACAGTTAAAATAGAAGTTTAATTATTGAAATTAAAAGATTTTCTATAACACTGTCGGCTTCATTTAGAATGTTTTCCGAAATTAATGTGTCGCTAGATGATTCCATTTTAATTCGAAGCCGAAGCACTCAAAATCAGATAGTATCACACTTTATCGTTTCCAAAAATATTGTCAAGCAAAATTAACAAAGTTCCCGCCAAATCACTTTTTTAAATTTCTTTCTTTTTTAAATCAGAGTTAGCAACAATCATTTTTTAAATTTGGAACAAGTAGGATAGAAACGAATAATAAGTACGTAAAAAAAAAAGTATAGATATCGGCTGGCTAAATAGAGCTAATCCATTGAGATTGGCACCTTTTGGTGCGATTAAAAATAAACTGTGCAATAATGAAATTTCATACATTTTTATTGCTCTAGAGCATTAAAGACTCGCTTTGTACTGAGTTTTTAGTGTGATTGTGATGAAATTAAAGCATAGTTGGAAGAAAAGGGTATTTAAACGTTAAAATTATTAATATTTTTGCACATTCTCAAAATAGAATTGACTAAAAAGAGTTTTAATTTCCTAGGTGATCGGGATGTGCCTCAAAAATCACTGCAAGAAAGTTTAAGACGTATTTTTCATTGTTACACTTTTTTCGGTCTAGCCCATCAGCCCGCAAAGAAATCAAAACTATAACGTGCGATAAGGAACTCCGTTCTAAAACCAAATAATCGTATCATTGTGTCCGGCCTGGGATCCGAGCCCAAGATTTCATGTTCAACAGTACCTAGTGCTTGCGACCTTCGAAGTAAGAAAGTAGTCATTGAAAAATAATTGTAGTTTGATGTTATTAGCAGATAGGAGGACGCTGCCTGTCAATACCCTTACTAGGCCAGTAAAGGTACTAAATTAAAAAGAGTCTGTTTGTCATCGATATAGTAAGAAGATGAATCCGTTTGACATTTATGCTTATAGGCTTCCAGACTAGTAAATAATAATAATTTATAAAACACAGCATTGTAATCAATAAAACTGCTTCTGAATATAGGAATTTTACAATAGCCGGGGAATATTTCAGTATTTTTTGCACATTGCAAAAGAAAAACTTCAACATTTCGATGGTCAAAACAAGCCTAAAATCAATTTCGTGGAAAAAGTTGCGTTCACGAATAAAAAAATATATAAAAAAAGTGAGAATCAAAAAGAATATTCATTTTTATGCTGTTTTAAATACAAATACGCAACTTTTTATTTTAGTTTCAAAGGTTAAATATTTTGCAGTGACAGTCATGTGAGTATTGGCTTTGACTAACATTGTGTTAAAAGTCAAAATTGAAAACTGGCCTCTAGTTTTTATTTCAGTGTTCTGAATTTTATTCAGGGATGTTTCAATAATTTATTTAAAAAATAGATTGTTAGTGTTGGTGTTCATATTTCCGAAAGACAATTGGTCCATTTTCAAAAACTCGAAAAGTGTTTTTAGAATTTTGTGAATATGAAAAACATTCTTTGGAGTTATCTATACGCCCTTTAAAACTTGAGTGTAAAACTACACGAAAAAGCAAACGTTGATCAAAATTTCAATAGACTTGCACACACTTGGTTTCTGAATTGAATTGCAAATTCTAAACGACTGGTCAAACTCTACTTTTTAGCATCATTATCATCAGCTTTTTAATGTTCCCACTGCTGGGACTAAGGCCTCCTCTCTGTAGAGGGAATGGGCCGTAATCCACCCCAATGCGGTTGGTAGATGTCACATTCATGTCTTCGAATTTTTCACGATGTTTTCTTTCACCGTTTTGAGAGCAGTGGTCATGAAATAATTCACAAAAAGTAAGGTCTGTCTGGGTTCGGACCCACGAACTACTACTTGTAAATCGCGGACGTTACGCCACCACTGCTCGAAGTTGACAACTTGTCAAACTAAACTTATCAAAAGTTCACTCGAAAGAAGACTTTAACAAGTTCTCAACTGAAAATACTCAACTCAAAAACCGGGTGTAAATCGAGGTTATCTAAAACCATTTTCAAAAACCGAATTCCGAGAAACCGAATCGCAAAATATCTTTCGGAAACGCTCGTACCGTCGAATGATTGCCTCAGAATATGATGTTCTAAAGCAAACGGATAGCGTTTATGTGCGGGTGTAAATATACGTTAGGAACAGTGTAGCGATAGATCAGGTGTATCTAGCGAGGTTCGAAGCGTGCGTCTGATATACTGGGGTGGGATGTATGGGAGATTTGGTTTAGGAGCGCGACCGCTCTGCTAGACTAGGCTTAACACGCATTACGATTTTTTCCGCGCGGGTTTTGTTCGCGCGAATTTTTGTCCGCGTACTGAATATAACTAAAAGAAAGACAGAAAGAAAAATATTTATTTGTGACCCGCACAGGAGACACGAGAAATATGCATTAAATTAAACAATAAAAAAAAACCCCGTGCGAGACCAAAAAGGCTTCCTTTCTCAGCATAAGCAAAACGCACTGCGGCTAATATGCCGCGCGATTTTTGTTTTGCTCAAAATATTCGAGCGAATTTATTTGTACCAAAAAGTATAACTACGTAACTAAAGTTCGTACGGTTTAATTTTAAGGAAAAAAAAAAAAAAAATATTTCGTTTTTGTGGGGAGTATACACTTTTTCTTGCTTTCTTTTTCTAACTTGAAAACATGATCTTTTTTTATGGAGATATTTTGAACATTTTGGTCTCAAATGAAAGGTATAGACGTAGAACTATTTTATCCGTTTAATTCATGTAAATCAGTCCACGCGTTTATGAGATATTAAATCAATACCGAATGCCAAGTGAAAAAGTCAAGGACGCCCCTTACCGCGATACGTTTGTTTTACATATTGTTCGTGTCGTTTTGAAATATTGGAATACATTGGTAGACAGGTGTTAACGACTTTTATTTTTTGTTATCTGGCGTTGACTTTAGATTGCCACGTAAATAAGGTTTTTGCTTCATTGGCAGTAGGCGCAGTCAGACTGTGGCTAATGAATGGATAATATTTTGTGGATTTAAAAGATTAATTTAACATTGCTAGCAGTATAGCTATTACAAACCCACATAACATAATATGAGATGTAAGTATGTTTGTGAACCGAGAAATCTATGAAACAAAATAAATTCAAAGAATAAAACTCTTTTATTAATATTTTTGAATAAAAATACGAGTAGAATTGATAAACGTCTGTGGTCTGATAAGCCATTAGCAAGAAGTCAAGAATAATTCTTTTGTAAAAACAAAACGAGTGAATTACACTTATAACAAAAACTGAATAAATAACATCTGTGGCAGTGAAATATGATTATAGTTTTGTAAAATGATCCTTCGAGACAGTGAAAAACCGCCAATTTTTCACATGACTCGGCTTGTCACGCAAAAACATAATTATTATTACAGAACATTATAAGAAATGT
Organism: Orthosia cruda; assembly: GCA_964057195.1. Taxonomy (NCBI): domain Eukaryota; kingdom Metazoa; phylum Arthropoda; class Insecta; order Lepidoptera; family Noctuidae; genus Orthosia; species Orthosia cruda. The sequence continues at coordinate 19,258,784 of OZ059833.1, read as the reverse complement.
CTAGACGTAAACTTGTTCTTTTTTGTAGCAAGCAACAGATCTAGATTTGATTTCATAATACCAGCTTATTAGCTAGAAAGTGGTTAGAACGTTTGCCAATCTCACCCACAAAATATAGAAAGAAATTCACATTGAACACACTCACAGAAAACAAAACTCTCCAGACCATTTCAAAGAAGGAATAATCTAAATTAAAAGTAAGTTAAAATTCCCCCTTTTTTAAATCGTACAATCCCACCGCACTATTACCAAACCACTGGAACTCCTGAAAGCCAGAATCAACAGTGGCGACCACCAGAAAAGCGCCGAGGCAATGAAGCTTGACGAAGTACCGGATAATGAATTTAACTGTCTTGGATCCCGCAAAGAAATTAATCAGAAAAGAATAACGGAGGAGTAGGAAAAATACAAAGTACAAGTTTAGAGCGCCTACGAAAATATCATAGCACGATACGACTAGGTAAAATTTAAAAAAATCTGAATTCGTCTACTTTATCGTATGCTTAACTAAATCGCCTATAGAGACGCAGACGATTTCGTGCCCAATAGAAAATCGTTAGGGTCTAGCCAAGACATTTTCTTACTCAAGAGTTTCCTACCCAAGAGTTTTCCTACCGGAGAGTCTTTCAACCCAGTACCTAGCAATTTTGCTACCCAATAGTTTTCCTACTTGATAGTTAGGAAAACTCTTATGTAGGAAAGATCAAGGGTTTTGTTAATTGCCAGTTTTTAAACCCAAGAGCTTTTCTGCTTCAGACTTTTTTAACTCTTACCCCCAGTTTCCCAGCTCTAAATAATCGGTGAATTAATGTGACAATATGTCTAGCGCGCGTTATCTGCTGTGATAGGTTGAATGAATTTTCAACAGCCAATCACAGCAGATAACGCATGCTTGACAATTTGTTACATTAATTCTCCGATAATTTAGAGCTGGGAAACTGGGGGTAAGTTTAGTTATCTTAATTTTCTTATAGGAGTATTTCTACGCAAGCATTTCTACCCTATATTTTTTGTATCTAAGACTCCTACCCTCCACGGTTGCTTCCACAACTATATCCCGTATTTTCCCACCTAAGAAACCCAGTATAAAATGTGTCCAATGGCGTGCGATGATACACCGCCGCAGCAACAAGCCCCCAGCGTTATTTATTGCAGATAAAAGCAGTTTTTAGCTTTAATCTAACGATATGAGCAAATAACAAAGGAGCTTTGTCACTGAGGCGGTGATACATCGCTGGGAGATATTAGCTATTTAGCTGGTTATAAACTTTGTATCAGCAATATGGAAAAATAATGGTTTTTTCTTCCAACTATGCTTTAATTTCATCACAATCACACTAAAAACTCAGTACAAAGCGAGTCTTTAATGCTCTAGAGCAATAAAAATGTATGAAATTTCATTATTGCACAGTTTATTTTTGAATCGCACCAAAAGGTGCCAATCTCAATGGATTAGCTCTATTTAGCCAGCCGATATCAATACTTTTTTTTTTTACGTACGTATTATTCGTTTCTATCCTACTTGTTCCAAATTTAAAAAATGATTGCTGCTAACTCTGATTTAAAAATGAAAGAAATTTAAAAAAGTGATTTGGCGGGAACTTTGTTAATTTTGCTTGACAATATTTTTGGAAACGATAAAGTGTGATACTATCTGATTTTGAGTGCTTCGGCTTCGAATTAAAATGGAATCATCTAGCGACACATTAACTCCGGAAAACATTCTAAATGAAGCCGACAGTGTTATAGAGAATCTTTTAATTTGAATAATTAAACTTCTATTTTAACTGTTTGATATGAGTTTCTTTTATCTACTATTCCTATAGGTAATAGTTGAAAGAAAAGCAGATTATGCACCTCGCCTTAAGTAATTTATATTGCCCTCGTGCCTGTTAGATTAGAGCCCTCGCTAACGCTCGGGCTCTAAATCAGGCACTCGGTGCAATAATAAATTACTTTGTGCTCGATGCAATAATCTACTATTATTGATTAGACTTTTTGCAATAATAAGCAACATCTTCTTTTAGTTTGCAATATCTTTGCTAGAGACGGTGACCTCTGAGTTAGTTTTGATGTTTCTTCTCAGATTAGTCAGATAGTATTAACCGGCCTTATCTGAGTTTTTTTATAATTTACTAGCTTCGCCGCGTGAATGTCGAAAATTATCCCGAGGGAACATATTCCTGGAATAAAGATAAAAGTATCCTATGTGCTATTCCTGACTATAATCTATATCTGTGCCAAATTTCATCGTTGTTTGAGCGTGAAGAATTAACAAACATACAAACACATACACTCACAAACTTTCACTTTTTTAATATTAGTGTTCCGTAACCGACTTCAAAAAGATAGGTTCTCAATTCGACTGTATGTTTGTTACGCGGTCACTCAGCCAATTATGAACCGATTTCTATGATTATTTTTCATTTGATAGCTTGTGCTCTTCATGTGGTCTCATTTCAATTTGGTGAAGATCTGATGAAGAACTTCGGAGGTATACAACAGAACTCTTTAATAAACAACGGCAAATCTCTCGGGATTGCTTCACTCGCATGTCTGTTTATTGTTTACTCCATTTCATAACATAACATCACGCCGGTACGCTCTAAAAGGGTACGCAGAAGTGTACAGTTCACCCTGGTACACTCTCATTCCACCTGTTATGTTCAAGTTTTATGTTATTCGGGTTAACTATTCTGACATAACTTTGGGCATTTCTCTCTCTCTCTCTCTCTTTCTCTTTTTAAAAACGTTGCCCCACACTAGGAATTTCTTCCTGTATCGTGGGTGCGTTTACAAACATATAAACTCACATACACAAACACCCAGAGCCGGAACAACTACCTGTAGGTCATACAAATATTTGTTCCGTGCGGGAAGCACGTTAAGCACCTTACTATAGAACTTGCTCATTAAGTACCACAACAAAAAAGTGAAAATAAAATCTTTTTCAACACACTTGCTCATAAAGTGGCTCTAATTTCACCGCAATTAGGCACATAATGACACTTGTTATCAAACTGTGACTTTTTCATTACTATTATTCACAAGTGAGATAAAGAGTTTTTTTTTTAATTTATTGGTTGAGTTGCTTTGTTCTTAAAAAAGTTTCGATACAAAAAAGATCGTACTCAATAGTACAAATGCAACACATTTCATGCAACGTCGTATTTAAATAGATAATTTCTACTTGTACGTGTTTAATGAATAAAACTTTCACTTAAATATAACTTTTATTTTTGTCTGTAATAAAGAAAACTTGAAATTCCCCATTTTGTACGTGGCTAAAACGCTATCCGCGAAAAGCTAAAAAAAAGATAACTCATTATTTTTAGTCTGTGGCCGATCGCCATTGTTAGATGCGCGCGCATAGAAAAACTGATTAATTTTGCCCGCCATTGCGAAAAAAAATTCACATCTCGTTTTCACTATTGGAAATGATTTTTTAGTATTATTTTCTTCACAAGTGTGTTGAAAAACGTCGTATGATACACGTGTGTATTGATGATTACCGTCCTCGGCTCTCTTAAGACCCTCACCTAAAGGCTCGGGTCTCAATGGCGCCTCAGCGGTAATCACCAACATTACACACTTGTACCATAATGTACTATTCTAACAGGAACACCGACTGCCGAAATTTAAGTTATTTTTCACTTTGTAGTGTTTTTATTTTGAAGTGGGTTATATTTTCTTTTTTTGAAAAAAAAATATATTTAAATAACGTTGCTACTTTAGGATTTCTTCTGTATCGTAATAACGTTAACAAACATACAAACCGACATACACAAACAGCAAAAGTTGAAACGTTAAAAGTTGTGTTAGTAAAATTCGAACCGGGCTGAGATTTGCAGATCTTTGGTATGGTCATGTGGTGAGGAGGGATGAAACGCTTGTGATGACTAAAAGAATTATGAAAATAAATGTGAAGACTGAAAAAAATAAGGATGGATTGTGTGAGAAATTAAAAGATGAAACGGGAGACAGAGATATAGAATAAAAAAAGTTAACTTAAAAATCAAAAAACCCGACTGCTTAAAAAGCGAACTAAAAAGACGTAAACAAGAAGAAAATCATGCTGTGCAGTCGGAGGATACATGTTCGGAAGCTGGCTGACCAAAACCAGACGTCGGGGTATCGGCAGTCGGGTAAAAAAAGAAAATAAATTTAGACAGTGTGGCGGTTGACAGGACGGAATGGAATCAGAAAACGTGTTGCGCCGACCTCAAGCAACTTGGAACAAGCAAGGGCAGAAAACCATGATAATCTTTTAGTTTGCCTCTCTCGATGATAATCTTTTGATTTCTACGTGTATTTTTATAGCCCGGTTTATATCAATCGTCTCTATGACATGGAGCATAAAATGTATAACTGGACTACATAGAAGTACCTAGAAAGGATATAATTTTACACGGAAAATTAACTGCTTAGTACTCAACTCAACCCCCTTCTTTTCCCTGTATTAATACGCTTAGCTTAGCTGAAATCCTGTTCTAAAAATAACCACTGACACTTTTCATTCTCTTAAAAAATCCTGCACCATTTTTAACCCTGCAAAATTTTCCAAGCAGAAATTGTGGTGTTAATTTTTTTTTTGTTGTGCTATGCTCTGTAGTCTGTACGTACCACAACTCCTCCTGCATCAGTGTTTTTGCAGAAGAAATAATCACATGCACACAGAGCATAGTGTTTTTATTATTAAAACTAACATTATTAAAAGGTTTTGTATGTTTGAAAACGGTAATTTCTGAAGGTACCCATTGCGCTTTAGGGTTTTTTTTTACCCGATTAAAAGCACAGTTCCTGTGGTTAACGGCCGAGTGAGCTAAGCAGCAGGAAAATACGCTTTATTTTTTTAAGGGTCTATATATGCAGTTAGTAAAGACTGTCACCTTCCCTGGCGAATACTGAATACACTATTCACTTTTAGGCACAAAGTACCCGATGGTAGAAACAGTTAGTCCTGAGGGTTACGCACACGCACTACACGTCCGTGTCCGTGATCCGTGTCATTTATTTGGGTTCCGAGTTCAAAATGTGCCGAATTATGACAGATTATGACGGATAGAGTTCGGATGTAGAGCGTAAGCTTCCCTACAAGAAGTACTACTGCTACTTCGGAACCGAAATTTCACGGACACGGATCGTATGTAGTGCGTAACCGCCCTTAGTTTGGACTTTTCATAAATGTCATAACAGGGGGGTGACCGTAAGCTCTTAGAACAATGTTATTTTGTATCGCGTAAGTGACAGATGAATGTTAGTTGTATACATCTGTCACTTTTTATAGTCGAACTATGATAGTTTTGACATGTCAGAGTACGGGAGCAGGACAAAAATCCTGAAGATGATAGGAACCTATCTCCGTGAATCAAGCACCAATCCAAAAACCAGCCCTTGACAAGAACTTCCTGATAACCGACACCGTTAAAACTTTAGAACTTTTTCACAAAATCACTTTTCAAAAAATATTCGGAATAATAATGTCACAAAAAAATATAATTTTAAACAACTCACATATAGAATAACTGTGCACATTTTGATGTAAGGCGTCGCGTTGCACAAGTGTCTGTGATGACACAATGAGGCGCAGCGCACTTTTATACCGAGGTGACGGGCACCGGCTGCTATTAGAACTGTGGAGCCTGCCGTGGGTTTAGGGGTCCGTGGTGAGGAAGCGGAATGAATTGATGAAGTGTCCAAACCACAAGGCAAAGTATAGTAGTACCAAAGGACCAAATCATCCGGTGTTCTTCGTCGACGGCGATTGCGTGTCGCAGGTTCGTGCCCGTCCGTAACTAATATTTGTACAGCCTATTCCAGGCGAAATTCCTAGTGTGTGGAAAAATTATTTAATTACTTATAGCCGAACCGGAGGAATTGTTCGGAACGTCGAGGGTGCAAGTGGACGGTTGACACTAGAGTGTCACATAGCATCTTACGAATATATGTTATTTCTATAGCAATGGTCACCTGTAAAAAATAATTAATCATAAATCCATGAAATAATAATTTCAAGATAAATTAATAAAGAATAGATCACCAATAAGTACGATAAAAGTAAATGTCATTACAGATGAACGTGGAAAGTGTCAAGCTTTTTTTTTTGCTTTGTTCGCTCACATAAAATATAGTCCATAACTAAGTATTTCTATTAAATGAAAACAGAGATTCCTTTTAAAGAAACATACCAAAAACTAAAGAAACAACAAGAAAAACTCTCATTACGACCACAGACATCATTAAAACATTTTTTGTACGGAACCACATCTCCTAATGACGGGTCTATGAGAAACAAAAATCTTTTATTTTGTTCTATATATTTAACCAACTTCACTTGGAACTTTCACTGAGACAAAATGTAAGCACAGATCGGTCTAGATAAATCGGATAGTTATATCATCGAAACGACTGGTACTATCGAAAACAAAACCTATCAGGCATTATTCTAAATTCAAACTTCATTGCTTGTTTTATTCACACAATGCTTTCGCCAATTCTTTTCCACGCAGCAATGGTTATAAAAAAAACAATGACGATCGATGTTTTGATCAAGTTCCGTTACAAGATTTTTTGGTCCATTTTCAGTTCGATTCGGTATTTAATTGAATGAGAGTATTTCGAGAGCGTGGCATTGTAAGAACATAACTAAATTTAGATTTTGGTACCTTCATGAAGGTAATGACAACACAATTTCTACGCTAGGCAGATTGTAAGAAATTGAATTCCGTTTTTTTTGGCGACAGTCAAAACAGTCGGCCCATCTGAAGGCCAATTCTCATACATACCTAAGTAATAAGTAAAAAACCTTTTTAAACAATCTTATTAAACTAAAAGTTACTAAATGTAATATACTTATCAGTAAGCTATCGTACCTGGTTGAGGAGTTGCTATGACCAGCTTCCGGCTCCATCATAAGACCAGCTCCTTAGAACCATATTATTTTAATGTTTCCAAAATTACTTAAGCACACCAAGTTTCAGTACAATTGGATGCCAGGAAGTGCTTGAAAAACGGAATATTAGTTGCCGAACACATATGATAGCAAGGTAATATAAAATTATAAAAACGTTCAAATTAGGTTCTTAATACCAGCTCGGCGATAAACAATGACAAAAACTTTGTCAAAATGTGAGGCAATGAGAGGAGATTTTGACAGATCGCGACTGATGCAGAGTATATTATACTTCTGATAGTTTCCACAATCACTAATGATGCCATTTTAGATTCGATCAATCTGCTTAGCCTAAATTTCTTACTAGGCAAAGGCGTCAAGCGTTGCCACGCCATATCGAACAGTCTTTTGGATGCCGCATGTAATCCTATTTCCTACCAATATTATAAAGGCGTGAGTTTAGATGGATTGATGTTTGTTACTCAATAACACCAGAACGGCTGAACAGATCTGGTTGAAATTTTGCACAGAGATAGATTATTGTCTGGAATATCACATAGGCTCCTTATAATCTCGGTATAATGTTCCCTTGGGATTAGGAAACACATTACACGCGGGCGAGACTGCTTGTTGAAGTTAGTTGATTTATATATGTGTTAAGTCCTCAGAAATCTGCTAATCTGGCTAAATTGTATTGATGATGTCATGATTCAACATCCAATATACTATCACCGGGCATCGAACCCAGGACCAGTACTTGACTCAGCGGTATTACTTGCGATAACTAGACCAACGAGGCAAAAATTCGATGCTTATATTAATTTAATTACAAAATTTAATCGTTGATAACTTGGCATCCCAGAGAGAAGGTTAAAATTTCGTACAGTACAACAATTTTCTTAATGTCCCTCGACAAACTTCGTGTTTACAACAATTTTCTTAATGTCCCTCGGCAAACTTGGTGTTTACAACCATTTTCTTAATGTCCCTCGGCAAACTTCGTGTTTACAACAATTTTCTTAATGTCCCTCGGCAAACTTCGTGTTTACAACCATTTTCTTAATGTCCCTCGGCAAACTTCGTGTTTACAACAATTTTCTTAATGTCCCTCGGCAAACTTCGTGTTATAACAATTTTCTTAATGTCCCTCGGCAAACTTCGTGTTTACAACCATTTTCTTAATGTCCCTCGGCAAACTTCGTGTTTACAACAATTTTCTTAATGTCTTTCGGCAAACTTCGTGTTTACAACCATTTTCTTAATGTCCCTCGGCAAACTTCGTGTTTACAACAATTTTCTTAATGTCCCTCGGCAAACTTGGTGTTTACAACCATTTTCTTAATGTCCCTCGGCAAACTTCGTGTTTACAACCATTTTCTTAATGTCCCTCGGCAAACTTCGTGTTTACAACAATTTTCTTAATGTCCCTTGGCAAACTTCGTGTTTACAACCATTTTCTTAATGTCCCTCGGCAAACTTCGTGTTTACAACAATTTTCTTAATATCCCTCGGCAAACTTCGTGTTTACAATAATTTTCTTAATGTCTCTCGGCAAACTTCGTGTTGACAACAATTTTCTTAATGTCCCTCGGCAAACTTCGTGTTTACAACCATTTTCTTAATGTCCCTCGGCAAACTTCGTGTTTACAACAATTTTCTTAATGTCCCTTGGCAAACTTCGTGTTTACAACCATTTTCTTAATGTCCCTCGGCAAACTTCGTGTTTACTACAATTTTCTTAATATCCCTCGACAAACTTCGTGTTTACAACAATTTTCTTAATGTCCCTCGGCAAACTTCGTGTTTCGTCAGTTGTCGGATTTCTATCAGTCGTCCTTTGCACTTTTTTTTTTTTTTTATAAACTATAGGCTAGCGTTTGACCACCATCTCGCCTGATGCAGACAGTCGCTCTCAATCAACTGGAAACACTACAAAGCAAAAAATAACTTTCTTTTCGGAAGTCGGTATCTTTGGTACCAATCTTTTTCGTATTTGACACCGACTTCCGAAAATAATGTTATTTTTCGCTTTGTAGTGATTTGTTTTGGAAGCCGGTTAAGATTTCTTTAAGTTTTTTATTTTTGGTACCTTATATTAACAATTCCAACAAGTCTAAACACTTCTGGGATACATTGTTTTATTATGGAGTTCCGGTGCCTAACTTCCGGCTTCATCACCAGTGCAGTTCGATGGTACCATTTTCATTTGAACCATTTATTTGAATTTGCTTCATCACAGTCATTTAACTATTCGGGATATCTTATATCCATTACATACTTAACATTGAAAAGTTCCAGTGGCCATCTGATGTCTTCTTCATCAGTTTCACTTCACCAAATGATATTTACTGAATGCAAATGCTTGCCTTGTTGTTGAAAATACCAAAATTGCTATATTATCATGTACCTATATAGCAATTTTGGTATTTTCATCAACAAGGGAAGCTTTAAAATTTGAGGAGTTTTCTCGATTTCCATGGGATCTCGTCAGATCCTGACTTGGTAACAATGGGACCACCTCGAAAGTATACCCTTTCAAACAAAAAAATAATGTTTAAAATCGGTTTAAATTGACTGAGTGAAAATGCACAAAAAAACAAACATGAAGTCAAACACAGTTGGTTAAAAATAGTTGTACTGTATGCAACTGTAATAATACCCCCGGTAGCCTTTTATTTTTTACTTTTTAGCCTACGCAGCGTTATGCAAAGTTGGAAGTAAGACATTATGCAAACAGACATGACTCAGTATCTGAGCTGTGAATTGAAATGAATCAGGAAGAGATGCTATCGGACGAAGATTGTTGCATTTAGACCCTGCAACAGTGATGAGGATTACGTACGTTATGTACGGTGAGTAAGCTGTTTAATCCCGCTAACAATTTTGATGATTTTTTAGGGTTCCGTACCCAAAGGGTAAAAACGGGACCCTATTACTAAGACTCCGCGGTCCGTCTGTCTGTCTGTCACCAGGCTGTGATAGCTAGACAGTTTAAATTTTCACAGATGATGCATTTCTCTTGCCGCTATAACAACAAATACTAAAAACAGATTTAAATAAAAATTTAAGTGGGGCTCCCATATACAACTAACGTGATTTTTATGCCGTTATTTGCTATAATGGTACGGAACCCTTCGTGCGCGAGTCCGACTCGCACTTGGCCGTTTTTGTTCATCTTTAGTGCCGATTTACAATTAGTCAATAGTTTACAAACTCTTGAAATAGTCCATAAACTAACGAGGTTTACAATAAGCCGGTGACTTTTATATTATAGATTTAAGATACTATATACATACGTAGTTTGGTTCGTGATTAACTGCTAAATATGTAATTGTTAAATAAAAAAACCGGACAAGTGCGAGTCGGACTCGCGCACGAAGGGTTCCGTACCATTATCGCAAAAAAGGCAAAAAAAAAAACACTTTTGTTGTATGGGAGCCCCACTTAAATAATTATTTTATTCTGTTTTTAGTATTTGTTGTTATAGCGACAACAGAAATACATCATCTGTGAAAATTTCAACATACAGCCTGGTGTCAGACAGACGGACGGACAGTGGAGTCTTAGTAATAGGGTACCCTTTGGGTACGGAATCCTAAAAATGCTTTCATGGTTACGACAGTGGAACTATTGTACCTACTAGATAGTTATAGAAAAGAAGATGTATCCTCCCTTAGTAGATAATTAACAGGCCCACTGTCCACATAGCAGACACAATAGTTAAACAATCACGTGAGTCATATATGATTCACTATCTCCTGCCAGCGGCATCGCCCGCGTGAAAAGTGTTTTTTTTTATCCCAAGGGAACATTATACCGGGATGAAAAGTAGCCTATGAGCCTCTGTGCTATTCCAGACTATAATCTATCACATTGCAAAATTTCATCCAGTTCCGTTCAGCCGTTCTGGAGTGATTGAGTAACAAACATACATCCACACTTCCACACACACACATCCATCCAAACTTTCACATTAATGATATTAGTAAGATTGGACTGGCAAGAGGTTAAAGAAGATTTTCAAATATCCGATTCTGTAGCAATTTCTTAAATTTTGTTTTTCATTTAACTGTGCATTTGTCAGAGACATTTGTTTTTTGTTGCACCGAATAATTAGATGTGTATCTATCTAAATATGCCCTTATTTTGATAGGAAGCTCTCAGTTTGAAAAACTATTGCATTGCATATATACGAGTAGTTATACTTTGTGCCTCGTCCTCGAGATTAGTACCTGTAATTAATGATTATTATTTACATGTAGTACCGGCTACGGGAGCTACTCAAATCACTATGTTTTAGAGACAATATTTTTATTTTTATTTTTTTTTTCCTTTCCCTGGCAGCTCTGTGTCGGCTGTCAACTTGTCATTCGCGGTTTTAGTGCGTGCTACTCGACACATAACTAAACTTTTAAATACAAAGAACAGTTTTAAAAGTTGGAAAATGCCAAAAAAGGACACATCATTGTCAACCGAGGAATACGAGAGAATCAGGTGAAAAATGAAAAACCTGGAAACAATTTAAAACATGCTCGACATAAACGAAGTAAAACAAAATCGTCTCAAAGAGTCGACGCCATATTTAGACCCACAAGGTACCTAACTCTGTAAAATTATATTTTGATTTAGTTGTACATATATCTACAACTATTTTACCAATCCTACGGCTTAAACTTGCATCTCTAACAAATAATGCACTTCGGGCAAGCCATCGGGCCGTCCCACTGCATATTCACGAGATTATCAATCAAAAGAAATGTATTTCTTTTTTCTAACTGACTGTATTCGAGCTGAAAATCGGACTGTCTCACAACATTAAATAATTCTCAAACAAATAATGCATTTCGGGCAAGCCATCGGGCTGTCTCACCGCATACTTACGAGATCATCATAATTTAATTATTTTACCTTATCCGAGCAGAGTATCCGACTGTCTGACAACATTCAATAATTCTCAAACGAATAATGCAATTCGGACAAGCCATCGGGCTGTCCCACCGCATACTTACGAGATCATGAAAGATAATTTAATTCTTTTACCTAACGAATGCAATCGAGCAGAACATTGGACTGTCTCACAACATTCAATAATTCACTGGTTTCGTTCAATTCTTTGGAATTGCTACACCCACCAGATTTTATAACTCGGTTATCAACCGGCAGTAAAACAATGATTTGTAATCATTCCAGGCAAAGTCCTAGACGACGATGCCACAAATGAAATGGAAACAATTAAAGTCGAATATGACCAAGAAAATACCAAAATAACCACAAACAGTAGTGGTCTTCCTCACAATTCCAGGCCAGAAACACACAGATGCTCTCAAAATTTATTGGGTTGACCCAACATTGAACACAGAGTATGGTGATGGGGCCGAACTCCACAAGGAAGTGGCGAGCTGTCTGGAACATCTTGCAACATGAGGCCTGTTTCCATAGAAACCACAGGCGGGTATTTCCCCTACAGCTCTATGCGCAGGGAAAATAACCGCTGACATTGAACGTGACAAAACTTGGAGCTCTTATGCTATACAGCAAAATGGCCAAATTATTGATAAACAAGGCCATAGAAGCACCATCTCCATCCTAGGAGCAACATTATCCAAAGTACTGGATACAAAAGAAAATGATACAGATCTATTAAGTTGAATAATGGATACCACTCGCACCTTATGTGAAGTTCAACATTGTGAGTTGTGACTCAATTACTAGATGCAAATTTAGCTGCGGCTCAATAAAAAAGGACCTTAAGGACAAGTTCAAAACACAAAGATAGAAAAATATCTGTTCGGGTAAACACTTGCTGAAACTCATTGAGCTGGTAAAGCGGCTTCTAAATCAGTTGCTGCAACAGCACCCAAAGCCAAGAAAGAACCCAACACATTCTAAGCAAAATACTCGAAAGCTCCACCAGCGCCACAAGGACGACAGGAGAACAGGGAGCCTGTCTATAGCCTGAGTCAGCCGTACAATACCCTTTAAGTGGTCATTACATCTCAACCTCGACGCCGCTAAACTCAGTAAGGTACCCTGGTTGCTTATAAATTCTTATAAATAGTGGTAATTTATCACTGATGATAAGACCATGTTATCATGGATTGAGGGTTTCATGGGTATCCACAACACTTTAAGATAGCCCAGCTGCAAAAACAATATAAGATGCAATATCTAAGTGCCAGCCTTGAAAAGGAAAATTTGTCTCAAGTTTTTCTTAAGACAAAAACCCAATGGCAATAAAGCCTTAATAAGTACATTGATGTAAGTCGTTTCAAAGTTGAAGACTTTTGCACAGAATTAAAAATGATATCAAATGATAGTTCCATGGCCATACATAAAATACATTAAAGATGCAGTCTCTTATAAAATATCACAAAAATTCTAGCAAATATCTAGAATACCCTCTTGGAAATTGTATAAGTTCGGTCTACTACCATTTGGGTAAAACACTGCAACTTACATTTTCACAAAAGTCATGAAATCTGCCAACAAATTCCCAAGATCCTGTGGCCATTAATTGTTGACTGAAAATATTGAAAACACTAAGAAGTTAATCACAAGTTAGTAAATAACAAACTTACACCCACTAATACTGGTATAATTTTGGGATATATATTATTGATAAAAGACTTATAACTGTCATGTAACATTACCTACAGATAAGAAAAACTTATCTATTATGAAATCTGACAATTTATATGTTTTGTAGGACTAGGTACTTACTGCTCTCAGCGTGCCCTACTATTGAATATGGATGGCTTTATATATACCAAAAAACTAGAATGTGTAAAATCCTAAACCTCCAAGGTGAAGTAAATTATGAAAAATACATAGATATCCCTACAATAATTCCCTGAATGGTGGCCATATGCCATTCATTCGGGGGGGGGGGGGGCTGACTGTGAGGATGAGATTGCTAGGGGCCAGTGGTCAGACAAGGAATATGAATATCAAATGAATTTTAACTGGATTTATTAGCATCATTCTTCGTCTTTCTAAATATTTGGTAAACTTTTCAATAATTGTGAAATACCCTTATGTATAAACAACCCAACAGCAATATAGTATATAATATTAATCAAATGGGTGGAGTTCATTACCCTCATCTCTTCAACTTAGCCAGCGGCATTGGTGTGAAAACCATTATATTTAATTTTCGCTCCTTACATTAGGTTGACTGAAAATCATAGTAGTTGATACTGTATTGCAGAAGTCACATCCTGATGTAGAATGGGAACTAAAAGAAAATGCATATGATTAATAATTGAAAGATAAATTTGGAATTCTGAAATTTACCTATTTGCAAGTCACATTAACAAAAAATATGACCAACCCGAATGCCTTTACAATGGACCCATTTACAGTATACTGGTAACCAATTTTCTTTTCTGCGTTTCCACCATTCTCAATCATATTAAAATATCTACGAAAAATCATAATGGATAAGGCTAAGGGCATCATAGTGATCACTATGGCCAACTCTGGCCGATTGGGAACTTCTCATAATTTAGAGATGATCATACTTAAACCTAATGAAAATAATAAAGTATCTCACAGCAAGGGAAAAATCTATACCAACCTTACTCTGGCTGTCAGAGTCTAGTGTGTAGGTAGTGAAGTCTATTATGACGAAGCATACTACCATCATCAATAGAAATTATGATAGCATCTCTATCAGAAATTTTTTTCAAACAATTGACACATGTTTAATTAACTGGTATAATTTTTTTAGAAATATAATAATAACATCTTGAACACCAACGGTAATATAATTTCTTAACAGAACTTTCTAATTCTAGTAAAAAATATAACAAATGCTTAACTGTCACAAATTGGCATTATCACTGACAATACCTTAAACATGAATGTACTCTGAAAATATTTTATGGGCGTGTTCAGACTACCTTTTACCTATGCCACCTGGAAAACATCCCAAATTCTGGAAGTATTAGGAATTTGGTACACAAATGAGATGTTGTCTCTAGAACAACTGTCAAAAATAACCTGCCCAAAAATACAATGCCACCTGGGAAACATCCCAGATTCTGGAAGTATTAGGAATTTGGTACACAAATGAGATGTTATCTCTAGAACAACTGTCAAAAATAAAATCAAAGTATAGAAATAGAATCAATGCATATAACCATCAAAATTTCAGACCTCAAAAAATCTCTTATATATGAACTAAATCAATCAATACTTCAGACAAAGAACAGTAATATATCCAGCTGAAACCCTTGTAGCCTACATTAATAAACATATAAGAATTATTTTAGGCACCAAGAAACTATACCACATTAATGTCCAAACAGACTATCAGTCGTTGGATTAAGTGTACTTTAAAGACTAGCAGTATTGATGTAGGTACACGTATATTTAGCTCACAGCACACGCCACGCTGCTACTTCTAAAGCCAGGTGTGACAATTTATGAGATACTAAAAACAGCAGGCTGGAGTTACAACTCAAGTACATCTGGAAATTTTATAAAAGACCTTTAGTGTAAAGGATCAAAATGATTTAGCAAAATAAATCTTTAGCTGTGATTAAAGATATCTTATTTAACTAACATGTACTAACTAATACAACAAGCAGCAACTTTAACTTATCAGTATATAAGGAAACTAACAATAGTAATAAAAAAGCAAAACTGTATTTTGTTAAAACAGATATATGTATAATATTAACTGAATGGTTAATTAAGAACTTTAGTTTTCCAATGACACCTATGATTGTTATTCTATAAACAAACCTTAATATTGATATTAAGTGGGCAACAAATATTCTGTTAAAAAGATAATTAAGAATATATATAAACATTTTGGTTAAATACCTATGTTACTTAAAAGCAACTGTGATTGTTAGTCTATAAAAAACTTTAATACTTAATGACAATAAATAATAGGCAAAAAATATTTTGTTAATAAAGATAATTAAGATAAGAATAATAATTAAGAAAATGACCGAATATGAACCTTTGATATCTAATGACAACTCAGATTGTTAATCTATAAACATTATAACAATGAGAATAAAAAAGTAAATAATAAATTTGCCAAAACAAATAATTAAGAACATATCTGAATGAACTGATTAAGAACCTATGTGTGAAACCTATGGACAACCATGATGGTTAGTCTATAAAAATATAATTAAGAATTTTAAAGAAAGAAAGCTTTTTCTTCACAAATTCATCATAGTGTATGTGATAATTCCAGAACTTAACTCTCAAAGTCTACATGTAAATAATAATCATTAATTACAGGTACTAATCTCGAGGACGAGGCACAAAGTATAATTTATGATTAAACGAACTTACCCTAAGTGAAGTTCTATCATAATTATACGAAGTGCCTCGTCCGAAGAGATTAGTAACACCCTCCCAACCCTAAGGTATAACCCAGAAGCGTTCTGGAAATATCTATAAAACATCATGCATAACTCTAAACTAAATGACAAGTTGACAGCCGACACAGAGCTGCCAGGGAAAGGAAAAAAAAAATAAAAATAAAAATATTGTCTCTAAAACATAGTGATTTGAGTAGCTCCCGTAGCCGGTACTACATGTAAATAATAATCATTAATTACAGGTACTAATCTCTTCGGACGAGGCACTTCGTATAATTATGATAGAACTTCACTTAGGGTAAGTTCGTTTAATCATAAAGTATATTCTATGTCATGTCGAATATTAATATATGTAACTCCATCAATCTTCAAATCTCATTTTAACTCGTACCTAAAAAACCGAATCTTTATGGCAAAGAATCTTTAAAGAATCTTTGCGGTTTTTTGACGGCGGGATGAGCCAAACCACAACAATAACTTTCTGATATTATTACAGCTATTCAAAATGCTTTTACAACAATACAAAAAACATTGCATGTCGTGTACACATAATATACTATCTTATTATGTCCTAGACTTTCACAGGCTAATGAGTAAGAATCATATATATACACTAGAGATATCATCATTATTGAAATAACGAAGAAATTTGATCGTTCCAAAAACACAATCTATAACAAAAAAATGCGACAAAAAAACTGGGCATCCAAAACAGAGTGAAGCGATACTTTACGCCTGGACAGGTTTTAACTCTTAACCTCAGATCAAATAAAAAGTCAAGATGGAACGTTGCAAACAACAAAGTGAAGCCGGTTCAAACTAAGCCTTGCCGTACAAATACACAATTACACGCACTCACGTACAACGAAATTAGGCCTTAGCTTGTCAGTTGAGCTTTATTATTTGATCTGTAAGCTCGAAGGACAACAAGATTACATGATTCCAATTTAATTAGAGGTTTATCAGAAAAAGGGGAACTTCTATATCCAGGCATTCCTGAACCTATGTTTCGTAGATAGCCGAAACCCTTTAAATCCTCGATGGCTTGGTGGAACAAAAGTATATATATATATTTTGATTTAGGATGGTTTTGCTCTTGACTCTAGTCTAGGTCAGAGGTGTCAGAGACAAAGTCGACGATTGAGCGAACTTACCCAGAAGAAGCCTGTTCAACTTTGCAGAGATTTGTGTTGTATGCGTTCGGAAACACAGACGCAGGCAGTGAGTTCCACTCTTTTGCTGTGCGTATTACGAAGGATGTTTGGAAGCGCTTGGTGCGAATTGGTGGAATGGCAACTGGGTGAGGATGGTAACTTGCAGTGCATCTAAATGTCCGATTGTAGAAGTGGGCCGGTGGGGTGAGCACGACATGAAGTTTATGAGCACAATCGCCGAAGTAAAGCCTGTAGAAGACCGAAAAGAAGGCAACCTTACGGCGATGAGCCAAGCTGTGAAGCTTAGCATCCACCTATTTAACGTCGCTAATGAGCCTCTTAGCTCTGCGTTCCACCGAGTCAAGCGCGGCAAGTTAATAATTAGCTGAACCATCCCAAAGGTGACTGCAATATGGCAATAGTTACTTCATGCAGGATCGGACTTGCGCTTTGTTAAGAGCTCAGATCAAATGAAAAGTCAAGATGGAACGTTGCAAACAACAAAGTGAAGCCGGTTCAAACTAAGCCTTGCCGTACAAATACACAATTACACGCACTCACGTACAACGAAATTAGGCCTTAGCTTGTCAGTTGAGCTTTATTATTTGATCTGTAAGCTCGAAGGACAAGCTAAGGCCTAATTTCGTTGTACGTGAGTGCGTGTAATTGTGTATTTGTACGGCAAGGCTTAGTTTGAACCGGCTTCACTTTGTTGTTTGCAACGTTCCATCTTGACTTTTCATTTGATCTGAGCTCTTAACAAAGCGCAAGTCCGATCCTGCATGAAGTAACTATTGCCATATTGCAGTCACCTTTGGGATGGTTCAGCTAATTATTAACTTGCCGCGCTTGACTCGGTGGAACGCAGAGCTAAGAGGCTCATTAGCGACGTTAAATAGGTGGATGCTAAGCTTCACAGCTTGGCTCATCGCCGTAAGGTTGCCTTCTTTTCGGTCTTCTACAGGCTTTACTTCGGCGATTGTGCTCATAAACTTCATGTCGTGCTCACCCCACCGGCCCACTTCTACAATCGGACATTTAGATGCACTGCAAGTTACCATCCTCACCCAGTTGCCATTCCACCAATTCGCACCAAGCGCTTCCAAACATCCTTCGTAATACGCACAGCAAAAGAGTGGAACTCACTGCCTGCGTCTGTGTTTCCGAACGCATACAACACAAATCTCTGCAAAGTTGAACAGGCTTCTTCTGGGTAAGTTCGCTCAATCGTCGACTTTGTCTCTGACACCTCTGACCTAGACTAGAGTCAAGAGCAAAACCATCCTAAATCAAAATATATATATATACTTTTGTTCCACCAAGCCATCGAGGATTTAAAGGGTTTCGGCTATCTACGAAACATAGGTTCAGGAATGCCTGGATATAGAAGTTCCCCTTTTTCTGATAAACCTCTAATTAAATTGGAATCATGTAATCTTGTTGCCGATGGGGCCGAAAAGTTCTGGAGTGGCGACCGCGAACTGGAAGACGTTGCGTTGGAACCTGGTAAGGGTGGAGGGAGTCCGCTGGATGCAAAACGCTCGGGACCTATGTCCAGCAGTGGGCCTCTTTCGGTTGAAATGATGACGATGAACCCCGTCAATTCCAAACAATTTTGGCTGCTTTAATCCAAAACACCCATACTCTGCTCATCCCAACATCAAACATAGCATGAAGATGTAAAAAATATCTGATAACACAGCGAAACCAAACACATTGCATGTCGTCGGCACATAACATACACTAAATATTTTAATATTATGTCCTAGACTTTCACAGTTTGATTCAGATAATCATGACAACACAATACAAAAGAATTTTTTAAGATTACAAGTAAAATTTTAATAAAAAACCCTCAAGACGTTTTTATTTCATGCTACATAATTTATCTAGTAGTAGACACGCTTCGATCGACAATCTATTGAACACGTTATTATGACACGATATCTTGCGAAAACACCCCGATTCAAACAGCAAAACGCCCATAACTTTTGAACGGCTGAACTGATTTTCATCAAACATAGCTAAGAACACTCTCGATAAATTACCTTCCAAACAAAAAAAAAACGAAGTCTGAATCGGTACATCCGTTTAAGAGCTGTGATGCCACAGACAGATACACAAATACACAAACACACAGGTACACAAGTCAATCTTATAACACCTCTCTTTTTCCTTCAGGGATTAAAAGTAGGCCAATACCTACCTAACCTAATTCAAGGAATCCGGCCAGGTTATTGAAATTCTCCTGTTTTTGAAAAACCTTAAATTAATTGGAATCCTATCTGATAACCCCGTGAATTTCAATCAATTTTGGTTTTGCTAACCGGCAGCCTGATTGCATAAGTGAATTCGGTTTGACCCCATGAAAAAATATGACAAATACTCTTTAAATAATTAAGTATTACCAAAAAATATAGGACGCTTTCATTAGTGAAGATACTCTTTTCGAAAGAGTCCAATCATTTTTGGCAATACCCAAATTATTTAAAGAGAATTTGTCACATTCTTTCCCTTTCATTGTGTCAAACCTTGCAGAATTCTCTTACGCAATTAGGCTGCGGTTGAATACCGTAATTACCGAAATAAATAAAAAGCCATTGTGTCTCGCGTGGATCCCCTCAAGACACCCAAAACACCCATTAACTCTACTCATACCAACGTCAAACAAAGCGTGAAGATGCAATAAACATCTAATATTACAGTGATACCAAACACATTGCATGTCGTCGGCAACATCTTATTATGTCCTAGACTTTCTCAGCCTAATGAGTAAGAGATAGTCGTAGACTTAGATTCAGGTCATCTAAATAACGGAGCAATTTCTAGCTAGTTATATTGTGATTCATAGTTTGGGGGCGTGACTTGAGTTCAGTGGCATAGTGGTTGGTTGACTGCGCGTGTTGATGCAGGTTCGATTACTGTTAGAATTGAAAGGGCCATTTTTATCATAGTAATTATTAGTAAAACCGGACAAGTGCGAGTCGGACTTCATGCATTTAAGGTTCCGTACCAAACCGCAAAAAATATGTAATAGAAAAAATTAGGGAAATTCAATTAAAAAATCAGATTTATCAATTTATAGTTATATGTTAGTAAAATATACTTAATAATAAACATTATTATGGAAAGTGAAAAATTCTTCGGTACAATTTTTTGTAAAAAAACACTGACTATTTATTTTATAAAAATATTGGAAAATAAGGGAACGCGGAGCCACCAAGCTTCTCATTCCCTTATTTTCAAATATATAAAAAAAATAGTATTTATCTTCTCAACGAGCTCTAAGCAGCGATACCCCCTCGATGGTGTAGATCAAAATTTTCTTTTCACGCCCTCCTATAACTGTATGGAAGCCATAGTTAACAAAATTGCATGCTCAGACCTTTGCATAGCTTTGAGTCAACAAGATGCTTATACTGTGAAAATTTTAAGATTGTAGCTACAACCATTCGGCCGTAACCCTTGTGACAGACGACGGACAAACGGACACGTGACTGACAGCAATAGGGTTCCGTTACCTTCGGGTACGGAACCCTAAAAATAAGGAAAAATTAAAAAATTATGATTCGTTTGCATACATATTATAAATGATGTCAGAATTGGTGATTAAAATACTTTTAGATTTCCGTAAAATTATACACTCTGATTATAATTAATCATTATAAAGCGTTGGTATTGTTGGTTTGTATGTTTGTAAGGTCTAGAAGTACCGAACCAATTCTTCCCGCAAATTCTTTTACTGAGAAAAAGTTACTCTGTCGCTAAGGGCCAGTTTCTGAAGTAGACGTCACATCTCAAATCAGCTGACAATTTGTCACAAATTAACCAGCCGTCAGTTGTCAGTGAGTTTCTCAACTCTGCATCATCGAGAAATTACGTAATCGCTTGTTAAATTTAATTATTTATTTCGGTTGGCTACCCTAGCTAGTATTCATTCATTTCCTTCACTACTATAACGTAATCAGTAACTTTAAATAGTATTTTATCTTAAGCGGCTGGGTTGGTGTAGCTGCCAAGTTAAGCAAACCTTACCAAGGACGAATTTTTGGATGGGTAACAACGTTTTTTTTATTTGCTTTATTTTGGATAGGTGACCCCACACAGGTTAAGCAACACCTACCAAGGTTAGTCTTTGGATGGGTGACCGCTTTTTTTTGGTTCGTTTGTTTTGGATGGCTGACCCCGCCAGGGTAAGCAACACTTACCAAGGTCAGTTTTGGGATGGGTGACCACATTTTTTGGTTCGCTTGTTTTTGGATGGGTGACTCCGCCAGGGTAAGCAACACATACCAAGGTCAGTCTTGGGATGGGTGTCAACTTTTTTTTGGATTGCTTGTTTTCGGATGGGTGACTTTGGTAGATGTTGTATAACCTAGTGGTGACTTTATGATGTGTGACCAAAATTTTTGTGGTGATGGTCACCCATCCAAAGAGTGACCTTGGTTAGTGTTGCTTACCCTGGCGGGGTCATCTGTCCATAAACAAGCGATCCAAAAAAAATGGTCACCCATCCCAAGACTGACCTTGGCAAGTGTTGCTTACCCTGGCAGGGTCACCACCCCAGCCGCTTCAAGTTAAACACAAATCTATCCAGAAACTGACCTCGGTAAGTACTAAGAACAGGGTACAGTTAACATTAATGCGCGTGAGGAAGGTTCGATTCCCAGGTCAGTATTTTTTTATTTTATTTTTATTTGCCTTAATACAAAATAACTATTTTTGATAATTGTGTCAAGTTTTTATAATGTAATTAATTTAAAAAGTTTGTAACATCTTATTTTTTTTAAATCTCGCTAATTATATAATTGATCTAAATTAACATATTTTTTATAACTCAACCTATACCATAGTTTTCGCCAACCCCTATTATCTTTTTATCGTAATATAAGCCTTTAAAATCATAATATTAATTTTAATCTGCGAATAATCGACCAATTTCCAACAATTATAAATTAGGCTCGTTGACAAGAGATTAACATTGAAAATGGTTCTCAGAAACCCAAAACCGTTGTAACATGTGGTTAATTCGAGATTTTTCTCAAATGTGACAAATTGTTAAACGCTTGTCAAATTTGGGTGTTGAGAAACTGAAAGTAGAATTAACAGGCGATTAATCGTCGATTACGATAACAGCCCGATAATTTTGACCTGGGAAACTGGCAGTAAGTGTCTTAGGCTGAAAAATGCGGCATACCTGTAAGATAGCCCTCGGGAGCGGAACGCCGTTAAAACTCTTGTTTGTAGTATCCTGAAGAACCCTTATAAATGATAACGAGAGCTGCCTCGTCTTAGATGTGTATCCATAATGATTATTGAGAGATCTTTCATATTTAGATACAAAGACACGGGTTAAATAAGTACACCACTTTTACTATGCGTACAGCTAAGGAGCGGCATTCCCTGCCCGAGTCTGTGTTTCCTGATAGCTACAACCTGGAGTTACCACATCATCGCTTACCATCAGGTGAGATAGTGGTCAAACGCGAGCCTTCCGTTAATAAAAAAAAGTGGATTTCCAAAAGCTAAAACAAGGTGCATCTACTCGACCACGGTCGTTGCAACACGGCCGAAACGTCGGGTGAAATAGGTAAATAAATGAATCGAAATCATCGCGTTAAATACCTGTGGTATATTGTTTCTCAATTATGAAACGCGAAAGTTTTAAAGTTAATAAGGTGCATTAAGTCAAAAATATCTTAACACGCAAGCTTGACAGACCAAAAAGCCATTCAAACAGCCAATTTGCCAGAGAACTCAATCCATTCACAATAAACAGCACAAAAAAGTAAAATAAAAACAAACAAAAGAAGTGCCCGATAAAAATCTCACGACGACTTTCATAGCTATCTTCAGACCAAATCGTGTAAAAAAAGAAAAAAAACAAACTATAGGTGAAAGCATAGGAGTATACATAATATACATAGAAATAGAATAGGTAGACTAATATAAAAAATAAACAAAGAGTTGCAGTATGCAAGTTAGGTAATGTTCCTCTTACCCGCAGAACACGGAATGACTAGAGACGCTGTCTAACTTATATTTTAGATTAGATTCTGCCCGAGGCTTCGCCCTAGTGAATTGTGTTTTGTTATGTGACAAAAGTGTGTAGAAAAGGGAGAAAGAGGCTTTTGACCCGCTGACGGTCATAAAGGTCCGATTGCATTAGATTTGATTTCCTTATCCAGGTATACCATTATGCCAAGTTTTATAAGAATTCGTTTAACAATTAAGCCTGAAAGGTAATAATAAACATACAGAAACATTTACTTTCGCGTAAGTATGGATGTAAAAGCCTGGATCTGGAAATGTTTGAATGTTTGTGAATTAATCGCGCCTCAACCGCTGAAAGGATTTGGATAAAACTTGGCACACGGATACATGCCCTAGACAAGGAATAATTTTTATACTGGAAGTATGACCCAAGGGATTTCCGACTAACGCGCAGGCGAAGCCGCTGGCAGAAGCTGGTTACTAACAGATAACTAGCGAAACTTGTGTGTAACTAAGTTTCGGCTGACATAGCATATTGTGACATCGGAAACAAATACACGCTTTTCGATAGCAAAGGTTGCTTCACTTGTGAAAATGGCCGTTAATTCTTGAGCTAACAAAAACTTATAGCTGTGGTCCAAACAAAACGTCACGGTCACGGGCCATCAATTCTAAGAGTCATCCGTAACACTCACGGACACGCTTGGCTTTGTATGAACAGTTTTGACAGTATCTCTAGCATTGGCTACCGAGGCTTCTCTATGCTCTGTGGTCTTACCGGAAACTTTAGGTACAGTCGCAACATGTAACAGTAGGTAATGAATGTAGGTCTCCAAGGAAGTGTGTATCCAGTGCATGAGACCATGATATAATCTACTTGCCGTTTTAATAGCGTAAGCTAGCTGTAGAACGCGTCTTTGGTTGCCGGTCGCCGAAAAACAATTCTATAAAAAAAACTCCTGAAGTATTTATTATTTATTCATTTACACATACAATTATTTAGTACAAGTAGGTCGGTATTAGTCATTAAAAGTGAAAAATAACTTCAATTTCCGAAGGCGGTGTCAAAAAACGATGAAACGAAAACAGGAACACCGACATACGAAAATGAAGTTATTTTTCACTTTGTAGTGTTTTTATTTGGAAGACGGTTGTATTTTTTTGTAAAAAACGTTTTTTTTTCTGTTGCGTTGTCTGCGACAGAAATGGAGCTGCTTTACTTATGTATTTATGTTAGTAGATATGTATAGGTTGATAAATCTTGTGGTGCGCAAAATTGTACCTAATTATGTTCAGTCTTACGGAGAGTAAAAGTGAATGGGAATCTGTGCACGTGCAGTCATAATGTAATCTGTGATCAAAAGATTCATCGTCACTTTATAATTTAACTGATGGTGTTCAATTATTTTTTTAATAAGCGATTTTATCATTTGACCTGTTATTGTTTAATAATTAAATGTATTTTTGTTCTCATAATACCCATCTTATCTTACTCTTGCTAATATTATAAATGCGAAAGTTTGCATGGATTTGTGTATGTTTGTTGCCTACTAAAGCCAGTACATCTGAACGGATCTGGATGAAATTTGGCACAGATATAGATTAGTCTGGAATAGCACATAGGTTACTTTTCATCCCGGTTTATTGTTCCCTTGGGATGAAGCCGCTGGCAGAAGCTAGTTATACATATATTACTAGCTTCTTCCAGCGGCTTCGCCTGTATAAAATCGGAGTGTATCTCAACCAAACATAGGGGAGACTGGGTACGGTTGAAACAATTTTTCTTTGAACGCCTGTAGCACATCCATTTTTAAATATATCAAACAACAAAACACTTATAATGAGAGAATAGACTTTTGTCTTCAAATACATCTCAGAATTAGAGGCTCAACTGCCATATTTACTGGATAGGAAGAAGTTAATAAAATAATGTGCTACTGTTTCAACGGTACCCATACCAGGGGCGGTTGAAACAGTGATGGGGGTCAGTTGAAACATAAACAAATATGTTATATAAAATCAGTTTCTTTATTCAAAATCAACAAGAAATAGTTAAATTCTAGTATGGCATAATTTCTATCAGTCTTAATAATTGTTTCCTGCCTAAATTAACACAAATTAACATAAAAAGAGCTCTTCTGCTCTGGTTTAAACTAAAAAAATTGACAAGAATAAACAAAAAAAACTAATCAGTCAAAAATAAATCTTAATAATTAAATTAAATGATAATATGAGATTTTCATATCCCAAATTATCTACAGTAACAACAAAAACAAGCTGAACAGTAGCTGCTGTCATTAATTAATAAAAAAAAAAAACAAAAATAAAATTCGAACAAAATAGAGATCCTAATCAGATTCGTCGCAGTTGTGGCAAACATAATATCGCCCACCATCTGTACACT
This sequence comes from Orthosia cruda, assembly GCA_964057195.1. Taxonomy (NCBI): domain Eukaryota; kingdom Metazoa; phylum Arthropoda; class Insecta; order Lepidoptera; family Noctuidae; genus Orthosia; species Orthosia cruda. The sequence goes on along the minus strand of OZ059833.1, from coordinate 19,232,996 downwards.
CTAAATGAGACCACATTTTACAGCCCCCTTGACATTGCACCCATTTTTCTCCGGATCTGCTCTTCCTGAATGCTCCAACACATATAAGGCAGAAATATTCATCTTCTTCTGATGAAGCTGGTGAATCAGTCTTCTTCTTCTTTGCTTTACCTTTGGACTTCTTCACTGTAGTATCTTTAAGTATTGTCTTCTTTACCTGCTTAGATTTTTGTCGTTTCTGTCTATCTTCATATTCTTTTCTTACAGCATCTTTTTCCGGCGTGTCTGTGTAAATAGTAGACTTTTTTGTGTTGCGACCTTTAGTTGTTTTTTTCCGGGGGGCAGCTTTTGGATATGGCCTTACTAATTCAGCTGAAAATACAGATTCTTTGCTTGTCGACGGCTGCGGTGATGATTGTTGAAGACTGACGTAATTTTGGCCAGAAGGTATCATTCTCAGAGCAGCAGTAGCATCTCTAGGAGGAATATTTGATTCCGGTTGTATTGCTATGTCTTGATGAGGCTCAAATGCACAACTTTGTCTGGGCGGCGGCGTTGATCTTTCAAAGTTTTGTGGATTATTACTCTCTGCATTCTGTATCAGGGCTAGTAGTTGTGACACGTTTTCAGAAATAGAAGCTTCGTTCAACAAGGAAGGTGACAGCGGTGGCGACTCCTCGTCAGGTGCTAGAACAAATAATTCTTCTGATGCAGGTGCAGTTACCTGCAATGGTTCAAGTGTAATTACGTCTTCTACCGCATCATTTGGGTTTGGCCTGTCCGTTACGAATGACGGAGCAAAATCAAGATCTTGAAACAAATCCCGGTTGAAAGGGTATATTCCAGTCTTACGGAACCCAGCCTGAATATTCGACTGTGTCAGTGCAAGTGGCATTGCAATTTTTATCATTCCGGGGATGTCATAAATTGACATGGTTTTTCCAGGATTATTGCGCATCCAGGCATCAGCGGTAGAATTTATAGCTTTTTTTAATGGGCCGAAAACAGATCGATCTAAAGGCTGCAACTTGTGCGAACAATGGGGTGGAAATGAAAGTAATACGATTCCGTTTTCTTTGCAGAAATCCAGAGAATTTATATGGACGTGGGAAGAATGATTGTCTAGAACAAGGAGTACTTTATGTGATGTAGAGGCACTTGAATGTTTCTTGAAATGTTTCAGAAACTCAACAAATAGTTCATCTTGCATCCAGCCTGATGGGTTGGCAGTTCCAATAGAACCCACTGGACCATCTCTTATAAAATGATCTTGGTATCGAACCCTTGGAAATACGAACATTGGCGGAATCGCATTGCCCAACGCGTTTGCCGCAAAGGCTAGTGTGACTAACGTGCCACGTTCAGCAGAGGTGACAGCTCCTACCTGTCTTGTTCCACGCTTTGCCACAACTCTGTCGGGCTTTTGAACGGTTGTTACACCCGTCTCGTCGACATTGTAGATGTCTTGTGGTTCAAAGTGGTCACGGTCAAGGACAGTTTGCAAGTTATCGTAAAAAGCATGCACGTTGGTCTTGTTAAAACTTGTTGCCCTGGAGAGACTGGTTGCCTGAGCTGTGCGCACCGACAATTCCACATTTCTCCTCATAAAAGAACGAAACCACTCTTCTCCGGCGACCTCATGTTCGGTCCACGTAGGAGGTGTGTTTAACTTATATTTAACAGCGAGCTCGAATGCTAATTTTCTTACTTCTTTGACAGATAGACCAAAGTATATATCCGCACAGCGGATCAAATATTTTGACAGATTACTTTCTTGTTCAGGGGTAAATACTCGGTTGTGGGCTACATACCCCATACTAACATCAGGCTGGTTACCTTCTTCGGTAACTGCATCTCTTTTATTCTTGTATCGCAGAAGAGAAGAGTGGTGGACGCCGTACATCTCTGCAGCTTTTCGTAAAGAAGTTCCTTTTTTGACTGCTTCGTACGCATTTTCATACTGAGATATATCATACTTGCCTCTTAATGTTGTTCTGATACGTTTTCTGGGCATCTACAACGAAAATAGCAACGGTTAGCATTGTTTCAATCGTACCCACAATAATTGCTTCATCCGTCCCCATACCCCTCAACCGCTAATAAAATAAACATAGCGTCAAGACAAAACAACATAAACAAAAACTTATAACGGCATTTGAAACTTCAATAACTAACAATAAAGCAGACAATCACTCAAAATGCAAATGCTAATATCAACAAAGTAATTTAAAAAAGAAAACAATAGAAAAAACTTACTTTTTGCCGAAAAAATACAATAGGGTCACCTGGAAACGTACACAGGTCGCGAAGTGCAACGCGTCACTGTGATTCATGTCCGGACTCGCCGCCCGCGTCTCTTTCCCCTTGTACCCCGCACCGCACCCCTAATAGTTTACGAGTTATTAGAGTTGCTTCAACCGTACCCTGTTTCAAGCGTACCCAGTCTCCCCTATTCCTCAGATGAGAAGAATCCTATGTCCTAATTCAGGAAATGGCTTTCCGTATGCCAGGATTCATCTAAACCAGGGATGCCCAAAGTGGTCGATATTGACCCCTTGGGGTCGAGATCGGTTTCTCAGGGGTCGACTAACCCCCTCGGTGGGTTCCCGCATTGTCAAGGCTGGGGCTAACTAACCGTGGAGTGGTCACCCACTCTTAAGCGAAGAGGAAGCCGAGGTGGGGCCGCTCGTCAGGGCTTTTGCCGATTAAGCCGACGAAGTAGCGGTCAGCTAGTAGGCTTTGGGTCACCAAGATACAGGTTGTGCCTTGTTTGGGACCCACTGATAACATGTCAAGATCATTGTTAGTTGTTAGGTTTAATATCGTACTAAGTTAGTGTAATCTGTCCGAAACATAACTCTGTGTATGTGTAATAAATGAATTTGAAGGTTGCGGTGCCCCCTACCGGGGTTGTCTGGCGCCCATGTGCTGTTTTGGTCCCGTACCTACAGTGTGTTCTGGTGCGCTGGTTATGTGGAGTACTCCCCAGAGGAGTTTCCGGTGACGGACAGCCGCGGCGGGTGCCCGGTGATTGCTAACGCGTGCCCGTGTTCCCGCCATTAGCGGCACTGCAGGACACCGTAGTTTTGGTGGGTTGGAGTCCCACATAACTGCGGTAACTCCACGTGGTAGCGCAGTATGCATGAGCAATGATACAAACTAAAACTAATTTTGGGGGCCGACGAGGTCTAAAAATCGATCCATTATTAATAAACACGAGTTCTTAATTGAAACTTTCAAGATTGTGTTACGTGAACCAACTTGTTATAATAATGACTAATATTTTAGTAGTTAGTATGTACTGTACTTGTACTTTAAAAAAAATTAACAAGTCGATAAGCGTGCACAAGTTCTTACAACATGAAAACTCGGCAAGCCAATAAGCGGATTTTAAAGTAATTTGGCTACGGGGTCTGAGGTATCACATAATTTTGGAAAAGGGGTCTCTTGCCCAAAACATTTTGGAAATCACTGATCTAAACAATCCAAGAGTTAGGTACTTTAAAACGTGTGAAAAGGTACCAAATATATATAATTACTTTTGTATGGACGTATGGCTTCCTATACATTCTCGATATATGATTTAATATTGTACAATAGATTGTATTGCATAATAGTACCGCATTTTTTGTAGTATATTTTCCCTGACGCTTCCTTAATCATTAGTGTCAGGCACAACTCCTGGGTTTGAATCCCATGTTTGATTATTATCATCCGGAATTATTCCGGAGGAGCCCGCAGTCTGAATATGTGCCCGGTTGCTGCCAAAGGTCGCCCCCTGTTGCATAGGATTAAAACATAGCTTAAGAAATTTAGGTGAACTATACGGCTCTGCCTTCATGTACAGTCGTAATAGTATGTAACCTAAGTATTTGTTCTGTTACCTTAAACTAAGTTTTTTTATCGACGTCAATTTTCCCCTCCGACCATTTATGTAGGTACCAAATACCAAAAATGTGGGCCTCAAAAGACCAACCTAAACAGAATTATCGAAATAGATTTAATTAAATAATTGTTTTTTTTTTAATACAGCTTTTTCGTATTCTTCTCAGCAAACCCTTTCATTTGATACCCATATCATGGCAGTGCACAAAAAATAACTAGACCGCCATCTTGGGCCTTCCGCCATATTAAATTTAAAATGACGTCACTTAGCTAACCATACATTGTCTTTCAAACTGAACGTTTATGCAAAACTTCATCTTAATCGGTGGAGGATAACAGCTTTAAAATTCAGTTGCAAGATTTGACCCAAACACACTTAGATACATACATTCATTGCAAGTTAAATAAAAGTTTGTAATATATACTACCGGTGCCTGTACCTCTTGGTGTAGTTAATAATTCTTTTGTTTTACCCCCATTATATTTAAGACAATGCGCAAATAACTACCTAGTGCCGTCGAATCTAGTGGCTTCATTTCCGTATACATTCATAGTTTGTGTGACGTAATGTAATTCAAGTAGTTTTTTATTTATTTGAAAGTTTGTTTGAAGTAGTTTTTAGGGTTCCGTACCCGAAGGATCCAAACGGAGCCCTTTTGCTGTCACTTACGTGTCCGTCTGTCTGTCTGTCCGTCGTCTGTCAGGTTTTACAGCCAAACGGTTTGAGCTAGTCTTCAAATTTTCACAGTTCCTAAAATATTTTTGTTTGAGCCCTTCTCCCTGCAGCTACCCCCTTGGTAGTGACAAAAAAATGATGACCTACCCCATCGAGTGGGGTATCGATGTTTAAATTCTTTAAGAAGATAAAAAAAAATTGATAACAAAGGAATGAGAAGCCACCAAAGTAAGTTTTTTTTTAAATTGTCACGAAGAATTTTTATCTTCCCATTGACCTATACTTGAAAATTGGTGATGTTTAATATTACGTATATTTTACCAACAAATATCAATATTTCCTCATTTTTCCCCAATTACTACCAACTTGATTTTGCGGTTTGGTACGGAACCCTAAATGTGCGAAGCCCGACACGCATATGTTCGGTTTTTTTTATTTATTGAAATGTTATGTGAGTATTGGCAGACGCTTTAGTTTGTGTTCATTATTTCATCACCCATGCCACAGTAAAAATATACAAACAGTATGGAAACTATCTACAAACGCTCGAAACGGCACACTTACACAAACATACGCACCGACGAGTGTGCCGTTTCGAGCGTTTGTAGGTAGTTGCCATACTGTTTGTATATTTATTCTGTGCCCATGCTCTACTAAATAGGATGAAGAAAAAAAAACAAGCCGCACTAGACGGACCGCTAATTTTAAGGAGTACATTTAGATTACATCAATAATTAAATGAAATTTTGAAAAGAGGTTATGGTGACGATACAAACATGTGTGGAGATTCAACAGCATTCTATTCATGGAAGGGTGTACCAAATCAATAATACAATCATGCCCAGCTTATGTACAAACAAAGTATCAAGTCTACAACTAAGAATTCATCAACACACCTGCTGGTCAAGTGGAGTGTCTTTCACTTTTTGCAACACTTTGGGACATCCACATAGCCTTAGACGCCTAATAACAGGCGAGCGATGTCTGTCAACACATATGTCTAAAAAGATCATATACAGGTAATACTGATCGCCATTCGACAATTTCGAATTAGTAGCGACCACTTCTGTGAGCCATAAACACTTCCGTGTCAGTACATAAAAAATTGATGAAATAAATTTTATAATGACCTCTTGTACAATAAGTTGCTATGGTAACAACAGCCAGACATCGAGTTTCCGAAAAAATAACATAACATTTCATTGATAAGTTAATAGTTACATAAACATAATTAGATTCATTTTTTAATATTATTTATCGGAGTTCATATTATACTGGTCATGTTTGTAGGTGAACACGCCCACCGCATGTTTGCGTCTCTTTCTTTTTAAAGTATTTTTTTCGCTATCTCTTGTCCTCTATAATTTCGTAAACAAAACTAGTGCAGTAGTTTTAGCATTTTATGTTATTACTAAAATGTTAAAACGCCGTATAATTAATAATAAAAAAGGTAATATTAATTTAAAAAAAATACAAATACTATTTATAAAATCGATACCTTCCTGGTTTTATTTAAACCTGTCCCACCCTTAATGATGCGTATGACCTTGGTAAGGGACCAATCAGAGCGCAGTCGTCCCGTTCCTCATACCTCAGCTAGTTGACAGAATTGTTTTGATGTATTAGATCAAGCATTAGGCGTCTAGTGGCTATGTGGTCGATGCTTTGGGAGGATTCAATTTAGGTAACAATGATACTTCAGAGTCACTGAAACTCCGCATATGGTACCACCACCTCTTGATGTATTTGTATCTTTGAAAATCTATATTCTTTCCTAAACCATTATTCAATTCTATATCACAATTACTGGGATTATACCCACAAATGTAACTGTACTAACTTAAATGCTTATCAATTTCTGTATATACGACCCATTTCCTCTCACAGAGAGGATTCCAATATATCAGAAACGGGAACATTAAAAGGCTGACTATGAATAAAACAACTGTGATACAAAACTCAAATACTTTTATTCCTTACAAAGTATGTACATCGTAACCTAGCGTATAATCGAAGCACTACATTAAGTTATCAGTAGCTATGTCTAATCTAGAAGTGAGCAGTCAGTCTGTCTATCTCGTACAGGTCAGCCATTATCTCTTCCATTTTTGTGCCGATTTTCTTGGCAATCTGTAACAAAATGATTTTATTGGTAAGAGGGGTTAAAATGGAGTGGTGTTTATCTCGTAGGATGATTTCCGTGAAAACCCTAGGGATATTGCGAAAACACGGCTAAGTAGACAATGGTAAAAACATTTCTCAATCTTATTGAAAAAAGATGCGTGAATGATTGACATTTAAAACGTCAAAATAATTGAATGGCTATTCAGAAAGCCCGGTCGATTTAATTATTTCAAATCAAATCTTTTTATTGTGGGCATAGGTTATACAGACAGATGTTAGGTAAATTTCAGTTCCATTATGTCCTGCCTAGTAGGCATACAATAATTAAGTCAACATGCAAAATAATCATAGATATCACATATAAAGCAAATCTAACAAAATACGAATTAGGTGCATAGTGACAGATTGTAGTAGATACTAATTATGTATTAAGAAAATCTTGGATCGTGTAGTAGGCTTTGTCAATTAAAAAATTACGTAATTTATATTTGAATAGTGGCAGTTCCTTACTGTTTAAAATATCCACAGGTATCCTATTGTAAATTTTAGATGTCATCCCGAAAAGACTTTTGCTCAGAAGAGCAATTCTATGTGGTATACTAGATATTTTAAGTATATATCTTTCAATAGATTTCATCATATTGGGTATTTTTCAAATTATCCGGGAATTTTGAATAATGCCGTATTAATCACTTGGTCCATAACATATATACTACTGCTGTGTATTTTTTCACATATCCAAAAGCAATAATTTAGCTGGCAAGGGGGGGGACACTTACACTTGACTCGCAAAAATTAGCTATTTAAAGTTTAATTTTACGCAAACGGATCCCTGAATCCAAAAATGGTTTTGACAGACCATCCAAAAATAGCCCACAGCATGAGATAGACCAGGAAAAATAAAGCATCCCCACTATGTGTACAGAAGATACCTAAAAAAATATATTTCATGATTTTATTTTATCACTTTGTCGGAACCACCACAAACTCCACTTTGCCGTTGTCGGAATTAAAGCTAGAAAAATATTTATTTACACTCGCACAGGAGACACGAGAAAATTAATGGATTAATGTGTTTTGCTAGGCGCAAATCTTGAAAAAGGCTGGACCGATTTTGATGGAATTTTTAATGTGGGTTAGGATCCTAGGACCCTGGCTGGTTTGGCTCCGGGGTAGTCTTTTGAGACGTCACGGGCTTTTTCTACATGCTGACTGATGGTGATCACCGGGTTGGTTTTAGTGAGGTAAAAATCCCACACTTCCTGATCTTATATTCCAGGCGCATTTTGAAGGTTTCCCTCCGAAAAAAGAAAACGACCCTGGCTGGTTTAGGATCCGGTAGGTGGCACTACAATCTGGTTCAGGCCCGGGCAGGACAACGTCTGTCAGGTCCGCCAGTGATAAAATAAGCGGAATGCTGGAGTGGCAGAATGTGATGATATACCATTTACTAATAAGACCATATAATGTACCATATTCTGACAAATAAATGATTATGAATAAACATAAGTGCTAGGTATACTCACGTCCAGTTTCTCCGCATTAGGCATAGTAGTGTAGTGCGTGACGAGGTCTCCGTCCAGCATGCCGCGCGCCGGCCCGCCGCCCACGGTACGCCGCGCTGACTTGTACGTTCTGCCCACAGTAACAACAACATTCATAACTATTATTTTTACACGTTACCCCATACTAGGAGTTCCATCTGTACCGTTGGTGCGTTTGTAAATATTTCAACTCACATACACAAAGAGCCAGACCTGAACAACACTATCTGCAGGCCATACAAATCTTACTAATATTATAAATGTGAAAGTTTAGATAGATGTGTGTATGATTGTAATGTAACTCAATCACCCCAGAACAGCTGTACGGATCTGGGTGAAATTTAGCACAGATATAGATTATAGTCTGAAATAGCACATAGACTATTTTTATGCCGGTATAATGTTTCCTTGGGATGATAAAACACTCTTCACGCTTGCGAAGCCGCTGGCAGAAGCTAGTATTATAATATACTAGCTGACCCTCGGGGCTTCGCTCCCGTCAACTGGCTACCTATCTACCTACACTGCCTAACCTGCCTACCCTGGCTACCCTGGCTAACCTGGGTACCCTGGCTAACCTGGCTACCCTGGCTATCCTGCCTACCCTACCTACCTACCTACTAATTTTTATCTATCATCAATAGTTTTCTCAGCGCACGCCAAATAATGTATTTTACAGGCAACATTTTACTACCATAGGTTACATTATTGCAATTATTATAAGGATATCTATTTTTTTAAATTATATTATAGCCAGACACTCAGAAATAATGTAGCTTTCTACTGGTGAAAGAATTTTCAAAATGGGTCAGTAGATCCAGAGATTACCCCCTTACAACGTTACAAACTTTACCTCTTTATAATATTGGTATAGATTGCTCCGTGCGGGAATCGAACCCGCAACATGCAGCGCAGCAGCCAATCACTCAGCCAATTCACAACCGTGTCATCAAATTTAAATAAGTTGGGTCTGCTAACGTAATGAGGCTTGAACAGGCCTGAGCATGCGCGGGCGCAACGTGCAGGTGTAGCACACACACGCGCACTATGCGCACGCCGGCGAAGCATCGCGGAAGAAGCAGTTAAAGAGGTTTGGAGGCAGGTGAAACAGGTTGTAAAGTCCCACAAACCACCATAGAAAAGGAAGGATCCTTCGACCAGACGGGTGTTGTGTCTGGTACGGACAACTGCCAGGCGGTTATTGTCGGTCTGCTGTATGTGTTCAATCGCACCGATAACTTTGCTTGCGCGATGCAGGATTTGTGTGACGTCATGTCATTCGTTCGTAAGTGGCGGCGTTGGTGCCGCTACAAAGGTATACAGAAGTAGAAGAAGAAGAGGTATATAGAACTTACCATCTGGGTAAGTCCTACAACCTCCTTTGAATAGAACTGCCCGTTGGTTGTTGTCGGGCCGCAGAGATCTTCGATATGTCTAGGGCCAATTTGCCTTTTTGTAGTTGGCATGTAGTAGTATATATGCCGCTTTAGATGTATATACTAACCGGAACGCTCTAGGGTTAAGTCCAGATATATGACAGCAGTAGTTATTCATCACGTTCTGCAACATGAGCAGTCGCCGGTACATCTTCTCTGTGATCGGTAGAACGTAGCCGACTCCGCCGTCTAGAGTCGCTGTAGATAAATAAAAATATTATTAATAAATGCAGTTGATCGAGTGACGACCGCGTACCGCCAGACGCAGCTTTGAAAGGTCAACCCACTAGGTGGACTTTGGACCTGGTAAAGGTTGCGGGAATCCGCTGGATACGAGAGGCACGAAACAGATCAATGTGGTGACACTTGGGGGAGGGCTATGTCCAGCAGTGGACGTCTTTCGGCTGATATGATGCGGTGGAGGGCGGACAGCGCCCTCTTCCAGCCCTTCCAGCACACATCAGGACCCGAGGTGGCGGCGCGTAGTGTTCCACGCGCGCCCCTCTTAGACGTCGCAGGAGGAATTTAACACCGCACTCCCCCCCAAACCGAGGTCGAGGCCCGCAGAAGCGGACCGACAATAGCCGGGGGTTGCGGAGACATCGTAATTTCCCGCGACCCCCGACGTAGATGTGAGATGGAACACCGGGGTGGTTTTTAGTCAGTAGGAGTCTGACAGGCCCCTCGGCCCCCCCAGGGCGAAGGACATCCAATGAGGATTTACCATCACTGAACAAAAAAAAAGGCTTATGTTTAACTAACCATTAGATCTAGTAAAATATAACAGCAAAAAATCACTTTATATTACCAAAAATAGTAAATGATCACCAAAATAAAATTCCCATTTTAACGTGAAATTAGAAGCAAAAGATTTATAATTTACAATACAACCAGCAACTCCAAATTATGATTGTTTAATCTAAAAATAGTGATGACCACAAAAAAAAATATACGGCCAAATTGGAAGTAGCGGTTTGTCACTGTTCTAACCTAACCTATTTCACCCAGTCAAAATAACCTATTTTACTACATTAATTTGATATTAAAATTTGGTGGTCATTTACTAAATTTGGTTTCTTAGTACAATTTTAGGTAATAGAGGTTATGGTCACAAAGTTATTTTTGGTGGTCTTCATATTTATTCCAAAAACGGGGCTACGTTCAGCAGTGGATGACTTCCATCCATACTAATATTAAAAGCTGAGAAAGTAACTATGTCTGTCAATCTATCACCTTTTCACTCTTAATCCGCTGAACTGATTTAGATGAAATTTGATATAGAGAGTTTGAGACTCTGGCAAGGACATAGGTTTTTATCCCGGATATCATCCATAAGAGGGTGGAAAGAGGAATGGGAGTACTAATGCTCGCAGACGAAGTCTCCGTCAAAAGCTAGTCTGAATAATGATGCTGATTATATTGTGTATTATACTTACTGAACATAGTGACGTGTCGTTTATGCGAGCTCGTGGACACGGGTCGGGCGTTGATGCGGAACATGGCGTTCACTTGTTGGCCTAAGTGGTAGTCACTCTTACGGATGAGTCGTTGACCTGAAATAATAATACATTTCAGATTATCCTATCAGTCACCATACCTAATCTTTCCGATATATCTTGAAATTACGTACGGCAATGCGCCATGGGTACATGGTAGACATCCCAGCCATGCGCACAAACAGTTTTGCGAATACTTTCATTATGCGTACAACTAAGGAGAACTTCCTGCCGGTGTTTGTGTTTGCTGATAGCTACAACCTCGGGGTCTTTAAGTCAAGAGTGAATAGGTTACTTCTAGGTAAGCGTGCTTCATCGTCAACCATATCAATGCTTAAAATTAGGTAGGATAGTTATCAAGCGCAAGCCTATCACAAAACCAATACTCGGCCGAAAATTAATTTTACAAAAAGCAATTCAGATTGACCGAAGGATACAGTGGAATATTGATGTGACATGACAAATGAGGTCTTCCTCGTTTGAATATGCCGCTAGGAGCGCTGGTGTAGAGTTCAAAATGACAAATTTCATAAATTTTTGGCTTTTGCGCGAGTTTATTTAATACTAGCTGACCCCCGCGGCTTCGCTCCCGTCAAATTTATAGCCTATGTTACTCGGGTATAATGTAGCTTTCCATAGGTGAAAGAATTTTTAAAATCGGTCCAGTAGTTTCGGAGCTTATTCGGTACAAACAAACAAACAAAAAAATCTTTCCTCTTTATAATATTTATTTAATATTTTTTTATTATTGTGAATATTTTACAAATACGGCAGATTAAGATAGGTACGGGATTTACCAATCACTGATTTAATAGAGATTTATGTTTCAGAAACTATACTATATTCGATTTTAAATTTTATCGCACTACTACGGCATCTGAAATTATTTTAATTAATAAAATAATAATAATATTTTGAATTATTATTTAAACTTTCCATCCGAGCGCGTTAGAACAACGCTTAACAGTTATATTTAAGGACCGTACTCGCCAGTGCTAACTGGTGGGCACAAAAACCCTCATTAGGGTTCACATTGAGACTCCATCTTTTCCTTTGTACTCTAAAATTATCACAGCCGTGTGAATAGAGTCGTACTGCACCAAGAATTTTGACGATGGAATCTTTAAGTTTTATCGGCCTATCCTGTAATTTTGATGATATTTTAAGAAGTACGACCAAACCACAAAATATTAAAAAATCAACAATAAATATTAACCTCCATAGCTCTCTCTCGCTTGCGGTTGATACATGAAGAGCGCGAGGTTTCCTTCAGCCTCGCTCACCAAGAAGCCTAGCGATGTGTTGTCCACCATGAATTCCATTTCCAAAATCTGCAAACATAAAAGATTATTTTTCGATTTTTACAAAGACCTTTGTGTGTTTCAACAACGTAATTGAGTGTTAGAGCAAGATGTTTTATAAACTAAAATGGTGCCAGAAATACGTTTCGCGAAGTAGTTGTGAAAAGCAGACGCAAGTTAGCTGCAAAATTGCGGTATAGATGTAGTTCTACTGCATATAATGGTCTTGAAGAGGTCTGTTTGAGTCCGAAATCAATCGGGCAACACAAAAAGGTTTTTATTTTGGGTCGCGTGGTCAACTTGGTCGACTTGTACACGTCTGCCACTAGCACACGAATACTTCATTCTAACGCATCGCATCTCGTGCACATAGATCTACATACCTGAGCGCTCCTAAGGTACCTGGACACGAGGGACAGTGTCCTGTGCTGGTGCTGGTAGCGCAACAGCGAGATGGACTTGTACCTTTCTGCCACTAGCACACGAATACTTCACTCTAACGCATCGCATCTCGTGCACATAGATCTACATACCTGAGCGCTCCTAAGGTCCCTGGACACGAGCGACAGTGTCCTGTGCTTGTGCTGGTAGCGCAACAGCGAGGTGGACTTGTACACGTCTGCCACTAGCACTAGAATACTTCACTCTAACGCATCGCATCTCGTGCACATAGATCTACATACCTGAGCGCTCCTAAGGTCCCTGGACACGAGCGACAGTGTCCTGTGCTGGTGCTGGTAGCGCAACAGCGAGATGGACTTGTACACGTCTGCCACTAGCACTAGGTTCTTCACGGAGAGTATCTTGTGAACGTAGATCTGTGTATCTATGAACGCTACGCCGACCAGGTCGTTGTCTTTGAGTTGCCAGATGTATATCTGTGGAGGAAACAGTACACCGCACAGTGTTTTATAAAGACAATTTTTCGGTCATGGCCTTTTTATATAAAAAACAGATAGTTTAAGTTATTCAAATGCAACATTTCGTATCCCCATTTCTCTAGCACTTTTAGTTTTTGAGATAATTTTTTTGAAAATCGACTTTTTTTCATCCGGGTATTTAGAAAAAAAATCATTTCTCTGAAACTAAATATGATACGCAATTATGACCTTAGAAACATCGACAGCCTTTTTTAAGCTGCATATTTTACAGTAAAAATAAACCCCGGAACTTTGTTAGATTCAGACTTATACGAGGTTTTTCGTTTTTAGTTTTTATTTTTTTTCTCGATAATTCCCCCGTATTTGGAAAAGTTATTTATACTAATATTATGCCCTTTATCTTCCCTACATCCCACAAAAATGACACATCCTAATTGCGTGGAATCTAGAAGTTATTTCAAATTAACTGTTTTTGCTAGGGTTGTCACTTTCGAATCTGAATATTGATGACTTAATTTTTATTTAATTAGACTTATTTATTTATTAGTTTATAAGAACGTGAATAATTTATATTTAAAAATACTTAACTAACTATAAAATAAAACAAATATAGTTTTTTTTCTAAATACGCGGTTGAAAAAAATACGATTTTCAAAAAATTAAACAGTCTGTTGGGCATATTACCAGTCGAAAGCGATGTTTAAGAGTTTTTTGGACGCCATATTTTATTTAGTTGTAATTAGCGTACGGGTTTTATTATTATTAGACGTATTGGTTATTAACGCAAAAATCTGCAAAAAAGGACCTGATGGATGCTAGAAAAAGAAATATTCAGCAACAAGTGAGAGAGAAGCTTGTTGGGCGAATTGCTTTATCCAACCAAAACCGCCAATTTTTTTCGGGAATCATGTACCTCGAGCAGTGGCTACTAGACAATTTACACGTCATTTTAACTCTAATGTCCAGTGGTCTACCAATCGATAATATAGTAAAAAATTTGTAAACGAGTGCATACATATATGTCCAACAGTGGACGTCTTTCGGCTGAAATGATGATGAATGGTTATTAAAATTTTGATTTATTAAGCTTAGGAACTTAGTTACATTCAGATTTATATAAAGTTTTTAGTTTTTATTAAGTTTGTTCTCGAATATTCCGTACTATTGAGATAAGTTATACTTGATGAACATACATAAAAAATTAAAAAAATATATTCAGCCGAACCTTCCTCCTTTTTGAAGTCGGTTAAAAACGAAACCATGTGCAAAATTTCATGTTCCAAGGCATAGAGCCTTGGAACATGAAATTTTCGGCTATGCGTTAGTACGTTAGTCAATCAATTTCTCCTTTTATATATATAGATAACGTCAGGTCCGGATATAAACGAATATAATAATAGCGTGACAACCCTAACGACGTACGTATCAAACTTAAAAATGTTGTGGTTTCTAGATTCCACGCAATTAGGATGTGTCATTTTTGTGGGATGTAGGGAAGATAAAGGGCATAATTTCAGTATAAATAACTTTTCCAAATACGGTGGAATTATCGAGAAAAAAATAAAAACTAAAAACGAAAAACCTCGTATAAGTCTGAATCTAAAAAAGTTCCGAGGTTTATTTTTACTGCAAAATATGCAGCTTAAAAAAGGCCGTCTATGTTTCTAAGGTCATAATTGCGTATCATATTTAGTTTCAGAGAAGTGATTTTTCTAAATACCCGGATAAAAAAAAGACGATTTTCAAATTTTTTTTATCTCAAAGATTATAGATTTTTTTTATCTCAAAGATATAGTGCTAGAGAAATGGGGATGCGAAATGTTGCACTTGAATAACTTAAACTATCTGATTTTTATATAAAAAAGCCATGTCCGAAAAATGGTCTTCATAAAACACTGTGCACCGTTTAAATTATTAATTTTTACTTATTTATTTTTCATACTGTTTGTGAATGTATCTAAATCACAATATAACTGTTCCGCCTATAATTCGAAGATGTATGAGGTAAACGTATGGGTGGATTAAACCGAAATGTTTTACAAGCTTAGGCACATTGAAATTAAATGTTGACAATAATTTGGGGTTATCAATATTGTTATTGAGGATTTTCAACAAGAACAAACAATTTTTTGGACTGGGACAACTTTTAGGAATAAAAAAAGTATTTTATAATGTTTGAGCCCAATAGGTGGCCAGCTTTATTGTGATGTGGATTGTGTTGTGTCAAATTATCAAGAGTTAAATTATCAACAGAAATAGGGTATATTTTGTTTATAAAGTATCTAACAAATTAAGAAGATGGTAGGTAGGGTAGAAATGAAGGTAGCTGGAATATATTTTTTGGTTTACATTGAAAAGTTTAGGATTGAAGAAAGTATAGTCACTTGGAAAGGTTTTGGCGAAGTGGAGGTAATTTCGCGCGAAGTGCGCGATATGATCAACCACCAACCATATTATAGATTGAACGGAACGTGAACGCGACGCGATTGGTTAGTCGATCCTTGTGTCAACTGACCGACCAATCGCGCGCTCGGAACGGTGCTTAACGTTCCCCGCGTCCTGTTTGGTAACCAAAGAGTCCTAAACACATTCGTGCGGATCGGTGAGTCAAGCGCACGCGTTAGCCCAACCGCTCCGTAACCGCAATGTTATTTAGTGTTTTACTTATTGTATCCTACGTTCATTATAATAATGAGTGATAAAAGTAATCGAAGTGTATCTAGTTTGCCTAGATTATTGAGTGACTGTAGTGAAGATGAACATGAGATTGCAATGAGTCAACATGATGAAGATACTTTGAGAAAAAGTTTAGAAATTAATGACGTACTGCGAAGCAAGAGAATGAGAAGTGAAAGTAATGAAGGTGAAGGAGATGCGGATGAAGAAGGATTTATAACTGTGAACAGAAGACCAAAAAGATTAAATCGGTGCTCATCTAAAAATAGTGAATCACAAATTGAGATGACTACCCACACATTAGAAAAAACAAATACTTTTGAAGTTTGTATTACCGCTAAAGAACCATTACCGAAACAGATTGCACTAGCTAAAATGTTGAGGAAGTATAATATAGAAGACATACACAGAATTAAATACAAAAGCAACTTTAAAGTTTTAATTTTATTTGAATAACAAGAAAAAGCGGCTATCTTATTAAATTGTAAAGAAATAGCGGCGTTGGGTCTTCGGAGTCAAATGACATTTGAATTTAGTGTTTCTTATGGAATGATTAAACAAATTGATTTAGAAACTGAAATGGAAGAACTACAAAATATGTTCGAATGTGAAACAGAGATTATTTCTATATTAAGACTCAAGCGATTAAATGATGAGGGCAATTGGGTGAATAGTGAGACCATAAGGATATGTTTTAAGGGCCCGACTTTACCACCGTATGTTTATGGATACGGTTGCAGGTTTAAGGTCGAGCCATATACTTTTCCAGTCTCACAATGTTCCGGCTGTTGGAACTATGGACATATAAGAAAGTATTGCCCGGGGAATAAAGTCCTATGTCCTAAATGCGGTCAAAATCACACTAACTGTGAAACCAAAATTTTTAAATGTTTAAACTGCGATGGTCCCCACATGTCTTATGACAAAAACTGTCCTATGTTTCAGAGAGAAAAAGAGATTCGTAATGTGATGTGTAAAGAAAATTGTTCTTACAGAAAAGCTTTGGAGCTGTTATCGAAAAATAAAAATATTACACATAAAAGCAGGGCAAAGGAACACAATACTTTAGATATATCAGGACAGACCCAGTCTTGCCGATCTAAAAGTTATCGAGATATATTACAGTCTAACATACCTGTTACATGGATGGATCATGACAAACATGATGAAGAAAGTGAAACGCTATTAACTGAAGAGGTTTGTGAACAGAATGAACGCACAATACCAAGGAAAAAGAAAAACAGGAAGTTAACTACAAACAAGGATCAGGATATAGATGTGTCGAATATGGCAGGAATCAATAACAACGTCGTTGACCATCAAGGTCATGAAAAGAAGGAAGAAAGAAAGAAAAGCACACTTAAAATAATATTCTTCAGATTAATACAAAAATTTAAAAAAATTGTTACGACTAATTCGGATTTTGGGGACAAGGTGAAATGCTTTTGTAAAACGATATTTGAAGAAATATGTGCATATGTAGTAAAAATTATAAAAGATGGAGAATTAATTAATAAGTTTATCTATGCCTTTAATGGATAATAAGAAAGAAAAGAATTTTTGTATTAATGTGATGCAATGGAACTCACAGAGTTTGAGACCAAAATTGACAGAATTTGAGTCACTTTTGATTAAAGACCAAATACACATTGCGATTATCTGTGAAACATGGTTGGAGGAAGGGACTCGCATGAATATATCGCAATATAATATTTATAGAAGAGATAGACACGATAGATATGGCGGTGTTGCAGTAATAGTGCACAATTCAATTAAATCGGAGATAAAGTCTACTAGAATTAACAATACTGGCATTGAAATGTTACATGTAAAAATCCTAAATTGTAAATACCTAGAAAATATTATTTCTATTTACTGTTCACCCTCTACTGTAACTAGAGAACCTGATTGGGATGAACTATTTTCACTGTACACAAGCAAAACTATTATAGCTGGGGACTTTAATGGACATCACTCTAACTGGTCGTATAAAAACGATACGAGAGGAAATCAAATCATGGATTCTGCATTAGAGTATGGCTATATTCCTATTAATGATGGCAACCCTACCAGAGTACGATTAGTGAGTAATGTACTACAGCAAACTACCCCTGATATCACCTTCACTTCGTCCGATATTGCAATTCTCTGTGATTGGCGTGTGTTTAATGAGGGCTTAGGAAGTGACCACTTGATGATAAAAATAAAAATTAACTATCAGGATGTGCCACATTGTATAAGAAAGAGGAATTTTAAGAAGGCTAATTGGTCAGAATACTCTAAAGATATTGAAAGAAGATTTACAGAATTAGCTAATTGTATGGATAGTACGCAACAAAAGTACACGACCTTTATTTCTATCATTAATGAATCAGCAGATAAAAACATTCCGCTAATTAAAATTTGCAATGACCCTGAAAGGAATTTCAAGCCGAAACCCTATTGGAACCAACGTCTATCTAAATTCGTAGCTGAAAGAAGACTTGCGCTGGCTCTGTTTAGACGAAATCCTACACCGGGAAACTTAACTGTGCTGGAGGATAAAACATTGAAAGCTCAAGAAGAAATACGACGAGCTAAGACGAATAGTTGGCAAGCGTTTTGTACAGATGTGGACGGTAGTGTATCTTCTTCTGAAATGTGGAACAGAATGAGATGGATTAAGGGATACAGAAGAGATAAGTATTACTTTTCAATGGATAAGAAACAGGAACTTTTGCGCTCCTTGGCCCCTGATTCAGTTCAGTATTCCAAACCCGTATTCACATCAAATAATGTATTATTAGAATCCGAATTTACCTACCAAGAGCTGGAAGCATGTATAAAGAAAAAAGATACAGCTCCTGGCGATGATGCCATTACATATTCCATGATTTTTAATCTCCCTATTATAGCAAAAACATTTTTACTTGGTATATTTAATGAAATATTTAACTCGAGTTATATTCCTATTGAATGGCGTAATATTAAAATCATTGCAATACCAAAACAAAATAGCACTAATTCAGATATCAAGTTAAGACCAATATTATTGATATCTTGCCTATGTAAAATTTTTCACTTGATGTTGAATAAAAGGTTGGAATGGTTCATTGAACATAATATGTTGTTGTCGTCTAGCACAACGGGTTTTCGAAGAGGGCGTTCATGTCTGGACTCTCTCAGTCAAGTTGTCACTAGTATTCAGATTGTATTTACTAATAATACACCAACTTTAGCATGTTTTCTAGACATTGAGAATGCTTATAATAATGTTTTAATAAACAGTGTGGTCCAAACATTAGATAAACTAAAGGCTGGAAGTAGAATATGCAACTATCTTTGGGACTTTTTGTGCGAAAGACATTTAATTATTAGAGACGAATTAGGTCTAGATAATGATATTGTTAGATGGACTAATCGAGGGCTCGCACAAGGAGACCCAATTTCACCATTACTATTTAATATTGTTACGATGGAGGTTGCAAAAAACAATAATAATGCCACTGTAAAAATATGTCAATATGCTGATGACTTTGCAATATTGACTAGCTGTAAAAAACTAAATGAGAGTGTTATCCATATCCAATATAATTATTAAAATACTGCAGAACATAGGCTTAGAACTATCAGCATCAAAATCCCAATTATGTTTATTTAGTAGAGGATGTAGAAGCCAACAAGTTCATATACTAGTAAATGATATGCCGTTGGAACGAGTTAATAATATCAAATACTTGGGTATGTGGTTAGACTCCTCACTCCGGTGGGGCCGACACATTAATGAGCTAAATGAAAGATGCCAGAAAATGTTAAATATCGTTAAAGTTCTGTCTGGGCCTGGGTGGGGAGTACATCCCATACATTTAAGACGCTTATACATAGCTTTGATAAGAAGTCGTATTGATTATGGATGTTTTCTGTATGACAATAGTATTAAATCAAGAGTGTATAAAATAGATAAGGTCCAAAACAAAGCCATGAGAACTATAGGTGGTTTTATTAAAACGACACCTATACATGTAATGGAAAGTGAATTATGTTTGCCTCCATTGTGTTTTCGTCGGATGTATTTAGCAATTAAGTTTTGTTTTAAAGTTAAATCTTGGTCCAATGATATTACTAATGGGTTA
Organism: Orthosia cruda; assembly: GCA_964057195.1. Lineage (NCBI taxonomy): Eukaryota > Metazoa > Arthropoda > Insecta > Lepidoptera > Noctuidae > Orthosia > Orthosia cruda. Next base: position 19,212,886 of record OZ059833.1, on the reverse strand, counting down.
CTGTATAGGCTTGGTGTACTTTCAACAAACAGATACTGGGTAAATAAGAAAAAACCTATGTTAATGACTACCCTCCATTATATTAAAGAAGAAAAAATATATTCGTCTTGCCCTTTAGATATGTATAAGTTAAATATTTGGTGTAGTTTCATTGCAATTAATAATGTAATTAGGATTAATTTAAAAGTGTTATAAAACCTAAAATTTGTTATGAAATTAATTCGTTAAGAAATGATATTTTATTAGAACTGAACGAAAAATACGGTCAATGGTATAAATTGTATACAGATGGATCAAAAAGCACCGATATAGGAGCAGCTTACTATGATCCAGTTACTAAAGGAAGTGAGTGTTTTAAAATAGTTTCCCCGGTATCTATTATGACGGCAGAAATATTAGCAATTTCAAAAGCGTTGTCTTACGTTGAGACGTTATCAGACACTACAAATGTAGTAATATTTACCGACAGCAAAAGTTCTCTTCAGCATCTGGCACGATGCGCCTCTGGACACAGAGGTGTATCGATTGCTTACGATGTGATGAGGAAAATCCACTCACTTCTTTTAGATAACATCAACATAGTATTGCAGTGGATCCCGTCGCATATTGGCCTGGAGGGAAATGAGGAGGCAGATAAGTTAGCGAAAATGGCAGCTTTATCGGGCTATGAAATTTATTTTTTTCCCATTAATTCGGAAATACTACCAAAATTCAAGAATTATTGTTATGATCAATGGAAAGATTACTTTAATAAGCAATCAAAACTAAAAGGAATTTGGTACAAAATTATACAAAACGAGCCTTCTCGTATCCCATGGTTTGATAATAATGTCATTGGCCGTGGTACTGTTGTAACTGCTCATCGGGTTCGTTCCGGACACATGCCGCTGAGAGCTTTTGCGTTTCTTATGCGAAAAGTTAGTTCTCCCAATTGCGAGGTCTGCGGTAAAAGAGAAGATGTGCAACATCTTTTAGTGGAGTGCGTCAGGAACGAATCTGAGAGAAATATAATTATTAAAGAACTTAATATAAATAGGTTAGACTTGGGCATATTTTGTTATTTTTTGGCTAAGCCTCTGTCTCGTGAGGCTAAAATGATTTATTCATTAGTAAGTATTTAAAGCACTGTATTTTTAGTTTATTTATTTTGTTAGTTAACTTAAGATTAGTTTATGATGGGACTGACGTGAACTGTGTTCAAAAGTCCCTTAAAATAAAGATTAAAAAAAAAAAAAAGAGTCCTAAAAACGAATTGTGCGCATCTAATGACTCTTGCCAAGTTACGTGCCGACAAGTATCGCTAGCTCAAAAATTTACTTCGAAATTTACTTTACTTTAATTTTTTATTAAATTTTTCTACAGGAACTGTGAATTATGTCAGGGTAAAAAGTAAAGCCTTTGTTACTCCTTATAACATCTGCTATCTACCCGTGAAAGTCCCATCAAAATCGGTCCAACCGTTTTCTAGATTACACGGAACAAACAGACAAAAAGACTAGAAAGAAGATAATAATATGGGTATTTGTTATTAGTATTGTATATACTTTCATATGCATTCAATAAAATGTTATTTTGATATTACATACAGACATTTCAATTTTATTTATTTGTATAGGTAGAGCAACTGCCGTGACTTCATCTATATACTAGCGGACGCCTCGCGGTTTCACCCGCGTACTTCCCGTTCCCGTGGGAATACAGGGATAAAAATCGGTCCAGTAGTTTTTAAGTTTATTCGTTACATACAAAAATACAAATCTTTCCTCTTTATAATATTAATAATAGTAAGGAAGTATTAATATTCACAGTGGATCTTTGTGTCTCTGAAGTTGGTTTGACACATAACGCGCAAGAAACAGTAGAACTGCATAGAGTAAGCGAGATAGGATGATGCGACAAACGTAAGCGAGTGAAAGAGACAGTTATACAATGATAACTTCACTTTTAATATTGACACAAAAATAGCTACTGCGCAGGCTCTTGCAGCCAATTCAGAGACACAAAGATCCGTTGTGAGTATTATATAGATGTGAATAACAATACATAATAATATCTCGTATGTCCGTTACCTTCTGCCCCACCGCAGAGATGAGATAGCCGAACACTTGCGCTAGCGCAGTGACGGGCCCCTTCTGTTCCTTGGCGTACAGCTCCTTGAACCTGTTCTTTGTGAGAGGCTGGCCTGGTTCCGGAACTACGTCTATGATGTCGTAGATTATTATCTGGTAATTAGAAAAAAATAACAGTTAGTTTTTGTCTCCACACAAAATACTAGTATATGAGAATAGTCGATACTACTAATGGCATTTAAAAAATATATATTTAGTCCGTCCGTTAGACAACCTAAAATATTGGACATGTATTTTTCTTTTGCCACGTAAACTAAAAAAATACGACAATACAGTGCCTTGGAATATCGTGTGACGTCACGGTGTGCTAAACTTTATAATGACGAAGTGACGTCACTAGCCCTGAACTTTGATACGCTTTATATTTGTCAATTTTTATTTATTTAATAAAGCAAAAAATACGTGTCCAATATCATTTGATAATCTCACTGACGGCATAAATAGAATTATCATTTTTTTACCGAGTAAATATCCCAAAGGTGACCCCAGCCGCTGCCAACATGGCAATTATGTTTTCTATGCAACTGCATGCCTATGGCAACAAATTAACAAGCTCTTTTACTTAACATTACAGGCGAATTCTATTTAAATATTACCACTAGAATATAAAGTACAGTAGTCTCTCGGTAATCAGAAAAGTTCTATAAGCCGCCGTTTTTTGCGAGAATTGTTTCGATCATGTTTTTTTAATTGTATTACTCACCCTTCCTCTTGACGTGATATCTTCACTGTAGTTGTAGTTTGTTCCTATCGCTATGTAACCTCTCAGTCCAGATCTGAAAAACAAGAAAATAGCTAGGATAGGATAGATGGACCCCTTTTCCGCATTTAGACTCGCATTTGGTCCATTGTGCGTGCAGTCCTCCTCTCTGTGAGAGGGAATGGACCAGAATCCACCACGCGGGCCCAGTGCATGTTGGTGGATGTCACATGTCTTCGAATTTTTGGTTCTAAGACATGCTGGTTTCCTCACGATGTTTTCCTTCACCATTTTGATAGCAGTGGTGATGAAATAATTAACACAAAGTATACCGCCTGCCTGGGTTCGAACCCACGACCTACAACTTATAAGTCGCAGCCGTTACCACTGGGCCACCACCGCTCCTAGAAAATAGCTAATTAATATAGTAATCTTATTTTGAGAGCAGTGGGGCCCACTTGTAACGGCCAAGATTCACTAGTTGTTGGTCGTATGTTCGAATATTATGTTACTAGAAATAGAGACCAATGAATTCAACCAAGTTTCAGGCTGGCTAAAGCAGCGTCATCTTTTATGGGGTACTGTATAAAATGTTACAATAAAATACCGCCCCACATTCTAGAACTAAATGAGGCAAAATTTAAAACTTGTATAAAACGCACACTATGCAGGCAAGCATATTATAAGTTGGGGGATTACATCGCTGATAAAAATGCTTGGCTCAATGCTGGTCCTGCTCCACAACCACTAGGGCGCAAAAACAAGTGATAAGTAGAACATTATTGTATTGAAGAATTCGATTTGAACCCAGGCAGGCGCTATCCATTGTGTAAATTATTTCATCACCACTGCTGTCAAAACAGTGAGGAAACCGACATGTCCTAGAACCAAAATTTTAAGAATTGTGACATCCACAAACCTGGACTGAGCACGCGTAGTGGATTACAGGCCATTCCCTCTTACAGAGACGATGCCTGTGTCCCAACAGTGGGAACATTAGAAGGCTGAATGGTAATGATGAATGTTTGTTCCATCTTTACACATTCATCTTAATTATCAATATTATGGCTGGTCAAAATCTGATGACTGAGGAGGAATGGAATTCATCTCTCGCCAATTTTAGGGTTTCGTACCCAAATTGTAAAAACGGGACCCTATTACTAAGACTCCGCGGTCCGTCTGTCTGTCAGTTCGTCTGCCACCAGGCTGTATCTCATAAACCGTGATAGCTAGGCAGTTGGAATTTTCAAAGATGATGTATTTCTGTTCGCTGTTGTCTGGCCGCTATAACAACAAATACTAAAAACAGAATAAAATAAATATTTAAGTGGGGTTCCCATACAACAAACGTGATTTTTTTGCCGTTTTTTGCGATGATGGTACGGAACCCTAAGTGCGCGAGTCCGATTCGTACTGGGCCTTTTTTTAGCAGTCAAATGACATATTAATCTTTGACTTTTAATAACACCATGTTCTATAGGTCATTCTATCCCTGAGGGATAATTATTACCTAGGGCAAAATATTCAAGTCCACTTACCTAGTCCCCTCATAGGACAGCGAGACGTTCTTGAGGCACGTGACATGTTCCCACTCGTCCAGCTCGATGCGCGTGTTGGGGATGATCTCCCACGACACGGGAGAGAACAGCGTCACGAAGAACTTGTCTTGTAGGGGGTATGGGAACCTGAAAAGAAGTTTATATTAAAGTAAGTTCCAAGATTTGAGAAAGTCAAAAAAAAGTTAATAAAAAAGACGATTGCTTAAAAGGTGAACTTAAAAGACGTAAACAAGAAGAATACATGGAAAAGGATACATGTTCGCGAGCTGGCTGACCAAAACCAGATGTATCCTCCGACTGCACAGCATGATTTTTAATCGCTTTTTAAGCAGTCGGGTTTTTTGTTTTTTTTTAATTAACTTTTTTATTTATAGCTTTTTAGTTATTTATTTTTAGAATTAGGTACATTTAAATTGACAAGTGTTATATATTTTCGAAATCACCTCTTGAAACCCTTTATTTTGATGCCACACGATGGGTTTGAAAGACAAAAAAAAAATTGTACCCCACAATATGCGGCCCAAAAGCCGCCGTTTTATTATTTTCCAATTTAAATGTAGTTGTGACACTCGCAGCGTTAAGACGAATCGATTGACGTAAGAATCATCAAAATCGGCCAACGCATTTGGTCTCTAGAACGCCACATAGGAACAAACATTCATACATACATAGACTGATATACACATTACCCTCCTTCGGCAGTCGGGTAAAAAATATATATTTAGTACGTCAGTTAGATAACCTAAAAATATTGGACATTTATTTTTTCTTTTGCCACGTATACAAATAATTACGACGATATAGTACGTTGAAATATCGTGTGACGTCACGGTGTGCTACACTTTATACTGACAAAGTGACGTCACAAGCCCCCCCCCACTCCTGAATTTTGATGCACTTTATGTTGGTCAATTAAATTTTTTGATAAAGCAAAAAATACGTGTCCAATATTATTTGATAATCTAACTGACAGACTAAATAGAATTATGATATTTTTACTTAGGAACATCCCTGTTATACTGACTTGCGCCGTACTTGGATTTTTGAAGTAAGATATTCAGTAGCTCCATAAAAAGCACTGACATTCGGTTGGACTAGAAGCCGACCTCTACCGGTTGGGGCGAATGCTAGCCAGATGACATAATGATGACATTAATTCATACCTATCCCCCTTGTTATCGCTGCTCTTCTCCTTATCCTCTCCGTTAAACTTGTAGTAGGAGGTGGTGGGCGTGTGCGTGGACGCCACGAGGCAGTACGTCTTGGACTCCAGGTGGAACGTCACGAAGTGCGGCGTCACGCGGAGCGGCACCTTGCGCACGGGCCACCACGCGTCGTACGACAGGTGCGTGGGGAGGGCGCTGATGCGGAGGGACGACTGGAATGGAAAAAAAAAGTTATTAATCAAATACCCGACAGCTTAAGAAGCGAACTAAAAATATATAAACCGGAAGTTTATCATGCTGTGCAGTCGGACGATGAGGTGCTTAAAAAAAAGCAATAATAAAAAAACTTATATGCAACAAAATACTACCGACTACCAAATAAAAAACTACAAAGTGAAAAATAACTTTTCAACACACTTGCTTATAAAGTGGCTCTAATTTCACCGCAATTAGGCACATAATGACACCTGTTATCAAACTGTGACTTTTTCATTAGTATTATTCACAAGTGAGATAAAGAGTTTTTTTATTTTTTATTTATTGGTTGAGTTGCTTTGTTCTTAAAAAAGTTTCATTACAAAAAAGATCGTGCTCAATAGTACAAATGCAACACATTTCATGCAACTTCGTATTTAAATACATAATTTCAACTTGTACGTGTTTAATAAATAAATTAATAAATAAAACTTTCACTCAAATATAATTTTTGTTTTTGTCTGTAATAAAGAAAACTTGAAATTCCCCATTTTATACGTGGCTAAAACGTTATCCGCGAAAAGCCAAAAAAAAGATTTCTCATTATTTTTAGTCTATGGCCGATCACCATTGCGAAAAAATTTTCACAACTCGTTTTCACTGTTGGAAATGATTTTTTAGTATTATTTTTTTCACAAGTGTGTTGAAAAACGTCGTATGATACACGTGTGTATTGATGATTACCGTCCTCGGCTTTCTTAAGACCCTCACCTAACGGCTCTGGTCTCAATGGCGCCTCAGCGGTAATCACCAACATTACACACTTGTACCATAATGTACTATTATTTCTGGCAGTCGGTGTCTTCCGTAGCTACCATTTTTTTGCGATATAGACACCGACTTCCAGAAATAAAGTTATTTTTCACTTTGCAGCTTTTTATTTGGAAGACGGTAGTATTATTTTTGCAAAAAAGTTTTTTATATTTTACCCTTTTTAGTTGTACCTACCTAATAGGCAAGTTGTTTAGTAAGTACCTATAACGCCAGAATAGATTAACCGAATAACATGAAACTTGAACATAATCGGTGAAATGAGAGATCTGCAGACCCCTTTCAAGCGTACTGGCGTGATGTTATGTTATGAAATGGTATAAACAATAAACAGACATGCGATTGCAGCAATCCCGAAAGATTTGCCGTTATTTATTAAAGAGTTCTGTTGTATATCTCCGAAGTTCTTCATCAGATCTTTACCAAATTAAAATGGGACCAATTTCGGCATATGCTCTTTCAAACAAAAAAAGAATTTTCAAAATCGGTCCACAATTGACGGAAATATCGGTGAAGATATACCAAAATAAAACATACATTAAGTCGAACATAGAACCTCCACCTTTATGGTAAGTCGGTTAAAAAAGAGCGAGACCAAAAGGTGCAGTGGTCGCTCACAATGGCCTCATCAGAAAGCTTACACTCACACAAAGAGCAATGGAAAGGGCCATGCTCGGAGTGTCCTTGCGTGATCGAATCAGAAATCTAGAGATACGCAAGAGAATCAGGGTTACCGACATAGAAGAATTGCCAAACTTAAGTGGCAGTGGGCAGGGCACATTGCTCGTAGAACGGATGGCCGTTGAGCAGAAAAGTTCTGGAGTGTTATATTCATATAATAGTTCCAATTCTCCTCAAGCGGACAGGAACAGGAAGTATAGTACACACTCACCTTGGCGTTAAAGTACAAGAAGCCCTGCGGACAGTTGGTGTTGTTGAAGGGCGCGAAGGTGGCGACGGGCGCCTCCTCCGTGCACAGCGCGTGCAGGCGCAGCTCTCCTCGAGCGGACAGGAACAGGAAGTAGGGGGTGACGCCGCAGATGAATACGCCGTTGTAGCCGCCCACGTTGCCTGAAAAAAGGGGTAATTGATTAAGGATGCACTTTAAAAACGAAGGCGCAGCAACGTCTAGAGCGAAGCTTCAAGTTGCCTCGGGGATGCTTGTAGGCCTAGGAATATATGTATATCTAATGGTATGACTTACTGAAGTATCGGCACTGGCGCACGTTCTCCTTCAAGAGCGCGGTCTCGTACGAGTCCTCGGGCGTAGTCAGCGGCGCGGCGCTGTACCCGAACGGGAACGACACGCGGCTACGACTGAAGCGGAGCTTCAAGTTGCCTCGGGGATACTTGTATGCCTGGAAATTACAAATAAATGTTGGGAATAAAGGTAGGTAAGTAGGGTAGGCACGGTAGACAGGGTAGGCAGAGTAGGAAGAGTGGGTAGGTTAGCCAAATGACGGAAGCGAAGCCGCGGGGGACAGCTAGTAAAACATAGTGCTCGTCTTACCTGGTATATCATGAGCTGGTCTTCACACCGCATGAGCAACAGCACCCTTGTGCCCTTATGCCCGACTCCTACGACCAACAGTTCCCTGCACTTGTCCGCATCCGTGTTCTGACCACCACTGCTCAGTTCGTCGTCTTCAATACCTGTGCTAGGAATGGGGACTGATTCAAGACTGTCGGCAAGGATCTGTAAAAAAAACAGATAGATAGAAAATCAGTTAATTTGCAGTTAATATGATGAAAATTATACTCTTATCCATACTAATATTACAAATGCGAGAGTAACTCTGTCTGTCTGTCTATTACCTTTTCACGCTAAAACCGCTGAATCGATTTAGATGAAATTTGGTATGGAGATAGTTTGAGAGCCTGGGCAAGACCAGAGATAGTTTTGTCCCGGTAGTTATGACCCCTTGATGATAAAAACACTTTTTACGCGGGCGAAGCCGCCGGCAGAAGCTAGTAATATTATAAACTAGAGGACGCCTCGCGGTTTCACCCGCGTAGTTCCCGTTCCCGTGGGAATACAGGGATAAAAAGTAGCCTATGTCACCCGGGGATACAGTAGCTTCCCAACGGTGAAAGAATTTTTGAAATCGGTCCAGTAGCCTATTCGGTACAAACAAACGAAAAAATCTTTCCTCTTTATAATATTGGTATAGACTAGCTGTGCCCGCGGCTTCGCTCGCGTTAACTGCCTATCCTACCCTACTTGCCTACCTACCTGTACTTACTCTACCTACCTAGACCTACCTATATTACTTACCTTTCTATCTACCTAGATCGACCGTTCGCTGCACAGAATACTATTTACTCTAGGGAGAAGAATATCAACTTAATACAAAAAAGTAAGAACAGATTTGCCAGGCCATCTAGTAGCATTTCAGAACACCACACCGAAACTAAAACAGTAAACAGTTGGTAGGCCAAAGACACCAACTTCCAAAAAGAAAGTTACGTACCATTTTTTTTTCATTAGGGACACCGACTTGTTGTGTTGTGAATTATTACAAGACTGCCGAAGGAAAGTCATGTGTTTATCAGTCTATGTATTTATGTATGTATGTATGTATATATGTATGTATATATGTATATATGTGTGTAAGTATGTATGTATGTTCCTATGTGGCGTACCAAAGACCAAACGCGTCGGCTGATTTTGATGATTCTTACGTCAATCGATTCGTCAGTCGAGTGTCAGTGGTTACATTAAAATTTGAAAATATAGAAATGGCGGATTTTGGACGCCATATTGTGGGGTCCCAAATTTTTTTTTTCTTCCGGTCCCATCGTGTGGGGTATCAAAATAAAGGGTTTTAAGAGGTGATTACAAAAATATATCATACTTATATGTTCAAGTATGAAAAAAAATGTATCTAAAAAGTTATAAATAAAACCACCAGTCAATATGCATTTAAGCGGAAGCTGCGACATTATTTTCTGAACCATTAGCAGAGTCGTCTCAATCTCCTTTCTATTAATTTATATATGTATATATATATATAAAGGTATTTATTATAGTAAATATATATGTATGTTTAATTAATGTTTAAGTATATCTTTATATTTAGTTTATTCTTTTGAGTATATATGGTATAATTTTCTTGATTATTTTGTATTTATAATTTATATATATTTTTTGCATAAATCTGTTTCGTTTAATTGTCAACATTGCACCTACCACAAATTGTCTCTGCACCACCCAAAGGTCGACTGGTAGAAAATGCCTAAGGCATTAAGCCTCTGTACGTTTGTGTGCATGAAGTATTAAATAAATAAATAATAAATAAATATGTTTATTTTAACTACAATATATATATATATATATTGTTATTCAATTTAACTTCTCAATTTTTATGCACCTGCCATGTTATGCCTTGGTTGACTGGTAGAGAATGCCTCAGGCATTAAGTCCGCCTATGTATCTGTATGTTGCATGAAGTTTTAAATAAATAAATAAAAAACCCCCTATTAGGTACAACTAAAGCGTGAAAAATAAAACCTTTTTCAAAAGAATTCTATCGACTTCCAAATAAAAACACTAAAAACTGAAAAACCGGCCAAATGCGAGTCGGACTCGCGCACGAAGTATTCCGTACTATTATCGCAAAAAAACGGCAAAAAAAATCACGTTTGTTGTATGGGAGCCCCACTTAAATATTTATTTTATTCTGTTTTTAGTATTTGTTGTTATAGCTGCAACAGAAATACGTAATCTGTGCAAATTTCAACTGTCTAGCTATCACGGTTCATGAGATACAGCCTGGTAACAGACAGACAGACAGACAGACAGACGGACCGCGGAGTCTTAGTAATAGGGTCCCGTTTTTACCCTTTGGGTACGGACCCTAAAAAAAAATGAAGAAGGTCCGAGGATGATGTTGAAACAAAATAAAACGTAAATAGAGATAGTTAAAATAAATGTTTTCTTTATTTACTAACAAGATTATTTATTTACAATTAGAAATTAATTGTAAAATTATGTTTAAATAATAAATAACAGAAAATAAAATACAAAAATTGGTCATAGGGCATCAAAATGACGTCAAAGGTAAGCTTAACTCAAAGTTGAGTTTCCTCCCAGCAAACGTTGAGTGATAGAGAGAGATCACTTTAGAGGGAACTATGGACACTGTGAGTCACGAATCACTGGTCAGGTTCAGCTGGCTCCCGATCAATTTTACAATGCATTTCAATATCACGATCCCTTTGCCTTGCCTTTAATTTATTTACATAATACTCTGTCCATATTTCTCGATTGCTCCTCACAACTACCACATAGACGTTAAGTAGCAACGGGTTAATGTGATGCAAAAACCTTTGTACGGAGTACAATATCAAACTATCTGTCTTTGTTACATAATGGAGACCAGTTAAAACATATACAGACATTAATAAGAGGTCGCTGAGTATGAAAATAACAGTGGCAATGTACAAACGACGCCGTCTGTTGCTAGCTGTATGCGCACTCGTGTTTGAACTACGATAAAGTGAACAAACAATAATAATATACAATATACAGTTCAATAACACAGGAGTACCCACCAAAAAAGAAATCATAACCATGTACCCTGTCAGTGATTCCAAAACCACTAAAGTTACATAAGTACATGTAACATATAATGTTGCTCCTATAAAGGCCAGTCCCCAAATAAAGAGACTGCTTTTCAAGTATCTTCTTCTTACTTGGCCTTCGAAAACTTTGACTAGGTCCTGGTAAAACATATAGCAAATAACTATGACCCAATGGTTCCGTATTGCTACCCCGTATATTATCACAAACTGTCCAAAAGAGGAAGATAATGCATTGGATTTGAGTTTTAATAACTCGGTGGGTAAGTAGCATCTGTTTAAAACCAGTATAGTTCCAAAGATGTTTGCGAAAATAGCGTTGATGAACACATAGTTTCTGTAGTTTCGGAACTTTTTGATGATGCACCATGATGTTACTGCGTATATGAAAGTAGCTGTTGTGATCACGAACATAATAGAGTTTGTTATTAACCCTAATGTGTAGAACTTCGCCGTAAAGTGGACCTCCTTCTCAAGGTCTTCGAAAAATTTCTTCAATCTAACACTCTCTGTAGAAGCTACACTGATATTGCTGTCCGCCATGATGAACACTTGCACAGTTTTGATTGATTCACATTTAGTTCACGAGAATTTATTTGTGGAAAACTTAAATTAGTATCCGAAAGGTTCTGGCTTGGCGACCGCGTGCAGGAAGACGCAGCGTTGGATGACCTGTCCCAAGGTGGACAGATGACCTGATGAAGGCTGCAAGAGTCCCCTGGATGCGAGAAGCACAGGACCGGTCGACTTAGCGACGCTAGGTTGAGGCTTATATCCAGCAGTAGACGTCTTTAAGCGTAAATGATGACTTAAAGCACTGCAACTGGTACTTGAACGTACCCACGATATAGGCGATATTCCTAATGGAGTAATGGGAACAACTTTTTTTTTAATCGTTGATGCGTGTTGTCCCCGGAATGTCGCAACAATAATGAATTGTAACACTAAAGTCGACGTTTATATGGCTAACGACTTAGGAAAAGTTAAGAAATTAGGGAATACGTGATTTTTATGTTTTCCTGTTCGTCAATTATGACACAGATGATGCCTCGTCATAATAATTATAATTGATTGATTTCCTTAGACTACCTTATATAGGAATATAATGATCTAACATGGTAAGAATGTGATATTGTTAGTCAGCGCCTTAACGTAATAGCAATAAGGGTGATTTTCGTATATGTTGTGTAGTGTTATTAGTGACGTGCATTGCGGTTACATTTATATAAAACTTTTTTTGAGTAACAATATTTAATAGAGCATTTTTCATACTTTACTGTAGCCTGAAAACCTATAAAAATACAGTCACGCCTTTTCCCGTGGGGGGTAAGCAGAAACTAAAGAAAGCCACCTGCAACGATCCTTACATATAAGGTTTTCATCCGTCCGGATTTGTCTGGTGTGTGGACATGTCCAGACATTCGGCCTTCTGTCCAGCCATCTAATTTTTCCAGATATTCGATTGAATAACATTTTTTTTAAACCGGACTAATCTTTTTTAAAAGGCTTTTTTATATGACTTTAAAATTTTCAAAATGGTAATATAATCAATAAATAGGCAGAATGTAAATAACAGGGTTTAACTGGTTGTGTTGTATTATTTCCTTTAACTTCCTTAAAAGGCCAGAACCTAGGATGACATGCCAATGATGGCATGAGTTAGTTGTGGGTGAGAGACGAAGCTATGCTTTTTCACAACGAAATCACAAGTCTGATACGTCATAGTAGGAGTAAGAATTTCGTGACATACACATACTTAACCGGTCAGGTACTAAAAGTCGTGTTTTTTTAATTAAAATATTAAACTCGCTATTAATATCAATAAGTAATCATTTTTCGAACAGAACACACTTTTCAAGGTAATATTAGAGTGCCACAAAAAAAAAACTTAAGTAATAATAAATAAAGTATGAACAAATAAAAAAAAAGAAAATACGAGAGAATGTGCTCATAGGGCATCAAAAAAACGAATAATGGCGAACTTAACTCAAAGTTGAGTTTCCTCCCAGCAAACGTTGAGTGATAGAGAGATAAATAGAGGGGCAGATGGACCCTGTGGGTCAAGAATCACTGGTCAGATATCAGCAGGCGCCCGAAAACTTTTACATTTCGAGATCACGATCCCCTTGATATAATATAAAATATGCCACAACAAAAAAAAACCTAAAAAGGCGAGCTCATCTCAAAATTGAGTTTCTCCTCCCAGCAAACTTTAAGAAATAGAGAGAATCACTGGTCACGTCTCAGCAGGCTCCCGAACAGTTTTACAATGCATTTCGATATCACGGTCCCTTTGCCTTGCTCTAAAATAATACACTGTCAATTTATTTATTAGTTCATCCTCGCACTGGAACGCCTTACAGCAATTACACCAATGGAGCACAATCTTATAATAAACTCGTCCATATTTCTCAATTACTCCTCACAACTACCACAAAAACGTTAATTAGCAACGGGCTAAAGTGGATAAAGAATCTTTGTACGCAGTACAATATTAAATTATCTGTTTTTGTAACATAATGGAGACCAGTCAAAATAAATACAGACAATAATAAGAGGTCGGTGAGTACGAAAATAAATTTCTTCAATCTAACACTCTCTGTAGAAGCTACACTGATATTGCTGTCCGCCATGATGAACACTTGCACAGTTTTGATTGATTCACATTTAGTTCACGAGAATTTATTTGTAGAAAACTTAAATTAGTATCCGAAAGGTTCTGGATTGGCGAACGAGTACAGGAAGACGCAGCGTTGGATTGCCTCTCACAAGGTGGCCCGATGACCTGATGAAGGGTGAAATAGTCTCTTGGATGCGAGAAGCACGCTAGTTTGAGTGGCGACGCTAGTTTGAGGCTTATATCCAGCAGTAGACGTCTTTAAGCGTAAATGATGACTTAAAGCACTAAGACTGGTACTTAAAAGCACCCACGATACAGGAGTAATTCTTAATGGGAGTAAAGGGTTAATATTTTTCTTTAATCTTTTGAGTGTGTAGTCCCAACAATAATGAATCGTAACGCTTAAATGAAGAAATTAGGGAATAGGTACATGTTTTTTTTTTTAAGGTTTTCCTGTTTGTCAATTATGACACAATAATAATAGATTGCCTTAGACTACCTTATATAGAAATATACTGATCTACCATGGTAAGAATTTGATATTGTTAGTCAGCACCTTAACATCGTAGCAATAAGGTTGGTTTTCGTATATGTTGTATAGTGTTATTGATGACGTGCATTGCGGTTACATTTATGTTACACTTTTTTGAGTAACAATTTTTAATGCCTGAAAACCCATCAAACTTCAGTCACGCCTTTTCCCATGGGGATAGGCAGAAACCACAGAACACCACCTGCTATGACCCTTAAATATTGGGTATTCATCCGTCCGGCTTGTCTGGACATTTGGCGTCCTGTCCGAACTTCTAATTTTTCCAGATATTCGATTGAATAGCAATTTTTTTAAACCGAACTTATTTTTTTAGTTTTTTTTTAAAGGTTTTTTGTCAGGACTTTTCAATCAAAATGGTTATCCTATTTACATACTCCTTTTGCTTCATTTTAAACATATACGCCGGTTACAAAATTCCCTCCCAGCGTTTCTATTCTCGTCAAACTATAGCATTTAAATAGTAGAAGTTTATATGGTGATCCAAAATTTTCTCAAGTAAGGCGGCCTTTGGGCTGCAGTTCAGCGCAGACGAATTCGCGGAAACGGTGAAGGAAAACATCGTGAGGAAACCGGCATGTCCTAGAACCAAAAAATCGAAGACATGTGATATCCAACAACCCGCTTTGGGCTCGCGTGGTGGATCACGGCCCATTTTCTATCACAAAGAGACAGCTTGTATCCCAGGAGTGGGAATTTTAATAGGCTGGTGATCAAATAATTAGGAAGAATTTAAATAACAGGGTTTATATGTTTTTATTGTAATCTTTCCTTGAACTTCGTTAAGTGACCAGCCCCCCTAGTATGACGTGCGATGTTGGCGACTCCGTTAAGTGAGAGAGACGGAGCTATGCCTTTTCAAAACGGAATCATGACCCTGATACGTAATAGAGAGAAAGACCTAACCTGCCTGGTTGCATGTGTCATGAAATTCTTATTAAAATAAATCTCGCTATCCATACCAATTAGTTATCAGTTTTCGAACGAATAAGGGATTCGTAAAAAAATGGTGGAAAAAGTGATTGAGTATGATTACTTTATTTACTTATAAGCGTACCTATTTATTTACAAGTGAAACTTAATTTAAAATTATGCTTATATAATAAATAAAGTATAATTATGAACAAATAAATATAGAGAGAAGACAGTGCTCATAGGGCATCAGTAAAACCGTACAAAGGCGAGCTTAACTCAAATTTGAGTGTCCTCTCAGCAAATGTTGAGTGATAGAGAGAGATTGCGTTAGAGGGGACTATGGACTCTGTGGGTTAATCACTGGTCAGGTATCAGCAGGTTCCCGAACAATTTTACAATGCATTTCGATATCACGATCCCTTTGCCTTGCTTTTAATTTATTTACATAATACTCTGTCCATATTTCGCGATTACTCCTTACAACTACCACATAGACGTTAAGTAGCAACGGGTTAAAGTGAAGAAAGAACCTTTGTACGTAATACAATATTAAACTATCTGTTTTTGTTACATAATGGAGACCAGTTAAAATATATACAGACAATAATAAGAGGTCACTGAGTATGAAAATAACAGTGGCAATGTATAAACGCCGCTGTCTGTCGCTAGTTGTATGCGCACTCGCGTTTGAACTACTATAAAGTGAACATACAATAATAATATACAATACACAGTTCAATATCACAGGAGAAACCACCAACAAAGACGTCATAACCATGTACCCTGTCAGTGATTCCAGAACCACTAAAGTTACATAAGTACATGTAACATATAGTGTTGCTCCTATAAAGGCCAGTCCCCAAATAAAGAGACTGCTTTTTAAGTATCTTCTCCGGACTTGGCCTTCGAAAACTTTGACTAGGTCCTGGTAAAACATATAGCATATAACTATGACCCACTGGTTCCGTATTGCTACCCCGTATATTATTATAAACTGTCTGATAGAGGCAGAAAATACATTTGTCTTGAGTTTTACTAACTCGGTGGGTAAGAAGAATCTGTTTAAAAGCAGTATAGTTCCAAAGATATTTGCTAAAATAGCGTTGATAAACACATAGTTTCTGTAGTTTCGGAATTTTTTGATGACGCACCATGATGTTACTGCGTATATTAACGTAGCTGTCGTTATCACAAACATAATGGCGTTCGTTATCATCCCTGAAGTGTAGATTGTATCAATAATAAGGACCTCCCTCTCGAGGTCTTCGAAAAATTTCTTCATTCTATCACTCTCTGTAGAAACTACACTGATATTGTTGTGCGCCATGATGAAAACTTGCAGTTTTGATTCATTCACTTTACGTTCACGAAAATGTATTTATGAAAATCTTGAATGAACCTGGTGAGCGTAATCGTAACTAGTATTATCAAACAATCTGCCTAGTGTGATGAGTCCGCTGAATGCACGGGATCGGTCGCTGTGGCGTCGCTTGGGTGAGGATTACGTTCAATAGTGGACGTCCGAAAGGTTCTGGAGTGGCGAGCGCGTACCGGGAGACGCAGCGTTAGAAGGCCTCCCACTAGGTGGATCGATGTCCTGTTGAAGGCTGCCAGAGTCACCTGGATGCGAGAAGTAGAGGGCCGGTCGATGTGGCGTAAATGTTGGCTTAAAGCACTGCGACTGGTAGTTAAACGTACACGATAGGAGTTTTTATTTTACATTTTGTCTTGGAAGCGTGTTGTCCTCGGAATGTCGCAACTATAATGAATTTTAACACATTAATCGAGCCTTATAAACCCAATAACTTTGGTAAAATGAAGAATTAGGGACTACGAACACTATGATTCAAAAATAACATTTGTTTTTAGGTTTTCCTGTTTGTCAATTGATGCATTACAGTTTTTTTATTAAATTATTTACTGTATTTTATGACTAGGTCAAAAAATACGTCAAATGTAATTTTTCGCCGTGAAATAGTTGATTTTTCGATCAAATTTCGAGCACTCAGGGTACGACACTATTTTTATGTAAGGATAAGGTGGCAACCCCCGAAATGTCAGTTTAGTCTACGAAATAAAAAATCAGAGATTAGTAATCAGTTTTCGACCGAATAATTCAAGGTATTTTCAGAGTTCCTTAAAAAAAAAGTTTAAAACATTTTGTTTATTTTTTCTTTATTTACTTACAAGCATATTTATTCACAAGTAAAACTTAATTTTAAAATTATGCTTAAATAATGAAAAAAAGTATGAACAAATAAATAAAAAAGTAAAGACAGAAATTGTTCATACATATTTGTATAACTCAAAGTTGAGTGTCCTCCCAGCAAACGTTGAGTGATAGAGAGAGATCACATTAGTACAATGGATCCTGTGTGTCAAGAGTCACTGGTCAGGTCTCAGCAGGCTCCCGAACAGTTTTACTATACATTTCGATATCACGATCAAAGGGATCGCCTTGCTCTTAATTTATTCAAATAATACTCTGTCCATATTTCACGATTACTCCTTACAACTACCACATATACGTTAAGTAGCAACGGGTTAAAGTGATGTAAGAATCTTTTTACGCAGAACAATGTCAAACTATCTGTTTTTGTTATATAATGAAGGCCAGTTAAAATATATACAGACATTAATAAAAAGTCGGTGAGTATGAAAATAACAGTGGCAATGTATAAGCGACGCCATCTGTCGCTAACTCTATGCACACTAGCGTTTGAACTGCGATAAAGAGAACACACAAGAATTATATACAATACACAGTTAAATGTCACAGGAGTAGCCACCACAAAAACAATCATAACCATGTAACCTGTCAGTGATTCCAAAACCACTAAAGTTACATAAGTACATGAAACATAGAATGTTGCTCCTATAAAGGCCAGCCCCCAAATAAAGAGACTGCTTTTCAAGTATCTTCTCCGGATTTTGCCTTCGAAAACTTCTATTAGGTCCTGGTAAAACATATAGCTTAAAACTATAACCCAATGGTTCCGTATTCCTACCGCGTAAATTATCGTAAACTGTCCGATGGAGGAAGAAAATATATTGGACTTGAGTTTTAATAACTCGGTGGGTAAGTTAGATCCGTTCATAGCCACTACAGCTCCAAAGATGTTTGCTAAAATAGCGTTGATGAAAACATAGTTTCTGTAGTTTCGGAATTTTTTTATGATGCACCATGATGCCACTACGTATATTAAGGTAGCTGTTGATATCACAAACATAATTGAGTTCGGTATCAACCCTATAGTGTAGACTTTATCCGTAAACTGGACCTCCTTCTCAAGGTCTTCGAAAAATTTATTCCATCTATCACTCGCTGTAGAAGCTAAGCTGACGTTGTTGTCCGCCATGATGAACACTTACAGTTTTGATTGATTCACTTTAAATTCAAGAGAATTTAGGGGAAAACTTGAATGAACACGGCGAGCGTAATCTTAACTAATATTATATCAATCTGCCATTTCCAAAATAAGTCTTAACTGATATTATAAAGTGGTAAAATTGTAAGTTTGTTATTAAAGAGTAATCTGTGGTATTACTTTTTTAATCCTTGTGGAATTAAAAATCCGATTTAAAAAAATCCACTTATAAAAAGCTACACAATAGCTGAGTGAAATAGGCTACGTTTTACTTCGATAAAAATATCGGACCTGTAGGGGTGGGCCACGGGAGCGAAGCCGCGGGAAGAAAGCTAGTTAATCCTATAAAATAATAAATTAAAATTTAATTAATACTATAATCTAAATAATGTTTGGTTTTTTTATTTAGTATTATTCAATTAACGAGAGTTAAGTGCCTGACAGTAGAAAAACATAAAAAAAAAAATTGATTCTTATAAAAATGTTAACACAACACGTTACGTTTGTTACTACTTGTCTTTTACTTAATAACCAGTACCTTATAACAGATTTATTAAATTATGTTTAGAATAAAAAATCGTAATGAACAAAAAAAATGTCTATGCCTTACCCTTTGGGGAATTCAGGCGAGATGTTATGTATAAATGTAAAAAAAAAATGTTCGAAAATAGAATTACGTGTTAAAATAAACCGATTTTACGCTGGGTGTAACTAATTTGAACCTTACGCACTCCAGGTTAAAAAAACTACCAAACTTGGCAGCGGTACACAGGACAGGACACAATGCTCGTAGAACAGATGGTAGATGGGACCGAAAAATACCGGAGTGGCAACCACGTACCGGAAGATGCAGCGTTGAAAGACCTTCCACTTCGTTAGCTGATGACTTGATGAGGGCTGCAGGAGTCCTCTGGATGCAAGAAGCACGGGACCTATCTAAACGGCGTCGCTTGGGCGAGCCCTAGGTTCAGTAGCGACTGAAAGTTTCTGGAATGGGACCGCGTACCGTAAGACGCAGCGTTGTAAGACCTCCCATTTGGTTGGCTGATGACCTGATGAGGGCTGCAGGAGTCCGTTGGATACGCGAAGCACGGGAACGGTGTAAATGACGCCACTTGGGTTTGTCTTACGTTCAGTAGCATCCGAAAGGTTCTGGATCGGCGACCGCGTACCGGCAGACTCAGCGTTGGAAGGCCTTCCACAAGGTGGACCGATGATCTTCTGAAGGCCGCGGCCGCGATTCGGGAAGCACAGGACCGGTCGTACGTAGCGACGCTTGGACGAGGGTTATATCCAGTCGTGGACGTCTTTCAGCGTAAAAGCACTGCAACTGGTACTTAAATATACCCACGATACAGGAGAAATTTTGAGTGGGACCAACTTTTTAATCTTTGAAGCGTGTTGTCCCCAGAATGTTGCAACAATAATAAATTATAAAAAAAAACTGCGCTTATAAGCCTAATGACCTAGGCAAAAAGAAGAGATTAGGTACATAATTCAAATATGCTTTTTTTTTTGGTTTTCCTGTCTTTCGATGATTTAAGAGGAAAACTTGTTGATGATATCACATTAATAAATTTATTAATTACCTTAACCTACCTTATTAAATACATAAATAAAATGTACTACCATAGTAAGGATTTGATATTGTTAGTCAGCGCCTTAACGTCATAATAGCAATAAATGTGGTTTCCGTATATGACTAGTGTAACTGGTGACATTGCGTTTAAAAGACATTGACCGTATTTGGCTTTGCTTGTGACACGGGAGTACTTTCAAATGTTTTCTATCAAAACTGAGAACTGGGCAATCAATTGCAGTTCTGATCTAAGCGGCTCTGCTCGCCAAAGAAGCTTTAGAGGCGCAGAATATGGACCGTAAACATCGATAAAACATGCTTCTATCAGATGTCAGTTTTTTTTTCACAAAAAATATACCGACTTCTATAGCAAAACACTAAAAAGTGCAAAACTAACTTTCGATTAGGAAGTCAGTGTCTTTAATACCTCTTGTTTTCATCGGTTTTCAACACCGACTTCCGAACCCTATCATTGAGCAAAGTCTAATAAGGCTTTATGATAAGGGGGGTGGTAAGGTACCCAAAGGATTGACAAAATACGCATAATTACTTAATTTACACATTCGTGCTGTTTGTCGCTAAGGAATTCGGTTGTATGTATCTTGAAAACTCTTAAACTGATTTTGATGAAACTCAAGTTCGCTTCTTAAGCAGTCGGGTTTTTTGATTTTTTGAATTAATTAAATTTTTACTTATAATTCAAAAAAGCCTTTTTGACCCTATTCTACAAATCGTATATACACATCGCGCGGGCGGGAGCTACGCAACGCTTAGCATCAACTTGTACAACTGTACGTGTGTCCGTACGACACGGATTAACGAATTGATTATTTAATTTTGTAACTAAAACGTCCGGACTTTTTATTAAAGTCCGGTTTTATGTCAGGACTTTTAAATTTTCGAAATGGTAACCCTATTTACATACTCCTTTTGCTTAATTTACGTTCATACTTCTGGTCATACATGGATGCCGGTTACGAGTACTACACACCTGGCCTGAAGAACTATGCCAGTAAGATCCGGGTCTGTCCTTATACGGGGCGTCCCCTTCCGGCGTTACAAGGCCTACGTGAGTGGACTCACGTAGGCCTTATAAATGCCTTTTGTTAGTCGCCTTTCATAAATGTTTCTGTTAGTCATATTATGCCATGACTAATAATTACTAGGGATTGATATAGGTACACTAAAACCTAAACTTCAAAAATTGTGTAACAACAACAAGTTTGTTAAAAGTGTTTTGTTGAAATTAGGTATTTCTATAAGTTTGCCGTCAGTCTTTACTTCACACAGAATGTGATCCTTATTACCTACACTACCGGATGGTGTAATAAAACAGCGTGTTTTTTTTTTTCAGAATCAACGGGCTAGATTCCTAGCCACAGATATAAATCCAACCAGATGACGCGATTGTATGTATATAATTCGCGTGTCAAAAAATGGAGTAAAATTACGATCAAAGAAAACCGGAAATCAACCGAAATCTAGAAAAATGCCTAATAATACCATATTGAGCTGTAAAGACTGTATAGAAAAAGTTGGCTGAGGCATTGAAAATGTTTTCTTTCATTGTTTTTTTTTTTTATTTTATTTTTAGTCTTGCACGTTTACATTGTCTACATTTCAATTGCATAAAGTAATGATAAGTGGAAGTGCGGAGTCTCCTAATACAAGCAATTCCTTGCTTAAAAGGTGATCTCCAATAATATGTATCAGAATGCCCTTTGTGATTGAAATAAACTTTATTTTTATTTTTTTTATTGGTATGTAAACTTGTTTTTAAATTGTGTGTGACAAAGTGGCACGCTTAGTTTTCATACAGATGGAGGGACTTCCGTTATCTAGATCGTCTTTGTTCCTGGCTATGAATTTTTCAAAAATCCAATGATGCAATTTTAGTTTTCATAAAAATCAAGGGTCTACTCCCTAAGCACGTGGTCCGTAGTTTCAGCCTTTGTTACGGGCGTTTCCTACTCCGTATCACATACGGACGCATGATTCGTTCGGGGCTCGAACTACTAATGAATGAAAAAACAATTTGACAAGTTTACCTACTCCCGATGTGTTTTTACACGTTCGAAAAAAAATATCATTACAGAATAGGGTTCACTCCAAAGTGCCGGAGTACGTTCGCACGGGCCCGTAACTTCGTTGACGGAGTTAGGGAGTAGACCCCCAAGGCCGTGACTCCTTTCAGTGTTTTTCGCTATTCCTCATAATTTCCGATTTGACCATCCACGCCCACTTGAAAAACTCACCCAGTACGACACGGTCGAAATAACTTTGCACATCGTCCCCAACCCCGCCTACCCGCGCGGCGCTCCGTGTTCGCCTCGTGCACACTTATTTTGCCCAAATAGTACATTATGCACTAGCTGTTGCCCGCGACTTCGTCTGTGTAGCATTAGTAGTTCTAAAGTCGTCACACTCCAAGAAGTCCGTTGACGTTTCTCATTTTACATGCGGCGATAATTTTCCACGTAAGAAATTGAAAAATCAAATACATAATCCTAATGTATTACTATGTTACTCTTACACTATAACAACGAGCATCATTCGCAAGCATCAACTTTAATTATTATTAAGTATTTTTATAGCTGTCTAAACGGGCCTTTTATTTTTTGACTACTTTATTAGCCAAATTTTTATCATCATCATCATTTCAGCCGAAAGACGTCCACTGCTGGACATAGGCCTCTCCCAATTTTAATATCGCGCAATAATATTATTGGTGTGTGGGGGCCGCCTTACTTTACAAATAATTTTATCTACTCTCATATCCTAATATTCGAATTATAAAATTCAAAACGAGTCTATATTGGCATACTTTATAAACACAATACCGAAATTTAAAAATAGAATCTTATTATAACACAATTTCTCTAAAAAAATAATGCTATAAAACAATTTTTTTTCTATTACGATACATGCGGTGGATTCTGTGGCAAAACACGGATTTCTTGCGATATTATTTCCGCACGATTTCTATACCGCAATGCGAACAACTTCATACAATTCCATAGGTCACGCAGTGCATGCTAAGCCTTAACGCATGCGCGGTTAATGCGGTGATGTGCTGGGTTTTGGCGCCATTCATACGTTTTGCAAGTTTTGCTGTACTGAATTTCATGAGTTATTTAAATTATTGTTTAAAAATGTCTGATATCAGTGAATGTGAAAAAAATTTGGCTCCGCCCGATATTTTAGATGCGGCGAAGGAAATTACTCTTAATTTATTACCAGCAAAGTCGAGAAAAGTATATGACAAATGCTATCACGATTTTATGGCATGGAAAATGCAATAAGAGGTATTTAGTAGGTCCAATCCCAATTTATGAGTGAAGATAAGGTAGTGTATGAAACTGCACATAACTAGGTATTAAAATATTCGTGTGAAAACTATTATTAAGTTGATAACACACACTCCTGTATTAATACCCCTCATTATGCAACAGTTTCATAAACTACTATATTCACCCTACATCCTTCCACTCCACTTAAGAATGATTTTCCGGATAAAAACTGTCCTATGTCCTTCCCAGAAATCTATTCAATGGTTTAAGTGTGAAAAGGTAACAGATAGACAGAGTTAATTTCGTATTTATAATACTAGCTTCTGCCAGCAGCTTCGCCCGTCTGAAAAGTATTTATCATTCCACGGGAACACTATACCGGTTTAAAAAGTATATGTGCTATTGGAGACTATAATCTATATCTGTGCTAAATTACATCCAGATCCGTTCAGCCATTCTGGCGGGTTTGAGTAGGATAGATGTACCCGTTTTCCGCACTTAGACTCTAATTTGGTCCGTTGTGCGTGTAATCCAAGACGCGGGCCCAATCCGGGTTGGTGGATATCACAAAACTCTTTTTGGTTCTAAGACATGCCGGTTTCCTCACGATGTTTTCCTTCACCCGTGATTGAGTAACAAACAAACATCCACACATCCAAATTTTCGCATTTATAATATTAGTAAGATAGTAAGAACAGTATACATTGACTCACCCTACTCCCGTTGCAGGCGTCTCTGACGAGGAAGCTGAGCCTCATCTCGGGCAGCGAGTAGATCTCGAGGTTGCCGTTGAGCCGCAGCACGAACAGCCAGTACGTCGGCTTCACTTCCACCAGCATCTTCTTCCACCAGCGTGAGATGCGCCGAGGGACGCCAGGGTTCTTCGATTGTTCCGCTAACATTATCTGTGAGAGGGAAGTACTAATAGAACTGGCGCTCTATGGCCTTACTTCGAGTCTTTGTGAAATATTCGATCGCGTTAAAACGTCAATTTGTATTGAAAGTGGATAAGCGACATCTGGTGACAGTAAGGGACCCCCCTTTATAGGGTTCCGTACCCGTAGGGTGAATATTCAAGATAAGAATGCTTAGAAACATGCTGGTCCTGCTCCACAGGGCAATCTTTAGTGTAGACAAAATCAAACTGGTTAATTTGTATTATATTCATAATTATAGTAACGCTTTAATTTTATTTATTTTCTTCTCTATTTGCTTAAAAAATTGACCCGCACAGTTCCGTTGTTGTTGAATTAGGTAATTTACCTATGTTTGCAATATTTGTAAGTATGTGAGAACCATGTTCCTATTTATCAAGTGAAGGAATTTACCTGTTAGTGCTTGTAATACATTATACCTATATGTAGTATATATACTAGTGCTATGAATTTACTAATGTATGTACTTAAGTAAATATTGTAAAAAAAAATATTTATATAAAAGAGTAAGTATGGAGCTTCTTGTGCTTTCGTCTCCATAACAAGCTACTTTTCCGAATGCACGGTAGATTTTCTTTTAATACTTGTAAATTTTAATTGTTATCATTCAAAAGTGCCGTTTAATGGCCTAGTTGAAATAAATACATTTGTCTTTGAATTTTCCCTCTCATAGAGAGGAGGCCTGTGTGTACCAGCAGTAGAAACATTAAAAGGCTGATGATGATGAATCTAGAAACTGGGTTGAGGAGGTCAGCTGGATTGCTGTAGCTGGACAACAAAATTATGGAGGTTTTTCTATACAACATACTGTTGATCAGCCCCAACCTGTTCCCCAATACTGCTCTAACGCAGTTCGTAAGAAGCTAGGTAGAAGGAATAAATGAATATGAAGTACTCACGCTAGCCATGGACGCAGGAGTCTGATCCCCTCCATAGAGAAGTTCATCTTCATCGTTCAACTCATAAACTGCACCAGGCTTGAACCCTTCAGCTTTCACGTTCTTCTTGCCTTTCATTTTGCCGCTGAATTCGCCTTTAACCTGGTGGAAATAAAGTCTATAAGTAAAGGTTCAAGCCAACAGATAACAACACAAGAGTTCGGCTCCATACAACGAGTGCAAGAGTACTCGCGAGCGGCATTTTGATATCATACTTACGTGTCTATGTGTGCATAAGTCTGTACACTTTCGTTTAATGAAAAGAGCTTTCTGAATTATTTTTAACCCCCGACGAAAAAGAGGGGTGTATAAGTCTGACGTGTGTTGATGTGTGTCTGTCTGTGGCTTCGTAGCTCCTAAACGGATAAAGCGATTTTGATGTTTTTTTTTTTAATACGCTTTTATTAGCTTGGTATGTATGTATCTATGGATCTATGTATCTTAGTAACGGAATCTTTGAACGTGATTTTCACTCCCTTCAAAACGTTGGATTGATTTGAAACTTTGCACTCTTATCAAGGACCGATGACAATGCAATAATTTAAATAGTTTGAAAAAGAAAAGAAAGAAAAATATTTATTTGTGACCCGCACAGGAGACACGAGAAATATGCATATTTTTTTTTTTTTTAAACCCCTTGCGAGACCAAAAAGGCTCCTATCTCAGCATGTGCAGCGATATCCAAAACAGGAAATAACGCCGCGCTGATATTCTGATAGGACCCACTGTTGATGCCACGGACACACTTACATTCCCATTATCCTTACCAGGATCTTCAGGATTAGCGACTTTTTAATTCAATTTACCATTAACGCGCGTTTTTTTGTTTTAGAACTAAAATTTATATTGTTTGAACGTTGACTTGATCGAGAATGTTCTTAGGTATGTTTGATGAAAATCGGTTTAGCCGTTTAAAAGTTATACGCATTTTACTCTTTGAACAGGGTATTTTTGCAAGATATCGTGTTATGATTACATGTTTCGATGGATTCTCGATCGAAGCATGTCTACTACTAAATAAATTATGTACTATAATAAGCATGAGATAATAAGCCTCGGAGATTTTCTAAATTTATACTTGTGTATTCTGAAGAAGACTTAAATAAATAGGTTCCTATATCTTATGATACGGCTTAATTGTCACGTACGGTCAGCACTGAAAGGCCTTTGTTACTTTTTACTAATAATTTAAATTGTTTCAAAATCACTCAATACTCGTGTAGATTTGACTAGATTTTAGTAAAAGAAATATTATTTATTTCATTTAAATAACAGAAAACTCGAAAACAGCTTAATTTAACACATCATTATGAAAAACAAACTGTATGGACCAACACTGAAATCACTCAAAACAAAACTAAAAATTATATCTACTTGTATCTTGATGCATTTGGTTGTATATTGTAGAAAGAGCACGTTATATTCATAATTAGAAAACATTTTTTATTAATTTTTCGGGGTTCCGAGATATTACGATGTTTTTGTTCTTGAAATGAACCCTTATTACAATGCAATAAGGTGCACACAAATGTTCAAGTGAAGGAACCTGATCATTTGTTGTCTGTACATATAAAGTAAAGGACACGGATGTAAAAAATACACAAAATATAAATTCTGTTTTTGGACAATATTGAAATCGCAGACGCGATACCTCATAAGGGGCCTGTGTATGGGCAATCTCCTTTGAAAGAGAGTTACCGCGGCCCTGGCTCAAGCAACTGAAGGAACACGGGTGGGTTTTAGTCAGTAAAAGTCTGACGCACCCTCCCGCTTCACCCAGAGCGGGAGAAGTCATTGGATGATATCCCAAACAAAAATTTAAAAAAAGGTACTTACTTGCGTATTATCAGCATCAGGCGGCGTGAACAGACCGCTAAGGTCGCGGTACACTGTGGCGCGCAGTAATGGCGGCCGGTGCGGCACCGCTTGTCTTGTGGGGGCCAGGCGACCCGACGACTGGGGGTCACAACACAATAATATTAGGTAAGGTAGCGAAAGCAGTGGTGGCCCAGTGGCAACGGCCACGACTTACAAGTTCTAGGTCGTGGGTTCGAACCCAGGCAGACGCTTTACTTTGTGTAAATTATTACGTCACCACAGCCCTCAAAAACGGTGAAGAAAAACATCGTGAGGAAACCGGCGGCATGTCTTCGAACCAAAAATTCGAAGACTTGTTACATCCACCAACCCGCACTGGGCCCGCGCGGTGGATTCCGGCCCATTCCCTCTCACAGAGAGGAGGCCTGAACGCATAACGGACCAAATGCGGAAAAGGGGTCCATCTATCCTATGGTATCTTAGATAAGGTGGCAGGGTAAAGTAGTCACAGCGGATCTTTGTGTCTCGGCAGTTGACTGCAAGACCCTACGCAATTGTTATTTTTGAGTCCATGTTGAAGTAGGAGATAGCATTGTATATCTGCCTCTTTCACTAGCTTACGTTTGTCGCGTCGTACTATCTCGCTTACTCTATGCAGTATTCTCGATGACAAATTGTTTCCTGCGCAATAGTTCGAAAAGCTGTTATTTTTGAGTCCATGTTGAAGTAGGAGATAGCATTGTATATCTGCCTCTTTCACTAGCTTACGTTTGTCGCGTCGTAATATCTCGCGTACTCTATGCAGTATTCTCGATGACAAACTGTTTCCTGCGCAGAGTCAGCTTCAGAGACACAAAAATCCGCTGTGACTACTATAAGTCTGACGGGGGCTCGGGGCGGCTCAACTAAATCCTCCGCCATCATAATCGAACCTATCGAATATTAAAAGTCCAATGTCGTAGTTTCAGTTTTCATCAAAATCGGCCTCGTGACTCTTGATTTATTGTTATTCCTCATAGTTTCGGATTTAGCCGTCCACGCCCACTTGAAAACTCATCCTGCATAAGCTATAAATTATAGGCACAGATAATATAATACTAGAATACAGATGCCTCATCCCATACAAAGAAACCGTGCCGATGTAACTAGCGTTTTTCGTCTGATTAATCTGATATTTTTTTGAACATCGAACGCGTTCGGTTCTGTTTCACGGTGATAGATAGATGGTGTTAGTAGCGACTTGCAAGTAAAAGGGTTTACTAGTTTCGAGAAAATATTTTCTAATAGTGAAGGTTCGTTTTATAGTATCTTTTTGCACGTTTTCACAGTATTTTTAACCCCCGACGGATAAAGAGGGGTGTTATAAGTTTGACGTGTGTTGCTGTGTATCTGTGGGTCTGTCTGTGGCATCGTAGCGCCTCAACGAATGAACCGATTTTGATTTAGTTTTTTTTTGTTTGAAAGGTGATTGTGTCGAGAGTGTTCTTAGCTATGTTTGAATAAAATCGGTTCAGCCGTTCAAAAGTTATGGGCGTTTTACTGTTTGAATGTGGGATGTTTTCGCAAGATATATATGTCGAGGGGTTTTTTAAATTTTGAAATATTACTTGTTGCACCAAAATGTTACAATGCAAACTTTTACAATCGAGTGGAATGCCTCAGAAATTTAAAAATGCGCCATCTATTGGCATCAATTTTAAATGATCCGTTCAAATAATCTTTGAAATGTGAATTAAGAGCTTAATATTCCATAATTTTGTACTTAGGAGAGTTAATTAAACAAGGACATACAATGTGTATGTTCAATTCCAAAAAATGTTAATTTTACACACATTCAATAACAGATTGGTGCATATCGCGCCATCTAGTGAGATTTATTTGACCCAAATTTTCTTTCTTAGTTTGTAATATAGTAGAACATAATAATGACTTTATTCACTTGTCGAGAGCCTTGTGAAATGCGAATAAGCACGCGTGTACACTCTCGATGTATCATCTGAGGCCTAAGTGCGAGTTTTTACTCACGCTCATTTGCTTTAACGTAAACGTAATTTTTTATTGAAACTGGATAAACGCCGTCTAGTGACGGTAAGGAGAAAACTCTTTTTTTGTAATCAAATGCCCATAAAATCATATTGTAATGCACTAGCATATAAAAATTATAATGATATCGAAGGCAATATTCTAATCTTTATTTTAAGAGTTGTTTCATGCAATGAAATCGTAATTATACATATATTTTTACTAAGTTATAAAAAAGGTATCTAAAATCCTATTACTGGCTTGGAAATACCAACATTGCATAATCTATGTTTTTTTTTATTTTTAGCCTATGAACTCAGAAGTGCCAATAACTAGAGGGGTGCCAGCGATAGGGTGGTTAACCCTTAGTACTTACCGCGCCATCCTTCCCGCGGAACTCTCTTAGTGCAAGCACTAGTACGCGACCGCACATAGACATCACGCACAGGTATGGGTCCGCTGTGGCCGCATATTGTGCCGTCCATTCCAGCTGGATTGATTGGAGGTTCACGCCGTCTGAGGGGAGAAAATGTGGTTTAAATATCTGTCCAATCAGTGACACCTCGTAAGGGGTTGCCTGGTAGAGTGTGCCGCCTTATATAACGTAATGTTGGTGAAGGTGGCCACTATAGGAAATCTCAGTAGTTTGATGGTCATGTATGTCATGAAGGTCATGTCCAATGAGTGAAAAAAATCACAAAAACTGTGGACCTAATGAACGCAACTGTACATTTACTGTACCTATATGTCGTTCGTTGAGAATGTGTCATGCTCTCTCAATGTCCCTTCATTATGGTTGAGCTGAATGGTGCCAGTCCATGCGTCATATTCGTGAACGGGCGCCATCGGTTGGGATTGGTCATAACTTAGCTGCCTAGGCCTGCTTTTCATTGCGTACTTATTGTTTCTTTTTTAATTGTTTGTTTGACTTGCACGTCTTTTTACATCTTTCTCACATATATGTATTTTTCCTACTAGAATGATGTAAGCAAATAATTTTAATTTAAAACTGATGTAAAAGAGTATCCGTGGAGTTTCTTGCACATTCTTCTCCATAGAGACCTACTGACGCTTGCAAATGTGCGACTAGATTCATATTTTGCTTCATCATCACCATAATTTCAGCCTAAAGACATCCACTATTGGACATAGTGGATGTCTCTTCTCTCCCAAGTGTCATCACCCCAATCGGTCCCATGCATCTCGCATCCAGCAGATTTCCGCTGCCTTCACCAGCTTATCGGTCTACCTAGTGGGGAGCCTTCCAACGCTACGCCTTCAGGTACTTGTCACCACTCCAGAACTTTTCGGCCCACAGGCCATCCGTTCTGCGTGCACTGTGCCATCCTTATATATATATCTATATATATAAGGATATACCTACTTCGAGCACCAGTCTCTCACAAATGTATTTTTATATTATACTCCATTTGAGATAACATTAGACATTTAAATAAGCCCATTTTACAGCCCGTTCAACCGATTTTGATTTTGACTTCTATTGCGTTGGTGATACGACAAATGGTAGCCGTAGTAAACGGTTGGTTTTGGTAACAGGTTTATGCTTTTTATGTCATCCTTATGTTTACGAGACAGAACTCAAAATCGGTTGAACTGACTGTAAAAAGAGTTGTAAAAATTTCTAATGTTATTTCAAATGGAGTATAGTTTAAGCATTTTCTGTATCTACCTACAACATTTGTGACGAGAAAATTTCTAATTCCAGAAGGACGCTTGCCTAGAAATAACCTGGCAGTACTTACTCTTTATAAGCCGTATGCCCGTGGTAGTGACTTGCACCATAAACTTGTTGTTGCCCAGATTGCCCGCGAATATCGTAGGCGAGCCCGTTAGGAAGCCCGAGTTGTCTACCTCGTTGATTTCTTGACCTGTTATAAAAAAAAACATGATTATTTTCACGAAGAAAAGGGCTTTGAAAAAGCTAATTCAAGTAAATTTTTTTTTTAAACATGAATAAAAAGTCCGTATGAAAATAACGATCGTTCACTTTTTACCCGACTGCCGAAGGACGGTAATGTTTTTATCAGTATATGTATGTGTGTATGTTTGTTCCTAAGTGGCGTTCTAGAGACCAAACGCGTTGGCCTATTTTGATGATTCTTACGTCAATTGCGAGTGTCACTGGCTACATTAAAATTTGTAAATAAAAAAATGGCGGCTTTTGGGCGCCATAATATGGGGGCCCAATTTTTTTCTTCGAATGCCATCGTGTGTGGTATCAAAATAAAGGGTTTCAAGAGGTGATTTCCAAAATATATAACACTTGTATGTTTAAATGTACTTAATTCGAAAACTAATGTTAACTAAAAAGTTATAAATAAAAAAAGTTAATTCAAATAATCAAAACAGCCTGACTGCTTAAGCGAATTAAAAAGACGTAAACAAGAAGAAAATCATGCTGTGCAGTCGGAGGATACATACATCTGGTTTTGGTCGCGACTATATATTGTACGTATTGATTTTTTCACTCTGGTCTTCGAAATGTAAAGTCGTGCGGAAATAACATAATCAACATTATTGACATTTGTGTAAGCTAAGTGGAGATCGCCTTATTAATTTTTTGAGTTATTAACCCTCAATTTCCCACCTTAAAATTATCGGCGATTTAATGTGACAAATTGTCAAACACGCGTTATCTTCTATGATTGGTTGAATGAATTTTCAACAGCCAATCACAGAAGATAACTCGTGTTTGACAATTTGTCACATTAATTCTCCGATAATTTTAAGGTGGGAAACTGAGGGTAAGAGTTGCGAAAATGCTTACTGTGTTTTTTGTCGTCAAAACTGTTTTTTTATACTCACAAATATGAACTTTACCCTTGTTTATCATAGTTGATTTTACGGTTTGACGCGGACTTCTAAAGAGCAGAGCAAAAACACTAGACGCATTACGGCTCGGTCCCATTGGTACGCCAAATAAAAATTGTTTAGTAATGTTTGTGAGATAATTATGCTGACATTGTATTTTTTTTATCATAATTTAATGATAATTTAGCAATTTTGATAATTATATTATAGTTGTGAATTTAATTTTAAGGTGCTTTTCTTTCTTTAATTTTGTAAAATGTTTTAGATTTTGAGGAAAAAGTAGCTGGTTAAACATTTGTTTTTCTTTGTCCTCAAATTGTATGGATCTTGATTTTTTTGAGACAATCCCAAACCACTGCAACTCCTGAACGCCAAAATCAACAGTGGCGACCACCAGAAAAACGCCGAGGCAATGAAGCTCGACGAAGTCCCGGAGAATGAATGTAACTGTCTTGGATCCCGCAACGAAATTAATCAGAAAAGAATAAAGCAGGAGTAGGAAAAAATACAAATTTCCACTTCCCTCCATATCAAGCAGGAGACAGAACAAACAAGGCCAATAGGCACTGTACGGGTTGTAAGTCCGTACATGTAATTTGTCGTGAAGGTTTGTAAGTTAAGTTAGTGAAGAGAAACGCGTTCCACTAAGATGCAGTTAAGTTTATTGAGAGTAAGTTACAGTACTTGAGCGGAGGCGATTATTTCTCTCAGTTGTTGATAGTCACACACTTGTCTGTTTACTACGATTAAATTAGTTAATAAGGTTATTTTTATAACGCGCAATCGTGACGCGCATCGCTGGTCTAAAGTAGGTTACAGCGTAAGCAGAAAAATGTACGGCGATGAGACCGTACATATTGGCAACCCCTAAAGAAGTTAAGATGAGTAAAGAGAGAGAAAGAACCGCCTGTACAAAGTTAAGGCTTAATGTTAAAGTAAGTATACAATTAATCAAAAGTAAAGGCAATGTTGTCTCGATGCCCTTGAGGTTGAGTGTGGCAGACGTGGTCGCGCGCCTGCTGGTTTTCGTCTCTGGCAGTCTGCTGTCGAGGTCCCATTGGCTGAAGTTCGATGTCTTCATGTTTTGGCTTCGTATTTGTTGTCCTCGGAAGTCGTTTCCTGAGCCGTACGCAGTATTTTCTTGTGACGATCCCCAGACACGTGATGACAGCAATTGTAAGTAAAAAGTAACTAATTGCATATTGGTGAATATCATGCTGTGTGATGGTGGATGGTAGTTGTGGCTCGTTCTCTTGTTGGAACCGTAGTTTCTTGTCGATTACTGTGAAGTCGTTTTTCTTGAGAGTGAAGAGTTCGTCTTGAGAGCCGTGTAGTGTTATGTTGACAATGTTATTAATCGACGAGTTCAAGTTCGGTACATGCATGTCGTAGTTTACGTTGAGGTTGCTGTTGTACTGATTGTGTGAAGTGATGGTGAGCTCTTTTGACTGCAGAACACATCCTTGACTCAAAGTTACAATAGCCGCTGATGTGATAGTTTGCGAAGTTACGTCGTTATCACAAACAGTACGTAATTCGCATCTTCCGCAACAAACAACCAGCCAGCTGTTTGATTCTTGCAATTTGATCCATGCCTCGTCGCATGACACACTGACGACGTTGCATGGTGGCGTAGTTACACGATGACCCAGTAGTTTTGCTTCGCAAGGTGCATTCTTGTTCTGTAAGTTGAACACTGGTATGTTTGCGTTGCAAATAAAGTTATCTTTTTGTCTTTTGGTACATTGCTTGAAGTCTTCATCCTTTAATGAGATGTAAGACTTCTTTTCAAAGTTCACGGCGATGTACTCTGACGATAACTGCATCAATTTGAATTTTTTCTCAGTTTTAAAAGGTATAGCGATAGCCCGGTAGTAGGTGAAGTCCTCATCCGAGATCAACGGAATGTGAACTTCGAACATAAAGTAGTTTTTTGTTATTCGTGCTTTCACGTAGAGCAGTTTGTAAAGTTCCTTGATATCTTGTTTGATGTTGGTCGTCGGTAGTGTCAGAGTTCTCGGCAGTTTGCCGGCTATGTCTTCTATTTGTTTGACTAGGCTGACTGGTGATATCAAGTGCACGTCCATGTGCCCACTGTAGACATTCGTGAGGGTGTTTAGGAGCATTGTTTGAATTTCTTTAAAATTTCGTAATAGTAATGATGCTGTGAGCGAAGCGGAGTTGAAGTAGCTTGTAGCCATCATTATTTGTATTCCTGTTTCAATGTTACCCAAATTCGACTTAGTTTCATTCATGAAGCGTTCTATCATTTTGCATTGTAATTTAATGTTTTCATCGTTTTTCTTCAAAACATCGTTTTGTAGTTGCATAATTGACGTTTGGTTTTTTGCGAGTTCGCGTAAATAGTTTTCGTTGCGTTGAATGGCATCAATATCTTGGTGATATTTGTCAGCAAATCTCTGGTCTAAGACGCCGAATAAGCTGTTTGCTA
This sequence comes from Orthosia cruda, assembly GCA_964057195.1. Classification (NCBI taxonomy): domain Eukaryota; kingdom Metazoa; phylum Arthropoda; class Insecta; order Lepidoptera; family Noctuidae; genus Orthosia; species Orthosia cruda. The sequence goes on along the minus strand of OZ059833.1, from coordinate 19,178,406 downwards.
CCATGCCTACTCCGTCGATTAAGCCGCGTTTCTTGCGTGTTGATAAATGCTTGTGCGGAGCCAGCAGGATCGTATTGTAGAAGTTGAGTAGTTCCATCTCGTGTGAAAGTTGATCTGTCGTAGCTTGGCAATAGCTTTGATGGATTTTCTGGCATAAGCTATTTACACCGTTGACGTAGTTTTCAATGTTTTGAACGCCTTGCCAGTAGTTAGTTAGATTGTAGTACGTAAGCAAAGTCCATTCGTCGTGAATGAGTTCAATTTTGCCTATGGTGTCATAATAAATCGGCCGCTCGGGTTCCAGGTTTGTAATCTGAATTCCTGACCTTTGTTGCGTACCATATGATCCATTCACGAATATCAACATTGTGAAAATACACATCAAAATGTTTGTAAGACATTTTTTCGTTGACTGTTTTGTTGTGGTAGGTCTTTTAGTTTTGTCAGCGTTTTGTAAGTCCGTCTGACATTCTTCACTTTCTCTGTTGCAAGTAGTTTCGATGGGTAGAGCAGATAGTTTCACAATTGGTCGTTTGATGACACCGGTTTGTGTTTTCAGGGTTGTCACTCGAACGTATCCGTCGGCTCCAGGGTGTAATTTCAGCACCCGTCCCATGGCCCATTTTCCTGGCGGCAAATTGTTGTCCCGGACTAGTACGATGTCCCCCTCGTTGAGGTTTTTCTTAGGATTGTTCCATTTGCTGCGCCTTTGAAGTTGTGTTAGATAGTCGTTTGACCAATTCTTCCAAAATTGTTGGTACATGTGTTCAGTTAGCTGCCATCGTCGGCGTAGATCTATGTTATGTTTTTCATTGTAGTCTGCTCGTGGTAGAGACATTGTTGGTCCCCCCGTTAGAAAGTGACCTGGTGTCAGATAGTTATAGAATTCTTCGGGGTCCTCAGTAAGCTGGCAAAGTGGCCTGGAGTTCATGCATGCTTCTATGTTCGCAAGCAAGGTAGTAAACTCCTCGTACGTCAGTTTTTGGTCTCCTAGCACCCGACGAAGGTGATACTTCATCGACTTGACCGCTGCTTCCCATAGTCCACCAGCGGTTGGCCAAGCGGGTGCATTGAAGTGCCATTGTACTCCCATGTCAGCAATACTATTGAAGAAGTCTGGCGATAAGATTTGCTTGTAGTCTTCAAACTCTTTCTGAAGCAATCTTGATGCGCCGATAAAGTTCGTACCACAGTCCGAGTAGACGTGACCTGGTGTACCGCGCCTGGAGCACATTCTCTGGAAGGCTGCTATGAATGTTTCGGTGCTTAAGTCCGATGCGAGTTCGATGTGTACAGCCTTAGTTACCATGCACACGAATAGGCATATGTAACCCTTTGAGGTCCGCACTCCCTTTCCTTTGTTAAGTTTGACCTCCACGTGTCCTGTGAAGTCAACTCCTGTGTGGGTGAACGGTCGCGATGGTGTCACACGTTGTGGTGGTAGTTCTCCCATGAGTTGGTTTAACTCCGATGGGTTGTAGCGGTGGCAACGCACACAGCGCCGTAGTTCAGCTTTTACCGCTCTGTTGCCGCCAACGATCCAGTACCGTTGTCGGATGTGCGCTAAAGTTAGTCTGGCTCCTCCGTGTAGAGTCGTAAGATGAGCTTGATGAATCACCAACTCAGTAAGTCGTCCACTCTTAGGTAGGATGATTGGGTTCTTCATCTCGAAAGGTAGAACAGAGTGGTTCAGTCGACCACCGACTCGGATGATGCCTTTGTTGTCCAGATATGGCTTAAGTTTGAAAATGTAACTTTTAGTAGAAATAGTTTTAGTAGTTTGAAGTTGTTTGTATTCTTGCGCAAGTTCCGTTTGTTGCACATATTTTATTATTTGTTCTTTTGCACTGCTTAATTCGCACAAAGTAAGGCATCCGGTGTCACGTTTGGCCTTGTTTCTTGTATTTGCAATGAATCGTTGTATCCATGCTGCAATTCTGTTCACTTTGGTCAATGAACTGCAATTAGTTAATAAATTATGAATACAATTATTGTTTTCTTTGTTCGTCGAGTTTGATTTTGCTTGGCAAACGCTGCCTATGTTCGTAGTAAATGTGCATGTTACGTTTTCTTCACGACTTTGTTCTTGGAAGCTAGGCAGAAATGTAGGACCTTCCCACCACAGACTGAAAGTTTGTAGCTTGGTGGGTAGCATGCCTCTTGATGCGCAGTCTGCAGGGTTATCTTGTGACTTCACATAACGCCATTGCTCGGCTGGTATGATTTGTCTTATTTTTTCAACCCGGTTAGCGACGTATTTTTCCCTTTTGGATGTGTCCCCCTGTATCCAAGCCAGGACCACTTGGGAATCGCACCAAACGCTTGTAGTTATGTCGAAGCCATTCAGGGCGTCTCTGATTTTTTCGATGAGTTGCGATAGTAAGAGTGCGCCACAAAGTTCAAGTTTCGGTAATGTGATCGTTTGTGATAGCGGCGCCACTCTTGTTTTAGCAGCGAGTAATGTTATTGTTGACTTGTTTGTTTCTTCTCTGACGCAGCTGTATACCACGCAAGAGTAAGCCTTTTCACTGGCGTCACAGAATCCAAATAGTTCTATCTTCTTGTTTGTTGTACGGACCCAGCGCTTGATTACCATAAGTTTTACATTGGGTATGTCAGCTCTTAGTTTCAGCCACTTTTCTGCTATTTGTGACGGTAACTGATCATCCCAGTCAAGTTTGTTGATCCAGACTTCTTGAAATAGTAGTTTTGCCGCAATAGTTATGGGTGATAGCCAACCCAGCGGATCGTAAAGTTGCGAAATTTCAGAAAGCAGCCGCCTTTTAGTTATCTCGGATCGACCTTTTTCTTCAAATTTCCAGTTAAACACAAATGTGTCGGCGTGCGGATTCCAACCTAGTCCTAGGGTTTTCATTGATTCCTCTTGCTTAAAGTCAAAAATAGTTCTGCGTGAAATCTGTTCATCGCTTAAGTTTACTAGTAGTGCTGGATCATTGCTGGACCACTTGCGTAAGTTCATCCCGGCTCCTTTTAACATGTCGATAAGAGATGTCTGGAGTTCCTGGGCCGCTTCTAGTGAGTTGTGGCCGCTTATGACGTCATCGACGTAAGTTTCGTTCAACAGTATTTTAGCAGCCGTGGGGTATTTGCAGCCGTCATCGTATGCAAGTTGCTTGATGGTTCTCATGGCTAGCCACGGTGCGCACTTAGTGCCATAAGTGACAGTGCAAAGTTGGTACTCCTGCAGCTTCTCTGACTGTGTAGTTCGCCAGATAATTTTCTGCAAATGTTGTTGTTCCTCAGACAGCCAGATACATCGGTACATTTTCTCGATGTCAGCTGTAAAGGCGTATTTGTAAGTTCTCCATTTTATGATAAGTTCTTGGATATCTTTTTGTAGGTTGGGGCCTTTTTCTTGTAAGGCGTTCAAGCTGTATCCTGTGTTAGTTTTCTGAGATGCGTTGAAGACAACCCTGAGTTTCGTGGTTGTAGATTCTTCTCGAAGTACTCCGTGATGTGGTAAGTAGCATTCCGTCGTTGACGATTGTATAGGTTTTGTTAGTTTCATGTGACCTAGCTCCAGGTATTCCTTAAGGAACCCTTTGTATAGCAATGCAAGACGGCTATTTCTTTGAAACCGTTTTTCTAGTTGCAGCAATTGTGATACTGCTATCGTTTTCGATGATCCAAGTTTATGTTCGTAATCTGAACATAGAGGCATCTTCACAATGTATCTTCCGTCTAAACCACGGCGAGTAGTTTCCTTGTAGTAAGTTTCACATTGATCTTCTTGAGATTGATCAGTGTTTGCTTTTGTTACGTCTTCACACTCCCAAAATTTCGTTATTTCGGACAAGTCGAGTAGGGTGACGTGACAGTTAAACGTTTCTAGTTTTCCACACAAAATCCATCCCAGCTGTGTCTGTTGAGCAACTGGTGATTTTGGTGCGCCCTTTAGTATTCCGTCTTGGATTATTTCTGCGTATACGTCAGCTCCAAGCAGTATGTCAACAGCCCTTGAAATGTTGTAGTCAGGGTCTGCTAGTTTTAAGTTTTGCAAGTGTGACCACTCAGGTCGTTCAAATGTGTAGTTTGGTAGTTTGTTGATTAATTTCTTCATAATCAACGCCTCAGTGTCGAAAGTATATTCGGAGTGGATTGATTTGCATGTTAGCTTCAGGCGCCCTTTACAGTCGCCCGATACAGTACCAACTCCCGATATCTTTGCAGTCATTTTGCTTCTCGGCAGCCTCAGCAGTTGTGCTGCATTTTCAGTTATCAAATTAACTTGTGAGCCCTGGTCTACGAGCGCACGAAGAGCGATGTAAGTGCCATCTAACGATTTGACCTTGATCTGGACGGTTGTAAGTAAAACCTCCATCTCGTTGGTTGATAGGTGGTTTGAACTTGGTTCAGTTTCCTTTGGTCGTTGACCTGAACGCTGATTTTCATAGCTCGGTGAAGATGTATTTTTGTTGTAGTTGTTGTAATGTAAGAGCGTATGATGTTTCATATTGCATTCCTTACACGTTTTTGTAGAGTTGCAAGTCTGGTTTTCGTGTTTGAACAAACAGTTTTTGCATATCCGCAATTTTGCAACTGTGTTGTTACGTTGCTTAGTATCCATGTCCACAAATTGCTGACATTTCATTAGAACATGATTGTTTTTACAAAGAGGGCATTGCCCATACGAAGTGTGGTAAGTTTTCGGATGCCATTTTTTCTGATCGTAGTTTTTTCGAAACGTATGTTTTTCGTTTTCAGTTGATTTTCCTGAATTCTGTACCTCTTTCTTCGAAGTTTTCATGGTTTCAAACGCTGTAAACTGGTTTTCTAAGAACATTAGAAATTCATGAAGTGTTGGTACCTCTCTGTTGTCGTTTAAGTCTTTTATATATTCGTTGTATGTGCCACAGTCTAGTTTTAGTGACATCACATGGACAATCATAGATTCTCCACCGGTTGTATCAAGACCCATATTTGTCAAGCCGTTTAGACATTCCGTTGTTACGTCATGTAGCTTCTTCAAGTTGTAAGCGTCAGGCTTCTGTATGACAGGCAACTGTAGCATAGTGTTCATATAGGCTGAGAACTGTAGTCGACGGTTATCGTACCGTTGATTCAATATTTCCCAGCATGAAGCGTAGTTGTTGGCGCTGATGCCCAGGTGTTGCACCAGCCTTTCTGCTTCGCCTTTCAGTTTGGTCTTCAGATGCTGCATTTTTTGTGCGTTATTCAGCGACGGGTTTTTGTGTATGGTCTCCAGGAATAGATCTTTAAACGATGTCCACTTGCTGTAGTGTCCTGAAAACTCTGGTATCTCGATTTTCGGTGCTGAACGTTCGTGATGAGCGTTAGACCATATTTTGCCTTTCAGGCGTTTTCTTGTTTCGTCGTATTTGGATTCCATGCTGTAGAACATGTCATAGTATGTCTGATTCGATCCTTTTAGTAGGGCTTCCAGTTCCCAGTGAGTGTTGTCAAGAGCATCCCATTTCGACTTCAAGATTGACAAGTGATCATCAAGTTCCCATTTTTCATCTAGGCCTTCATAGTCAATTTTAGCCATAGCACGATCCATCGCCTTGAAGTTACATTCTTGCTTAGTCAGTAGCGTCTTTGTCTTCTCATCAAGCTCTTCCCCTGAGGACTCCGTAAGGTCGAATTTGACGTTTTCTCCTGCAACTTGTTGTAACATACTCGTAATGTCGGCTCTGGTTGTTTCATACATAGTTTTTGTCTTGCCGTAGACATCTTCCACAAAGTAGTTTATGTTTTTATCTTCAATTTCCTGCAAAAGCAATGTGTGCCTTGCATTGAAATCCATCCATTGAGCTTCTAATGAAGACAGTCGCTTGTTCGAGTAATCAGTTGTTTTTCTTGTCTTGCTATCCTTTTTGTAGTTGTTGCATAATGTTTTTATGTTTTCGAAACACGTAGACTGGAGTTGTAGCTTATTCATCTTGATTTGTTAGACAAATAGCTTCCTTATAGTTTACAAGATAACTTTCCTTACGTGTTTGAAGATTCTCCCAGTATTTGAAGTCTCTTCTAGTTATAGTTGAAGGCGCTTCCAGTAGCCGAAGGCTCTTCCAGTAGTTGACGTTAGTTTCAGTAGTTGACGACTCTTCTAGCAATCGAAGACTCGTCCAGTAGTTGAAGTCAGTTCTGCAGGTGACGGCTCTTCTAGTAGTCGAAGACTCACCCAGTATCTGCAGCTGGTTCCGGTACTCAATGTGCCTGTACTCGAGCTAAGTATATGCGCCTTCTCAATCCAACTGGGGCGACCCTCTTCCGGGAGACCAGCTGAACCGATTCGCTACCGTACAAGAGACACAAACACACTAAGATACGCGAAGGCTCGAAGGACCATAAATGTACGGGTTGTAAGTCCGTACATGTAATTTGTCGTGAAGGTTTGTAAGTTAAGTTAGTGAAGAGAAACGCGTTCCACTAAGATGCAGTTAAGTTTATTGAGAGTAAGTTACAGTACTTGAGCGGAGGCGATTATTTCTCTCAGTTGTTGATAGTCACACACTTGTCTGTTTACTACGATTAAATTAGTTAATAAGGTTATTTTTATAACGCGCAATCGTGACGCGCATCGCTGGTCTAAAGTAGGTTACAGCGTAAGCAGAAAAATGTACGGCGATGAGACCGTACAGGCACTAAGGGTCGTTTACAACTGGGATAAGCCCAGTTGCGTAGCACCACCGATAAAAATTAGCATCAATATTAATGGGTCCTAACATTGTTGATTCCAATAATAGGTATGGCAAAAACGCTTGAACGCACGGAAATTTTATCTATTGCTGTAGTATGTAATCGTTTACTATGCCAAATAAATAAAATACCATTGTTTCTTGACCGCAGTGGCCGATAAAAGATTCCGTCCCAACCCATCTGTTTATAGAAAACTCCCTCACTTATCTAGTCTACGACTACATACCAGTCTGTAGCACCATGCTGCCATCTTCCTGAGTCAGTATGAGGTAAGCATGTGAGCCTTCTGCTTCCCTCGCGCCTTCAGTACTCTCGCCTAGCACCGACCACATGTCTAAGCAACCTGGAAGTGGAAAACAAACAAAACATGAGCCTGTATTCAAAAGGTTGGACAAAGATCTGTGAAACACCCATTTTTTTCAAAACATGGTACTCTAAGAAAATCACACTTATATTATAAAGGCAGGAGCAGTGGTGACCCAGTAATACCGGCCGCGACTTACAAGTTGTAGGTTGTGTGTTCGAACCCAGGCAGGCCCATTACTTTGTGTAAATTATTTCATCACCACTGCTCTCAAAACGGTGAAGGAAAACATCGTGAGGAAATCCGCATGTCCTAGAACCAAAAATTCAAAGACATGTGACATCCACCAACCCGCACTGGACCCGCGTGATTGATTACGGCCCATGCCCTCTCACAGTGACGTAAGTGTGCACTAAGAAAGGATTTTTGGAAATTCCACCCCCAAGGGGGTAAAAAGGGGGTTGAAAGTTTGTATGAAAAATCTAATTCCTTCGGCCAAAATTCTTGAAACTTAGCAAAAATAGTATTATTTGTAAATGATAAAGATTGACTTTATTAGTATTTCGAAACTACCCCCAAATGATGATTTAGGGGGTGTTGAAGTTTGTATGAAAAAATCTGATTTCTTGGGTCAATAAACTTGACATAAATACCAAACTAAATAAACAATAAAGAATTTCATTGTTAGTTTTCGAAACTACCCCCAAAGCATGATTTAGGGGATGTTATTTTTTTTTGAAGAATCTTATATCTTGGATTAATAAACATGAAACTTGACATAAATACTTGTTGCCATTCCACCAATTCGCACCAAGCGCTTCCAAACATCCTTCATAATGCGCACAGCGAATGAATGGAACTCACTACCTGCGTCTGTGTTTCCGAACGCATTCAACCCGAATCTCTTCAAAGTTAGAGTAAACAGGCTCCTTCTGGGTAAGCTCACTCCATCGTCGACTCTGTCTCTGTCACCTATGACTTAGACTAGAGTCAAGAGCAAACCCATCTCAAATAAAAAAAAAAAAAAAAAAAAAAAAACCTCAGTAAACAATAAAGGTTATCATTATAAGTCTTTTGAAACAACCCCCAAAGTCGATTTAGGGTGTGTTGAAGTTTGTATGGAAAAATCTGATTTCTTGGGTCAATAAACTTGAAACTTGCTACAAATGAATAATATGTATGAATAATAAAGGTCGTTATTATTATTATGTGAAACTACCCTCAAAAGACGATTAAGGGGTGTTAAATCTTTTTTGAAGAATCTTATTACTTCAGTTAATAAACATGAAACTTGACATAAATAAACAATAAAGACTTTCATTTTTAGTTTTTCGAAACTACCCCCAAAAGATGATTTAGGGGAAGTTAATTGTTTTTTGCAGAATCTTATATCTTCGGTTAATAAGCTTGAAACTTGACATAAACACCAACCTCAATAAACAATAAAGGTTTCGTTATTAGTTTTTTGCAACTACCCCCAAAAGACGATTTCGGGGGTATTACAGTGTTTTTGAAGAATCTTATTTATTGGGTTAATACATTTGAAAGTTGACATAAATACCATCCTAAGTAAACAATAAAGGTTGTTTTTATTAATTTTTCGAAACTATGCCCAGATGATGATTTAGGGGGTGTTGAAGTTTGTATGGAAGAATCTGATTTCTTGGATAAATAAACATGAAACTTGACATAAATACCAACCTAAATAAACAATAAAGGTTGTCATTATTAGTTTTACTTATCTACTCCCAAAATACGGTTTAGGGGGTGTTAAAGTTTTTCTGAAGAATCTTATTTCTTCAAAAAAATAAATTTAAATCTTGGCGCAAAAACAGTTTTTCGAAACTAACTCAAGCTAAGAATCTTACTGGACAGGGTTTCGTTTTTGACGTGGGATTCTAGGGGAGCACTAAGGCGCAATTTTGCGGCCATTCAACCTTTAAGGAGCTGAAAAGGGTAAAAATTAGTTTGTATGTAAAATCAAACCTTATCCAGGTTGATACTCAAAATTTACATAAATCATTTTTAAAACCCTCTCCCAGATAGGGTTAGGGTTTTTAAAGATTTTTTTGAGGAATCTCACTGCACTATCTGACTAACATAAACGATAAATAAAACAGAGAAGAAAAGAGTGAACAGCATATTTAGGTTTTTCAGAACTCGACCCCCAACGGGGCAAAAAGCGGTTGATAAGTGTTTTAGGGGAGGATTTTACTTTGTGGCGGTAACCTAAAATTTATTATTCTTTAAGTCAAATAACGAATCGACCCAATCCAATAAACCCTGAATATCTACGATACCCATTTTTTATTGTTTTAATAATAGCTAATTTTTGGTCGCCTTCACTAACTGCATATAAGAATATCATTTATAGCATAAACGAAATCACGCGAACGAAGTCGCGGGCAGAGTGCTAGTTCATAATAGTACACCAAAAAAAACTTTTCATCAAAAAATCAAACCAACTTCCAAAACAAAACACTACAAAGCGAAAAATAACTTTCTTTTCAACACACTTGCTCATAAAGTGGCTATAATTTCACCGCAATTAGGCACATAATGACACCTGTAATCAAACTGACTTTTTCATTGCTATTATTCACAAGTGAGTTCGAAGAAAGAGTCTTTTTTTTTTTTTTTTACATTATTGGTTAAGTTGCTTTGTTCTTAAAAAAGTTTCGATACAAAAAAGACCGTGATCAACAGTACAAATAAATTAATGTACCTACCTATTGCTTGCTCATTTCATGCAACTTCGTATTTAAATAGATAATTTCAATTTGTACGTGTTTAATAAATAAAACTTTCACTCAAATATAACTTTTGTTTTTCTATGTAATAAAGAAAACTTGAAATTCCCCATTTTGTACGTGGCTAAAACGCTATCCGCGAAAAGCCAAAAAAAAATAAACCTTATTCTTTTAGTCTATGGCCGATCGCCATTGTTAGTTTACAAAATTAAAACTGATTAATTTTGCCCGCCATTCCGAAATTTTTTTCACAACTCGTTTTCACTGTTTAAAATGACTTTTTAGTATTATTTTCTTCACAAGTGTGTTGAAAAACGTCGTATGATACACGTGTGTATTGATGATTACCGTCCTCGGCTCTCTTAAGACCCTCACCTAACGGCTTGGGTCTCAATGGCGCCTCAGCGGTAATCACCAACATTACACACTTGTACCATAATGTGCTATTTCCCAAGTCGGTGCCTTTGGTACCTATTGTTTTCCGTCACCGGCTTCGGCAAAGAAATTTATATTTATAGAATAGAATAGAAAAGGAAACATTTATTCGACACGAAAACATTTATTTCGCTTAGTTGTGTTTTGTTTTGAAAGTAACTTTGAATTTTTGATAAAAAGTTTTTTATCTCTTTTTAGTTTTGGTAGGTATCTTCAAATACAATGAAAATCATTTATAGCCAAAGTAAAACACGACTAAGATCCATTGTTTTATTTCTGAGTTCCGGCTTCATCATATGTATGCCTATAATATTAAATATTCAATTTCTCCAGGATGCCATCATCAAATCCTGATCTGATAAACATGGAACCACCTGAGATGTATACGATTGCGATTTGCCAAATCGATCCAGGCGTCTTTGAGTAATCGAGGAATCTTTTTTTTTTATCCATGCATAAAAAAAAAGATTCCGACGAATTGAGAACCTCCTTTTTTGAAGTCTGTAAAAAAAAGTTACTCATCTCTTTTATAAGAAAACTCACCCGGTAAATTGAAAGCAGTAATAAGCTGCGGGGTGACAGTCCTCTGCAGTACAGTGAGCGCACCGTTCTTGCCTCTGCCGCTGCACGCCACCAGCTCGATGACCGGGTTGTCTTGCTGCCGACTGTACTCTTCTGACAGGAGCTGTGGCTCGCCCATTGATATGTCGCCAATGGGGCAGATGTTTAGGAGGGAGTCGCATACCTGGCAAAATTTATATTATATTGCAGACATATGATAAAAAGTTTGTTGAAGTGTGATTTAATAAATAAAAATAAAAATATTTTTACTTTTTAGAGGTTTTTGTGTCAGGGGTTTTTTAAATTTAACTTTTATTTCATGCTTTTTAAACTACATTTAATATATTATGATATGATATCTTGCAAAAAAACGCAGATTCAAAGAGTAAAATGCGGGTCAACCGATTTTAATCAATCATAGCTAAGAACACTCTCGAAAATTCACCTTTCAAACAACCAAAAACAAAATCAAAATCGGTCGAATGGGCCGTAATCTACCACGCGGGCCCAGTTCGGGTTGGTGGATGTCACATGTCTTCGAATTTTTGCTTCTAGGACATGCCGGTTTCCCAACGATGTTTTTCTTCAACGATTTGAAAAAAAAAAAGCTATTGAAAAAAATCTTTTCAAAAATAAGGTTTTTTAGTAGGGATGTCCTTGGCCGACTAATAGGTCTCTTTACAACCGACTAATCGGCTAGTCGGCCAAAGTCATAATCGGCACATATCTATTTAACGGTGTTTCCGTGCATTGTAATCCAAATCAAACGTGTATTTAAAATTTCTGCAGCTCAATCAGTTGATATCTGTTTTAACCAACTTCCCAAAAAGGAAGGACGTGTTTTTTGTTCGAAAGAAGTTTATATCGAAATGGTCCCATTTTTTGATGAAGTACTTCGGAGATATACAACAGAATTCTTCAATAAATGGCGGTAAATCTCTCTTATTGTCTATGGTTGCCTGTTAATAAAATAAATATAGAACTTCATAGGCGTGGTTATATCAAATGTAAAATGATGCTGTACGGAGAGTAGATCATTAATTTACCATTCAATACATAAATAGGAATAACTCTGTCGAATCATAGAGCGAGCTCTATAAATTTACGTTACCTCAGATGGATTTTATTATTTTTAGATAATGTTCAAATTGGCTTTAGCTAACTAAGCTATTTACCTCGATCACGTTGGTGGCTACACAGTCGCTAGGGAGTCCGATTGGTCCTCCTTAGTAGATATATGTACAGTACCCACCTCAAACACATAGCTGGTGAGCTGCGTGGAGGTCCTGATATCCGAGCCGTACACTTCCAGTTCATCCTTGTCGCTGATCTCGATCACGTTGGTGGCTACACAGTCGCTAGGGAGTCCGATTAGTCCTCCTTAGTAGATATATGTACAGTACCCACCTCAAACACATAGCTGGTGAGCTGAGTGGAGGTCCTGATATCCGAGCCGTACACTTCCAGTTCATCCTTGTCGCTGATCTCGATAACGTTGGTGGCTACACAGTCGCTAGGGAGTCCGATTAGTCCTCCTTAGTAGATATATGTACAGTACCCACCTCAAACACATAGCTGGTGAGCTGAGTGGAGGTCCTGATATCCGAGCCGTACACTTCCAGTTCATCCTTGTCGCTGATCTCGATCACGTTGGTGGCTACACAGTCGCTAGGGAGTCCGATTGGTCCTCCTTAGTAGATATATGTACAGTACCCACCTCAAACACATAGCTGGTGAGCTGAGTGGAGGTCCTGATATCCGAGCCGTACACTTCCAGTTCATCCTTGTCGCTGATCTCGATCACGTTGGTGGCTACACAGTCGCTAGGGAGTCCGATTGGTCCTCCTTAGTAGATATATGTACAGAACCCACCTCAAACACATAGCTGGTGAGCTGAGTGGAGGTCCTGATATCCGAGCCGTACACTTCCAGTTCATCCTTGTCGCTGACCTCGATCACGTTGGTGGCTACACAGTCGCTAGGGAGTCCGATTGGTCCTCCTTAGTAGATATATGTACAGTACCTACCTCAAACACATAGCTGGTGAGCTGAGTGGAGGTTCTGATATCCGAGCCGTACACTTCCAGTTCATCCTTGTCGCTGATCTCGATCACGTTGGTGGGTACACAGTCGCTAGGGAGTCCGATTGGTCCTCCTTAGTAGATATATGTACAGTACCCACCTCAAACACATAGCTGGTGAGCTGAGTGGAGGTCCTGATATCCGAGCCGTACACTTCCAGTTCATCCTTGTCGCTGATCTCGATCACGTTGGTGGGTACACAGTCGCTAGGGAGTCCGATTGGTCCTCCTTAGTAGATATATGTACAGTACCCACCTCAAACACATAGCTGGTGAGCTGAGTGGAGGTCCTGATATCCGAGCCGTACACTTCCAGTTCATCCTTGTCGCTGATCTCGATCACGTTGGTGGGTACACAGTCGCTAGGGAGTCCGATTGGTCCTCCTTAGTAGATATATGTACAGTACCCACCTCAAACACATAGCTGGTGAGCTGAGTGGAGGTCCTGATATCCGAGCCGTACACTTCCAGTTCATCCTTGTCGCTGATCTCGATCACGTTGGTGGCTACACAGTCGCTAGGGAGTCCGATTGGTCCTCCTTAGTAGATATATGTACAGTACCCACCTCAAACACATAGCTGGTGAGCTGAGTGGAGGTCCTGATATCCGAGCCGTACACTTCCAGTTCATCCTTGTCGCTGATCTCGATCACGTTGGTGGCTACACAGTCGCTAGGGAGTCCGATTGGTCCTCCTTAGTAGATATATGTACAGTACCCACCTCAAACACATAGCTGGTGAGCTGAGTGGAGGTCCTGATATCCGAGCCGTACACTTCCAGTTCATCCTTGTCGCTGATCTCGATCACGTTGGTGGGTACACAGTCGCTAGGGAGTCCGATTGGTCCTCCTTAGTAGATATATGTACAGTACCCACCTCAAACACATAGCTGGTGAGCTGAGTGGAGGTCCTGATATCCGAGCCGTACACTTCCAGTTCATCCTTGTCGCTGACCTCGATCACGTTGGTGGCTACACAGTCGCTAGGGAGTCCGATTGGTCCTCCTTAGTAGATATATGTACAGTACCTACCTCAAACACATAGCTGGTGAGCTGAGTGGAGGTTCTGATATCCGAGCCGTACACTTCCAGTTCATCCTTGTCGCTGATCTCGATCACGTTGGTGGGTACACAGTCGCTAGGGAGTCCGATTGGTCCTCCTTAGTAGATATATGTACAGTACCCACCTCAAACACATAGCTGGTGAGCTGAGTGGAGGTCCTGATATCCGAGCCGTACACTTCCAGTTCATCCTTGTCGCTGATCTCGATCACGTTGGTGGGTACACAGTCGCTAGGGAGTCCGATTGGTCCTCCTTAGTAGATATATGTACAGTACCCACCTCAAACACATAGCTGGTGAGCTGAGTGGAGGTCCTGATATCCGAGCCGTACACTTCCAGTTCATCCTTGTCGCTGATCTCGATCACGTTGGTGGGTACACAGTCGCTAGGGAGTCCGATTGGTCCTCCTTAGTAGATATATGTACAGTACCCACCTCAAACACATAGCTGGTGAGCTGAGTGGAGGTCCTGATATCCGAGCCGTACACTTCCAGTTCATCCTTGTCGCTGATCTCGATCACGTTGGTGGCTACACAGTCGCTAGGGAGTCCGATTGGTCCTCCTTAGTAGATATATGTACAGTACCCACCTCAAACACATAGCTGGTGAGCTGAGTGGAGGTCCTGATATCCGAGCCGTACACTTCCAGTTCATCCTTGTCGCTGATCTCGATCACGTTGGTGGGTACACAGTCGCTAGGGAGTCCGATTGGTCCTCCTTAGTAGATATATGTACAGTACCCACCTCAAACACATAGCTGGTGAGCTGAGTGGAGGTCCTGATATCCGAGCCGTACACTTCCAGTTCATCCTTGTCGCTGATCTCGATCACGTTGGTGGCTACACAGTCGCTAGGGAGTCCGATTGGTCCTCCTTAGTAGATATATGTACAGAACCCACCTCAAACACATAGCTGGTGAGCTGAGTGGAGGTCCTGATATCCGAGCCGTACACTTCCAGTTCATCCTTGTCGCTGACCTCGATCACGTTGGTGGCTACACAGTCGCTAGGGAGTCCGATTGGTCCTCCTTAGTAGATATATGTACAGTACCTACCTCAAACACATAGCTGGTGAGCTGAGTGGAGGTTCTGATATCCGAGCCGTACACTTCCAGTTCATCCTTGTCGCTGATCTCGATCACGTTGGTGGGTACACAGTCGCTAGGGAGTCCGATTGGTCCTCCTTAGTAGATATATGTACAGTACCCACCTCAAACACATAGCTGGTGAGCTGAGTGGAGGTCCTGATATCCGAGCCGTACACTTCCAGTTCATCCTTGTCGCTGATCTCGATCACGTTGGTGGCTACACAGTCGCTAGGGAGTCCGATTGGTCCTCCTTAGTAGATATATGTACAGTACCCACCTCAAACACATAGCTGGTGAGCTGAGTGGAGGTCCTGATATCCGAGCCGTACACTTCCAGTTCATCCTTGTCGCTGATCTCGATCACGTTGGTGGGTACACAGTCGCTAGGGAGTCCGATTGGTCCTCCTTAGTAGATATATGTACAGTACCCACCTCAAACACATAGCTGGTGAGCTGAGTGGAGGTCCTGATATCCGAGCCGTACACTTCCAGTTCATCCTTGTCGCTGATCTCGATCACGTTGGTGGCTACACAGTCGCTAGGGAGTCCGATTGGTCCTCCTTAGTAGATATATGTACAGTACCCACCTCAAACACATAGCTGGTGAGCTGAGTGGAGGTCCTGATATCCGAGCCGTACACTTCCAGTTCATCCTTGTCGCTGATCTCGATCACGTTGGTGGCTACACAGTCGCTAGGGAGTCCGATTGGTCCTCCTTAGTAGATATATGTACAGTACCCACCTCAAACACATAGCTGGTGAGCTGAGTGGAGGTCCTGATATCCGAGCCGTACACTTCCAGTTCATCCTTGTCGCTGATCTCGATCACGTTGGTGGCTACACAGTCGCTAGGGAGTCCGATTGGTCCTCCTTAGTAGATATATGTACAGTACCCACCTCAAACACATAGCTGGTGAGCTGAGTGGAGGTCCTGATATCCGAGCCGTACACTTCCAGTTCATCCTTGTCGCTGATCTCGATCACGTTGGTGGGTACACAGTCGCTAGGGAGTCCGATTGGTCCTCCTTAGTAGATATATGTACAGTACCCACCTCAAACACATAGCTGGTGAGCTGAGTGGAGGTCCTGATATCCGAGCCGTACACTTCCAGTTCATCCTTGTCGCTGATCTCGATCACGTTGGTGGCTACACAGTCGCTAGGGAGTCCGATTGGTCCTCCTTAGTAGATATATGTACAGTACCCACCTCAAACACATAGCTGGTGAGCTGAGTGGAGGTCCTGATATCCGAGCCGTACACTTCCAGTTCATCCTTGTCGCTGATCTCGATCACGTTGGTGGGTACACAGTCGCTAGGGAGTCCGATTGGTCCTCCTTAGTAGATATATGTACAGAACCCACCTCAAACACATAGCTGGTGAGCTGAGTGGAGGTCCTGATATCCGAGCCGTACACTTCCAGTTCATCCTTGTCGCTGACCTCGATCACGTTGGTGGCTACACAGTCGCTAGGGAGTCCGATTGGTCCTCCTTAGTAGATATATGTACAGTACCTACCTCAAACACATAGCTGGTGAGCTGAGTGGAGGTTCTGATATCCGAGCCGTACACTTCCAGTTCATCCTTGTCGCTGATCTCGATCACGTTGGTGGGTACACAGTCGCTAGGGAGTCCGATTGGTCCTCCTTAGTAGATATATGTACAGTACCCACCTCAAACACATAGCTGGTGAGCTGAGTGGAGGTCCTGATATCCGAGCCGTACACTTCCAGTTCATCCTTGTCGCTGATCTCGATCACGTTGGTGGGTACACAGTCGCTAGGGAGTCCGATTGGTCCTCCTTAGTAGATATATGTACAGTACCCACCTCAAACACATAGCTGGTGAGCTGAGTGGAGGTCCTGATATCCGAGCCGTACACTTCCAGTTCATCCTTGTCGCTGATCTCGATCACGTTGGTGGGTACACAGTCGCTAGGGAGTCCGATTGGTCCTCCTTAGTAGATATATGTACAGTACCCACCTCAAACACATAGCTGGTGAGCTGAGTGGAGGTCCTGATATCCGAGCCGTACACTTCCAGTTCATCCTTGTCGCTGATCTCGATCACGTTGGTGGCTACACAGTCGCTAGGGAGTCCGATTGGTCCTCCTTAGTAGATATATGTACAGAACCCACCTCAAACACATAGCTGGTGAGCTGAGTGGAGGTCCTGATATCCGAGCCGTACACTTCCAGTTCATCCTTGTCGCTGACCTCGATCACGTTGGTGGCTACACAGTCGCTAGGGAGTCCGATTGGTCCTCCTTAGTAGATATATGTACAGTACCTACCTCAAACACATAGCTGGTGAGCTGAGTGGAGGTTCTGATATCCGAGCCGTACACTTCCAGTTCATCCTTGTCGCTGATCTCGATCACGTTGGTGGGTACACAGTCGCTAGGGAGTCCGATTGGTCCTCCTTAGTAGATATATGTACAGTACCCACCTCAAACACATAGCTGGTGAGCTGAGTGGAGGTCCTGATATCCGAGCCGTACACTTCCAGTTCATCCTTGTCGCTGATCTCGATCACGTTGGTGGCTACACAGTCGCTAGAGGGTCCGATTGGTCCTCCGTAGTAGATATATGTACAGTACCCACCTCAAACACATAGCTGGTGAGCTGCGTGGAGGTCCTGATATCCGAGCCGTACACTTCCAGTTCATCCTTGTCGCTGATCTCGATCACGTTGGTGGCTACACAGTCGCTAGGGGGTCCGATTGGTCCTCCTTAGTAGATATATGTACAGTACCCACCTCAAACACATAGCTGGTGAGCTGCGTGGAGGTCCTGATATCCGAGCCGTACACTTCCAGTTCATCCTTGTCGCTGATCTCGATCACGTTGGTGGCTACACAATCGCTGATCGTGTCTAGGCGGCGCTTCTTCGCGAGGGGGTCCGATAGGTCCTTCTGCTGTTGTTCCTTTTCTTTGTCTCTGTTTAGTTGCTGTTCTGTTTGGACAAAGAAAATAACCTATAGCACATTGTAGAATTTATATTTGCGCAAGGTATAGGCGGGGACAAAGTTACGGGGACTAACGTATACCAGAAACGCTTTCGAACAAAATTGCGCATCATTGTTGCAGAATAGTAATTTATCTACTCTCATATCGTAATATTCGAATTATAAAATTCAAAACGAGTTTATATTGGCATACTTTATAAACACAATACCGAAATTTAAAAATAGAATCTTATTATAACACTATTTCTCTAACAAAATAATGCTATAATAGTAGTTTATGAAACTGTTGCATAATGAGGGGTATTAAAACATGAGTGTGTGTTTAAAAACCGAGCCGTAGGCGAGGTTTTTAATAGTTTTCACACGAATGTTTTAATACCTAGTTATGTGCAGTTTCATACACTACTTTATCTACACTCATAAATTGGGATTGAACCTACTAAATACCTCTTTTTGCATTTTCCATGCCATAAAATAGTGATAGCATTTGTCATATACTTTTCTCGACTTTGCTGGTAACAAATTAAGAGTAATTTCCTTCGCCGCACCTAAAATATCGGGCGGAGTCAAATTTTCTTCACATTCACTGATATCAGACATTTCACACACAATAATTTAAATAACTCATGAAATTCAGTACAGCAAAACTTGCAAAACGTATGAATGGCGCCAAAACCCAGCACATCACCGCATTAACCGCGCATGCGCTAAGGCTTAGCACGCACTGCGATCTTTATTCACGCGATTTTTTTCCGCCCATTCTGCGAACTATGTAATTGTATGAAGTTGTTCGCATCGGTAACGAAATCGTGCGGAAATAATTCCGCAAGAAATCGGTGTTTTGCCACAGAATCCACCGCACCACGGCGCGAATTTTATTCCCGAATATTTTGAGCTCTATGAACAGGTAGAAGGAAAGAAAATTCGCGCGAATAAAAATCACAGTGCGTGCTATGTCTAAAGCGGGCATTGTCATAGACAATTTAAAATTGGAATCAAATCTTTTTATAATAGGTACTATAAAATGGCATTACAAAAAAAAAAAATGATGGTAACTCCTTAGTGATTAACTTCTTGGATTTGTCCTGTATCGTAATAGAAAAAAAATTGTTTTATAGCATTATTTTGTTAGGGAAATAGTGTTATAATAAGATTCCATTTTTAAATTTCGGTATTGTGTTTATAAAGTATGCCAATATAAACTCGTTTTGAATTTTATAATTCGAATATTACGATATGAGAGTAGATAAAACATTTTATCTACTCTCATATCGTAATATTCGAATTATAAATTTCAAAACGAGTTTATATTGGCATACTTTATAAACACAATACCAAAATTTAAAAATAGAATCTTATTATAACACTATTTCTCTAACAAAATAATGCTATAAAACAATTTTTTTTCTATTACGATACAGGACAAATCCAAGAAGTTAATCACTAAGGAGTTTCCATCAATTTTTTTTTTTTAAATGCCATTTTATAGTACCTATTACAAAAAGATTTGATTCCAATTTTAAATTGTCTATGACAATGCCCGCTTTACACTTAGCACGCACTGCGATTTTTATTCGCGCGAATTTTGTTTCCATCTACCTGTTCATAGAGCTCAAAATATTCGGGCGAATAAAATTCGCGCCGTGGTGCGGTGGATTCTGTGGCAAAACACTGATTTCTTGCGGTATTATTTCCGAACGATTTCTTTACCGCAATGCGAACAACTTCATACAATTCCATAGGTCGCAGAATGGGCGGAAAAAATCGCGCGAATAAAGATCGCAGTGCGTGGTAAGACTTAGCGCATGCGCGGTTAATGCGGTGATGTGCTGGGTTTTGGCGCCATTCATATGTTTTGCAAGTTTTGCTGTAATGAATTTCATGAGTTATTTAAATTATTGTTTAAAAATGTCTGATATCAGTGAATGTGAAGAAAATTTTACTCCACCCGATATTTTAGATGCGGTTAATTTATTATCAGCAAAGTTGAGAAAAGTATATGACAAATGCTATCACGATTTTATGGCATGGAAAATGAAAAAAGAGGTATTTGGAAGATCAATCCCAATTTATGAGTGTAGATAAAGTAGTGTATGAAACTGCACATAACTAGGTATTAAAACATTCGTGTGAAAACTATTAAAAACCTCGCCTACGGCTCGGTTTTTAAACACACACTCATGTTTTAATACCCCTCATTATGCAACAGTTTCATAAACTACTATTTTTCTATTACGATACAGGACAAATCCAAGAAGTTAATCGCTGCCCAAGACACTCTCTCAGAGAGAAATTTAAGGAGATTAATGTAATGACTGTGCCTTCTCAGTATATTTATGAAAATCTTTTATATGCCCATAAAAATATAAAATTGTTTAAAAAATACAGTGATATCCATAACATAAATACTAGGAATAAACACAAATTTGTAGTACCTACAACTAGGCTCAAGAAAATAGGTGGCTCGTTTAGATGTCAATGTGTACGCTTTTATAATAAGCTTCCAAGCCACGTACAACATCTAAGTCTTAATAAATTCAAATCTTTTATTAAACGTAAGTTGTGCCAGAAAGCGTTTTATACAACTAAAGATTACCTTCAAGACAAAAAGGCTTGGGATTGAGCTGCTCCAATTAATTTTGTTTTTTTTATTATATTTTGCACCGTGAATTTTGTTGTTGTTTTTTTGGTTTTCTTGCAATGACAAGAATATTTACTTTTTAAAGTATTATATTATTTTATATTAATTATTGTGAGTGTGAAGACTATGTGGATCATTCTTTTTTATTTTAATTTAAATTTATCTTAGTTTTTAATCATGGTCTGGCAGTTTGAGTAGTTTATGCGGCCTACCCGAATGTCCTTTCTTTGGTATTGTTCGTCGAATCGTTGAGCTCCTTAAAGTCTGAGTTGAGCTGCTCGGTTATTGACAAATGCGTGCACTGACTGGACAGGTCCACTCAATCTGACTGGTTCTTTCCTCAAAAGACCATTTCAGACATCAGTCTACATGGTCTTCACATGATCTAACCAATATTTTGTCTGGACTTTAAAAGAGACTGTGACCTCTGAGTTTGTTTCGGCCTTTCTTCTCAGAGTAGTCAGATAGGAAACGCCGACCTCATCTAGTTTTAAAAAATATGTTCGACATGTAAAAGTGTTTGTATAAACCAACTTACAGAAATAAAATCATTTATCATTTATTTAACACAATAAAAGTGTTTGTAATATATGTATGAATACTGTTATATTAAATATATTACGTTTATATTCATAAAACATTTATTTACACCAATTATTAAAATTAAATTGAAGAGTCATGTCACATCGATTCGATGAATCACTTATGATTGAGCCTTACCTACAACACTATGCACCGCGCTTGCAACATTTATCATTTAAAACTAAGGAGTTTCCATCAATATTTTTTTTGTAATGCCATTTTATACCCACATCAACACGGTCTAGGGATATTTCATACTCGTGCGTGCCACAGGTGAAGTAGCGGAGAGGCACCGGGGGCCAAGTCGCATCACTACCCCCAGACAAGACCAGCCAGAATTACTGCGCGAGCTCAACCAAATGCAACGGCGACTCAATTGGTCCAAAGGCTGCGAGTGGAACACCAAGTGCTTGTGAGTGACCAAACTGTAAGAAGGCGACTGCATGAAAGCAATCTACGCTCTCGTAAACCACTCCGGGTCCCACCTTTACGGAGAGGCAATCGTGGACGACGATTAGAATGGGTTCGGAACCACGTGGACTGGGGCCGTGAGCAATGGTCCAATGTGCTGTTCACTTCCATCCAGATTCACGAAGGACGCGTATTTGGCGAGTTCCTGGACGATGGAGCCGTCTTTAGAACCCTCAGGAAGTTCACCCATACCAAGGAGGAACAATTATGGTTGGGCAGGAATTCGTCTTGGAGGACGGACGGATCTCGTTTGGGTGCGGGGCAATATGACGGCAGAACGATACGTCCAACAGGTGCTGGGGCCCGTAATCTTGCCCCATAGAACACAAATGGGGCAAGATTTCCTGCTCATGCACCACAATGCCCGGGCACACACGGCGAGAACGGTAGCAGCTTGGTTACATACACACAATGTTAGGGCCTTAGACTGGCCTGCTCAATCGCCAGATCTAAATCCCATTGAGCATGCGTGGGATATGCTGCAAAGAAGAGCTCTGAAGGAAGTTCCTGAAAATCTGGCTACAGAAGA
The DNA here is from genome assembly GCA_964057195.1 of Orthosia cruda. Lineage (NCBI taxonomy): Eukaryota > Metazoa > Arthropoda > Insecta > Lepidoptera > Noctuidae > Orthosia > Orthosia cruda. The sequence continues at coordinate 19,156,252 of OZ059833.1, read as the reverse complement.
TCAACTTTTTGCGCACCTCAGAAGGACATGGGACAATATTCCGCAGCAAGACATTGACAACCTTGTTCTGAGCATGCCGAATCGTTGCCGATGTGTTATGAACATCATAAGCGCTTTCTCAGACTACTAACTTCAAGTTTATAAACACAAATTAAATGATTTTTCTATGTTTTTCAGTTTTTACTCATAAATTAAAAGTTAATTCATATACGGTTTCCGTCTATGCTTCATTTTTTTTTCCATAAAATTCTGAAATTTTAATCGAAGTACCTTAACCATTATTAAAAAATGGTAGAATATTAAATAACGTTTCTTTTAAATATATACATGTCATATAAATAATTAACACATTGATAGTAATTCGCTTTTTTTTAAATATCCCTAGACCGTGGAGATGTGTTTAGTACCTATTATAACAAGATTTGATTCCAATTTTAAATTGTCTATGACAATGCCCGCTTTAGACTTAGCACGCATTGCGATTTTTATACGCGCGAATTTTGTTTCCTTCTACCTGTTCATAGAGCTCAAAATATTCGGGCGAATGAAATTCGCGTCGTGGTGCGGTGGATTCTGTGGCAAAACACGGATTTCTTGCGGTATTATTTCCGCACGATTTCTTTACCGCAATGCGAACAACTTCATACAATTCCATAGGTCGCAGAATGGGCGGAAAAAAATCGCTCGAATAAAGATCGCAGTGCGTGCTAAGCCTTAGCGCATGCGCGGTTAATGCGGTGATGTGCTGGGTTTTGGCGCCATTCATACGTTTTGCAAGTTTTGCTGTACTGAATTTCATGAGTTATTTAAATTATTGTTTAAAAATGTTTGATATCAGTGAATGTGAAGAAAATTTGACTCCGCCCGATATTTTAGATGCGGCGAAGGAAATTACTCTTAATTTATTACCAGCACAGTCGAGAAAAGTATATGACAAATGCTATCACGATTTTATGGCATGGAAAATGCAAAAAGAGGTATTTAGTAGGTTCAATCCCAATTTATGAGTGTAGATAAAGTAGTGTATGAAACTGCACATAACTAGGTATTAAAACATTCGTGTGAAACTATTACAACACACACTCATGTTTTAATACCACTCATTATGCAACAGTTTCATAAACTACTATTATGCAACGGTCATATAATAGGTGTTATTAAAACACGAGTGTTGATAATAGTGTCACACAATATTTTTAATACCAATAAATTATATGCCGTTGCATACACTATTTTATCTTCACTCATACAGTTGAAATAAAACATAAGTGGAAACGGAAAAAATATGTGATATGGCGGGCAATTTAGATTCTCATTGCGCAGCACTCACTGCGCAGCGCGCGGATCCATAGACAATGACAATGACACAATGACACAATTTTTCTACATTAAGGTTCAACTAGTCGACGGCACGAACTATTTTGAGCGCGAGGTTAAAATGCATGCCATCTCATCCGACCACACGTGCGAATGAGATAAATGCTCATCAGAGCAGTAAGAAGCTAGTTCGCGTACGAATTAGCACTTTTGCAAATTTGTATTGAAATGGATGATGATTTTGGACGAAAACGAGCGCGCGAAATTTTATAAACAGACCTTTGGGAGTCTAGATATCATGAAAAAACTACTAAATGTATATTTTCAAAATAAAATTATTTGCATTGTTGAATTACTAATCTATCCCTGTATGGAGGCCGCTTTCCAATTTTTCTTCTTCTTATAGTATTTATTTCCGCCCTAAGTAATTTTAACGCATCTTTGCGTTAAAATTAGTGTTGAAATATGGAACTTCCGACGCTCATAACTTTCAAATATTTTAGTTTTTAACTTTTTTTGTTTCCTTACAGGGCTAAATAATGATGACACAAATTGATATAATTTTTTATTTTGAACGTACATCGTGAAACAGTGGAGTAATCGCTAGACTACGTTTGTATGGATGAATGATCGACTAGTGTAACCATAAGTCAATCAATGAGCGAGAATGAGAAATACGCGCCAATAAATAAAAAAGTAAAAGTGTGCTATAGAAATTAAAAAGTTATTTTGAAATGGTATTTTTTTTAATTTTACATATCCACGAAAATAAAGTACGTGTTTATACAATATTTACAATATATTTTGAATTCATATTTGGAACATTATGTTGTGAGTAACAGCAACATTCCACGCAATATTTTTGAGTATTGAGACATCGTTTTACTGCGAAATTGTGTCATTTGGGCCAATCAGTAAGCTCGTAGAAAAGAATTAATGGTTGGTCGATTTGTGCTAAGCTAGTGGAGGTCTATCTGGGTGACCATATTTTCATACCAGTCCAGCAATGTCATTTGAAGATCTTTGTCAGTCGTTACCGGTAACCAGCACCTAAAAGTCTGACAACAGATTTTACCTAGTAACTGGGTTGTCAAGATCAGATAAGCAGTAGCTCCATGATTCAGGTGCACCCGGTTACACAACCAAAATATGGTTGGAAAAAGGCTAGGCAGATGATGATGACACTTACCAGTCTCTGAAACGGTGAGGTCCACAGTGGCTTCTAACGGCTTGTCCACTGAAAACAGCATTCTGTTCTCTCTCTCAGTAACTCTCAGTAGGAGAGAGTTCCCCAAACGAGATCCCAGGAACAAAAAGTCTTCTTCTATAATGCACATCTGTGGCAGAAATTATTTACTTTAATTAAGCGAATTAATAAATAATAAAATAAGTAGAGTTTGAATAGAGTTTGAGAAGAGTTTGAGTTGAGTTTGAATAGAGTTTGAGTAGAGTTTTAGTTGAATTTGAGTTGAGTTTTAGATGAGTTTGAGTAGAGTTTGAGTTGAGTTTTAGTTGAGTTTGTGTAGTTTGAGTAGAGTTGAGTTTGAGTAGAGTCTGATTAGTTTGAGTAAAGTTTGAGTCGAGTTTAGGTGAAGTTCGAGTTGAGTTTTAGATAGTACTTACACAGGTAGTAAGCACGGAGGCGGCGGCCCTGTCGAGATGGAAGCTGCGGACAGTACGCACGGAATCTGCCAGGAGAGTCAGAACGTACAACTGACCTCCGCGCAGGGAGAGGGCTAGGCGACCCTCTCCTAGGGGAGCCACGCATGACCCGTCTAGGGTTATGCATACGCCTTCTTGGATTCCTGTAAAAGACAGGTGTTTTAGTATAAAGCAGTAGGAGAATAGAATAGAAGAACATTTATTTAACACAGAGTAAAAAACAAGAACAATAACAAAAATATGTAACGTGGTGCTGTCATTATGGCTGTCACTGGCGAAAAGATGGCCATTCTTACTGAGTGTTTGTGTTTTGAGTGGTTTTTGACAGCATTATGTTTTTGACATCATTATGTTTTTGACATTTTATGTTCTTGACATCATTATGTTTTATACAGCATTAGCACGTTTCACAGGGTTTTTAAACTATTGTCATATTTGTCATGTTATAAATAAGAGATACCAGGCTTTAACCGAGAACAAATTCAAACACAGAACTGCACATTATTTGCAGTTCTTTGCTCGAATTTACAGTTTACTAATAGAGGAAAAAATTGAATAATAATGACAAACACGAGATTCGCAGCCAGTATTCCTAGTTGAAGACACTACAAATAAGACCAATCAAAAGTAAAATAATATTAACAATCAAGAAACTTCTAGGATACTTACTGAGTGGAAAGTTAGTTGTATGTGTTGCTACGCTATTCAGTGATACTCCATACGGAGGTACCGACTGATTCAGGTATATGAGTGAGTTCACAGCCATTATAAGACATCCACCTGTAAATAAAAACAAAAGAAGAATTTAGAATAAATCTACAGCATAAGTTTTACACTGAAATACACATGGTATTAAAAATTACTTGTTTACTAAAATGCTGAAACATACATACATAAATTCACGCCTTTTTCCCGTGGGGGTAGGCAGAAAATGCAGAAGGTGCCGACCTGCTACTTCCTACTACTTCTTCGATCCTTACATACTTCTTTTACTTCACTCAAGTTCATACATCTAGTCATACACACACGCCGGTTATGAGTACTGCTTACCTGGCCTTTCTTAAGAACATCATCTATAAGGTCTATGTATGTCTTTATAGGGCGTCCCCCCCCCCTCCCCCGGCGATTCCATTCACCTTGTAAATACCTTTCGTTAGTCGCCTTTCATTCATCCTCTAAACATGGCCAAAAAGCTTATTATATTTATTTATTATAGCACTCTTCGTGTTGTGTTCTTGAGTGGACACCACGAATTGGTATGCTCACGAATAATAGGTGGATCTTTGCAGGGTGGCTGGTAGCAGCCGAATGGGAGTTGCCGAAAATCGAAAAAATTGACGACTTTGAGAGCTCTAAGTCTAGCAGTGGACTGAAGGCTCATGATGATGTTGCTAATAATACCACTCTTCATGTGTGTAAAATAATCATACTGTCTTCATGCACACACACAATTTTTGTACTTCTAGGGGTTGCATCTGCTTGATATAAGTATGGTTTTCTGCTATAGTTTTAAAGGTAAGAATATTAATTACATTATAGTAAGAAGCATTTTTGACATTATACTAAAAATGCTTCTGCTTACTTCTAACTATGTTTGTACTTAACCTAAAGGTGTTCGAAGTAAAATTGTTTGGGTGTATAGTAGGTGACATAAACTCTGGCTTCGTAAAAATAAAAATAAAAACTTTCCCTGCAGTTTTAATGGGACAAATTGTCAAGCACGCGTTATCTGCTGTGATTGGCTGTTGAAAATTCATTCAACCAATCATGATAACGCGTGCTTGACAATTTGTCACATTAATTCTGCGATAAATTAGAGCTGAGAAACTCGGGGTAAGCTACACAGGCTACACTATTGTAAAGTGGCAGAGGCTATTTTGTAAAAATGCACGATTCCTGTAGAACAAAGCTAGTATGATCTGTAGTATATAAAGTTGTAACTTACCCAAAGGCTTCTGAACGGGCACAGCCCTAAGACAATCAAAAGGCAGATGCGCGGTGGCCCAAATAACAGGATGCACGCGAGCACTCATGTTGAGACTCACACCGCACATCGCGCAGGTATCGTTTCGGACGGCTGTGCGACTGGAATTAACGCACATAAATATAAAACAATATATCCGAAGAGACACCCACAAAGGTCCTAATTACAGGTTAAGGCGCTATATACGCCCCAATGTTAACGCAGTACTGGCCGTGCACCCGCTCGATGCCAAAATATCAATATTGAACCTCCTTTTGAATAGTTTTGTTTGCAAAATATTATTTGATTTACATATGCTATGTTAGTTATGAAGAAATTTCAGCCATCAATTTCTCAGTGTAAAAATATTTTTAAACATCAAAGTCGTTTTGGAGGAGTTTCCAAAAGTTGAGAACACGAGAAAACCTTGTGTTCAAAATTATGTAAATGGTTTTTTTTTTTTTCACAACTTTTAACCTAGCTGTTACTAAGGAGTATGCTTTAGAAAGTTACCGTTTTACGGCACAAAAAAAGGGTATGTCGGCCCTTAAGCGAAGAAACCATATTTGAAAACTAACATACTATGAGAAATTCTGTAAATTCTTGTGCAATCTCGCTAGAAAAAAAAAATATATATAAAGCTATCCACGCGCGTCACGTGACTCTTAACACATTGATGTATGGTTTAAATTGGAATGCTACATAACTTTAAACAAGCAATTTTTGTATGTATGTATATAATCTGAATCTCGGAAACCCCTCCAACGGTTTTTATGAAATTTTGTATGTATAAAATATTTATGAAATTAATAAATTATGTATAAATCGATCTAACTATTTATATTTATTTATTCATTTTTAGGAAACGTCGTTGTCTCCATTTTCACCTGAGCGGAGCTCGGTCGCCCAGGTACTTTATACTATTGGTGGAGTTTTTTGTCCGTTTTGGAATTTCTTGTCCGTTCTCCTCCATAACAAGCATCGGCCACATAGCCACTAGACGCCTAATGCTTGATCTAATACATCAAAACAATTCTGTCAACAAGCTGAGGTATGAGGGACGGGATACTGCGCTCTGATTGGTCCCTTACCAAGGTCATACGCATCATTAAGGGTGGGACAGATTTAAATAAAACCAGAAAGGTATCGATTATTATAAATAGTATTTGTATTTTTTTAAAATTAATATTACCTTTTTTATTATTAGTTATACGGCGTTTTAACATTTTAGTAATAACAAAAAATGCTAATTAACTAAAAAAACAAAGCAACATTCTAAAGGTAAACATACTTTTTTTCGGTTGTTGGTTCTTAAATATAGTAATATTAAATATTAGTAAAAAACGTAATCAAAAAATCGTTTCACAATTAATAAACTATTCAATTTAATGTCTGTATTTGTAAGGTTTCTAGTTCTATCGATAACAGTTTTGTTCATAGGATATGGTGCTTCACTAGTTCTGTTTACGAAATTATAGAGGACAAGAGATAGCGAAAAAAATACTTTAAAAAGAAAGAGACGCAAACATGCGGTGGGCGTGTTCACCTACAAACTTGACCAGTATAATATGAACTACGATAAATAATATTAGAAAATAAATCTTATTATGTTTATGTAACTATTAACTTATCAATGAAATGTTATGTTATTTTTTCGGAAACTCGATGTCTGGCTGTTATTACTATAGCAACTTATTGTACAAGAGGCCATTATAATATTTATTTCATCAATTTTTTATTGACTGACACGGAAGTGTTTATGGCTCACAGAAGTGGTCGCTACTAATTCGAAATTGTCGAGTGGTGATCAGTATTACCTGTATATGATCTTTTTAGTCATATGTGTTGACAGTCATCGCTCGCCTGTTATTAGGCGTCTAGTGGCTATGTAGTCGATGATAACAAGCTACTTTGCCGAATGGACGGTAGAATCAATTATTATTAACTTTATATTTTTGACGTTCAAAAGTGCCGCTTTCAAAACTGACAGCTGCCGATGAGCTTATTTTTTTTTAATGTTGCAAGCGCGGTGCATAGTGTTGTAGGTAAGGCTCAATCATAAGTGATTCATCGAATCGATGTGACATGACTCTTCAATTTAATTTTAATAATTGGTGTAAATAAATGTTTTATGAATATAAACGTAATATATTTAATATAACAGTATTCATACATATATTACAATAGTAGTTTATGAAACTGTTGCATAATGAGGGGTATTAAAACATGAGTGTGTGTTTAAAAACCGAGCCGTAGGCGAGGTTTTTAATAGTGTTCACACGAATGTTTTAATACCTAGTTATGTGCAGTTTCATACACTACTTTATCTACACTCATAAATTGGGATTGAACCTACGAAATACCTGTTTTTGCATTTTCCATGCCATACAAACGTGATAGCATTTGTCATATACTTTTCTCGAATTTGCTGGTAATAATTTAAGAGTAATTGCCTTCGCCGCGTCTAAAATATCGGGCGGAGTCAAATTTTCTTCACATTCACTGATATCAGACATTTTTAAACAATAATTTAAATAACTCATAAAATTCAGTACAGCAAAACTTGCAAAACGTATGAATGGCGCCAAAACCGAGTACATCACCGCATTAACCGCGCATGCGCTAAGGCTTAGCACGCACTGAGATCTTTATTCGCGCGATTTTTCCCGCCCATTCTGCGACCTATGTAATTGTATGAAGTTGTTCGCATTGCGGTAAAGAAATCGTGCGGAAATAATACCACAAGAAATCCGTGTTTTGCCACAGAATCCACCGCACAACGGCGCGAATTTTATTCGCCCGAATATTTTGAGCTCTATGAACAGCTAGAAGGAAACAAAATTCGCGCGAATAAAAATCGCAGTGCGTGCTAAGTCTAAAGCGGGCATTGTCATAGACAATTTAAAATTGGAATCAAATCTTTTTGTAATAGGTACTATAAAATGGCATTACAAAAAAAATATTAATGGAAACTCCTTAGTGATTAACTTCTTGGATTTGTCCTGTATCGTAATAGAAAAAAAATTGTTTTATAGCATTATTTTGTTAGAGAAATAGTGTTATAATAAGATTCTATTTTTAAATTTCGGTATTGTGTTTATAAAGTATGCCAATATAAACTCGTTTTGAATTTTATAATTCGAATATTACGATATGAGAGTAGATAAACACTTTTATTGTGTTAAATATGAAATCAACAATAAAATAAATGCGATCGATAAAACGAAGTCTGACATAAATGAGTACAAACTAAATAAGGGCCACTAGTTTCATAACAAATGTATTTTTTTGCCGTGACTTAGTTCCATTTTCGATCTACTTCGATTTTCGATTAACTTTCGATCACTCAGGATAGTCAGGACACGACACTATTTTTATGTAAACAACCTCCCAAATGTCAGTTTAGTCTACAAAACTAAAAATCACAGTATAGTTGAAATAAAGAACTTTTGTCTTTGTCTTTGGTGGTGCAACTACAGTCTTCGTCAGTTATGTTTAGGTCCCATGTAATAGGGGGCGACCCTATTGTTATCAACCAGGCAAAAGTGCAAACCCTATAACATTTTGCCCGACACAGGCATCAAACCCAGAATGCTCAGCAGTAGCACCTAGTCAGATGGGAGTTTTCCAATCAGAAACAGTGTGACTGCGGAACCACCCTACAGATGCCCCATCTCCTGTCCTGCTCCTTGTGTAAAAACACCTGCACCATGCAAGACCTTTGTGAGGCCAGTGTTACGGCTATCAACGTGGCTGAATACTTGTCGAAGAAAATTTTGTGTAGGAATCATCGACACGAAGAAGAACAAGTAGCACTTGCTACGAAGCAGTTCATATTCATAAATATAAAACAACTTACCCAGCAAAAGTCCTGACCGGTTCATAAAGTATCAGCAGCGTTGGTTCATAGTAACCGTGTAGGAACTGTATGTCAAGAATATTGTCTATCTTCTCGTCAAGGTCCTTTAGTACTATCACGTAGGACGCTAGGGTGGGAGCACGGTTGATTGGTTGAGTCGGTTGCTGTAACAGAAAGAAGTAGAGTTAAACATGGGTTGTTTGTTTGATCTAATAAGATATCAAGAGGGAATTAAAAAAAAACCCAACTGCTTAAAAAGCGAACCAAAAGACGTAAACAAGAAAAAATCATGCTGTGCAGTCGGAGTATACCACGGAACAGAAAAAACAGTGGAAATGCAAAGTAGGCGTGGCACGCGTGTCACTAATAAGCGCTATCACGCAAAAGCGATTCCAGTCGTGTCCTAACATCGCGTCGAGTAGCTAGACTCGCGTCAAATTTATGTTTACGTAACTATGCCGTTTTGTTCCAGTTTATAGTTCAAAAATGACAGTAGGAGAAAGAATTATAAAAATAACTCCAATTTCGTATCATCAGTAAAAACGATTTTATTTGTTTTCTAATAAAATCTTAGTAAATTTCTATTTCATTTACTATTAATTTAATAAAACGTCTAGTTAAAATCAACCTTACGCGATTAAAATAAAGTTTATCTAGGATTGAATGTATTCACTATTTCGTTCTCGAAAGTTCTTCGCTACTCAATTAGGGATGTACTCGGGTCGGTATTGATTTTATAGATGGATATCGATAAAAGAAAATAGGAACCTATATTTTTCTTTTATATTAGGTGGCATATGCATAATAATTATTACAATGATTGTTTGTGCAGCAATTTCTTGAAAGCACTAAATGAAAAAGCCTTCTGATTTTAAGATTTCCCAAAGACGCTAGCGTCAAAGAGAAATGGATAGATGCAACGGGTAGAGTTAATTGGGTGCCATCCAAATCAAGCACGATAAGCTCTGAACATTTTTTAGGAGTTGATATATTAAACCGTTTTTTGTTTTAGCGATTTTATGTTTAAATAATACTACGCCATTCATACTACAGTTTTACTGAACACCATACAAGGTTTATTATTTCGAATTAAGAAATCGGGTATCTATCGATATCGATAATGTAATTAAAAATGCAAGGTTACTTCCCTGGTCGAGTAGTAGATATCGACCTATGACACGAATGTCAACCTTTCATTAAACGTAATAAAGTTTATAATTGCAACCACTGAGAATACCGCCATCTATGGTCGGGTAGCGGAAATTACTTGACAATCGAACCTAGTTTGACTTTGGATTACAAAACGTCGTAAATACTTTCTGCACTAACGCAAAATAAATCTTATTTAAAGTGCGTGAACATTTATTTCCAGATGTAAGATCTGTGACTTATGCTTGTTTTGACTAAAATTAAAACGACAAATCAAACGATCGGCTTATTTGTAGTGCATTATACGATTATCAGTTTATTTGTGTAAGTTTGGTGACACCGGTTCCCATAGTAATTTTGCTGCATTGCACTTCCACTGTTTTTTCTGTTCCATGGAGTATACATATTCGCGAGCTCTTTTTTTTATTTAACACACACGAGTCCAAAAGCCGCCATTTTTATATTTTCCATTTTATTTTAGCCAATGACACTCGCAGGGTTAAGACAAATCGATTGACGTACGAATCATCAAAATCGGCCAACGCGTTTGGTCTCTGGAACGCCACATAGGAACAAACATACATTAATACAAAATACCATACAATAACCTTAATTTTTTTGAGTGCTGACTCGTAGTCACACCAGGTTATCACACCAGTGTGACAAATTGGATTTTTTTTCTCGTTTGTCACACCACTGATTTTTCCACACCATTTATTCCTAACTAGTGCTGTCCTAGTTATACTAAAGGGTTTTTCAACTTTGCAGACTCGTAGTCACACCAGATTATCACACAGTATGACAAACAGGGTCTTTTTCTCGGGTTTTTTTTTTCCAATAAGGGCGGGTAGATGTTGAAATGAAATAAAAGAAGCTGTGGTATTAACAAAATTCTTTTTTTATTTGGAAAGCACACTTATGCCATTAATTGTGGAATATGATATGACATCGTTCAAATGCCCGCCTCGGCTGGAAAAAACATCCTGATTGTCACACTGGTGTGATAACCTGGTGTGACTACGAGTCAGCACTGATTTTTTTAACCTTTTAGCCTTTGCAAATAATTTAAAAGCAAGTTATGAAAATAAATAAGTGTAGCATATCCACAGACAATTCTTAACCTGTGTCTCATCAGTCAAAAGTAGCAATAGCAAACAAAATATTTTTGAACCCATTTTTTTATTTCACTGTTAATATACTCACAGATTTCTTGCTATCAAGCGGTTTAGCCTCCAAGGGATCGCCATCCTCGTTAGTAATATCTTTCCTAAACGGTAACACAGCCAGTTTCTTGCCGTACAGTAACATTACTGCACATCGGGCTTCAGGGTCCACACGGATCCATGGAATGTGGGGGTGGGTTGTCCAGCCATTCTGGAAAACACATAGTTATTAATTATTGACGACACGGTATGCACATTAGATGATCAATTAACAAACTGCTGCATGTTGTTTCAATATTTGTAAACAAACCCAGAATACAGTAGAAATTCCTAGAGTGGGGCAATGAATAAAAAAAATTTGAATGAAATAAATAATTACTAGAATGCCAAATATTATTATTGTTTTAATAATTTTCATAAAATCATGCATGACTTAATAAGGAAAATGAGTAAGCAGGAATACCTGGCAATTCATAGGGTCAGTAAAGATAACTGCACAATGTATATGATTGCATAAAATATTGCTTTTATGCATACTAAGTGAAATCTCAAATGTTCTTTTCAAGAGCTTACCTTCATATCATCCTCCTCAAAATAATGCATGCTCAACGTAATCAGGTTATCGGTCTGCGGATCATACTGTAGCACGGAAAGCTTGGCTTCCCTGAACGACACCAGCAGCAGATCTCTACCAGCACTGGGACAGCGGACGGACGCCAGGGACATTACGTTACCCCACATTGTGTAGGAGGCAAGGCATTCTAGTTTCATTTTTGGAGGGATGGGCTGGCCAGCTAAAATAGATTTATCACAGTTTCAAACTTTGGACTGTTTCTGTATAGTGTATTTGGGTTAAGAATGTGTCAATCCTTACATTAAAAACAAAGTGTTTTCAGGCTAGAGTAGAATTTGACAAATACTCAACTTCAAATTCATCACTCATAAAGTAGTTTTAAGGAAGTTTTATTAAGAATCTGGACTACTCAAAATTATTGCTGAATAGGCCTAGCTGGGTCGTATTGCTTTTTCTGAAATTCATATCCTAATCAGATTTATAGTTACAATATCTGATTTCAAAACTATGTTTATATTTATATATCTACTTTTATAAAAAGATAAAGATATCAATATCTAGATATTGTGTGTACATGTATGTACTTTCAAACCTGATCCGATATGCTGTTTTTTGGATGGGACCATATTTGTTGAGAATCGGTATTGTAGATTAGTATATTATTCCGAGCTAATGTTGATACTGTACTTGTAGTTTAGTTATTATTTTAAATTTTTGTTTTTGTTTTCTGTAAGATCAGTTCAGCACAATTTGCTCTTAAAATGAAATTGCTGTAAATGATCTATTAATGTACATGATTTTATCTAATTAGAATAAAAGGTTAGTTTAAAGGTTAGTTATGTGGTCGAACCGAAGCTAATGAGGATCGAGTGGTACATGAATATCTAGATTTTGTAATACATAGTTTTCCAAATTCCAAAGTGACAGTAAGAGGTTTGTAGATATTGTACTGATATATAGTTTACGGTTTGTAACACCCACCTCTATTGCTGAATGACAGATGCCTAAGAGAATAACTAAGAATGTAAACCATGTAGTAGTCTTACAAGAGATTTGCCAACTTAAAAAACAAAACAGAAATTCAAAGTAAGGAGTACTTTAACATTGATAATATTCGCAAAATTTTACATATAACTGATTCCAGTTTTAATTTTCCAAAAACACAAATTCTTAATGCTTAGATGAACTTGAATAAAAACTTACCGGCGTTAACCTCTTTGGTAGGGCCTTCAGGTAGCAACCTGAAAACCTTGAGGATATTTGCTCCAGCGGTGACGAGGCACGTATCCTCATTGTTGAAGAAGCAGCAGCTCACGGCATGCTCAATTCCCGTAGCAGGGTGTGTTTGCCGGCAAATCGAAAACATTTTTGCAGTCTCGTCCTTTTTAGGTTATGTTATTATAATCACTTAAAATTGAAACTATAGATACGTAATCACTACTAGTCACTGTTTTCACATATTTAATGGAATTGCTAATACATTTTATTAAGATTTGAGTGTTTCTATAAAATGTTTATTTGTATTGTTGCGTCGCTTCTTGCTTGACAGTTTGACACTTCAACAAAATAGTGAGCGTTCTGAATCTGAAACTTTAACAAATGAAACGAAAACAATAAAACTTGGAATCATGAATAAACAAAAATCTAAAATGTTCCTGACTTCCTTGTACTTAGATAAATTGTTCAAGACCCGATATATAAGTTTATCTGTGATCAAAACTCTTCAAATTTCAGTGCAGCATTGATATTAAGATATACTTTTTAGGTTATTGATTTCGTAGTCGAACTTTTCGAACGCATACTAGAAAAACTGCCTACAGATAAACTAAGATAATCAGTTGTTTTTTTCAGTGAAAGAAAAATATCTTGAAAAAGGGTTTCAGATATTGTACTCGTTGGGTTTGAGAACTCCACCACCTTTTTCAGGACTCAACAATTTTTAAACCACATTTTAATAAAGAATGTCTGTAATTCTATTTCTTAATCTGTATACAACGCGAATGAAGGAGGGTGTTCAATATTCATTGATTCATTCTTCCGCCAGTACGGCGGGGGGCCCGTAGTTGATAAATTCTAAACGCGTTTAGTCTCTAGAACGCCACACACATAGGAACAAACATACATAGACTGATAAAAACACCCTCCTTCGTCAGGTAAGGGTATTTGGATCCTTGGTAGATCTTGGTTTGTTTAATGTTTTAGGTTCAAAACAGTATGTACCTATGTATGTCCGGGATTTTCTTAAAATTACCTACAGCAATAGGTTTGCAATTTCATAATTCTCAACATAGTTTCAAGTTCATGAATGATCTCAGGAAGTCAGGAGTCTTATAATTTACGGCTGGATCAGCGGTTTCATGAAGGTAGAACTTATTTGGTAGGAACATGGTATGCAGGTACCTACCTACTTTTTACCGACTTCATTGATGTATGTCCTAACGCTTAAAGGATCCATGAATTCTGAGCAGCTGTAAACGATGCACTTTTCATTTGCTTAGATATGACTGTCCAACCGCTGGGCACAGGCTTCCCTCATATCGTTCCAGGTCAAACCAGCTTTTGTGGTGCTTTTCGCCTTCGCTTTATAGATCGGCCTCACTGACGCCTTCCATTTTTTGAAACCCAAAGCGTGGAGACTTGCCCAGCGGTCATTATACATGCGATCTACGTGACCTGCCCAATCCCATGCTTTTATTATATAAAAAAACAAACAAAGACAATTTGGTAAATATATTTACTCATACCATTAACTACCTACAAAAAAGAGCAAATTATTTCTAGGATTTTTAAACTAAAATACGTATTACAATTAAATCAAAAATTTAAAAAAAAAAACCGGCCAAGTGCGATTCGGACTCGCGCACGAAGGGTTCCGTACCACTATCGCAAAAAACGGCAAAAAATCACGTTTTTTGTATGGGAGCACCACTTAAATATTTATTAAATTCTGGTTTTAGTATTTGTTGTTATAGCGGGAACAGAAATACATAATCTGTGATAATTTCAACTGTCTAGATATCAAGGTTCATGAGATAAAGCCTGGTGACAGACAGACAGACAGACGAACCGCGGAGTCTTAGTAATAGGGTCCCGTTTTTACCCTTCGGTACGAAACCCTGAAAACCAATAATGTATTTAACTAATTTATATAAATCGTTGCAGATTTCTCATGCAATTTGTATTGGACGTGGGTACCAAAAGTTATAAAATCTAAAAATATAAAATTAAATCATTAATTAAAATAATCAGCATGAATATAATTTCATTCATTATATACAAAAAGTACATGTTGGAAAAGGAACTTAAATATGACATAATATTTGAGTATAATGGCCCCAGCTCGCATGCGAGTTGCATTACATTGCGGGCTACCGAGGTATAGTGTGAACAATCACTTGATCATGCCCCGTAATGTAATTTAAACTTGCATGCCAGTTGCTTACAGGTGGAAACGCAGCCTTAGTCTGCTCTAGCGTCAAGGGGTTCGGCAGAGCTTTAGACGGAATTTAGGCATGGCAGACATCTTAACATTTATTGAGCCAGTGATTTAGCCTTAGTATAGTCACACATGCCAGAGGCGTAGCTACGGTATAGCTAGGTGGTGCCGTGCCTGGGGGGCCCACGACCGCCATGAAAGATTGCTGCATTGGTACTTAGTATAACTAGTAAGTACTAACTTAGCTTTGCTTTTTGCCCTACAGTGGATGATAGTTATGCACCTTTAATGAATATTTACTTTACACTAAATAGGGCACGATTTTCATTTTTGCCCCGCAGCCCTTGTTGATTACATAGCTACGCCACTATTTCAGACTTTGACAGCACCTTTATTTCGAGTCTTGTCTTATTGCGTATTTACTGTCTTGCGATTGACCGTTCAATAAAAGTCAGAACATTATATTATAACCGAAGTACCTGTACAAGTTTGTATCAGGCTAAACAGGAATTAAAAATCTCTCGACTAACAAGCAGAGCAAGATGTTACTCGAAGCAAGAGTTAAGGTCTGCTAAAGAAAATACGAGAGGTCTGAGAAGTAGGTACAGTTCTCGCCAAACTTCTTGGCCGCCCTGAAGTTGGCTACAAGTAAATCTCATACAAAAACAGGGCCGTTTTGTGCCTTGAGCTTCCGGAAAGCCAACTTGAGGGCGGCCCAGAAGTTTGGCGAGGACTGCAGTCAGCTTTACTCCACAAATAACAAACATTGATATATTTATGTATACTTTAATGTAGGTACACCAGAATATAACAAACAAAATCAAACTAATAACTAAAACACATACAACGGGAATGAACTGTGAGAGGCTAAGGCATAAGTTCACCTTTAGTAAACACACATTTTACAAGTTAGGGACCGTTCAAGTATTACGTAAGCACTATAGGGGGGATTTATGCTTTGCTAATTTTTGATGACATGGGGGTTGGGGGGGTCTAGATGGTGATTACGTCAGCAGTAATTACTTACTTTTTTACACATTTGACAAACCCACACATTGTCTATGGTTGAAAACGAAACGCATATTCGGGGATTCCCAAAAATATAGAACCGACTAGGGGAATTACCGCGTGCTATTCATTTGTCTAAATTTCTTCCGTCAATCTATTGCTATAGAGCTTTGCTTACCTTTGTTGTCAATTATGAGCGGCGGGGGGGAGGGGGGGGGGGAGGTTTAATATTGTAATAAATCTGCTTACGTAAGTCTTGTACGGCCCCTTATGTTTAAGATCCAGGGACGTGCCTATTGCCACTAACCGGGCACACAACCTGGTTCCAGACTGCTACTGAGAAATTCCAAAAGGAAAAGCCCGATAATACTTTGAGACCCGGGAATCAAACCCAGGACCTCATGTTTAGCAGTAGCGCTCGCGACATCTGGACCAGCGAGGCAGTCATTGCTAGATTTCTATTAAAAATAAGGCAAGAAATATATTTTATGCGTCCTTTGGGCCATCAGTTATTGAGCCATCGGTTCTTACTTGACGCCCTGACGCGCATTTTATAGTTCCCGCTAATCATCTTGGCCTGAAGTTGGCTTTCCGATGCGCAAGGCGCGGCGCGGTGCTGTTTTTGTATGAGATTTATTACTGCGCAACCATTGTAGCCAACTACAGCGCGGCCACGAAGTTTGGCGAGAACTATACTAGACCTACAGCTGCCAATCAATGTCTATCATTGCAGCTCTCAAAACTTCAAACGCTTGAAACGGCTTTTCTTCCTAACAGCTACTGTATAGATATCATATTATTATATGCGCACTTATAGTAAGTGACCATAGACTCAAGACATGGTGTAATTCTATCAGCGATAACGATTGATCCAAAGACAAGCGCTACGGAAAGGTCACGTGGTTAATCTATTACATTACGACTTCTCGGATCACATAGACACAGATTTAGTCCACAGAGTACTTTTTTTATATAGTTGAGTACAAGCAACGTGTCAAATTCTCTAGGATGTGCGCAAATTCGCGCGTATTTAGTGAGGAAGTCGTCTTCGTGCGTATGTAAGTGTTCTTAGTAGTGAGGGAATTATAGACATTATTGTCGCTTTGATTTGCGATACAATCGAGTTCGCACCCATCAGAGCGGTTTAATTTATTTTGATAGAAATATGTACATTATGATGTAGAGAGAGGGGCTAATATGCTATTTAAACTGACCAGTCTCTTCGCTTTGGACTCCTTCGTCATTCGTTATGGCTGATGTCGTTATGAAGAATGTCTAAAATCTTTTGTGAGACAATTAAAACTACGTATAATAGGTATAATAATAAAAATAAGTGGAAAACGAGGCAAACTAAAATATATAATTATGTAAATAAATATATACAAACACTAGTATTGAGCAGAATCGCTGCGTATTTGGAACCATACACCGAATCAAAATTTAAAACTAACGAAAATTGACAAAAGTTTAGTGACAATTTCTTGAGAACATAGTCTGTACATTATATATCGGAGAAAAGTGCAGTATCTACATACTAGATTTATAAATTACAAGACATTGAAGGCAATCTTAACATTATTTGAATTATTATTTCATGCATCTATTGGATAAAATACTATTGTTTACAGACATTGAACTTTACAGAATCGTTTTTACGTAAAAACACAAAATAGTCCAGCTATTACTATTCACAACATTAATATAGTAATACACTTTGTAGTATAGTTCGTTATAGTTCAATAATTGAGAGAAAAATCATTCACAGTCCATTTGTCAATCATCCCATACCTTATGAAGTAACTATAAAATCATCCAGATAAATCAGTCTTCAACCTTTAAAGTGCCACAAAATATGGTAGATGTAAATTATCCCACTTCTGACAATGTGGCATTACAAACTTACGCCAGATTTTACAAAATCTAAGGATTGGAGCAATCTCGACCCACTGTAGATACAATTGCCGCAGTAGCCCCATCATCTGTATTTGATCATAAGCCTCTCACAGTGCCTTTTTACATAGTGGGTTTTCTCTGCCAATTCTGTGGCACACTTTTCTCCCTCAATTCCCACTCCATTCAGACGACCTACACATATCCGCAAGCAACTCGTCAAATTCCGGAAAAGAGTTCTCACACGACTCAAGGCACTTTGACAAATCCTCACTGGAAACTTCCACCTCTTTCGCATTATCAGGAGTTTTCAAGTAAGATGGGCGAATATCGCGTAACTTCACATGTGGTGCATTGAAGAAGGTTTTGTAAAACTCTGCGAGTTCTGTTATAGGATGGTGGTCAGCGAAAGGAAATTCAAGGAGTCTTACTGGTGGATCATTCTCGTTTCGGTAACCTGAGAATTTTTTCGGTGGCATCTCCAAAGAGGTGGGACTTTTTGACAGGCTTGTGATGTCCAATGCGTCCAACTCTTGAGTACTTTTGAGCTCTGTAGGACTTGTTATTAGTGACATTTTAGGTCTCTTCCTACACTTAGGGACAGGGATCTTCATAAAGAAGTCGTCGAATGCTTGCTTGATGATATTTTCATCGACAAAGGCAGCTAATCGTAAGGGTCTGTTCAAGTCAACAGGACCTAATGGTCTTTTCTCAGGTTCCTTTTTTTGGTCTTTCTTCTTATCTGATTCGAATATCACGTGCTTTGGACTGAGTTCGAAATGGTCACTCTTTAGTAACAGTAGGTTCTTGTCTTTCTTTTTTGGAGATATAGAAAAGTTAGTTCTATATGAAACTGAGAAGCATATAGCTCCTAAAGGAGTCTTTAACAACCCAGCTTGGATTTTCTTGATCGATTCACCTAACGTTTTAATTTTTGGTTCCCCACTGTAGACTCTATAGAATATTGTGAAAGATTCTGTTCTCTGCTTCCTTGAGAGATGATATGCAGGTGTTATTCTAGTGACAGTGATTAGAGACTTCAATAAGATCCCCATTCGGAAGTATATTGTATTCATAGCTTTCAGCGAAGTGTCGAATTGAGTCTCATCTAGTTCTAAGGTCCATATTTCGAGTACCATTTCGTCGCCATCCTCAGTTTGTACAGATATTTCGACGTGTAACCTTGATCTGATGGTTTCAAGGATCCTGTTAGACGGAAGAGCAAATCTTGTTGCTTGGTTCACTTCGGGAATATCGGGTATCTGGAGGTTGAACCAATCAGTATCAGACGATTGTGGTTTACTATTCGGTTCTATTTTAACCCCTTTCCTCGATTCTACTATAACTTGGACGCCTTTATACGCTAAGAATTTTGTGAACTTTGTGAATTCGTTTTTATCACTAATGTTTGAGAAGACGGCGTCCGGCGCCATTGTTGTGAAAGTTTATTCTTCGTCAGCGATACAGTTTTCTACGAGGTTCCTCAGGTTCGGATTCTCCATAGCGGCTGCAATCCTCTCTTTGTCGTTAATTTGTTTATTGACTGTAACAAGAGAAAAGGAGCAATTAATAATCAAATCACAAAAAAAATAGATACTAATAAGATACCTTATTAAACCAACAATATAAAGGAGCTTATCGATGTCTTCAACATAATATCACTTTCATATTAAAATAAAAAGACTATGATTTAGAAGACAAAAGATTTATTATTTACCAGAATTATATAATTTGGTATAATCAATAAAGAAAGATACTGGTCAAGTGCGTATCAGTCTTCGCACATTTACGGTTCCGTACCAGACCGCAAAATTAAGTTGGTTATAATAGTAAAAATGAGGGAACTTCAAAGATAAGTCATATTTATCAATATATCGATATTTGTTAGTAAAATATACGTAATAATAAACATTATCACCAAATTTGAAGTTCATAGGGCAATGGGAAGTAAGAAAAAATTTTGCTAAAAATATCTGACTTTGGTGGCTTCTCATTCCTTTCCAATATTTTTTAAAACTAAAAACATATTATTTATCTACCACCATTATCGCAAAAACGGCAAAAAAACACGTTTGATGTATGGGAGCCACACTTAAATATTAATTTTATTATATTTGTAGTATTTGTTGTTATAGCGGCAACAGAAATACATCATCTGTGAAAATTTCAACTGTCTATGCTATCACGGTTCATGAGATACAGCCTGGTGACAGACAGACAGACAGAGGGACAGGTGGAGTCTTAATAATAGGGTCCCGTTTTTACCCTTTGAGTACGGAATTATTATCATTTTATTTTCGTGCGCGAGTCCGACTCGCACTTGGAAAGTTTTTCATGAATAGTGCTTATTTCAGTAGCTATATGTGTTGGCGGTTTTGTTTTTATTTATTTATTTATAATAAGTATACCAACAGCACGGTCACTTACAATTCAAACAAAATAACATTTAAAATCGGCATTTCAGTAACCATGCAAATAACAGGTCTGCATGACATTTACACAATGAATATTAGAGACAGCGAAATAGTGTGTCCAGTAAACCTAAATCTAGAACACTACAAAAACAAAACAAATTGAGCTATTTAGACATACATTGTTCGGACTGTTTATATAGGGAACATATTCTGTATGAAGCAAAACTCGTAGAGAAAACATCGATAGGGTAATCCGTCAGGTTGGACCTTTCATTATATAGCCTTGCCATACGTGTTAGGGGGCTATTAAAAGTAGTATTTAAGGTAGATGTAGGCAATTGAAAAATACGATGATATCGCTTGCTACATTGGCTAGTCCTAAAGCTTAAATAGTTAATCAATTGCGCATCTATGGAACCATTTATAATTTTGTGCAGTATAAGTAAGTCAGAATTGATCCGTCTTTATTTTAAGTTAATCATCTTATAGTGCCTCAACCTATCACGGTAATCAGGTATAGCTTTTCGGATCCCATTCTTTACACATAGATACCTAACAAAACGGGCCTGAACTGATTCAACATTATTAATATAATTTGAGTAATAGGGAGACCAAATAGTGGAACAATACTCCAATTTGCTCCTTACCAGTGCGTTATAGAGTAGAATAATGCTACTATAATTACGGAAAGGTTTTGACATGCGGATTATAAAGCCAAGCATTTTTTTAGCCTTAGTAACTATAGTATCTACATGATCACGGAAGGACAGGGATGTATCAAAGAGTACACCAAGATCACGGATGACTGATACTCTGGTCAGTATTGATCCATCTATATGATAATCAAAGTTAATGTAATTCACTTTATTCGTGAAATAATAGTCTGACATTTTCTAACATTCAGCGTAATTCTGTTGTTGAAACACCATTGTTGAAGGACATCAAGATCTCTTTGAAGCTTCAAACAATCACTCAGGTCCGATATCCTGCAGTATATTTTTAAATCATCAGCGTAGGCTAAACAATTGCAATTTATTAGATCTAAAAGATCATTCAAGAATACCAAAAAAAGCAAAGGGCCTAACTTAGAGCCCTGTGGAACGCCAGAGCCAGGAGAAAAAGGTACAGATTCATATCCCGCCAACGCAACTATTTGAGAACGATTAATTAAGTAACTCTCGAACCACCGCAACAGAGAGCCATGAATGCCAGCGCTATTCAATTTCATAGAAAGAATTGAGTGATCAACACGATCAAAGACTTTTGCAAAATCTGTGTAAACAGCACCAACCTGACCCCTTGCTTCAAAGGTGTTACCAATGAAAGTAGTGTAAATAAGTAAGTTAGATGTAGTAGAAAGGTTAGACACAAACCTATGTTTCTTCGAAGTAATTATATGACGGAGCTGAGAATAAACTGCATTATATATAAGACCCTCAAACATCTTTGCAAATTGTGATATAATAGAGATTGGTCTATAGTTAGTTACGTCATTCATACTACCAGATTTATGCACGGGGATAACGTGTGAGATTTTCCATAAATCGAGAAATGTACCTTCCTTAATGGATTTATTATATATTATCTGCAGTGGCACAATAAGAACATCCATGCAGAGACGAATAAAAATAGGAGGTAGTCCATCCGGACCAGCTCCCTTATTAAGATCTAACTTTTTGATGCTATCTCTAATGTCACTTTCAGTAATACCAAAGGAATACATACTGTAATTGGACGAAGAGAAACCTGGAGACAAGTTACTAGGCTGTTGACTAACACCGTACACAGATGCAAAATACTCTGCAAGTAGATCAGCCACACCTCTACCACTCTCACCAACACGATCACCCCACGAAACCTGGTTAGGAAAACCTCTGAAAGATTTTTTTGACTTAGTATAACGCCAAAAAGCTTTTACATTTGTTTTCAAATCACTCTCAATTCTTTCTAAATAATCTTTAAAACAGTCATTCATAGCTCTCCCAGCTGAGCGTTTCTCTTTTTTTTTGCCATATTTTTAAAAAGTGGCCAAAAATAAAAATATCATTGGATCGCTTTAATTTCTTGAAATCAAATAGTTTATTTCATGAATATTAAGATTTTTCACAAGGAATCATATTTTATTTAGGATTTATTTTAAAATATATAATAATCTAAATGAAGGTAGGCTAAATGTTCTTATTTTGTTACTCCTGAATTGTTAAAAAATACTGTAAAGTTGCAAATTCTGTGGCTATAATATTTATGTTTCTTAAACTTCTTGATAAATTGAATAAAATCATCGCAAAGAAATACTGAGAAAAGTGAAAAATATTTCCAATTTAGGTGCTTTAATATTTTTTTGTTACTTTTAACCTAAAGTTAATTAAAATTTTTGATTATATGAAAAATAAACAAAATTGAAAGATTTTGCTTACTTCTTATAAAAATGTTGAGTAAAATTGATTTTCTTTACAAGTTATATTGATATAAAATAAATAAATAAATACATAACAGTGAGTTTAAAGACAGGAGATTTTAGGGACAGTAACAAAAAAGGAGTAATTGGTAACAAAATAAAAACTTAAGGCTTGGTCTAAATGCCTATTAAAAGGATTAAAGATATGAATAAATAAAAATATGGATTCGTGCTTAATCATAATCAACGTTTAATAAATATAATCCAATCGGACTCTTGTTTTTTCGTATTTCTTATAATTCCGTTTTTGTTAGCTAAACTTTCCGCTTATATGTTACTATCCCAAAGTAACAAAAGAAAAAGTAACGAAACAAGTGTTTGATTTTTCAAAATATTATTGTGGTAGTTAAAATTGCAGTTGCGCCTATTATTTTACACTAAATTTTAATGGAAGATAATTACTATTGTATTAAGATAAAAAGAGTGGCAATATATTGTCAACTTTCCTTGAAACAGTAATAACAAAAGCCGGAATGAGATTCACTCTAAAACGAGTACGTGACGTGCACTCTAATTTCTGGAACAGTAACTGACACAATACATCAATATGGCGGCATTTAATGGCATCTACGGTGTTGCTCGTTCAGAAAAACATTGCTAAATAGAAGTTTTTTAATATTTTACACACGAAAATAGGTAACAAAAACTGAAATCCATTTTAGGAACTTTCTTTGGGACAACTTTAAAATTCATTTTTCTACGTAATTTATTAACCAAATTACCGAAAGGCAATACAACGTGTACCTTTTTATCTTGTAATACGATTTAAAATCAAAATCTCAGTATAGTGTCTTTGAACCTTATCAAAATAATTGAGTTTGAAATTGCCAGTGGTAGACTGGGACATACGAATTTTCATACATTCTAATTTTCGACAGTTTAAATTTAAGTGTTTTTTTCTTTAAATAATGTATTTATGATATTTGATAAAATATTTTCTGCAAATTTTAATTACAATTATGCTCCTAAGCAAAACAGTATCAGTAATTTATAAATTACGCCAAAGTTATTCATCAACAATATCTTGGGACATTCCAAAAATGTGTAATGGCAAAAAAAAGAGAAATACTCATACATCAATTTGGCGGCATTTAATGGCATCTACGGTGTTTCTCGTTCAGAAAAACATTGCTAAATAGAAGTTTTTTAATATTTTACACACGAAAATAGGTAACAAAAACTGAAATCCATTTTTGGAACTTTCTTTGGGACAACTTTAAAATTCATTTTTGTACGTAAATTATTAACCAAATTACCAAAAGTCAATACAACGTGGACCTTTCTACCTTGTAGTACGATTTAAAATCAAAATTTCAGTATAGTGTCTTTGAACTTTATGAAAATAATTGAGTTTGAAATTGCCAATGGTAGACTGGGACATACGAATTTTCATACATTCCAATTTTCGACAGTTTAAATTTAGGTGATTTTTTATTTAAATAATGTATTTATGATATTTGGTAAAATATTTTCTGTAAATGGTAATTACAATTATGCTCCGAAGCAAAACAGTATCAGTAATTTATAAATTACGCCAAAGTTATTCATCAACAATATCATGGGACATTCCACAAATGTGTAATGACAAAAAAAAAGAGAAATGCTCAGCTCGCATCCGTAGGGG
Source organism: Orthosia cruda (assembly GCA_964057195.1). NCBI lineage: Eukaryota > Metazoa > Arthropoda > Insecta > Lepidoptera > Noctuidae > Orthosia > Orthosia cruda. The sequence continues at coordinate 19,131,735 of OZ059833.1, read as the reverse complement.
AACAAAAGTATCGTAGTCCCGAGGGTTTTTGTACCGCTTGAAACGAGTCCTGTATTTATTGTGTATTTATTGTGTAGCAAATGCTGTTCTATATAAAAACCCGAAAAAGTTCTGGCAAAAACTTCTTCAGAAATGGCGCCAAATTTCCATTTCTATCTAACAACGTCGATGGACGTAGAGCATAGAGCCCATTTTCAGCCTACAAATTAATGATATAAAGAAGCAAACGTCGCGTCGCAAGTTTGCTCTAGAAAAATATTACACTGGTTTTTTTGTCACAGAAATTACAATTGATATTAATAATATTGTGACAATAAACATCATTTTTAATGATAACAGTATTTTGATCGTGCATATTTCGCTCTTTTTTAGTGCATACTTTGATAGTGCTTATAATCCGATGTCTATAAGACATAATTAAACTGCAAGCCGTAAGCCCTAAAGGCACGCTACCATGAACTTCGCTGTTTACAAACGCAAAGAGGCTGAAAGACGTCCAGACCGGTTCGAACACAGATGCTTATCATACCGGTTCTAGATCTTATACAAGTCTGAGATAAAACTGATCCTTTAGACGTAAACAAACTTCTTGTAACAGTTTTTAGTCGTCAAGAGAGAAGCCTAGTCATGCAAACTTATTATGTAAATGAGAAAGTAGTAAGTATAGTAGTAAAGAAACAAACAGAGTTGTTAAGTTTTCAAGTTAAAATCGCGTTTTGATTAATCATTTATGTATTAGTCTAGTAGACTGTCGTTTTTCCTAAAACCATTCTACGTTAAGTTTTAGAGTCGACTTGCCCGTACAGAGATAGACTAGTAGACCTTGGAGAAGGGCATAGGATTATTTTTAACACCCGACGGTAAAAAAAGGGTGTTATAGGTTTGACGTGTTCAGTTCTAGCCAAACTTTACCTGTGTGTTTGTTTATCTGTCTGTAGCGTCATAGCTTCTTAACGGATGAGCCAATTTAGATTTAGTTTTTTTTGTTTGGAAGTTGATTTTTAACCGCCGACGGAAAAAGACGCGTGTTATATCGAGAGTGTTTACAAATATGTTTGATTATGGTCAGCGACCACAATTATAGTTCAGTTGTTCTAAAGTTATGAGCGTTTTACTATTTGAATCGGAGTGTTTTCGCAAGATATCGTTTCATAATTACGTGTTCAATAGATTCTTTGGAACAATTCCACCGCACTATGCCCAAACCACAGCAGCTCTTGAAAGCCAGAATCAACAGTGGCGACACTGGCGACCACCGGAAAAGCGCCGAGGCAATGAAGCTGGACGGAGACCCGGAGAATGAATTTGAACTGTCTTGGATTCCGCAACGAAGTTAATCAGAAAATAATAACGGAGCAGTAGGAAAAAATACAAATTTTCACTTCCCTCCATACCAAGTAGGAAACAGAACAGACAAGGCCAATAGGCACAAACACAAAGGGTCGTTTACAACTGGCATAAGCCCAGTTGCTAGGCAACTGGGCTTAAGGCACAGCGGATAAACATTAGCATAATTAGTGTGTTCAATAGATTGTCAATCGAAAGCGTGTCTCCTACGAGGGCTGTACTAAAAGTATCGGGAATGGAATATTTTCACTGTTTCTGTCATATTAAAATCTTTTTAATTGAAAACTCCTTGGTTTTAAAAATCGAATACCAATTATTTATTTAAAAAAAAGATTGTCGGTCTTGTCACAAGGTTTTGTCAAACTTGTTTAGTCGTTGAGAAAATGGAATTGACTCGAGAACATTCAAGAGCGATGATTTATTTTGACTTTCGAAGTGGTTTAACACAAAAACAGTGTGTTGACCGGATGATTTCTGCATTTGGTGATGAAGCCCCATCCAAAATCAAAACTTATCGCTGGTTTGCTGAATTTCAACGTGGACGTGTCAAGCTCAGTGATGATCCCCGTCAAGGTCGTCCAAAAACTGCAGTCACCCAAGAAAACGTTGATGCTGTGCGTAAGCTGATTGAGGAAGATCGACGTGTGACATACCGCGAAATTTAGGCAACTTTAGACATTGGCATGAGTCAAATACAAAAAAAGTTGTTTTCCCGATGGATACCGCATTCGCTCTGTGAAGAGCAAAAAGCGACTCGCGTTACTTGGTGCGTCAGAACTCTCGAAAGATTCTACGCAGGATCCTCAAATGCTGTATACAACATCGTATCAGGTGACAAATCCTGGATATACGCGTACGAACCCGAAACAAAAACCAGTCACGAGTTTGGGTGTTCGAAAATGAGTTAAAGCCAACAAAAATTGTTCGTTCACGGTGTTGCAAAAAAAAATGGTGGCCATGTTTGTCTCCAAAACCGGCCATGTTGCGACTATTCCTCTTGAGGGACAAATAACGGTTACTGCAGAATGGTACGCTAGCATTTGTTTGCCACAGGTCGTTTCTGAACTCCGTAAATAGAACTGCAACCGCCGCATCATCCTCCATCACGACAATGCGAGTTCTCACACCGCGCACAGAACAAAAGAGTTTTTAGAGCAAGAAAACATAGAATTATTAGACCATCCGCCGTACAGCCCCGACCTAAGCCCTAATGATTTCTATACTTTCCCTTAAATAAAGAATAAATTGCGTGGTCAGAGATTTTCATCACCTGAAGAAGCTATGGATGCCTACAAAACCGCCATTTTGGAGACCCCAACTTCCGAATGGAATGGTTGCTTCAATGATTGGTTCCATCGTATGGAAAAATGTGTCAAATTTCGCGGAGAATACTACGAAAAGCAATAAATACATTTTTAAATAGTAATGTTGTGTCACTTCCTTGATTCCCGAAATTTTCAGTGCCGCCCTCGTACTAGATAAATTATATAGTAGGTATAAATAAAAAATTGTCGGAGGTATTTTGTAATTTTACTTGTCATCCCGGGAATACGTTACCTAGAGATAATTTCCTACGATAAGGCGGGTAAAGTACTGGTAAGCCAACCCCAACATGTTTGGGAAAACAGTAAGCAGGCAGGCGAAGCAGCTGGCAGGAACTAGTTCTACCTAATTACTAATGACTTGCAGAAATTAACAACGCGTGTAAAACTAATTATTATCAAAATAAATGTACAGATCTGACCTTGGCCGGTAATATTGGAAGGTCATTGACGAATCCATTAGCTACTGATAATTTTGTTTTTCATTTCTATTGCAGTAAACACCGGCTTTATTTACGACCTAGACTGCCCTCAAGTGTCACCACATCGCATCGGTGAAAAATAGTCCGGTCAAAATATGCATATATATTACCCCTTGCATAAACTCCAAAGCTAAAAATGAACACGAACGTTATTAGGGATACCCTTTTGAACAAAAAAATTGCACTCATGGATTCGATGAGTATTTTACACAATTTCATTATAATGGTATCCCTAACGTTCTTGTAAATTTTCTTTGGTATTTATGTAAGAGTACCCCTAATTTGAGTGGACTAAAAAAAAAGTTAATTAAAAAATCAAGAAAACCCGATTGTTTAAAAAGCGAACTAAAAAGACGAACAAGAAGAAAATCATGCCGTGCAGTCCGAGGATACCGTATTCGCGAGCTGGCTGACCAAATCCAGATGTATCCTCCGACTGCAAAGCATGATTTTTTTCTTGTATACGTCTTTTTAGTTCACTTTTTAAGCAGACGGGTTTATTCCCATCGGCCACCCCTCGAGTGGCCACCCCGGTGGCCGATGGGAATTATTTAGTGAAATTTGCCACCTTACTTTATTCCCATCTGCCACCGGGGTGGCGGATGGCACTAACTAGTGGCGTTTTCCGGTTTATTCCCATCTGCCACCTTCATTAGTTCAGTCGGATGGTCGATTCTCAAGACCGTAAAACGGGGTGAATAGAAAAAATATCAAGAAATTTTTCAAGGTTTATATTTGACTATTTTTCATTGAAGGATTTTGGTAGAATTTTAAACCATTACACATCAACATTTTTTCTTTGCATTGGCAACAATTTCATGTAATTGTTTTCTGTGTTCTTTTAATAATATCCTCTTGCTCTGTCATTCTCATACTACTGATTTTGTTCACTCTTCCTTCCATATTAACTAGTCCATTCTTCCTTCTATTTTCAGTCCATTCTTCTCTGGAACGTGCTTCCTTTCGTGATCAGGACGGTTACAAGTCGGTTTGCATCCAAGCGGAAATTACGGATTTATTTTCACAAGGTAAAACTAAGAAGAAGAGAACCACCTCAAGAGGTCCCCACGGATGCCCATGTAGATTATTTATCAGGTCGATCCGATTAAATGCCTTACTACAATCTGTGCAAACCACATCGAGCTGCTTAACATTATCCATAGCATCCGTAATAAAATCTATATCTATACTAATATTATAAAGAGGTAAAGTTTGTGAGTTTGTGACGTTGTAAGGGGTAATCTCTGGATCTACCGAACCGATTTTGAAAATTCTTTCACCAGTAGGAAGCTACATTATTCCTGAGTGTCATAGGCTATAATATATATACAAAATAATTAGAGATCCTTATGAAAATTGCATTAATGTAACCCAAGGTAGCAAAATGATGCCTGTAAAATACATTATTTGGCGTGCGCTGAGGAAACTATTGATGATAAATAAACATTTGTAGGTAGGTAGGCAGGCTAGCCAGGGTAGGCAGGCTAGCCAGGGTAGGTAGGTTAGGCAGGGTAGCCAGGGTGTCCAGGGTAGCCAGGGTAGGCAGGTTTTGGGCAGGGTAGCCCTGGTAGCCAGGTTTTGGGCAGGGTAGCCAGGGTAGGCAGGTTTTGGGCAGGGTAGGCAGGGTAACCAGGTTTGGGGCAGGGTAGCCATGGTAGCCAGGGTAGGCAGGGTAGGTAGGTAGCCAGTTGACGGGAGCGAAGCCCCGAGGGTCAGCTAGTCATTAAATAAAATCAAATTAGAAGTGGTAGACCGTCCTTTAAAAATCCGTGCTGAAAGTGCTAGCAAGGGCGGATATAACTGATTATAGACAATCCTCTCATTTTTTTGCTATAATGCACAGCTTGGATATAAGCCCATGATTAGTAATCTCTTTTTTAGATCCCTTCTTATGTACGGGCGAAATAAAAACAGATTTCTATAATTTGGGGACAACACTTTGAGTCAGACTTCCAAAAAACAAAATTGAAATAGGTAGGGCAATGTAAGGCGCGCATTTAATTAGAAATTTTGATGATATTATTATGTTATCAGGGACAGCACCTTTAGTTGGATCCAAGTAACAAAGTAAACCGGTCACAGCATCAACATTCACTTTTATGTGACAAATGTCATGAGAATCGACCACCACCCCGGTGGCAGATGGGAATAAAGGATGGTGAAAGATTTCACTAAATAAGTCCCATCGACCACCGGGGTGGCAAACGTCACTAGTTAGTGCCATCCGCCACCCCGGTGGCAGATGGGAATAAAGGAAGGTGGCAAATTTCACTAAATAATTCCCATCGGCCACCGGGGTGGCCACTCGAGGGGTGGCCGATGGGAATAAACCAGCAGACGGGTTATTTTATTTTTTTATTTAACACCTTTTTTTTTCGGATTAGGTACATTTAAACATATTAAGTGTTATATATTTTTGAAATTGCCTGTTAAAACCCTTTATTTTCAGACCCCACACGATGGGTTTGGAAGAAAAAGACATTGGGCCCCCACATTATGGCGCCCAAATCCGCCATTTTTTTTCCAATCTGAATGTAGCCAGTGACACTTGCTAGGTTAAGACGAATCGATTGACGTAAGAATCATCAAACCCGGCCAACGCGTTCGGTCTCTAGAACGCCACATAGGAACAAACATACATACAAAGACTGATAACACATTACCCTACTTCGGCAGTCGGGTAAAAAAATACACTCATGGTATCGATGAGCATTCACAATTTCATTATAATGGTATCCCTAAAGTTCATATAATTTTCAGCTTCTTTGGAATTTATGCAAGGGTACGCCTAATTTTTGGGCTAACTTGACCGGACTGAAAAGAATACCTGGAAGGATTTGGGGGAGGCCTTTTACCAGCACTTGCGAGACAGTTTAAGCTAATATTCTTTCGTAGGTACCATTTTTTTGCGTTATGGACACCGACTTCAAAAAATTAAGTTATTTTTCACTTTGTAGTTTTGTATTTGGAAGTCGGTAGTATTTTTTTGCAAAAAGTTTTTTTATTTTTCACTTTTTAGTTGTACGTACCTAATAGGCAAGTTAGTAAGGGAAGTATTTCGCCAGAATAGATTTCATGAAACTTGAACATAACCGGTGAAATGAGAGATCTGCTTACCGCTTAAGAGCGAACTGGCGTGATGTTATATTGTGAAATGTTATAAACAACAAACAGACATGCGATTGCAGCAACCCCTAGAGATTTGCCGTTATTTATTGAAGAGTTCTGTTGTATATCTCCGAAGTTCTTCATCAGCTCTTCACCAAATTAAAATGGGACCAATTTCGGAACATACTTTTTCAAACAAAAAAAGAATTTTCAAAATCGGTCCACAATTGACGGAGATATCGGTGAACAAACAAAAAAAAAAAAAAAAACTTGAAGTCGAACATAGAACCTCCTCCTTTTTGGGAAGTCGGTTAAAAACGAATACCTGGAAGGATTTGGGAGAAGCCTTTTACCAGCACTTGCGAGACAGTTTAAGCTAATATAAAAATAGAATCTGATTCTGATTGCATTCTAAGATTTGTAAAATTGGGTGGCAAACAAGGACTTCATGGTAAGATAGTTGCCGCGGTACATCCCAAAGACAATCTTCCTCAAATGCCTATAATTACACCGAAACGAATACTTTTTCAAACCAGAACAAATGCTGCTTGGCGGCAAAAATAAGTATGGGAAGTAACCTTGCAATGCTTGCAGAAATGCTGCCGACACCAACAAGAAAGTGTACAATCTGAGCATTGCAAGGATATCTTACTAAGATGTCTTATAAATAGAAAAGGGGACAAAGGTTAAGCACTTGTTCAGTGCTAGATAACTTCGCTGTTCGTATCTAGAAATTATCTAGACTCCATTATCAGCACTAGGCAACGAGAACATCTAGAATTTCTCGAATTATGCAAAACAAAAAGTTCTTATCAGCCATTTATAACACAATAATATTATCCTTTTAATCACTTGTTTGGACCAGCTTGCTTTTAATATAAAACCTTGTATCCAGCTGAACAAAGCTAGGTGACGTGCATCATAACCTTCATGAGTGATTTGTTTTTCTTAAATTATGGGAAGAAGTAGTACTAACAACCAGCGTGCATGTATTACCATATACAAGAACGTTAAGAAGCAAAATGAGTGTGTAAGGATCGTTGCGAAGGTTTTCTGTAGTTTCTGCATGGGGCTTATGCAGTCGGGCTTTAAAAAACAAAAAGCCTGAATGCATAAGAAGAGAACTAAAAAGACGTAAGCAAGTAGAAAATCATGCTGTGCAGTCGGAGGATACATCTGGTTTTGGTCAGCCAGCTCGCGAATAATGTAAAAGTACTTCGTTAGAAAATGGTGCCATTGAGCTCACTACAGTTAGCTACAGATAAATGGATACAATGAAGGAGATAACAGCTGATAGAGATGCAGGAGGAAGATATAAAATGATATTTTATGGCAACAGATCTCCCTATTGCCATAATATCTAAATAAATACCTAATTGAGTAAATCATGGAAAGCTACTCAAGAGATTGGGATAAAACCAGTAGATTATAGGCCACAATACTCTACTAAATCAGACTAGAGAAGCTGGACACAAAAAACGTAGTGACGTCCGGCACAATTGTGGTGCCGTAACTTTCGAGGAGTCGATCAACGGACTATCTAAAACGAACATTATTCAATTTAGAATTCGGGAGCAAAAAAAAACACATGATTATAACTACTTTGATGTCCTGTTAGACGCCTTATTAAAAAAGAATCAAAGACTCAATTGATGTCAGGGGAATAAATTTATAATAACATAGCATTTATCGGTTCTTCAAGAACCTTGTTTTGCTGGATAGTAGCGATATTATAGCACCGTTCTATAAATATTTATAAAGAGCGCTATCTACTATCAGGCACTTAGATAATTTCAATAACAAAGTATTACGAAAACAAACTGTTGGCCTTTTAGCTTCAGAGATATGTTTCCGAAGTATTCTGTAATCCATCGCACATGCTCTATAGGCTAATTTATCTTCAGGCGTGCTAAAAGGTACCTGCGACTACAGGAGGACAATCAACCGGGTTTCAATTCTATTACTCGGTATAAACCAAACTCTAGCCGAGACCTAGGATCGGCGATGGAAATGATGGTTGAGCTGATTGGTGCCAATCCGCGTCATGTTCGTGAACGGGCACCATCAGTTGGGATTAGTTACCTACCTACTACCTCGACCGACTACCGACTTAGCTGCCTCGGCCTGCTGTCAATAAAGGGTTTCCAGCTTTAAAATGATACCAGTTTTAAATAATTTGCCAAATTGTAGGGATATTCGTCGCGAATATATGTAAATCTAGACTAGACAGTAGGGCTTTGCCCCCCCCGGAGTAGTACCTGAAAGAAACACTGGTAACGAAATAATTGCAGGTAATAAAAACTGAAGGAAAAGAGTGTCCGTGGAGTTTCATGCACATTCTTCTCCATAGAGACCTGCTGACGCTTACGAATTTGCAACTAAATTCATATTTTGTTTGACAATTCAAAAGTACTGGTAAGGTTTATTTGAAATAAACTATTTGATTTTGAAAACGGTGCCGAACCGAACCGGGTGTTATGGTGCAACTTTGACGAGGTCAATGTATTTATGATCAGCACTTAAGGACTGCTTTAGACAGAGTCTCAGTACTTAGTGTGAGGACAGAGTTGATCATCTATTTAAATGCAATTGCCACTAGATTGTCACATTACACTTGGTATATAAATCAATTGGTCTAATGGAACTGTATCTACACATTCTACACGCGCCGACTGTCAATCAATCTTGATTTCATGGAACAATTTTCAGTTGAAAAATATTTACAACTAGGTATCTACTATTCGTTCAAGAGACACGGCTAGCATCCACAATGAAGTGTTGATATCTAAAATTATGAACGGAAGTGAATATTGGGTTTTAAGCTTAATATTATTCCAACTGATAAATACGTATTTCTTGTTACATCAAGTGTAAAATCTAGAACGAAGTTGTTTACTATAATTTTTGAGAACACATATTGTCCCGTTTTGCTACATGTGCATTGCAGACTAAACAAATATTTATGACGAAATATAATATTGTATTGAGTCCGTATCGAATTGTGTACTAGCAAAATAATGATTACCTAGTGCGTCAGCTAAAAAAAATACAGTCGAATTGAGAACCTCCTCCTATTTTTGAAGTCGGTTAAAAATATTAATTTACTATAGTATTAAAACCTTATTTATCGGTGAAGAAGTGAGTGAGGTACTCCCACCGGTTAAATGGTCTTGACTCTATCACGGTGTCCTTAAAATGGCGGACGGAACAGACTAGCAGTAGCTAGTAGACTAGCTTTGTGAGGCGGTGAACAGGGCTTTGTGTGGTTCGAAAAAAAAAAACAATGTCCAGCTCCGGACTTTTATGTTTATTAGCCCCTTTTCGCAAGGACGTTTATGGTTCAAAACCGCGTTACATAAATTTTCGACTTTCGTCATAGAACCGAGCGTTGAGAACTCAAGAGATCGCATCACTGGCGGGTGAAAAACAGCACCAATCGATTTTCAACTCTCGATGCCGAGCCTAGAGTTGAAAATCTATTTCTTACATAAAGGTTCCGCAGACGGGCGACAAAAAACATTGCTACGGTGATTTTTTGTATTGCAGCCTCCTGTTTGCAATGTACTCGCACTCTCGCAGTGTTAGTAAGGACCTCAATGGTCAATGCATAAGTAATTATGAAGAAATAAAGCATAAAATCGCTTGAAAACAATCACAAAACAAAACTTTGTGTTCTTCTATTATTAAATACCTATTCAATAAAAGAGAGTTATACGAGTTTTCTTGCATAAATAGTTACTAACTGATAGCAAAGTTCAATAGAGTCATGAGAATGTAAGTAATAAGTATTATCAAATAGGTACGAAGACATAATAATATTTACCCCAGCTAAGCTATCACTAGCTCAGTTGTTATTCACTGTAGCCTCTATATGATTAGCACTGCATTGTGAATATGCAGATATGTATGTATACTTAACAAATTGAGTACATTGACCGAGTTTGTCTTAATTAAATTGGTACTTAAATTTCAATAATTACAGCCAGTTAGTAACAGCCTGGCTCTGTTTGTGTTTAAATGTTTTTGTTTTTTAATTTGTTTAGCCCCATTGTTACCGTAATCAAGGTGGTATACTGATTTAAAGGTGCTCCCTCACCTGAAGCGTTCGCCTGTAATGTAACATTTCAGATTCGATTTTGTGCATTACATTACAGTACTACCTCCCTGACTTGACGAGCATTCGCCTGTAATGTAACATTTTAGATTCGGTTTTGAGCATTACATTACAGTACTGCCTCCCTGACTTGACGAGCTTTCGCCTGTAATGTAACATTTCAGATTCGATTTTGTGCATTACATTACAGTACTACCTCCCTGACTTGACGAGCATTCGCCTGTAATGTAACATTTTAGATTCGGTTTTGAGCATTACATTACAGTACTGCCTCGCTGACTTGACGAGCATTCGCCTGTAATGTAACATTTTAGATTCGGTTTTGAGCATTACATTACAGTACTGCCTCCCTGACTTGACGAGCTTTCGCCTGTAATGTAACATTTCAGATTCGATTTTGTGCATTACATTACAGTACTACCTCCCTGACTTGACGAGCATTCGCCTGTAATGTAACATTTCAGATTCGGTTTTGAGCATTACATTACAGTACTGCCTCCCTGACTTGACGAGCTTTCGCCTGTAATGTAACATTTCAGATTCGATTTTGCGCACTGTAATTCTAGATACTCTTCCCTCACCATTGTAATGTTTGAATCTGTAACATTTTAGGTTGCACACTGTAATGCTCAGTTCTCCTCCCTCACTGATGTAATTCTCGACTCTGTAACGTTACATTACAGGCGAATGCTCCAAGTGAGGGAGCACCCTTAGGTATTCTATAGGATACATGCAAACAGTAAGAGAATCACATGACTGGTTGTTGTGGCAATACCTGGGGAAATGCCTTTGTCTAGCAATGAAATTCTTTAGGTTGAATCACTTTACTACTCAGCACAATTTTCTTATTCTGCTTATCGCTATCTACATCAGTTAGGATATAAAATATTATTTCGAAAAGTGCACATTTTTTCAACATCAGAAATCTTTCAACTACGGAAAAGAATTGACATATGAAGGCAAAAGTTAAAATAAAATAAAAAAATTGAGTATTAATTTTTACTAGCGACCCACCCCGGCTTCGCCCGCGACAGTTTATACACAGAAACTTTCCTCGTTTCTCACCCTGGTGGAAATCGCATGAAAAATTCGTTCAGTAGTTTCTGAGTTTATTGCGTACAGACTCGGCGGGGGACTTTTTTTTATAATATGTAGTGATGAAATAATTAATAATTACAAACATAAACCACAAAAATCCTAGGAATGTATATGTCACAGAATAGATAATTATGATAGAAATTAAACTCAGAAAGGTGATTAAATACACGTTTCTGATGACCACGAACAAACTGTTATTGGGGACACAACAAGTATTGTTACTACCTTGAATGGCATTATATATCTACTATCTATGACTCATCAGTTCAATGTGTTGGACTCTTTAGGAACTTGAATGGGCAAACAGACAGACGGATAAGGAAAATTCCATTATTATCTGTTCACACTTAAGTGGAAGAATTGGTAAGTAGTTATGTAATAAAAACATGTTTTTTAAGTAACTTTATTTAGTTTTGTGTGTTAAGAAGACGGATGTTTTGCTATGCAGCAAAATATGGATAGCTATGTATATTGTATAACAGACTTGTATCCGCAAATCCACATCTAAACATGTATTTTGTGAACAAATCTATCAAAGCTATTCATTGGCATGACAGACGAGCCCGAGGATTTGTTACTTCACGGGAACCAGAAGACGTATGTTGTACTAGAAAAGCTGCCATGACCACTTCAAAGGCGTTAACGAGAGATTGGTTGGAGAAGTTAACACACCGGAAAGAGTGGAGGTCTTTTGGGGATACATTTGCCCGGAAGTGGGAAAAAATAGATTCCTTAAAAAAACTTTGGCAGTATAGATTGTATGAAAAATTATAGGTATATAGCTAAAAAGGAGGTGACACAGTAATAAAATGAGATGAGATAACAGCAGAAGGATGAGGAGTTCTTGGCCTATAAAGTTATTACTGTGGACATTTGTCCATTGTTTCAATGACAATGCATGTTTTACCAAAACATCAGTGGCACATCAGCCAGTGTTTATTTAAGACTCAATTGTTTTTACTGAGTAGGTATAAAAAGATATCTATTTTCCATTGTATGCTTATTGATCTTTATTATCTACAGACCATTAATAATTTTGGGGTTTAAATAGTCTTTTTAGTAAATGGTAACTAATTTAGTCCCATCATAAGACTTTTAATTATCATGTCCCATTATTGACTGCAAGGATGAATAAAAAAGAATTGGGAAGTATTCCTTCCCAATTCTTTTTTATTCAATTGATATCATTCAAGAGGTGGTATTTAATCAGAAATGTGAATTCCTTTCTAAATTGATACATCAATGACCTACTGAACTTCTGTAATGAAAGTGATTATTGTAATCAAAAGTTCATTAGAACAAGTCTATATGCATAATTATGCACTTCTGACGATCATGATTTTGGGACCTTTTTAACCGATTGCCTAAAAACAGGAGGTTCTCAATTCGGATGTTAATTTTTTTTTTTATATATATTTTCGGGCATATCTCTGTCATATATGAATGGATTTGCAAAATACTTTTTGTGTTTGATAGAAGTTTATTCAGCAATGGTCCCATTTAAATTTGGTAAGGATCTGATGAAGAACTTCGGAGATACACAACTGAACTTTTCAATAAATGATAGCAAATATCTCGGTATTGCTGCAATCGCATGTCTGTTTATGGTTTGCACCATTTCATAACATACCATCACGCCAGTATGCTCTAAACAGGTACGCAGATGTGTACAGTTCACCCTGGTACACTCCCATTCCACTAAATGTTATTGATACATGTTATTTGTGTAATCAATTCTGGCATCACTGTGGGCATTATGGGTACCTTATCTTATAGAACTTGTCCATTATGTACCACAAGAAAGAGAAAAATAAAAAATATCATCAAAAAAACGAAGAAACGAAAACAGGAACACAGACTTCTGAAACTGAAGTTATTTTTTACTTTGTAGTTTTTTTTTAGAAGTTGGTTATATTTTTTTGTAAAAATGTTTTAAGTTATTTTTTACTTAGTAGTTTTTTTTTGGAAGTTGGTTATATTTTTTTGTAAAAATGTTTTTAATATCTAGCTGAACCTATCTCAAGATGTTTTTTAAACTTGTTTTTATTTAGAATTTAATTTGTTTTTGATATTCTTCTTCTTTGATTCTTTGTTCTTTTATATTTTCTTCAACCAATACTCAGGCAATTCAATAGACTTAGCTTATTTTTGATATCTTGTTAAACAAACAGTAGATGAAGTAGTTTTTTTTTGTTGTACAGAAAAGTAGGATATCTAAGGAACTAGTACTTACAGCCATAAATTTAATGTTGTGACAGTCAGCTGATGAACAAATATTACACAAACAAAGACATACTAAATTAAGTGCCAATTTCTATAAAATACTCAACAATACAAGAGTGCATTATTGTCCTCAGAAAAGTTAATACCATCTGTGGGCTAATGTTATTGTTAAGCACTACCTGAAAGAGAAACCTTTTTTTTTTAATCTTGGCAAACCAAGACTAAAAAAGATAAAACTTTACCTGAGTTTTTATACCATCAATGGGATGGGTGTCATGCTTGTCATGGATAACACAAGGGAGTCGTATTAGTGAAGCGAAATACTATACATTGTTGAACAGTAATTAAAAATCTTGCTTATACAAAGTATGCAGGCCATTGTTTCGGAAAACATGGGAAATTGACGGAATTAGCTTTATTGAGCGGTTTTTGACGTCGGAAGATAAATTATTACTTCTTAGACTATACAATATAGTCTCAGATCTACTTGTACTTACTTTCATCTTCCGTGGTATGTGCGCCTTTCTTGATATAAATATCCAATTTCACAGGATGGTGTATCGATCGCTGTATCTTGATCCGTATGCACAGTCCAATGAGCGTCGCCAGCGAACAATGAGGCACTGTGGGATTGTATTCCACTCGCAACACGGGAACTTTATCAGCAGTAGGCTCCTTCACAAAAATTCCTTCTTCGTAAATAACCTTCAAGTCCTCGAGCGTACTCGGCTTTTCCGGATCCCGTATCGTCCGCAAAAAGTCTAGAACACCACAACACACGTTAAAGCCACAAACAACCAACCCAACAAGTCCAAAACAACACGAAAACTGATCAAAACAAACCGTAAATCGTCTCTTTCAAGTCGTTCTCATCTCTATACCCTAACTCCTGGAGTGTCGCACTTTTGTCCATATACGCTGGCTTCGCGAGCTCGACTGGTGGTTTTTGTGAGTTATTCAAAGAGAGTTTTGAGAAGAACGATATCATATCGTTGATGGTAAAAAAACTGTGTTCCACTGATTTTACAGTCCCAAGTCGGACATGTTTGTTTTGTTGGAGCTTGATATTTTCCCGTAGGTTGTCTATGGAATTATAGATGCGTTCGTAAAATTATGATTTCAAAAGAGTTCCAAAAATTACCGAATTTCATAGTTTTAAAAACTGGCAATGGCAAATATCTTGAACAAAATGATATATATGCAACGATCACTGACCTCTATCATACATTGTACACTGGACTTCATATTATCGATGACAAAATGAAGACATTTGATTATCGCCATTTTGGCGCTGATAGCAACGTGAATTAACGTGAGAGTCGCATGGAACTAATATTAGAGATGGGACACAGCTTTCGGTAAAATACTTTTATGGGTTTTATCGATCGTGAGAATAATTTAATACGTAAGAAAAAAAAAACCAGTTATTTTTATTATGATTAATTTTTAAGTAATAGAATAATTGCTGTAAAGGTTACTAAAAATATTTTCAGTCAGATTGCAAGCTATAAACTAGTGGATAGCGTGCTTGTAAAGTTATAACGCATTACTGTCAGATCAGTGAGATTTAAATATGGGGTTAGGCACACGCAACTTATCCTAAAAACTATCACATTTGAGCAAGTAACTCCTCGCTCAAGTACACTAGTTGTATGCCCATCGGATTCGTGAAGGGAACATCATTTATATAATAATAATAATAAATGAGATGGATAATCATTTACAACGGACGTATTTCTCGCTCTCATCGCTGAGATCTTGTCTCTGTAGTGTTAAGGTGCAAATAAGAGTGACATCGCATTCCAGCAAGATGAAGACTTATTTTTATTTATTTAAACTTCATGCACAAAGGTACAATGGCGGACTTAATGCCTTAGGCATTCTCTACCAGTCAACCAAGGGTGGTGAAGAGATTACATGGCAGGTGCATTGTTTAAATCGTGGTAACAATTTAACAACAAAATATATTTTTAATTGCTTAACATGCACATATATACATATATTATATGATACATAAATAAATATATGTATTTAATAAAGTAATGAAAAAAAGTTATCGAAATGACCCTACCCCCGCTGAAATCAGTTTTCAGCTCTGTTTCAGATGCAGATGAATTGTTTGACTTCAAAACATTTGTTAAAAAAATTATAATTATCATGATATTGTTCCAGAATTAATTCCAGATTCACGAACGTAGTGATTGGTACAAGAGAGAGGCCTGTGCTCAGCAGTGGGTGAAGTCGGGCCGTGGATGATCATGATGATGATTCCAGAATTTAGTATTACATATTGCTATTGAACATATAATAACTGATTATTAGGCATTCATATAATATTCATCACCAATACCAATATGAGATATTTAGTTCCAACATACTACGAGAAGTCAATACAGTAGATGAGTGATACGCCTTGCCAAGTCTACTATTTTGATATTAGTGTAATTTAAAAATATCACTAATACTGATATATTAGTTACAATATTATAATATTTCCAGTCAAATATATTAGTATTACCAAATTTTTAGAAATATCGGTAGTATCCTATCTCTAAATGTGTAAATTTTAGTTCCTGATACGCTCGAGCGGGGCGCTTTGAATCAGCACAAAAATCAACTGTCATTTCATATAGTATGTTTAGTCCAGCCACTGACCTCTATCATACATTGTACACTGGACTTCATATTAACGATGACAAAATGAAGACATTTGATTATCGCCATTTTGGCGCTGATAGCAACGTGAATTAACGTGAGAGTCGCATGGAACTAATATTAGAGATGGGACACAGCTTTCGGTGAAATACTTTTATGGGTTTTATCGATCGAGAGAATAATTTAATACGTAAGAGAAAAAAAAAACTGTTATTTTTATTATGATTAATTTTTAAGTAATAGAATAATTGCTGTAAAGGTTACTAAAAAATATTTTCAGTCAGATTGCAAGCTATAAACTAGTGGATAGCGTGCTAGTAAAGTTATAGCGCATTACTGTCAGATCAGTGAGATTTAAATATGGGGTTAGGCTAACAACTTATCTTAAAAACTATCACATTTGAGCAAGTATCTCCTCGCTCAAGTACACTAGTTGTACGCCCATCGGATTCGTGAAGGGAACATCATTTATATAATAATAATAATAAATGAAATGGATAATCATTTACAACGGACGTATTTCTCACTCTCGTCGCTGAGATCTTGTCTCTGTAGTGTTAAGGTGCAAATAAGAGTGACATCGCATTCCAGTAAGGAGAAGACTTATATTTATTTATTTAAACTTCATGCACAAAGGTACAATGGCGGACTTAATGCCTTAGGCATTCTCTACCAGTCAACCAAGGGTGGCGAAGAGATAACATGGCAGGTGCATTGTTTAAATCTGATCAAAATATTATATGATACATACCTAAATAAATATATATATTTAATAAAGTAATGAAAATAAGTTATCGAGATGACCCAACCCCCGCTGAAATCAGTTTTCAGCTCTGTTTCAGATGCAGATAATAAATTGTTTGACTTCAAAACATTTGTTAATAAAATTATAATTATCATGATATTGTTCCAGAATTAATTCTAGGTTCAGGAACGTAGTGATTGGTACAAGAGAGAGGCCTGTGCTCAGCAGTGGGCGAAGTCGGGCCGTGGATGATCATGATGATGATTCCAGAATTTAGTATTACACATTGCTATTGAACATATTATAACTGATTATTAGGCATTCATATAATATTCATCACCAATACAAATATGAGATATTTAGTTCCAACATACTACGAGAAGTCAATACAGTAGATTGATACGCCTTGCCAAGTCTATTATTTTGATATTAGTGTTATTTAAAAATATCACTAATACTGATATATTAGTTACAATATTATAATATTTCCAGTCAAATATATTAGTATTACCTAATTTTTATAAATATTGGTAGTATCCTATCTCTAAATGTGTCAATTTTAGTTCCTGATACGCTCGAGCGGGGCGCTTTGAATCAGCACAAAAATCAACTGTCGTTTCATATAGTATGTTTAGTCCAGCGTACTTGTATAATAGAGGTCAGTGAGTCCAGCGTACTTGTATAATAGAGGTCAGTGGCAACGATACATAATATAAAGTCGAACATAGGACCTCTTCGTTATTTTGAAATCGTTATAAAATTGTTTAAAAACGCTTGCGACTCCGCGTCACTTACGCGAAACCGATTTGTAACAGCAATTTTTAGAATAACATTTTATTGAAATGGCGTTTTGCAGAATTACTATCAGTGTATAGCCCTCGCCAATCTTATTGGATGCCCAGAAGTTGGTTTAACGGATGCGCGAGAAACGGTGGTTTTTGTAAGAGATTTCCTACTGCGCAGCCAAGGTAGCCAACTTCAGGGCGGCCAATAAGTTTGGCGAGAACTTATAATATCAGTTTCGAATATCAGTTGCTGACCAGAGGCCTTAGTGCGAGTTTTTACTCACGCTCACTCGTGATACGTAAACATCATTTTGTATTGAATCTGGATAAGCGCCGTCTGGTGACGGTAAGGAGAAACCACTTTTTTTGTATACATTTTGACATAAGAGATCGTTTACGTATCACGAGTGAGCGTGAGTTAAAACTCGCACTAAGGCCTCAGGTGAAGTTTGCGAGGATCCGCTGGATACGAGACGTACGGGACCGGTCAATGTGGCGAGGGAGGGCTATGTCCAACGGTGGACACCTTTCGGTTGAAATGATGATGATCAGTTTAACGATAGATACAATATATGGAATTTTATTTTTTAAATTACACATTTTTGTTATTTCTACTGTTATAGAAACCAGGGTGGGATGTAGTAAACATATATTTATGTAACATGAGACAGCATGGTAATCTCACAAAATGAAATTATTATAAAAAATAACCAGTAGCTCTGAAAGTGAACACTTGATCAGATCTAAAGACATGATACGACATAACCAGTCACAATTTGAATATGGTAAGTGCATTTGATTGAAAATAAAGAATGAACATGAAATATTCTGTTCAGCCAGGACTTAAATGAGTTTGATAACCAAACCTCATTCCAACATCCACAAACAGATATTCATTATACTATAGGTAGCTCTTATATATATATATATTCAATAGGCTCGCGCTTGACCACTTAATTACCCATATAATCTTAATTTACCTATAACATCTTGACCAGAAAATAAAATAGGTTCTTGGTAATTCTTCGAACGTACCTAACCTACTCGTGTCGAATTGTCGATGAGCCTTAGGCATAGCACGCACTGCGATTTTAATTCGCGCGAATTTTATATTTAATCCGCAATGCGTGCTGATTCATACATTTCCATAGCCATAGTTCACAAAATGGGCGGAAAAAAATTCGCGCAAATAAAAATCGCAGTGAGTGCTATTCCTAAGTTTCTAAACTCGCCCTTGGACTTCAATTTGTGTTTGTTTTGTGTATTATTATTATTTATTACTGTCTGTTATGTTTGAAGTAACCAAACACGAATGCAGTGAGTGAAGCTATGATTGTATCGACTACCATGCATAGAGATATCCTCAACTTTATTCATTATGACATGAATGTGATTGAGTGAGCAGCTAAATCTCAAGGTGAATTGATTGGTCGACAGCTGAGCACCTCTCCATTGTATTTTATAATAATTATTACATACGAGTAGTTTCTAATTATTTAATCAGGTCAATTCACCTAAGTACTTAAAAAACATTCGGTCCGTGGGTCGTCTAAACGTAAAATTGTAGGAACATCATCAAATTATTGAAACCCCACGCGACTCCACGCCACCCGACGTGTCGACACCCGACGCGCACCGTGCACATATACAACACCCCACATGATGCTACAACACGTTCGCTAATGTCATAGCCAGTATTGCCAGGTCTCGTTTTTGTTTTATACCAAGTCTGATCTCAATGTACCCTATACTCCATTTGCGATAACATTAGACGTTTAAATTAGCCCATTTTACAGCTCATTCAAACGATTTTAACTTCTATTGCGTTTGTGATACGACAAATGATAGCTGCAGTAAACAGTTGGTTTTGGTAACAGGTTTATGCTTTTTATGTCATCCTTATGTTTACAGGATAGAACCCAAAATCGGTTGAACGGACTGTAAAAAGATTTGGAAACATATCTTGATTTTTAGTTATATGAAAAAATCATTTTTTTTTATTAATTTGCTTTCCCTCTCCGTTCTATATATATTTGATACATTTCATGCAAGATTATAAATAAGACGAGACATTATAATCTATAATATAATTACAGACCAGTTTTACTTAGCAGCATAGCAGCATTTAAAAGGAACATGAAATCTTTTTTAGCTAGTAAAGCATATTATGATGTGAATGAGTTTTTAATGGAATCATTTTAAATTGACATGCGTTTTTCAAAAAATAATTTAATCTAGAATTTATGTAATGTAATAATGTTTTAGATAATGCTTTTTTATTTGTTGTTTTATTGATTATTTTTGACCTACGTTGACATTATATTGTATTTTTTATTTTAATATTTGACGATTTTGTATGTAACTGCCATCTATTTCCATATAAACTAATTATGTAACCAATGAATCAAATTCGATTTATTTATTTATTTATGTCATCATTGTCAATGTTAATGAATTGTGTTATTATTTAATTGCAAGTTTGTATTAATATTTGCACACCATGACAATATGGTAAACATGTTAGAACAACCCAATGTTTTTATATCACCTTGCATGCATTTTTGTTTCTTATAATATTGTATGTACACACATGTTTGAGCAAATAAAGTTATCTAATCTAATCTAATAATAGAAACCATAAAAAAACTGGTAATTTTGGGATTTGTACGATACCAAGTACTTGACTACTTCATTGAGACTATGATAGGCGTATCGAAAAAGAAGTTTCAAGAAATTGCGGGTTTAAGGGAAATATTTAAACTTAAGTCCATATCATTGCAAATTTGACTCAAATAAGTTACTAATTTCTATTATAGCATAAACATAAAAATTACCCTCACCGATTTTGTACCCTAAAAATGACCGTGCTGATGAAACTTTACTCTAAATTAGGGTAAATTACTCTTTGTTGGCACCACTCGACTGACTGACGCGTGGGATCGGGTGTTAACTAGAGACACACTGCGTCGAAACGTCGGGTGGCGTGTGTTCCCCCACTCCCGGCAACACGCTGATCCAAACCGACTGCGTGTTGACACGTGGGAATGCGTGTGATCGCATGGCGTGTTGACTATGTGTCTCTGACCATACTAAATGTATGGGTTTGATTAGTACTTCAATGCGTCAGAAGGCGTCGGGTGACGTGGCGTCGGGTGGGGTTTCAATAATCTGTTTCCACCTTTATTTACATTTTGAAATGTTTGTTGTAGGTTTTGACAGATTGAAACTGAGAGTAGGCTACATAATTGCCGGAAAAATATTTAGGAACTCACTATAAGAGGTCTACTATTAGAGGAGTTGTATTATTTTTTTGTTTAATTAATTCTAAAAGGTTGTATGATGCCTTTATATTTAATTTATAATTGAGTTACCAAATGCAAGATAACTGATTTTCAGTTTGTTTAAGTGAAGATAGTTTTATCTGGAACTGGCATTCAGAACTTATTTACTTGCCGCGTTCAAACATTCTTTAAAACCATGAACGCATCGAATATCATAGACGATTGACAAGCAGATCTGTCATCTTATGATAGATGCTACGGGAAAATAAATTTTGCTAGGTCATTCATCTACAACTAGATGGCGTTGTTTCGAAATAAAATTTGACCCGTCGCGGTCGTGGCGTAGATCACGTAGGAACTAGATGCCATGACAAGCAAAGTAGGGATGTCGAAAGTGAAAAAATATATCGATGTATCGATATTTATTAAAATATCAATATCAACCTCAATATATCGAGGAAAAAATATCGATATATCGGTCCAATGTTCAGTTTTAAAATAATAATGTATTTAGTTCAGTCTGGCTCAATAATAGGTAATAGATTTATTTTATACAAAATGTACATTATTTTAATGTATCAGGATCGAAGGTATTTTAATCGTTATTCCTTTATAATAGGTTAAAATTGAAAATAACAAAAACTAAATAGCAATCTTCTAAAAATATTTAAAGATGACACGCACCACACACACACATCGCAAAAGAACTCACATTTGAAAGTGAGTAACGAGTGACTTGACTGATGATGACTGCATCCGCGGCCGCCACATACACACACACGGAACACAAACAAAACATTGTAGTCATGGACAGTACAGTCATTTTCCGTTCATTCCTATCTTTTACGGCTTTGAATTCTGTTAAAAAAATAAATTTGAAAAAAATATCGTTTTTCGATATTGAATATTTTGTATCGATATATCGGAAGAAAATATATCGGCAATAAATATCGATATATCGAAGCAAAAATATCGATATTTTTTCGACATGCCTAAAGCAAAGATTACAATTTTATACCGTTAAATATTTGATGCCACCTCTTACTACCAAAAGTCCCGGGGCTAGGTCAGCCAAATGCTCATCATGACAATGGATGCTTAAGCCTTAATTCGTAATGGGACCATCTCCAGCA
The DNA here is from genome assembly GCA_964057195.1 of Orthosia cruda. Taxonomy (NCBI): domain Eukaryota; kingdom Metazoa; phylum Arthropoda; class Insecta; order Lepidoptera; family Noctuidae; genus Orthosia; species Orthosia cruda. Next base: position 19,109,442 of record OZ059833.1, on the reverse strand, counting down.
ATAGTCCCACCATAATAATTTTTTTGCTCTTATCTTCAACACTTTCTCTTCTTTCATACTGTCCTGTCAACTGTTTAGTTATTACTAATTCCCTTTTCTACCACTCCACCAAATAATCCCCGCGTGGAAATTGTGATTCTCTCCAGTAGAGATAGAGGCACCATTGATAGTAGAAATTGAGGGTCAAGTGTATTTTATTTATCTAATTATGTACCTATCCTCTTGTATCCCTAATTGATGGTAGAACCAGACTGCTCCAAATCAAAATTTCTTATATTTGAGAAAACTTGGGCAACTTAGCTGCTGGTAAGACTGGAAGCTGACTCCGGCACCGAAAAAAAGCTAGGCATATTGATTTCAAGGCAACGCATCAGGTCATCTTTTTACTATTGATTGAAATTCAGTTCGGCCAGAAAATGGGAGTTCCAGACCAAGAGCTAAATTAGTTCGAATTGCTGAGGTATTTTTCCATACTTGTTGTTCTTGCCAAACTTCTTGGCATGTTGACTTTCTGATACATACTAGGTAAAACAAAAACGCCAAAAATACTTATAATATAAGTTTATTAGAACTTCTTGAAGGATTTCTTGGAGCCTTTGCCCTTCGTGACCTTCAGTACGTTGAAACGGATCGTCTTGGAGAGCGGCCGGCACTCGCCGATGGTCACAATGTCTCCCGCTTCAACGTCCCTGGAAATGATAAGGTGCATTGTTGTAGAGAAATGTTCCGTACATGTTCGGTTGGGATTGTGGGTAGGGGAGTATCAGAGTTTGGGTTAACAAACACGTCTTTCGTCAATAGGTTGTTCGGAAGACCGTCGTGTGGATATCATCATTAAAATCTAGAAGTAGAGGACTTTTCTATGCACTGGGACTTTTTAATCAACATTATTATCTTTCTAAGCTTAGATCACTTTTATCTGAGAAAGACAACTTTTTTGACAGTATTTTTTAAGAAAATATATCAAACTTATTTAGTGCTTCAGGTAATAAAAGTTATCCAATTATCGAAAAATCAAACCTTAGGTGGTTAACTTAAGGTCCACAAAGTTGTTATTTTTTACCAAGGGTTTTATTTATGGCCTTGAAAAAACTAGGAAGACGTTTCCAGACACTGGATTACATTTTCATCTCAATGGAAGTTTTTTTAAGTGTCTAATACTAGCTTTATGACACACCAAGATTAGAAGACCGTAAACAGGTTTAGTATAAAGAAAATTGGTTAGATGTACCAATTTTCTTTCTTTTGCTTCAAAGAAGACTTTAAATTCACTACAAAATCCTTGTTCTTTACAAATAAATAAAAACGTTTCTATTCTCACCTAAAGCACGGCGATAAGTGTACAGACATATTCCTGTGACGCTTCTCGAATCTGTTGTACTTAGGCAGGTAGTGCAGATAATCGCGCCTGATGACGATGGTCCTCTGCATCTTCATCTTCTGAACGACTCCGGTAAGGATGCGGCCGCGGATCGACACGTTGCCGGTGAAGGGGCACTTCTTGTCGATGTAGGTACCTTCAATCGCCTGGATAGGAGAAAATTTGTAAGTATATTGTTGGTAAAGGTTGGTTAAGTTAGTAATGTTTTTGTGAAGCGGATTAAGTCATTTTGCCCAGTTGTGTGATGGTTGTTTGCCGTTTTAATGAAACCCCATTCAATGAAGATTTCTCTCGGGTAGGGATGTAGCAGTGAAGCCAATGATTTTGAAAATATAATTGCTAAATTGGTTCTACGTATTTCCATTTCCGCACATGCTCGCGTTATTTGGCCAGGACAAAATAAACATTAGTTCAATTGAATTAGAGTTATTTAGTATTGACCAAATAACGCAAAACTAAGGAGTGGAATTCCCTGCCGGAGTCTGTGTTTCCCGACAGCTACAATCTGGGGGTCTTTAAGTCAAGAGTGAATAGGTTATTTCTAGGCAAGCGTGTTTCACCGTCGACCACATCATCGCTTACCATCAGGTGAGATAGTGGTCAAGCGCGAGCCTATAGGATATAAAAAAAATAATAAAAAAAAAAAACTGGGCTAAAATACCACATGCAATGCTAGCATCAGATAGCCTGCAACTCTGAACATTGGAAACATGTCCTGACTATGTAAAACTTCACATTTTATTTTTAGATTCACTGCTACATCTCCTATGCAAAGAAGAGATGCAATTATGAGTTATGACCTCCACCATTACAAGAATTTAGGACAATCAATTTTACAATATTTATGAAATATCACTTTGTTCAACTGTCAATCAGAGTTTGGGTTAGAACACGTTCTTCGTCACTTGGTTGTCAGAAGACCGTCGTGTGGGTATCATCATGTAAACAGTTTTTACAAAGCGTTTTTAAACTTCCAATAAATTGCAAGCAATTATGATTATAGTCTATTATTAAGAACCAAAAGTCAACTTTAGTGTTAGGCTACACTTTCATTCTGCAACCAATTCATGCAAGTTGCTTGCAGGTGAAAACGCGGCTTAAAGAAACTCTACTTCTGCAACAGATACAATGCTTGTCAGCTGCTGAAGTAGTCTAGTAGTAGTCTAAAGTTGGAAGCAGAAAAAAATTTGTGACAACACTTCTACACTTTTTGAGCTTCCACTGTTCAAGTTGATGGAAAATGTCCACATGTTAAAAGATTCTCCAGTTTAAGTTACTTTTTGAACTTGAGCAATGGGCAAATATTTTATGACTTATGTCTGCCTTTCCCTAATTTAGATTAGATGAAAAATATGAAAGTTTGATGATAATCTTAATCTATGTTGCAATTATCACAGAAGAGACTTTGTCTTACTATCTTTAATACAATCTCTTTTGTTAAAATTGCAATTCAAAATATGATTAAAATTAGTAATGATCTTAAATATAGGTTAATATTAACATTGTTACATCGAGAGCAGCATGCATACCGGACCTTCCTGCGAATGATAGCACCTAGCCTGATAGGTTAACTGACCATATTCTGATGGCATTAGAGCAGATAGTTTTGATACTTGACATGCAGGCAATTAGGTTAATTTTGTTTTGTGTGGGTGTTTTAGGTCATTTAATGTTAATTGAATTCTTTTGAAAATTGTTTGTTATACAAATCATTGAATTATAAAATTTATTTTTCATCATCTATTCAATCATGATAAAATTCATGAATGTCTTTGTGACAATATGCGCGCAGATATAAACGTTAATTTTGTCACCATAATGTTGACTGTATATGGCAAACACATAGTTTCAACCTAAGTAAGGTTTCAAATTACTGTCATAAGTGACTTAGTTTTTTGGACATTCCAACCAAATTTTTTGAAATACACTTGGGAGCAAATAAATCGAGCCACTTCCTTTTTCACGCATTATGGTAATTATTTTTGGTATTAAGGAACGCATCGATTCGAAACATAATTATATCGCCTAAAAGGGTATTTAATAACCTTTACAATGAGGGTAGTTAGTTGTCAAAATTTCATTTTTATTAAAGTTTAAAGGGTAGAATAAAATTATCGCATTTAATTTGCTTATGACATTTTTATTGTACTCTGTTAAGAAAAGATTAAATTTGAGGTTTTTGTTAATCATACCCATATTACTTGTTATTGTTGTCTTTATCTGTGTCTGTGTAATCAAAATAACCTGATAAAATGGATACTACACCGACGGAAGCTGCCCAAGTTGTAGCTTTACTTGAGGTTGGACACGGACAACGTGAAGTGGCACGCAGACTTCATTTGAGTCGTTCAAAGGTACAGCGGGTATACCGCAGGTATCTGGAGACTGGTGCTTTTGTTCGGCGACCTGGAACTGGCCGACCACGGGCAACAACAGAACGTGACGACCGCTTTATTGCAACCAATTCGTTGCGCGACCGTGGACTTAATGCTGTTCAGCTACAGCAAGCGTTACGTGACGTTCGAGGAGTCGCAATCAGTAGGTGGACAGTGAGACGAAGACTAAAAGAACGAAATTTAACATCACACAAACCAGCAACTGGCCCAAAATTGACTGTAGCTCATCGCCGATCTCGCTTGGAGTTTGCTCGAGAACACATTAATTGGACGTTAGAAGACTGGAGGTCAGTTTTGTTTTCTGACGAGTCAAGAATCTGTCTTTTTAGCAATGACGGGAGAAACCGAGTGTATAGACGTCCTGGTGAAAGATTTGCCCAATGTTGCATTCGAGAAACGGTGAGTTTTGGTGGTGGTTCTTGTATGGTGTGGGGAGGAATTTCTCTAGACGGAAAAACGGAACTTGTCATCGTCGATCCCGCCAACGATGGCAATGGTAGACGTGGATTAACAGCTGACCGATACATAACTGACATTCTTGAAAACCACGTAATGCCGTATGCTGGTTTTGTCGGAGAAAATTTCTTGTTTATGCATGACAATGCGAGACCTCATACCGCGCAGATCGTTACGGAATACTTGTCTGCGATCGGGATTCAACAAATGGTATGGCCAGCACGAAGTCCCGATTTGAACCCGATCGAACACCTATGGGACGAGCTAAAACGGAGAGTCCGAGCCAGGGTTCCCGCTGTTTCATCCATTCCCGAGCTTAAAGTCGCTGTGCTTGAAGAGTGGGAGAACATACCACAATATGTCATCGTAACGCTGATCAGATCGATGACTAATAGGCTACAAGAATGTATCAGGGCCCGGGGGGGTAATACCAGTTATTAAGAATATTTTTGTTGCAATAATTTTGTTTTTTATTGTTTTTATGGACTGTTTTAGCCCTACTAAATTTTCTATCAAAATTACCATTTTTCTTGCAGAGCCAATAATTTATCATTCAATAAGGTTATTATTCAATAATTTACCCTCATTGTAAAGGTTATTAACTAAACTTTTAGGCGATATATAGTTCGAATTGATACGTTCCATATTACCAAAAATATTTACCATTTTACGTGAAAAAAGGTAGTGGCTCGATTTATTTGCTCCCAAGTGTAGTATCAAAATGATCTGAACCAATGTAAGTAGACTTTGCTGGACTTTTCCAACCATGCACATGTTTTAAAGCAAGCTTCCTCCTGACGAACATGGAAACGTTTCATGTACATTGGACTATTTAGAAATTTGGACACACAACTTTAAAAGATCACATTTTAAAGTAGCCTTTTGTCTTTCTAACAGGGCCTTCGTCTAGTTGATAAATAGTTTTTAACTTGATAAGACACACTGGCAGTAAGATACTGGATGCATGTTTTTCAGTATGATTAAATGAAAAAGTTGTGGTTTTTAAAAACAAATGCATAATGAATATGTATAGTCCATTGCACATAAAACAAAACAACGTAGTAGCCACCACCGTTGCAAGCCTGGATCCCATCGACCATAACTAAAAATACCACACCTCAAGTGGAGTCTTAAATCCAAGACCGACATTCTTAGAATGCCTCATTTCTTTCCGCTTCATCCCCCCCTTCCTGTTGAGGAAGACCGTCGCCTGCTTCTGAAACGCTTTCTCTGTCTACGGAAAAATAAACACATTAGTTTTCACACATCATGCGTTACCTCGCGAGGAGTTTTGAAACCGAGTCCCACATCTTTGTGGTACCTCAGTGGTTTCCTGCTACGCTTCACACCAATACCCTTTTTACGGTTCAAGAAAACCGTTGGTTGCTTTTGGAATGAACGTTCCGTCTGTAATTTTATCAATGCATTAGTTTATGTTATTGATAAAAGATTAAGGTTTTCTAACTACGGAAAGTGTGGAGATAAAAGAAGAGTGGGAAGTGGATAGAAAAGAAAACAAAAACTAATTTTAAAGCAACACTACAAACAAACTACTGTTGCAAATAAATTTACACTTAAAGCATTATAATTAAAGCTAATCGTAAAGGCTTTAATAACCCAGATTTATTTTTAATTTATGATGGTTTGGGTTTATCACCAATGTTTTATTTTTTTTACAATTTAGTCAATATTGAACTGGTTTTATAAGACAAAGTAGATGTGCTAGTAATAGCCGCATAATGACTTGTTTATTTTGATATTAATTTTAGTTAGTTCTGCATGAAATACTTAAGTTTGATTATTTTGGTATTGAAGACCACTTGTTTGACCGTAATCAGAGTTTGGGTTAGAACACGTTCTTCGTCACATGGTTGTCAGAAGACCGTCGTGTGAGTATCATCATTTTAAAGTCTCTGCAAGTGTCCTCAATCACAAATCAGGGTTTTGTTACAAAATATTTTTGTGTGTTGAAGCCAATTTAGATTTTAAATATTTGGAACAGAAAAAGACAGAATTGCCTAATGTAAGATATTAGCGTATTTTAATTGGCAAGGCTAATTCAAGATACATGGTTAAGCTCAAGTCCTTGTGGTGATTTATTTCTGAGGATGACCCTTAGACAATATTTTTTTATAATTTGAATAGGACAACTCCCGAATTCATTTCACTGAAAACGAGGGGATCATTTGTAAAAAGAACACGACATAGCCGCAAAATATACTGAAGTTCAGATGTAAACATAACCTCTCGCCCCAAAATTATTGATCATTTTCAAGTTTTATTAAATACAACTGTTAGGAAATTAGATATTTAGGGACATATCACAAGGCTGTGATTTTAGCCATGGTTTTGCAAAACTGAACGCACTTTGACAACGAAACTAACCTATCGATCGAACACACTTCCATGATTAATTTTATCGAGTTTTAAACTGATAATTTTACAGATCCTGAAGTTTATCCATTTTAAAGCACCATTTAGTTGAAAATACTGTTTTTTGTTACGATTTAAAACACATTTAGACAGGATTTTTGTCGGGAAAGCCGATTCCCACGTGCACAAACTTCGTAACCACATTTTCACAAATAACACTTGTTTTACACTTGAAATTTATTAATCGGGTGAAACATTAATTATTTATTGTCACTTTTGGAGCAAAATCATTAGGATTAGGCCAAAGTTTTTAATTATTTTAGCCAGAAAACCAACACGTACCTGGTCCGCCATCTTGCTTGACAACGAAAAGAAGGTGGTGTTGCAAACTTTTAACGACTGAAAGCTCCTACGATTCCTACGAACGAAATAATAAACGTTGTTGCCAATTAATTTAAGGATTAAAGTTTTCTACCAAAAAGTTGTGAACCTTTTTTTGGGTTACGTACCCAAGGGTCCAAACGGACCCCTATTACTGTCACTCATGTGTCTGTCTATCCATCTGTCTGTCTTTCCGTCGTCTGTCTAGTCTGACAAGGTTTTACAGTCAAACGGTTGAAGCTACAGTCTTCAAATTTTCACAGTTTATGCATTTTGTGGACCCAAAGCCATACAAATTCAAAAAAAATATTTTCAAAGGTATTTAAGGGAGGCTCCCATACAGCAAATGAAGGGCGCGAAAATACAATTTTGATCTAACTACCCCATCGAGTAAGGCATCATTGTTTAGAACTCCTTGAGTAGTTAAATGCTGTATTTTTTGTATTATAAAATATCGGCACAAAAAGGAATGAGAAGCCACCAAAGTCAGCTTTTTTTTACAAAATTTATTTGCCGAAGTTTTTTTTAATTTCCCATTGTCTTACGAACTTGAAAGAACAATGGCGAAATCTTAGCTGACCTAAATTAACTGGTTTACCACGGTTAAAAAGACATTATGAATTAATGTTAATAAATTTTTTCGTTAACTCACATTAGCTTAGTGTTGCCATTTTACACTTATTCTGTCAAGTGACAAGTACTAACTGTATTATGTATATCATTACTGTATTTGATATTATAATAATATGGAGTTGATGAAATGACAATACAGTTTATGTCTAAGTGTAGGTGTCCTTGCAGGTAGGTAAGAATACTGTAGTATAGAAATAAATGAATTACTTACTTTCAATTAAAGATAGGCAAAAAGACTAGTATCCAATTCTAAGAAAATATATAGCTTGGTTGTTGATGAAGACCTTTTGATCAGCAGTGACCATAGTGTTACATACTCTTTCTTTGGATCATAGAAGCAGTAGTGCACTTTACCAGCACACTATGTATTCGAATATGAAATGTATTCATTTAACTTAGAAAAAAAGTACTAGAAAATACCAAACTGACACAGAAGACTTGCGGTATGAACTTGACCATCTACAGGAGAAACTTACTTCTATGACCATCAAATATACAGCCTCTGAAAACCAAATGAGGGAATATGTATTGGCAATGAATGAGCTGGTAAGCTCACAAATTAACAAATTTTTATTGTCAGCCACCATCTGTTGAACCTACACCGGACCATTCATTGACAATATGTGATGCCACCATACCGCGGTCTAGTGCAAGTTTGCAATTAGAAATTACTAACTGTTTGCCTAAAAAGAATGTAAATGCAGAAATAGTATTATTTTGTGATGAAATTGGAAAGTATTTAGGCCACTTGTTGAGAAATAGATATCCAGGACACTTAATAATGAACAACTGTATGCCTGGTTGTTCTTTATTTGACATAATGAAAAAAGTTATAAAATGCAATTTTAACCAGGATACCACATTATTAATATTTATTGGTAATAGGGGTAATGTGAACACAGGAGAATTACTCCAACATTATAGAACTTTGTGCAACCTTAGTTTAAAAAAAATTGTGATGTTCACATTCACATACAGCCAAAGTTTGCCACAGGAAGAAAACAATCTTACATATGAATTGAATAGGACATTACATAATTTAACATATAGTAGTAATTTATTCCATTTAATTGACACTAACAATTATGTTGGTAATCACTTTTATTTGACAAAAGATAATTTTTTCATGGATAGGTACTTTTTTTCAAAGTATTATAAAAGACAGATAGCTGTGTCGCTATCATATTATTTTTCTATTACAGCCAAGAATTTGGCTAAACAACTTGCTTCTATTGAGCAATGCCAAGGAATGTTATTTAATTCAGCCAATGATTTGGTATCAGAAATTGATATTGATAATAATTTAAATTAGAAATTAGGACAATAGGGACAACCTCTTGCAAAAGTATACAGGATAAAAATTGCAAAATAAAATCAAATAAAAGTTTAAACTCGGTAAATAGTATTAACCTGGTGCATCAAAATATTCAAGGATTTATGAACAAAGATTTAGAAGTAGAATTATTTATGAACTTTAACAGTATTGATATTCTTTGTATAACAGAACATTGGCTTAAAAGCCACCAGTTATTGTTCAATTTTAATAATCACCAGGTTGGTAGTTCATTCAGCAGAGTTAATGCTATACATGGGAGCTCATTGATTTTAGTAAGTAACCAGCTTAAATTTAAAGACCGTAAGGATATTGTGAGCCTATCTGTTGAGCGGATAGTTGAAATAGCTTGTATAGAATTGGAGCAGTTTATTGTATTAAGCGTATACAGACGGCCTTCAGGATTGTATGACTGCTTTGAAAAGGTAATGGATGAAGTGTTACACAAGATTTGTAACTCGAATAAATCCATTATCACTTGTGGTGATTTTAATGTTAATTTATTAGAAAACTCAGGTTCTTGTAGTAAAATAATAAGTCTGTTTCAGTCCTACAATCTTGTAAACCTATTTTTGGAGCCCACAAGAATAACCCCAACTAGTGCTACATGCTTAGATAATATTTATACTAATGTTATACCAGTCCGCAAAGAAATTATAAATTTACTAGATTCTGATCATTGCGGGCAGAGGATTACAATACGAAACCAAAACAACAAAGTGGCTAACAAGGATATCACTGTTAACCCCAAAACTGCAAGTCGCTTGGCAGCTTTTAAAGTTCTCATTAATAAATTACCAGTTTTGTCAATTGATGCTGATCCTAATCATCTATATGATGTTTTTTTTAGTATATACTGTAAACAATTTAACTCGACTTTTGTTCCAAAGACTATCTCAGATTAATAATGACGCATCATTCAGTGATTGGGCTACCATTTGTATTCATAAAAGTAGAACACGGCTTTATGAGCTGTACAGTGAAAGGACTTATGTAAACAGTGCTGAATTTAATTTATATGTTAGAAATTATTCAAAATTATTTAAAAAAGTTTGTTGTTTGGCCAAGTCGCGTTATTTGAGCTCGAAGATTAAAAACAGTAGTAATGTTATTAAAACGACTTGGAATATTATTAATAGTGAAACGGGAAGATCTGGTAACCGAAATATTGACTACGGCCTGTCTATTAATGGCAACATCATACAATCAGACTCACAAATCGCAGTGGCCTTAGAAAATTTATTCCCATTTCAACTACTAAATCCTTAAACTCATCACCTTCTGTTGCTGAGTCTTTGCTAAAAGAAAACGTTAATGTTTGCGATTCGGAATTTCTTTTTGAACATATTACTTGTAAAGACATAATTTAAACCTTTCACACTTTAAATGTTAAAAAGACTGCAGATCTGTGGGGTCATTCTGTAGAAGTTGCTAAGACTATTATTGACATTGTCGCACCTAGTTTAGCTATTATCTTTAATAATTGTATCGACTGTGGGGAGTTTCCTGACCTTATGAAAAATAGTAAAATAATACCTTTGTTTAAATCAGGTAGTACATCAGACCCTACAAATTATAGACCTATTTCTATTAATCTCTAATTAGTACTACCTACGTTTAGAAAAATATTTGAGAAATTAATTTTAGAGCAATTGCAAAGATTTTTTAATAAACATAAATTATTACATAGCAAACAGTTCGGTTTTACAAGGGGTCGTTCAACTACTACTGTGTTGAGCTTTTAGGACATATTTATAATGCATGGGAAGATAAGTGCGATGCCTTGGGAATCTTTTGTGATTTTTCCAAGGCATTTGATTGTGTTTTTCATGAAACGCTAATCAGGAAACTCCGCCACTACGGGATCCGGAACAGCGCTCTGGATCTTCTTACTTCATATTTGAGTAATAGGATTCAGACAGTTGACGTTAATGGAAAAAGATCTCCTGGATCTATGGTAACAATGGGAGTCCCGCAGGGCTCGATTCTTGGGCCTTTCTTGTTTCTTATTTATATTAATGACTTGCCTTACCTCATAAAGGATAACCATGATATAGTGTTGTTTGCGTGTATCATCCATCATCAGTATCATCCATACTTCACTTTTGTTTAAACTTAAACGTCAGCAGCTGGTTACTGACGATGTAAATAGCGCGATCTCAAAAGTAGTTCACTGGTTCAATGTTAATAATTTACTTATTAATGGAAAAAAAACCAAATGCATTAAGTTTACCCTACCTCACGTTAGGCAGGTGAAACCGATGTGTTGATAAAGGGCGAAGAATTGAATCCTGAAAATAGCACAGTATTCTTAGGCTTTACTTTGTAAGCTAAGCTTCAGTGGGGCCCACATATAGATAAATTGTCAAAGAAGCTAAGCTCCGCAGCATATGCTGTTAGAAAAATTCGTAATTTAACTGACATAGAGACAGCCCGTTTAGTATACTTTAGCTATTTTCATAGTGTAATGTCGTACGGTATTCTGTTGTGGGGAAATGCCGCCGAAATCCAGACTATCTTTGTTTTGCAGAAAAGAGCTGTTCGATCAATTTATAAATTAAGCCCGAGACACTCTCTCAGAGAGAAATTTAAGGAGATTAATGTAATGACTGTGCCTTCTCAGTATATTTATGAAAATCTTTTACATGCCCATAAAAATATAAAATTGTTTAAAAAATACAGTGATATCCATAACATAAATACTAGGAACAAACACAAATTTGTAGTACCTACAACAAGGCTCAAGAAATTAGGTGGCTCGTTTAGATGTCAATGTGTACGCTTTTATAATAAGCTTCCAAGCCACGTACAAGATCTAAGTCTTAATAAATTCAAATCTTTCAATAAACGTAATTTGTGCCAGAAAGCGTTTTATACAACAAAAGATTACATTGAGGACAAAAAGGCTTGGGATTGAGCTGCTCCAATTAATTTTGTTTTTTTATTATATTTTGCACTATGCATTTTGTTATTATATTTTATTTTTCGTTTTTTTTATTTTCTTGCAATGACAAGAATATTTACTTTTTAAAGTATTATATTATTTTATTTTAATTATTGTGAATGTGAAGACCATGTGGATCATTTTTTTTTTGTTTTAATTTATATTTATCTTAGTTTTTAATTATGGTCTGGCAGTTTGAGTAGTTTATGCGGCCTACCCGAATGTCCTTTCTTTGGTATTGTTCGTCGATTCGTTGAGCTCCTTAAATTCTGAGTTGAGCTGCTCGGTTATTGACAAATGCGTGCACTGACTGGACAGGTCCACTCAATCTGGCTGGTTCTTTCCTCAATCAAGATTTTGTCTGGACTTTAAAAGAGACTGTGACCTCTGAGTTTGTTTCGGCCTTTCTTCTCAGAGTAGTCAGATAGGAAACGCCGACCTCATCTAGTTTTAAAAATATGTTCGACATGTAAAAGTGTTTGTACAAACCAACTTACAGAAATAAAATCATTTATCTTTTAATAAATTAAATTGACACGCCGATTTTTTCCGCAGCGGAATGTTCGATTACCTTTTTTTGAAATCTGGTATTGACTGACTCATTTTTTTTTCAATCATCATGATTTAATTCACTTTAGTGTCGAAATCTCACACACACTGTCCCACAACTCAGTAATTATATTAAAAAAAAACAATAGAAATTAGAATATAGAAGTAACTAAAAGTCGCGATCAACTGCAAAATTGCAAGCAGCTCACTGTGTCCAGAAATTAAATGTAAATGTTCGTTCGTCAAACCTCGCTCACTCTCGGTAATCTTCGGTTCGCTGGGGCGGCGCACGAGAGGGGTCATATTTTGCTGTACATTTTCTATTGAACTATCTCTGTTTCACGTGCCAGGCGTTTTCGCTCGTATCTCGTAGAAGCTAGCTGTGCGCTTGCGCTTTAGCCTACCGCACGGGAAATATTTTTTTACAGCAATATAAGTCTTATTACTTTAACAAAGATCTAAAATTGGTTCGTTATAATTTCGTTAATATTGAATAGATCGTTAATCAAATATTATTTAACATTTTAATTTTTTTGTATGTGTGACTTGATGTATGAATGTGTGTGAAGCAAAAAAAGTATGTAAGAATAGTAGCAGGTGGCGTTCTGTAGTTTCTGCCTACCCCCATGCGAAAAAGGCGTGAGTTTATGTATGTATGTATGTTTATTTTTCTATAAACCTATTAAAATCTGGCTGTTTTGAGCACGAGTGAACTTAAAGTACAGCCACCAATCAAAGTCGCATAAATAAATAAATATACTCTTTCTAAAGAGTAGGTATATTTTACATTTCACGCAGAAATAACGAGGAAAGGGAAATACTAATGGAATATTGCCCTTTTACTTCCACGGAATTGAATAATATTACCTATTGAACACATTATTAAAAGTTATCTGGACATAACCTACAAAAGTTAAAGCAAATAAATTCTTGCACAAACTAATTCAGAACATGACACCGAATAAAGCCAGATATTATTCATTTAGAGTCGTAGGAATTTAGTCTCAGCTAAAATAATGTATAGGCTTCTGCCATTGTCCTTTGATTATAATGTTTATTATTACGTAATTACGTATATTCTACCAACAAATACCATTTTATTGATAAATCAGATTTTGTGTTTGCAATTCTCTAATATTTTCTGTTACAACAATCTCAATTTTTCGGTTTGGTACGGAACCCTAAATGTGCGAAGTCCGACACGCACTTGGCCGGTTTTTTTAATTAATTCGTATCGTTTTTTATTTATTTCATAGTTTTATTGGTTGTGATAACAATTTGTCACACTTAACTTGTTCGTAACTTTTTGATGTCCTGCTCATAAAACAGAATCAATTATATTTCGGTTTATATTGAAAACACCAAAACACCCATGGGTAGTTTTAAATATTTTTCAAGTGTGCTTATTTTTTATTATCTATATTTTTGTTACAGCTGCAACTTTGCTCAATTTTCCGAACTGGTAACATATGTAAACGAAACTGTCAGAACGCGAGTTGTTATGAAAATAATCGCTAAATTATTTTCCGCATTTGCGCCAGTTGATAACGTTTAAACTCTTGAATTTGGATTAATTGCATTTTTTATTTTACTTTTATGACAAATTGCTTTCAAAGTGCATTCATATGTTTACGGAGTGACTTGAGTCCGCGAGTGATGTATCGAGTTTTTGCTTTTTGTTTTGTCCAGAAAGATAGAATTTCTGGTTGATTTGAGATGGAGGAAGTGAGGCAGCTGGTGCAAGAAGAAGGCCGGGAGGCGCGAAACCTTGTTGCATTCCATGTGGCCGTCGACACACCGAGTGAGTGCACATTGTTTAAGTATGCACTTATAAATTTGAATGCAACTCAAAATTTCTGAGCCGTGGGCGGCAGTATTTGTTTCGGAAAGAGGCTGTGAGTGTAGGTAGAAGTGCCCGTCAGGTACTAAAGCTCAGTAAACGTAAATATTGTTAAAACATTGTACTGAAGGCTGCCTTTGTATGTTCATTTAGAATAATAGACAGAATGTGAGAAGACCTTTGTGTGTAATGTTTGTTTTTTAAAATGTTAAGGTACCTACTTGTTTAAAAAATAAATTTCAGCATAAACCTCGATTTAGATGTTACTTAAGGCCAGTGCAGTGGAGAATGGAGGATAACAGTTAAGTTTTGTTGTTTTTCATTGTTTGTGTTATATTTTGTAATTGTTCAGAATTTTCTAAAACAACATATCACAGCCTGACCATTTGTCCAATAAGCAAGCTGAGACATGCCCTCTAGACCTGGACATAAGCCCCTCTACTTGCATTCTCCTCACATTGATCACCTATAGGAGTATGCAGTTGCTCTGTGTCGAAGGTCTGAACTATCTTGACTATTTCAATGTTGAATTATTTTGTATTTCAATGTTGCATATAATTTCAATTCAAATTAAATCCTTTTTTTTCTAATAACATGTGTGTGGGTACATAGATCTCTTATTTCTGCTTTTATCAATTAGATTAAATACATCATTTGAATAATCTAAAAATACCTGTGTTACATTAACTTATTTTGTGCTCTCATTTTCCTGGCCTGCAAGCCATTGAAATTTACCGTTAGCTTTTACAGTTTCAACTGTAAATTACTAGAAATTGAGATCCTGTTATAAATTATTCTGGCTTTCATAAAAATAGATAGAATGTTTCAGCGGTATACGGTTTTTAAGCAAGTTATTGCTCTGTTACAATCTATTGTCCATCCATATGAAAATCTGAAACTGTCTGCCTGTTTTTTACTGTTTAGGGTTCCGTACCCAAAGGGTAAAAATGGGACTTTATTACTATAAAGCTGTATCTCATGAACTGTGACAGCTAGACAGGCAGTTAAAATTTTCACAGATGATGTATTTCTGTTGCCGCTATAGCAACACATACTAAAAACTGAATAAAATATATATTTAAATAGGGCTCCCATACATCAAACGTGTTTTTATGCTGTTTTTTGCGATAATTGTATGGAACCCTTTGTGCACGAGTCAGACTCTCACTTGGCTGGTTTTTCATTCCTAATACGCTAACTACCTATATACGCTACTTACATTTAAGTAGTTCTGTGTTTTTGTTTGTTACTCTATCATTCTTATATTGCTAAATAACTTTTAGTAAAAAAGATAGATTGGACCTTGAACATAGAATACTTTTGTCTCAGGAGTATGTTTCCTAGGAATAATTGCCGACATTCACATGTGCGAAGCCACCGGTAGAAATTGGTGTTTAATATAACACTAATTAAGTAATTTGTTAAATTTAGTGGTTAGCCTAAGCACTAGGGCCTCATACAGAAGTGATAGATACATGTGGGGTACTTGTATAAATCTTCAAAAATCAAGAAAATTTCCAAGTACCTACATCTAATCTGTTTTACCTAAACAGCCCATATGTTGCACAACTGCAGAGGTGGCCAGGTGAACCTATTTCCATCAACCGGGAATCAAACTACCAACCTCATGCTAATCAGTAACTAATTAAAATAACCACTGGAGTCTTTACAATATTAATTCTGTCTTTAAAGATCATGGTAAACAAATATTGTTCAAGATTTCACTATGACACACGGTGACTCATTTTGTTGTTTTGTATCTCATATGTCACTTCTGCTCAATTTTTTTTTTTATCAGAATCTCTTAGAAGAAATACTGAAACCAAATCATTGATTAAAATCTCAGTCTATTGTAGCCAGATCAATCAATGGCGCTTTTAAAAGGCAAAATAAAAAAGAAGATCTAACTGCATGTTTCATATTTTAATTTACAAGGGCATTAATTCTGCCTTTGCACAGTTTTATTTTATTTGTGCATAAAGTTTTGACAAAAAGTAATCTATAATTTTGGTTTTTGTTAGACTACACGGGGCAAATGCCTCCATTTTTCTTTCCCAATCTCATCAATTAATTGGGCCTTTTATAACTTCCATATCAGTATCTGGGTTAAACATTCATCGCAAATAATAAAATCTGTAGACATCCTACGTCTAGATGCAATTCTTTCTCCCTCATTACAACACCATCTATTTATACCGACTTATCCCTCACCACTAAAAACAAGCAAGCTGCAAATATGGCTTTATGGACTTACATTAGCATACTAATTCTTAGAATAATGTCTGTTGACTAATGGAGCACATTTAGACAGCTGTGACTCTTATTTGTTATCAGTGGTTGCTGATTAGTCATCTGTCTTGAATTAGAGTTGCCACTAACTCTAAAATTCTTCAGTGTAATACGTTAACTAGACTGATATTTTGAAGTCAGTGAGAGAATGTAGAAAAATATTGGAGATGAAATATGAAAAGAGTACCTTTTGTTCTACAGTATCTAACCGGTGCTTTGCCGAAATTACTCTTGTTTTAGTTTAGGATTCTGTGTTCTGCAGTTTTACACACTGTCTGTCCTCTGGAACGAATAGATTGATCTCTCAGTTACACACTGCCCCTGGAATGAATAGATTGATCTCTCATTTACGCACTGTCTGTCCTCTGGAATGTATAGATTTATCTCTCATTTACACACTGTCTGTCCTCTGGAATGAATAGATTTATCTCTCATTTACACACTGTCTGTCCTCTGGAATAAATAGATTGAACCCGCATTTACACAATGTCTGTCCTCTGGAATGAATAGATTTATCTCTCATTTAAACACTGTCTGTCCCCTGGAATGAATAGATTGATCTCTTATTTACACACTGTCTGTCCTCTGGAATGAATAGATTGAACTCTCATTTACACACTGTCTGTCCTCTGGAATGAATAGATTGATCTCTCATTTACACACTGCCTGTCCTTTGGAATGAATATTGATCCCTCAGTTACACACTGCCCCCTGGAATGAATAGATTGATCTCTCATTTACACACTGTCTGTCCTCTGGATTGAATAGATTGATTTTTAGTTACACACTGTCTGTCCTCTGGAACGAATAGATTGATCTCTCATATACACACTGCCTGTCCTCTAAAATGAACAGATTGATCTCTCATTTACAAACTGTCTGTCCTCTGGAATGAATAGATAGATCTCTCAGTTACACATTGTCTGTCCTCTGGAATTAATATTGATCTCTCAGTTACACACTGCCTGTCCTCTGGAATGAATAGATGGATTTCTCAGTTACATACTGTCTGTTCTCTGGAATGAATAGATTGATCTCTCAGTTACACACTGCCCTCTGGAATGAATAGATCGATCTCTCATTTACACACGGTCTGTCCTCTGGAATGAATAGATTGATCTCTCATTTACACACTGTCCTCTGGAATGAATAGATGGATTTCTCAGTTACACACTGTCTGTTCTCTGGAATGAATAGATTGATCTCTCAGTTACACACTGCCCTCTGGAATGAATAGATCGATCTCTCATTTACACACTGTCTGTCCTCTGGAATGAATAGATTGATCTCTCATTTACACACTGTCCTCTGGAATGAATAGATTGGTCTATCAGTTACACACTGCCCTCTGGAATGAATAGATTTATCTCTTATTTACACACTGTCTGTCCTCTGGAATGCATAGATTGGTCTCTCAGTTACACACTGCCCTCTGGAATGAATAGATTAATCTCTCATTTACACACTGTCTGTCCTCTGAAATGAATAGATTGATTTCTCAGTTACACTTTGTCTGTCCTCTGGAATGAATAGATTGATCTCTCATTTACACACTGTCTGTCCTCTGGAAAGAAAAGATTGATCTCTCAGTTAAACACCGTCTGTCCACTAGAATGAATAGATTGATCTCTCTTTTACACACTGTCTGTCCTCTGGAATGAATAGATTGATTTCTCAGTTACACACTGCGCTCTGGAATGAATATACTAATCTCTCATTTACACACAATCTGTCCTCTGGAATGAATAGATTGATATCTCATTTACACACTGTCTGTCCTCTGGAATGAATAGATTGATCTCTCATTTACACACTGTCTGTCCTCTGGAATGAATAAATTGATCTCTCAGTTACACGCTGTTCTCTGGAATGAATAGATTGATCTCTCAGTTACACACTGCCCTCTGGAATGAATAGATTGATCTCTCATTTAGACACTGTATGTCCTCTGGAATGAATAGATTGATCTCTCAGTTACACACTGTCTGTCCTCTGGAATGAATAGATTGATCTCTCATTTACACACTGTCTGTCCTCTGGAAAGAAAAGATTGATCTCTCAGTTAAACACCGTCTGTCCTCAGGAATAAATAGATTGCTCTCTCAGTTACACACTGTCTGTCCACTAGAATGAATAGATTGATCTCTCTTTTACACACTGTCTGTCCTCTGGAATGAATAGATTGATTTCTCAGTTACACACTGCGCTCTGGAATGAATATACTAATCTCTCATTTACACTCTGTCTGTCCTCTGGAATGAATAGATTGATATCACATTTACACACTGTCTGTCCTCTGGAATGAATAGATTGATCTCTCATTTACACACTGTCTGTCCTCTGGAATGAATAAATTGATCTCTCAGTTACACACTGTCTCTCCTCTGGAATGAATAGATTGATTTCTCAGTTACACACTGTCTGTTCTCTGGAATGAATAGATTGATCTCTCAGTTATACACTGCCCTCTGGAATGAATAGATTGATCTCTCAGTTACATACTGCTCTCTGGAATGAATAGATTGATCTCTCATTTGCACACTGTCCTCTGGAATGAATAGATTGATTTCTCAGTTACACACTGTCTGTCCTCTAGAATGAATAGATTGATCTCTCAGTTACACACTGCCTGTCCTCTGGAATGAATAGATGGATTTCTCAGTTACACACTGTCTGTCCTCTAGAATTAATAGATTGATCTCTCCTTTACACACTGTCCTCTGGAATGAATAGATTGGTCTCTCAGTTACACACTGCCCTCTGGAATGAATAGATTGATCTCTCATTTACACACTGTCTGTCCTCTGGAATGAATAGATTGATTTCTCAGTTACACACTGTCTGTCCTCTAGAATGAATAGATTGATCTCTCAGTTACACACTGTCTCTCCTCTGGAATGAATAGATTGATTTCTCAGTTACACACTGTCTGTTCTCTGGAATGAATAGATTGATCTCTCAGTTATACACTGCCCTCTGGAATGAATAGATTGATCTCTCAGTTACATACTGCTCTCTGGAATGAATAGATTGATCTCTCATTTGCACACTGTCCTCTGGAATGAATAGATTGATTTCTCAGTTACACACTGTCTGTCCTCTAGAATGAATAGATTGATCTCTCATTTACACACCGTCTGTCCTTTAAAATGAATAGATTGAGCTCTCAGTTACACACTGCCCTCTGGAATGAATATATTAATCTCTCATTTACACACTGTCTGTCCTCTGGAATGAATAGATTGATCTCTCAGTTACACACTGTCTGTCCTCTGGAATGAATAGATTGATCTCTCAGTTACACACTGCCCTCTGGAATGTATAGATTGATCTCTTATTTACACACTGTCTGTCCTCTGGAATGAATAGATTGATCTCTCAGTTACACACTGCCCTCTGGAATGAATAGATTGATCTCTCATTTAGACACTGTATGTCCTCTGGAATGAATAGATTGATCTCTCAGTTACACACTGTCTGTCCTCTGGAATGAATAGATTGATCTCTCAGTTACACACTGCCCTCTGGAATGTATAGATTGATCTCTCATTTACACACTGTCTGTTCTCTGGAATGAATAGATTGATCTCTCAGTTACATACTGCCCTCTGGAATGAATAGATTGATCTCTCATTTAGACACTGTCTGTCCTCTGGAATGAATAGATTGATCTCTCATTTAGACACTGTCTGTCCTCTGGAATGAATAGATTAATCTCTCAGTTACACACTACCTTCTGGAATGAATAGAATGATCTCTCATTTACACACTGTGTGTCATCTGGAATGAATAGATAGATCTCTCAGTTACACACTGTCTGTCCTCTGGTATGAATAGATTGATCTCTCACTTACACACTGTCTGTCCTCTGGAATGAATAGATTGATTTCTCAGTTACACACTGTCTGTTCTCTGGAATGAATAGATTGATCTCTCAGTTATACACTGCCCTCTGGAATGAATAGATTGATCTCTTATTTACACATTGTCTGTCCTCTGGAATGGATAGATTGATCTCTCATTTACACACTGTCTGTCCTCTGGTATGAATAGATTGATCTCTCAGTTACTCACTGTCTGTCCTCTGGAATGAATAGATTGATTTCTCAGTTCCACACTGTCTGTTCTCTGGAATGAATAGATTGATCTCTCAGTTATACACTGCCCTCTGGCATGAATAGATTGATCTCTCAGTTACATACACTTCTCTGGAATGAATAGATTGATCTCTCATTTACACACTGTCTGTCCTCTGGAATGGATAGATTGATCTCTCATTTACACACCGTCTGACCTCTGTAATGAATAGATTGAACTCTTATTTACACACTCTGTCCTCTGGAATGAATAGATTGATCTTTCATATACCCAGTTAGTTTCGTGAACTCATCACTATCAGAATCAAAAACTACTTGGTTTTTAGCCCACCTTTTCTCCCGTGGCCATACCACATGTACCAAGCAGTTCTTCTGTATAACAGTAGATTATGACACACATTGAGTGTAGCTTTTATTCTTTGTAATAATTTTCGTAATTGTGATCAAATTACGAAAGTTATTTATTTTTTGCAAAAGGTCCTGAACTCCTGATTATCATTTACAAATATTTGTTTTACCTCTTTAAATTATTAGTATATTTTATTGCTTGCTGGTAGGCCCACCATTCATTCATGTGATCACACAATTGATTTCGTACAGCCATACTGTCTGTGCCATGTTAAAAATTGAAATTAAATGTTATAAACCATTACGCACGCATTCAAATTCTTACAATAGCAACACTAACATTAATTTTACATCATTCAATCATTATACGCGAGGAGCCGAGGACCAATCCCTCCCGCCCGTGCCCGCGCTCCCCTCTTACTCCCGCGCACACCCCTTCCTACTTCTTAGTTCCGGTCATCCCGCTCGTTAGTTGTCAATATACCGCAACTCCGGAAACGCGTGTGCGCGTTGCTCCCGTTGCTCCCGCTCTCAAAGATAACTCGAGTGTGTAAAACAGACTCTGTGGGTGGCTTGCCAGCATTTAAACTATAGTGAATTATTATTCAAATCTCCATTCCCGCACCTGTAAGTACCTACCTAACTGCCTCTTTTGCGCTGGGCCCGGACTATCATTACTTTTCATCTTAATTTCTTAATTGTTTTAATAGGAATTGATGGTATTTGGTCTCAATACAGTCAAGTAGTTAATTGTATTAGATCATCAATAAAAACCGGCCAAGTGCGAGTTTGACTCGCGCATTGTGGGTTCTGTATAAACAGTAGAGCTGTTTAAAGTCAACATTCACCAAAATAAACAGGTAACATTACTACCGTTCTTAAACAATAAAAGCACCGAACATTGCTCTAACGAAGAGACAAAATTAACTTTGCCGTTTGAAAACTGTTGTCCCCATGCATCAATATACAAAATGTTTAATTTTCCAAGTACATTTTATAAGTTGGTCGACTATTACTCGTAAACTTGTAAAGCCTACTTAGCTATGATAGTTTTCCTTTTAATTTCGTTATATATACTACTGCCGTGATTTTTTTCACAAATCCAAAAGAACCATTCTGCTGGCACGGGGGGACACTTGACTCTAACAAATATTAGCAATTTAAAGCTTAATTTTACGCAAACGGATCCCTGAATCGAAAAATGGTTTTCACAGGTTTGGTAATATTTTTGAATGGCCTATCCAACGATACCCCATACCATATACGAGAAAAATCAGCCTGACTTTACGTGTACAGGAGGTAGCCAACATTTTTTTATTTCATGGTTTTATTTTACCACTTTGTCTATATCCATGCTAAATTATAGCTTTCTAGTACTAGTAGTCTCTGAGCTAAGGCGCGGTCGGATGGACGGACAGACGGACACGGCGAAACTATAAGGTTTTCTTGTTGACTACGGAACCCTAAAAAGTGCCTACTCCTATAGTTCCAATAATAGGTTGCTAGGACAATGACTAGTAACATTTACGCGCAAGCGAAACTCCTGCTTTGTAACACTAGATGTAGCATGACACGCAACACATGGTGTAACGCAACGTGTTGTAGCACCACCACCGTTTTTGTTGTATTCAAGCTGGCAACGTCGCACGCCATTGCAAATATTGTATAAGCACCGTTGCGTTGCCAGTTCATCAAAAATGGCGCAGGTCACGTGTTGGGCGTCAAAAGCTTTGAAATTCTTTACAATGCAACAAAATATCTCGCACCTCATGTGCGTCGCTTGTGGAACATCGCTTTATTCCCTGCTAGACTTTGTTTGCGAAAGAAAGGAGTGTAGAATTACATGGTGCGAAATTGTGACTTCCCATTTATTGCAAAGAAGACGTGGGATGTTTGTCGCTTTGACAATATGGAGCTTTATTACATAAAAGCTTAAGTTTCTACAAGGAATTTTGTTTACAATTTCCTCTTGGCATTTCAAGTTCAATCGAGATGACTTCATGCCGCTGTCAGTATCGGGTCTAAAACAATTGAACTCTTATTTCTTTCTGCCTATTTTTTAATACATGGCGTGATGAGCTGGGATTGAAACTTCAAAAAAAAAAAACGTCCATACGTTTTTGTGCCAATGGTTCAATGTTCCAATTCTGTCTAGCACATCTTTTCATACCGTCTAACTACCCGAAAATCGTAATTTTAAAGAGCTCAATCCATTTGATGCTACGAGTATCGTACGTACGTAACGCATCGGGGCACATCGAGACGCATCGTCAGCCATTGGGACGATATTTTATGGCTGCTTTACCGTTTGAAATAAAGAAAAGTGACCGATTTATAAGCTTCTCTGTGTAGGTATTCAACCATTATAATTATTTTTATATAGGTTACATACATCAATACAGGCCCCAGAATATGGCCTTGCGGTACTCCCGGATTTAATTCAAAGCAAAATAGATATGTTTGTTTGAATGATACTTTGCAGTATATTTTGTGTTTGATCTTTATATTCAATCAAGTTGTCCATAGCTTCCATTTTAACCAAATGCGTCTGAAAAGCCATATTTTACGTACAACGAGGTGTCATTCGAATGCCGCATCTACACAGTGGTCTATTTAGAACTGAGTTGTGGATAGGCACCTTTCATATTCTTTTTTATGATTATTGAGCTGCATTCAGCTGAACTTGAAGCCGACCACAACATGTTTGGGTAGTGGCTTGTCAGATCATGATGAGCTGCTAAGTGGTCTACCTAAACTCGCGTCTAAAGATACCAGTTTTCCAGGTAAACTGTGGTTAGAGAAGTACCCAACGCCTCATGACTTCATTAAGCCCAAGGAGCATGGAAGGCACTGAATCGGTTGCGCACCCAGGTAGGCCGCTGCCGCCTGCTGGAGTGTTCCGACTGCCCATTCACTTGAACCTTGGATGACCTGTATAATGCATCTGACGCTGCAATAAACGCGGCCACCTACTGGGCCCAAATAGATTGATCAAATGTACCATCGAAACGAGAAAGAAAGAAAGAAGAAGTTTTACAGGTTTTCCTTCTGGAAGTTTTAAAAGAGATCCAACAATTTACAATTGATTGCCAAAGAAAGCACCTGCTGTAACCTATGCATCGGAAGTAGCACATGTTGTGAACGACTAAACAATTTTCTTGTTAAAGGAGAATGCCCATTTTGTATGGAGAAATGTACTGACCGAAACATTTTAGTGTCCTGTTAAAACATCTTTATTTGATTATTTTACCTTAATTAATTACACGTACCAACTTTAGACAATTTTCATTGCGGGAGTTAGGAGATATTGAACGAAATATATTCCTTTTTAGGTTACAGTAGATACACAGCAATATGGACTCTATGCCAACATATTTAAGATTTATATTCGTTAGACATTTGTTCAAGTGCTGTTAAGATATATAATGTTATTCTTACTTACCGGTGTAGATCCAAGCCCGTAATATGGTCCAATAAATTATCAAGAATCTTCGACAAAATGTTATGTCTGCGCATATATGGCGCCAACATCAACGAACAATTGTGACACCAACTTCGAACAGTAGCCATGTCGGAAATCACAAATATAAAGTCCTGTCTTATTAAGCACTATTTTCACAAACACATGGCGGTGTTGTAGTGATAAGTATTTAGTAACGGCGGAACATAGAACTCAACTTGACGCAACAAAACACAAACAAAACAAATGAAAAGACGACTACTGTCACTGTCAAATGAAATGACTGACAATTATAGACATGTTACCAAATCGGTAATATAATCGATTTCTAAAAACATGATTCATTTTTTATCTTGGTTTGCATTAAACTAAACCACACCAATTTCAAAATAAGTTTGTTCTTAACATTAAAGAAGCGAATCCAGATGGATTGATTCAGTGTTTCAGGTAGATTATAAAAAAAACGATTCTTCAATCTTCTTCTTTAATCGATGTCAGATTATGTCAACATGCCTCAACCCTAACATAAATGACGGAATATGTTTGAGCTGTGAAACGGAAGTAAAAATACTTATTAATTCAAGAAAATGAACACCACTAGGAATCTTTTTAAAAAGAAGTTAAAATACTTAAAATATTTTTGTTTTATTTATTGTCCAGAAATGATTGTGACACAATAAACTTTTTTTTAGTACTGTCCATGGGCATTCTCCTTTACTTATGTTTTCATTGAACAGTCAATACTCGTATTCACTGTCATTCTGTTTTTCTTGGAATACAATTTGAAGGACAACATTTGTAGATTGGAATTGATCAAAACATATCGACTCTTCTTCTTCCTCCCCTGGCATCATGGGTTCGTGTCTCCTCACTTTCTTGCGCCAAGTTTTTCTCTCTTGGGTTGTCTGTTCTGGCAATTGGACTTCCTTGAGGTCTCTTTTATATTAGACCACCAGGTCAATAGCTGGCGGCTCTACCTCTTTTGTTCTGGCTAATCATAAGCTATCGACTCATCATCATCATATCAGCCGTAAGACGTCCACTGGTGGACATAGGCCTTCCCCATGCGTCGCCACATTGACCGGTCCCGTGCGTCTCGCCAGCGGATCCCCGCAACCTTCACCAGGTCATTGTTCCACCTTGTGGGAGTCCTTCCAATGGAACGTCTTCCGGTTCGCGGTCGTCACTCCAGAACCTTTCTGCCCCTTCGGCCATCCATTCTGCGAGCAATGTGCCCTGCCCACTGCCACTTAAGTTTGGCAACAACAATTCCAATTGACAATTCTTCGACATATCGACTACTATCATTTAATTGGTTGTTCACATTGGTTGGTATCTTTTTCTGAAACAATATTTAGGCTAGAACTCCCGATGTCAAGCAAGATATTTTGCTATTTGCTTGTTGCTTTTTTATTTGATTGGGATGGATAGATTCACAGCTTCTGCACATATAAATGCCATCCGATATTAAGGACGCTATTACATTTTTCTACAAATAACAGTGCTTTTCAGGTACAATTTTAATGTATATGCAATCATAGATGTGAGGATATCATGGTCTTAATTTATGGATAATATATTCAGCTCCAGATTGGCATCAGAAAAATTGCATGACATCATACAAAATTTTCGCACAAATACGTTTTGCCCATCACAATAATCGCAAAAATATTAAAAAAGTAGGGTCCGAATAGGTCCCAGTTTAGGTAATTTTACAGGATATTTTATCTTCAAAATTATGAGAAATTGCGGTATATATAGTCCTTTACAGGTTCAGCGAATTATTTTTTACCCAAATCAATATATTTTTTAATTATTAGCTAAAATAAAAACACTTGCCGACTTCTTCATACATTTTGCACTCGAAGCCAGTCGAAGCTCATCATTCCGCGCTCAGAAGCGCTCGTGGAAGGACGAGCGTATCGCTTTTTCGCAAAAAATAAATACGATAAAAGTAATAGAAAAGATTGTAGTGTGCATGCGTGAGTCGTTTGTCGTGATCGAAAGGAGTTGATATTTTATCGGACCGAAATAAAAGTATGTTACAGTTTCCTATTATTAGGATGTGATTTAGAAATTATGTTGGGTAAGATCGGGATTTGGATAGGTTAAGCAGTTGTTGACAAGTTTGAGACAAGGATGGGTGGGTTTAAGAAGCTCTTAGTAAGGTTAGGATTTGGATGGGTAAGGTCAAGCTGTCGGCGGTGAAGGTTAGAAGTGGATGGGTGGGAGGAGATTTATGATTTGAACCGGTTTGTATGTATATATGTATGACGAATACGGGGTCAAAATAAAATACAAAAAGGCGCCGACGAGGCCGCTTTTCGACATGGGTGTCATTATTATGGTTTTTGGGGTCGCTTATATAGAATATGGGGTCAAAACCAAAATACAAGATGGCGCCGACAAAAATCAAACATATTTTCGTCATGGGTGTCATTTTCATGATTTTTTGGGTTTCCAGTAATGATTATGGGGTGATAACCAAAATCCCAGATGCCACCGATAAAAAAATTACAACTTTTCGTCATGGATGTCATTTTCATGGATATTGGGGTCGCATATATCGAATACGGGGTCAAAACCAAAATACAAGATGGCGCCGACGAAAATTTTACATATTTTCGTGATGGGTGTCATTTTCATGATTTTTAGGGTTTCTAGTAATGAGTATGGGCTTTGGTTATGGCCAAAACCCAAGATGGCCGCCGATAAAAAAAATGTCAACTTTTCGTCATGGATGTCATTTTCATGGATTTTGAGGTCGCTTATATCGAATACGGGTAAAACCACAATACAAGATGGCGCCGACGAAAATTTTACATCTTTTCGTCATGGGTGTCATTTTCATGGATGTTGGGTAATATGTCATTAACTGCTGCTCAATATGTAATGCTCCAAAAATTTTAGATAGTAATATTTTATATGTTCCATGTAATGCAAAATGTTCAAATAATTTTTAATACTTGTGACCGGAAATTATTTCGTTTTAGGTACTTATTTCACGTAGCGTTTTTTTAAAAATACCTACTTCCTACAATAAAGTGAAAACTAATTTTCTTTTTGGAAGTCGGTGTCGGTACCTATTGTGTTTCGTTTTTCGACACAGGAAAGTTATTATTTTTCATGTTTTAGTTTTTGTTGGTACCCCATATTGAGTATACTAAATACATCTGTTTACCCTGTTAAACTGTACGAGCGTGATGTTATATTAGGGTATGGTGAAAACAAAACATAAACAAACGATCACAGTAATCGCAGGTCATTTGATGTTTGTTATTGAAGAGTTCCATTGTCTATCTCCGAAGATCTTTAAGTTATCAGATCGTAATAAATTATACAATAAAACCTTCCCTGAAAACACATACATATATAGACGAAAACCCAATCAGTATCGGAACAGTAGTTTTTAAGAAAACTGCGGATACATACGGGTCGAATAGATAGAGTACCTACTTTTTTTGAAGTCGGTTAAAAATAATAAGCTACTTTTTACGACGACGCGAAGGTTTGTAACAGTTACCAAATGCATATTCAAAGTGCCAACTAACCTTCCTGAATCAACTTCGATAAATTAAAAAATTATATCAAGGATCAATATTATTTAAGTGGTGTATAAAATCGAGCGCTCAGTAGTTTCAATGAGTGCGTGCGCGTAATGTTGCTGTGTGCGACTAGATACCTAAATTTGAGTTCGTCGAAAATGTAACAGCGTCCTTAATGGACCGATGCGCTTTTGAATCGCGCAGTTCATCGCATATTTGCTCTACAAATCTTACTATCACTACATATTAAAAAATAAAGTTCGGCGCCGCTTTTGTACGCGATAAACTCAAAAACTATTGAACGGATTTTCATGCGGTTTTCACCAATAGAAAGATAGAGAAACGAGGAAGGTTTTTGTCAATAATTTGTCGCTAGTAATATTATAAATGCGAAAGTTTGGATGTGTGTATGTTTGTTATTCAGTCACGTCAGAACGGCTTAATGAATCTGGATGCACGGATTATAGTCAGGAACAGCACATAGAATACTTTTATACCAGACATATGTTGCCTCGGGATACCTAATCTTCCCATTTCACGCGGGCGAAGTCGCTGGCAGAAGCTAGTCTGATATAACGATTAGATCGCACTTTGTGTACTAAGCGCCCGGTTTCTGATAAGAATTTTAGTTTGAGAACTTGAGAAACTCAAATGCCCAACTTTAACAAGTTCTCAATTCAGAAAACCGGGGATTAGACCGCTGTTGCTGATTCTAGATGAGAATTAGTCTAGTTAAACTAGGACTTCACCTCATCAACATTTGATATAAATGTATCATTTTCCTGCCCTTATCTCATGTTACTTGTGGTCGGCGCAATACGTTTTCTTCTTCCATACCGTCCTGTCAACCGATACGCTGTCACTGACTCGCTTTTGTTTCATATCTCTCCTCACACAATCCATGCACCTTTTCTTTGACCTTCCTCTCCCTCTCCTACTCCAAAAGTTTGAAATAAACTAAATCATAATCAGCTCAGCTTAGCTTCTAATGTTCCCATTGCTGGGACACAGGTCTTCTCGCTGTGAGAGGGAATGGGCCATAATGTATACCACAATGGCAGTGCGGGTTAGTAGACGTCACATGTCTTCGAATTTTAGTTCTAGGACAAGCAGGACGCACACAATATTACATGTGCAACCTGGTAACAATCAACTCCAATAAAATTTTCCAGGAAAACCTGAAAGGCGAATCACCCCTTTCGAGGTACATTTAATAACAATTACGCTCGCAGCGGGGGGTTGCGTTTCCGACCGCCCACGTTTCATCAAAGGCTTCCGTGTACCTACCTGTTTGTATGCAAGTTGTGTTTGCTGAAAGCTTTCATGGACGTGACAGCTTTGATGATTGCTTTAGTTACGGGTGACATTTTAACTATTGAACGGTACGCAGGTGGATAGTAAATTTCGGAGACAGGACAAGTTTTTACCTAACTGCCGAAGGAGGGTAATATGTTTATCAGTCTATGTACGAGTATGTATGTTTGTTCCTATGTGGCGTTCTAGAGACCAAACGCTTTGGCCGATTTTGATGATTCTTACGTCAATCGATTCGTCTTAACCTTGCGCTGCGAGTGTTAAAGGCTATTAAAATTGGAAAATAGAAAAAATTTGGGCAGCATATTGTGGGAGCCCAATATATTTTGTTTTCCAAACCCATCATATGGGTTATCAAAATAAAGGGTTTTAAGAGGTGATTTCAAAAATATATAACACTTATATGTTTAAATGTAGGTAACAATTAAAAAAAAAGTTAATATTTTTTTTATATAAACAATTTAATTCCTCCGTCTGCACAACATGATTTTCTTCTTGTTTGCGTCTATTTAGTCCGCTTCTCAGGAGTCGGTTCTTTTAATTTATTGCATTCATATTTTTTTAGCACTATATTTTGCTGAAGTCATCCTTTGCAAAATGATCTTCGAATTTGTATCTTTTAGGCAGGTATTTTATTCAGAGGTAGGTATAGAAAATTTCAAATTGAATACATTTCTGATTCGATCTCGCAAGGCAACTCCGAGTATAGCTCTCTTCAATGCCCTTTGGGTGTCTTTAAGCCTTTTGATGAGGCCCATTGTGAGCAACCACGTCTCTGTCCCATAAGTAATCGCTGGCAACACACACTGGTCATAGACTTCGTCTTGATTCATCGTGGTAAGTTGCAACATGCATACATGGAAAATGCAAGTTAAGCAAAGTCGGAAAGATCATGAAAATGGTGGTGATGTCTGAACATTGAAGTCATTTTTTCTGGGCCGAAAATTGGGTTTGTTGCCCATGTTTCTAGTTCCAAAATTTTTAGGCCCTCCAAAATCCATTCCATTAAAAAATGGTATCTTGCCGAATTGTTCATTCCGGTCTGGTCGAGGCATCGGATGCTGGTTATGGAATCCGTTGTACTGCATCCTGATGCGTTGTGAGTGTTTCTTGTGGTCTTATGAGGTGCTGATCACTTGAGTAGGTATCTCTCGGTTAGAGAGAATTTGGGTTTCTTAAAAAAATTTCATTCACTAGCGACCTTTCACAGACCCGGCGAACGAACAACTACTTGGATTGTATAGCCATCAAACCCATTGTAAAGCTAGCGTTCAAAATTGAAAGCTGCTGCAGCTGAATTAAATATCATACGAGCTTTAAAACAACATAGAACAAAATGGTTGCAAATTTACACAAAATGGAGGTGATAGCTGATGTTAAACGCAACAGGAACTATCTAGGTCATTCTAGGTCATATAATACGTACCAACATAGCTGCCGTACCGTAGCGTCCCTATATACCTCGTGCCGGGCGAGAGCTCTACCTCGCCATCCGGGCAACATCCTTTACCGAGAATTTATGATCGATACTGCAGGCGAATATTCAGGGAACCTTTTTGAAACATAGTTGAGAGCTGGATAGTTTTGTTAGCGTCTATGTTGATAACATTCTATTAAAACCTTTATTTAACTTGGCGTTAATCTAATACCTTTAAACGAGCAATTCTTGCAATAATATATAATCTGAATCTCGGAAACGGCGCCAACGATTTTCATGAAATTTAGTATGCAAGGGGTTTCGGGGGCGATAAATCGATCTAGCTAGGTTTCATTTTTAGAAAACGTCGTTTTCTCTATTTTCACCCGAGCAAAGCTCAGTCGCCAAGGTACTTAGTAGTTGTACATGTATTTTAATTTTACAATTCAATTTAAAACAGTTATAATCGCAATCGCCAACCGATTGAGCTGAAATTTTGCACTTCTGCAAATCTTACTCTTTTTTGGTTTGAATGACAAAAAAATTTTTTTGGTTAGGCACGGTTCGCTAAGTGACTTAATTCGAAATCTAATGGTGGACTACCAAAGATGGTGGACCAATTACTTTATATGCTCGAGTATCAAATGAAAGGGTTTGCTGAGATGAATAACAAAAAAAGTAAATAGGTTTTTATTTAAATGAGTTAGTTTATTTTTCTATACTAAAATATGTGTAATTAAAAGTATTTTAAGAGTAAAAACTCTTAGTACCTTGTCAGGACGACATCAATCAGGCAAGCGAATATTTTATGTGAAAGAGTGAGTAAAAAGTCGTTAAGATAGTTTTGAGTATGAATGTGAATTATTAAAAGAGGTGGGGAAAACCAAAGACGGAACCGAAAGGAAACAACGAAGGAAGGAAGAAGATTTGTGTGAGAAAAGATATGAAAGAAAAGGGAGTCAGTGTTAGTCGCCGACCCCAAGTAAAGACAACCCAAGATAAGGACAAGCGCAGAAATATTATGAGAGCAGTATGGAAGAATAAATGTTGTACCAAATAAATTGGGTTACGGGCATGAGAATGAGATGATGTCTTGATGAGTTGAGGCATTCCCTAAAATCTAAACTTTATGATTGCCTCGTCCAACGTCGGATAAAATGTAAGATGCAATTTTTCTTAATTAGTTTTAAATTGGAAATAGTCAATTGGTTTTCAATTGTATGCTCGATATTTTTTCAACCGAAACACCTTTCGTATTCTTATGAAACCTGGTTTTTAAAGCTCAATGGATTGGTTTTAAACTAGTATCTTATTTAAGAAGAAATTCTTCTAAATCGGTTGGGTAAATTGGTTAAATTCAGCTAGTTCTGGACTGTAAGCCGGATATTTTCCAGCCGAAACTTAATCCTTGACCTTTAAAGCTCAAGGGTTGAATAAATACAATTTGCACACTTTTAATGTAGCCACATATGTTTTTATCGTATAGTAACTTAGGCACCTCGGGTTTTGGGGAAAACACCACGCAGTGTGGCATTTTTAATTTTTTTTCTTACACCATTTCAAGCTCTACCTGTTCGCACCCACACAGATCGCATCTCCCGCAAACCTCCTCGCGCCGGCGCCCCTCCACCTCGTCGGGCTACGCCCCGGGGCCCCACGCGCCTCAGATCGGCTTCGGCAGGCAGAGACAAGCGGTCGGAGCTGCGAGCTCGATACTGGGCCTTGCTGTTTGGAGATCTACAGCGATCTGTAAGTACAACTTCATTACTGTCTTCATTGGTTTTGGAGTCTTCTTGTGGTTCTCCGTGAAGGTAAGGGCCAGATCCTAGTCCATCATCAGCCTAGCTTTTAACGTTGGGGTCGGCTGCCAATCTAATTGACACAGGACGGCTAGTACGCAGCACATTGTTTTAGCAAATTGTTTCATTGTAACGTGTGTCTAACAGGTTGGTGGTTCTAGACGCAGATATAATGTATTACGGGTTTTTTCTATTGGGTGAAGTTCAGAGTGCTCCAATTCCAACCAACGCCACTGAAGCTGCTATAAACGTGGTCACCTATGGCCCAAACTGTCTTATGCTGGTTTCACACGGGGGCAGCGCAGCACCTCTGCTGTTTGAACGCAAACGCCGAGACAGAGCAGTACTGTCTTGACCAATATGTCTTGACAGTAACCGAGGCAGAACAGTTAATAAGCTCGCCGGTCTATTTTTCCGGGGCATTTTGCTCCCCCCACCACCTTTCTCGCTCGTCTGCCTTGTGGCTGGACTCCTGTGAACGCGAGAGCACTAGCAGTGCAGTGCCAAGAGCAGGACAATGTGAGCGCGCGCTTCCCAACTTGTTTTGCATGAGTGACGTCTGTCGGACTGTCATATTATTTGGCCCAATATTTGAACGCCACTGTACTTCCAAACTGTTCTGCTGCCTCACTGTTCTGCCCTCGTGTGAAACCAGCATTCGTGTTAAATCTCCATCGACTCGAAAAGAAGAAGATTGGGTGGCGATTTAAAGGCAGAATGATTTTGGCAGAAGTAAACGTAGGTACCTAAAAATCGAAAAGTATTAGATCAAGCGATATCAACAAAAGCACCCTAATCGGTGCACGTCTGTGCCGGTACCTATGCACGCACTTGTGCTTAATTATGGATGAAAAGGGGTTGGCAATGTCAAGTGTAGTTATGAAGGAGGTTAGTGATATGATAGGTGCATTTTATAAACCTTTTTTTTCCCTGACTTTTTTTTCCGCAGAATCTACATCCACCACGTCAACCACGTGCTACGATCCTTACAGAATCCTTTCGCATCTCACTGTTTTTACAAGCTTTTATTTAACTTGCAATGTACTCGTATGTATGTAAATGTGTTCGGGTCAAATCTTACAACTGAATTTTAAAGCAGTTGTCCCCCACCCATTAAGACGAAATTTTGCATACACGTTTAGTTTTGATGACAATGCATGGTTAGCTAAGTGACGTCATTCTAAATCCAAAATTGCGGACGGCCGAAGATGGCGGACTAGTTATTTTTTGTGTACTGCCATGGTATGATCTGGGTATCAAATGAAAGGGTTTGCTAAAGAGAATACTAAAAAAACATTTTTTTATGTGTATAATTTTATTTAATAACTCGTTTTATCTGAAATCCTTAATCAAGTCCTATCTTTCTGATAGCAAAATCTTCTGTCTAGTCATATTGGCTGTGATTACTATCTAATTTAGTAATACTACCTAATTCGATTTGGAGAGTTATTTCCCTTGGGTCCTAAGACAGCAAAAAACAGGATATTTTCGTAGCAAATGATCCTAACGGAAAACGGTACCTTCATCTATTAAGTGAAATAAACGTTGCATAGGAAATAAGTTCCATATAGCTACAGCGCCCTGCCCCCTCTGCTCTTGCAACTGACACCTGAAGGTCTACTCCCTAAGCACGAAGTCCGTAGTTTCGGCCTTCGTTACGGGCGTTTCCTACTCCGAACCACCTACGGACGGATGATTCGTTCGGGTCCCGAACTAAGAATGAATGACAACACAATTTGACAGTTGTACCTACTCCCGATGTGTTAACCCTTCCGAAAAATTTAACTTAATACTTTTTTTACTCCGAATTTTCGGAGTACTTTCGGACGGGACCCGTTACTTCGCTGACGGAGATAGGGAGTAGACCACCTGTATCGATCGTGTTCTACAAATATCTAGGTTCTAAACAAACTCCTACAATGCCATGGCTATTACATATCGATTTGTATTGAACTTGGAATATAATGCGACTACAATAGTAAATATTTAATCGTTTGTGATGTCTACCATTTCATGATATATAGACTTGCAGGGTTATGGAAGTTCAGAGTATGTGTTGGTAGGAAAAGATGGGCTGCCAAAAGGGTCGTACAACTTTGGCTATCGGAGGCAAATAGCGAAAGCTGCCTGTTGCGGTTAGATTTTTTATTCGTTAAATTCTGTTGTCCCACTGCTGGGCATAGCTCTCCACAATAGCAAAAAAAAAATCTTTATTCAGTTAGGCCATTGAGCGGCACTTTCGAACGTCAAAAAAACAAAGTAATATTAATTGATTCTACCGTCCATTCGGAAATGTAGCTTGTTAAGGAGAAGAACGGACAAGAAACTACACACTTACTCTTTTTAAAAAAAATGTGTTATACAAGTATTTGGTTACAATAATCTTGTAGGAAAAATACATACATATATGTGAGAACGATGTAAAAAAACCTTGTCGGTGTTTTGCTTCTTCCGGCCAATTGCCAGCGTGTTTTTAGGTTTAGATCTCCCTCGGCGATGAGACGCCTGTCTTCTGGTTTCCATTGCATGACGATTCTGGCCCATCTATCATTGTGCATTCTGTATATTAGACCCGCCCAATCCGCCGAGCACACTTTTTGATGTTTTGGTCCTTGCATATTATATTACACTTACGAAAACTGTAATGCATAGTGCGTGCTAAGAGCAATAGTTTTCACTTGTTAAGATGAAATGCGTTCACAGATATCCGACTCAATTTCCTAAGTAAAAAGTTATTAATTCTAGGTTTGGCTCTCGCCTATTTCCTCCTCCAATATTGGATCAAATTAAAAGATATGCCATAAACTGAAAAATAAAATATATACTGAGCTGAGATGTTTTCCTTTTTTCATTTATAGTTGTCAAAGGAGAATGCCCATTTTGTAAGGGTACTTGGGCCCCTTTGAAAAAATGGTTGTATCCTGATGAATTTGGTTATATATTGTAGACAAAACACGTCATATTCATAATTAGAAAACATTTATTATTTATTTTGCGGGCTTCACGAGATATAACGATGTTTCTGTTCTTGAAATGAACCCTTATTACAATGCAATAAGGTGCATACAAACGTCCAAGTTAAGGAACCTGATTTGTTGTTGTCTGTACATACAGGGTGGGCCAGAAAGGCGTACGATTTTAAAAACACTCTTGCGTTTGAAGCTTTAGAGAGGGGACTGCGCGGGTGGTGGGGTTAAGTAGCTCGGTTCCCGGAAATTTAGTCGCGATGGATCACTTCACCGGAGCGCAACGTGCATTCTGCGTTAAACATTATTACAAAAATCACGATTCGTGCGTTATTGTTCGGCGTTTATTTCGGCGTGAGTTTGGATTACATGACCTAAATCAGTGTCCGAAAGAAAGTGTGATTCGATCGTGGGTCAGAAAGTTCGAAGATACTGGTTCGACTCTCAAACAGAAGCCTGCGGGACGCCCAAGGTCAACAAGAACGGAAGACACAATTGAACAAGTTAGAGCTTCAGTTCAACGTAATCCTGCTCTATCGACTCGAAAGCGTTCAGCCGAACTTGTGGTATCCAGAACATCTTTGCGTCGCATTTTGTTGAAAGATCTGAAATTGCACCCGTATAAAATTCAACTTGTGCAGGAATTACAGCCAAATGATCCAATTTTACGACGATGTTTGCTGGGAAACTGATATCGCGCCGAGGTGACATTGCATGGCCTCCTAGAAGTCCGGATCTAACGCCACTGGACTTTTTTTTGTGGGGATACCTAAAAAGTAGAGTCTACTCCAATAACCCAGCCACGATTAACCAGTTGAAGACCAATATCCGGGAAGAAATGGCAGCTATTCCCCGTGCAATGTGCCAGCGAGTTTTTACCAATTTGAGGTTCAGATTCGAAGAATGTTTGCAGCGGGATGGTGCACACCTGGATGACGTTATTTTTAAGAAATGAATTTCCCAGATGTAAATTTTTATAAAAATAAAAATTTGTATGTGAATTGTACTAAGTTTTTTTTTAATCATTTTTTCAAATTCGCATTTCTTTCTGGCCCACCCTGTATAAAGTAAAGGACACGGATAGAAAAAAACACAAAACATAAATCCTATTTTTGGATAATATTGAAATCACTGACACGATACCTCTAAGGTCCCTGTGTATGGGCAATCTCCTTTGTATACTGTTGACATCGCAATTTTGTGCATGTTTTAAGGGTGCTTCTTAAGATGTCATGCAGACAGCTGATTAAAACTGGTACCAATACTTTTAGCAACACGGCGTTTTTAAGAAACATTGCTAGAACCAATTCCTCTTGACCTTTCCAGCTAAGCTAAGTTTGTTTGTGTCACTAGGTAGATTTACGTCGAGTGCAGCGGGCGGGTTTATTATGACGTCAATGGGGTAAATGCCGGGGTTCAAGCTCACTTACTCGCTAGTGCACGTGTACTCAATAATGTATAAATTTTGGCCTTATGCGGTATTTTAAGCCTTGTTTTCCTCGAACTACTTACCCTAAGCACATCTCTTGTCCTCAGCTCATAAGATGTTCATTTCTCCTACATCAAAGTGTATAAAAAGGTTGACTGTAAAAGATTTTGTGCATACAAACTCACGACTTTTTCTAATCAGGGTTGGCAGAAAGTAAAGAGCACACCTTGCTACGTTTCTTCCAAACGTGCACCTGTTGCATTTTTTCCTTTTGCTTCGTTTGCGTTCATACATTTGATCCGTTCAAAAGGCTTTGGCCGCGAACTTGTAAACGTAAGGTAGGACGCCCTCAGACTACGTGGAATGACGGTATTCGCGGAGAGGGGAGGAGGGGGAAAGTGTGTCTGGTAGCATCTTGATGAAAGTTGCAGAAAATCGAAGCAATTTTGTTTTATTACCTCGCGGTTGACCATTATCTTACCTGCTGTTAGTCGGCGGTGTAGCACGCTTGCCTAGAAGTAACCTATTCACTCTTGACTTAAAGATGCCGAGGTTGTAGCTATCTAGAAACACAGACTCCGGCAGGGATTTTTTGAAGTTTTTTTTATTACAAATACAGTCTTGAGTACAGTTTCACTTATATATTGTACCATTAAACCTGGATGGGTTTGTGTTGGTACTCACATTCGCCTTATTTATTTATTATTTCTACTCCTTAGCGGTACGCATATTTCCAAAACGTTTAGTGCGTATGGGCGGGATGTCTACCATGTAGGTACCGATGGCGCGTCGCCGTACGTCATGTATTCCGATGATGAAACGGTCTAGGCGGAATTAGATCATGCAATTCCGTGCAAATGGCGTGCAATTGAAGAGGTCTATGACCAGCAGTGTACTGCTGCAGGCTGATGATGAAGATGAAAAGTTTTTTTGTAACCATGTGTCATTCTAAAGAGTTCTGGTTCACAGTAAAGAGTACATATATCTTCTCTGGCTACCTTCTTTTCTATCCTTCACAAGAATCTGTTTTCTAAAACTCAACAAAATTACTCCATCTCTCTTTAAAACACTCCGATCTGCCATTTCATTTAAAATCACTCGAAAGCACTCGATGCAACGCAACACAGGTAAACATAGTCCAGGCTGATCTTAGCCAGGAATATCATCCATTGCAGAGACAAAATCAATAATGCCCGGGTCTGGTACCACTAACTGGATAGATCTACAGAAGGCTAGCTTCATATAGCGAGCGTTAACAGACGCACGCACACATAGACGCATACGTACGGCGC
Organism: Orthosia cruda; assembly: GCA_964057195.1. Taxonomy (NCBI): domain Eukaryota; kingdom Metazoa; phylum Arthropoda; class Insecta; order Lepidoptera; family Noctuidae; genus Orthosia; species Orthosia cruda. The sequence continues at coordinate 19,071,200 of OZ059833.1, read as the reverse complement.
GGCGGTCTCAAACAAATACCGCTCGCGAGTACGCTTGCACTCGCTGTAGGTGAAGAGTTTCTATGTGTGCGTGCGTTTTCGCTCGTTGTGTGGAGCCGACCTTCTGTACCTTTATTTTTTGTTCCGGCGCTGTCGAGCTTTCAATCTGTGAATTCAATGTGATGGTGGGCGGTGCAACGTATGTTTATGCGTAGGTTTACCTTTGATTAAATTGTCTACTTTTTAGGGTTCCGTACGGAACGAAGGGTCCAAACGGAGCCCTATTGCTGTCACTCACGGGTCCGTCCGTCTGTCTGTCTGTCCGTCCGTCGTCTGTCAAACAAGTTTTGCGCCAAACGGTTCAAATTTTCACAGTGCATTCTTGTTAACACAAAACCATACAAATTGCTAAAAAAATTTTTTGAATCTTTTTAAGGGGGTTCCTTACAGCTAAAGGGGGGCCACGAAAACGAAAAAGTGACCTACCCTATCGAGTGGGGTATCGTTGTTTAGAGTTCGTGGGGAAGATACATACTGTATTATATAATTTAAAAAAAATGGTAAACAAAGGAATGAGAAGCCACCAAAGTCAGCTTTTAACACAAAATTCAGTTACGAAGATTTTTTTTACTTCCCATTGATAAATCAGATTTTTTTTTAAATTCTCTCAATTTTCGTATTATTAAAACCAACTTGATTTTGCGGTGTGGTACGGAACCCTAAATGTGCGAAGTCCGCACACGCACTTGGCCGCTTTTGATTGCCGACTTGCTTTTCATGTAATTATTTGTAAGTTTTCCGTACTACATTTTCAGTACTGCATGGCCGTGTTGTTTATATTATTATGTAAAGGTTGGTATAAACGTTGATGCAGTAATTGCGCAGTTGGGAAATAACCGATGATTGACGAAGTTTTACGAACTGTTATTGATTACTACCGTTATGTGGTACGTGTCCTTCTCGGTAATGTTGTGATGGATGTTGCTTTGTGGTAGTGATTTACCTACCTGTAGATAACTGATTTGGCCCACAAGTGGTATCAATAATGAGTATTGACTATTTAAATAACACTTAGCAATAAGACAGTAGGTCTTCCGGTAGATACACTTAATTTTTCTCGATGACATCCGCCGATTGCACTGTTATTACTGTTTGCCTGCATTATTGCACTTCTTATTCCAAAATGATTCGATGATTCCAAAATTAAATATATTTTGACCAGAATTCAGCCACGCCAATAGCGTTGTCATTTGCCTCACAAAGGTCTTTTAAGGTGCAGGTGTTGCTGCACAGAGAGCACGACAAAAGGTGAGGCATTGTTTGCAACGTGGCTCCGCAATCACACTGTGGGTCATTGGAGTACCCCCATCTAACTAGGTTTTGCCTGCAGCGACCCACAATTATTTATTGCAATACTAGTAGTAAAGCTGAAAAGCTAAAAGCCTTTGCCTTGCACTGTTCGTTTGTAGCCTAACTCGTCCCGCCATCTTCTATGGGGTCTGCTGCAAGGCCTTCCTAATGCCTTGTACTGTTGAAATCTCATCATCATCTTACTCCCCTTGTCTCATGTTATTTGAGATAGGCCCAACACGTTTTTCTTCTTCCGTTCCGCTCTATCAACCGCCACGCTATGACTGATTCCCGTTTCTTTCTATTGAAATCTGTTAGTAAAATCGACTTTTTTGTCCCCAGATTGGCGAAATCTACAACACCGTCGAAGCGCATGAAAATCTAAATGAGTGTCAAGAAGTCATTCTTGTTCTAGAGAACTATACTCGTGACTTTAAGGCACTCGGCGAATGGTTCCGTCTGAAATGGGAGTATGATAACACACCACCTCCTCAAAGACCACAGAGCCTGGCATGGGAGATCAGAAAGACTGACTTTGTACGCCCAGAGTCCCGAAAAGGCTACTCAGTTAAAAGCTCCCCGTCAGTCTCAGGCAAAAACAGCCCTTGCCTCTCGGGACATAACACGCCAAGTGGCAAGAACAGCCCGAATTTAACTGGCAAAGCTAGTCCCGGCAGCGGAAAAGTCAGTCCGAGAATTACCAACAGTCCTAAGGCTAACATTGAATTCTTCAGCAATAAGGTCGCTGCAAAAATCACTGCTAAGCCTGAACCGAAATCTGCAAAGGAGTTGTCAAGACTCTCTGATATAAAAGAGAAAGATGTTAAGGATACAGTTGACGATACTGTGACTACGGCACCAGTTAAAGAAAAAGAAGAAAAGCCCGTGAAAGACGCGATACCACCAGCTGTTGAAAAAGATAATAAGTCAGTTAAAGCGCCTGTTGTAGAAATAGGCAAAGCAAAGGAATGCCCTAACACAAGCCCAAAGATGGTGGTCATTAAATCACCAAAACGTACGGTATTACAAGAAGACGCTAATACAGTAACCAATGGGGACATTTCCAACCAAGCGAAGGCTACCATTGCCAAATTAGATGCTATGGAAAATGAATTCTTAGCCAAACAATTGACTGAAAATGCAGCTAGGAACGAGAATCAACTGAATCTTGATAAAGTGATTGAAAGCGCTGAAAAAGCTGCAGACGCAAATGATGATTATGCATTAACAATTCAAGAACAAATTAAAGGATTTGCTGCAGCAGAGGAAAACAAAAACGTTGACGAAACTCTCGTAGTAGATGAAAAAGAAAGCGACTCCACTGAATCGCCAGTTAAATCTGAGGACAACTTTGGAGACATATCCAATGAAAGCTCAAGCAAGTTAAGCGATGAAATAACTTCATCAACTGAAGAAAAAATTGATGAAGACACTAAAAAAGAGATACGTGAACATATAGTATCGCCAACTACTGCAAAAACCGTTAAAGAACTGGTTGTATCACCAGAAGTCATAAAAAAAGAGATTGAAGATCAAACTATGGGCCCCAAAAATCAAAAACCAAAGCCCGCAATGGATATAATAACCGACCAACTATCAAATGGCATAAAAGATTCTGAAGTCTCTAAAGTAGTTTACACTACTGACAAAGAAACTCCCCTCACTGAGGTCAAAGACGCAAAAAAAGATCACGATTTAAAGAAAATTGAACCAAAAGCAGCTGAAAAACCGAGCACAAGACCAGCTTACTCCCAGGCAGCGGCTAAGCCTAAACCTGTGACTCCTACAACCAAAATTGAAGTTAAGACCCCAACCAGGGTGATAGCTCGAAGCAAAACTGTTGTGGAAATGCGTCCTAATCCTAACTCTGCTTCTAAAGCCCAAAGGCCATTCCCGAAGAGAAATCAGACTAGCAAATGCAGCTATCCTTTTAACCTAACCACAGGACGGACTAGTCTTTTCGATGGTCCAGCCAATAAGGCATTGTCTAAGAAGCCACCAAATCCCAATCGTGCTCAAATGGGTTCCGGAGACAACAAGACCACAGTTAAAAATGATCTAAAGAAACGCCCTCCAAGACCGGTAACTCTCAAAATAAATGAGAAAGGTGATAAAACGGAGAAAATCAATGCGTCATTTGATAAAAAAGATGGCGAAGAATACAGTAGCACAGATACTATTGTCACTCAAATTGATATGTCGAGGATCGAATCCAGTGAGAGTTTGAAGACATTAGTACCTGAAGAGGGAGATTTTGCTAACTCTGTTGAAGTATTGAACGTTGATAACGCTAAGTCGGATAACGATGGGTGGTTAACAGTGAAATCAAGGCGTTTGAGCCGAGAATCGAAGAAACAGTCCAAATCACACTGGGCTAACAGATTCCACCAGCCATCAGCAACCACAAGTCTACCAACGCTAAACATGATAGAATCTCCCAAACAGGAGGTCAAAGAAATTGTCTCCGCTTCAAAACTAGATCGCGCAAAATCCGAACAACCGCAGAAGACTCCAGAGAAACCGAAGATCGTAAAGCCAAAACCTCAAGTCAAAGAGGTGAAGAAAGATCTGTCGATTATAAGACAGAAATCTGATGTAACTGGGTTAAAAACTCGTACATCGCGAAGCAAGGCTTTGAAGCGAGAAAAGAACAAAAATACTCCCAAAGATGATGGCTCAGAGTTAACTAAAAACCGCTTACATTCCTCTTTAGAAAGCCTAACTACAGGTCTAGCAAGATCTCAAGAAAAAACAGAAGAAGCTTTTGACTTCGACAAATGGAAGTCTGAATTCATGACCACATTCAAATTCTTAGATGAAGATGATCAAATGAATGACCACAACGAGATTTTAAAATCAGCTGATCCGTCAGAAATGTCAGAGATTGCGGAAATGACGTCGCAGATAGAGGAGAATGAAAGAAAGATCAGTTGGGCGTTGGATTTCCAGTCGGAAGTCGACCAGAGGAAGTTGTGTGAGGAAGAGGATTTACTGAACAGGCAGATCATGGAGCTGCAACAGGTTTCAGATATTGATCTGGATACGGAGACTGATGATACTGAGGTAAGCACTTTCACATAACACTTAGAACAAAAAGTCAAGGGTCAAGGCAACTTGCGGCTATGTGACCATGTAGGGTAGTTAAAAAAAAAGAAAAATGCTATTCAGCATAAACCAGAGCCACAAAACAAATCACAGATCATAAAAAAACAAAACACAACATCAGTTTAATACGATACGCTTTTAGTTGTATAATTAATGACATTTAAGGAAAAAAGTAAAATTTTGTAATGTAGTTTTTTTTTTAGTTTTTGTACTGTAATTATTATTTAAGTGGTGTACAATAAAGTATATAATAAATCAATAAATTAAATCATGGGACACCTTTAAACACCATATTTGGAGATTAAACTACCAATAACTTCACAGCTTTTATGTTAGAAAGAAAATGTTTATTTTCTCAAACATGCTTGGAAATTTGAACATTATTTTGACAACCTTCTTCGAGATAAATCGAAATTGCAGTACAGGCCAAATACATGCGAGCAGCGGCCGGCAAAAGTTGTATGAAAATCCATATCTGTCGTTTGTAGCGGCCAAATAAATTACATAGTAATCTCATATCTGTCGTGTTATTTAAAAATGGAACGATCTTTTACTCGGAATCATGGCAACCAAGGAGGTAACTTATCAAAGGTTTTATTTAAATTTCGAACTGGCTTGCAAATAGAACGCTGTTTATTGACAAAAAAACAAATGAAAACTTTAAGGCTACACGCATTGCGATTTTTATTCGCGCGTATTTTTGTAGTATTATTCCCGCGGGATTTTTTTACCGCAATGCTTGCTGCTTCATACAATTCCATAGGCCGCAGAATGCGCGGAAACAATTCACGCGAATAAAAATCTCTGTGCGTGCTAAGCCTAAGGCGGTAGAAATTATTGTTGTTCGTTATCGTCATTGATTTTCAAGAGTAATTGTATTTGAAAAAATAAGTTGTAGATACTACTCAGTTTTAATTTCCGCGCATTATTTGAGAAAAGCACTATACAAGCCTTGGCCACAACTAGGCATTGATGGACTTACGTATGTGTGCCTCGGCTTTGCCTCGGCCCACATTTACACGTTCGTCCATCAATGCCTCTTTTGCTGGCCGCTGCAGTAATGTACTATTGTCGCACAGGAGACACGAGATATACAATATAAACCAAACAAAAAAAATAAACAAGCTTTATAAGAATTTGCCCTGCAGTGGGACAGAATAGGCTAAAAATAAAAAAATATAAACAAAATAATTATAAGAATAAACCCCTTGAGGCTCCTATATTAGCATGTGCAGCGATATTTATATATAGTATTCTGAAAGGACACTCACATGTTCCACAAAGTATTTTTGTACCTAAATGATTTCTGTCAATATTTCAGACTGATGCAGAAATCCTCTGTGAGGATAGATCAGTGAGTATCTCCTGTCCATCTACAGAGAACCTGTCCCTAGCTGCGAGTCTTGAAGATCAGTACGAGACTGCCTTAGCTGGCATGTCCTGGGCAGAACGAGTGGATACGCTAGGAGCTTTGGAAGCGTTGGTGGCTAGAGATCCAGGTAAGAAAGATATAAAAAATCTTTTTTTCTTCATAAACTTTTTCTTAGTCGTTACGCTTTTGACAGAGCGATCGTGGTCGTCATGAAGTGTTGTTAGTATTTGCGGCAGATGTAATGCAAGACGCAAGTCTCCACACCTGTCCCGATTAGAAGTCATCCGGGTACATTCGTGCACGCGACCGCCCACAACAGACTTGATCTGGTCGGTCCAACGCATGGGTGATCTTCCACGCGGTCTAGTGCCTTCCACTCTTCTTTGGACGACTAACCGTCTGTCTCGCCTTGAAACGTGTCCGAAGAAAGTGAGTATTCGCGACTGTCACTATTGCGGACAGACGCTGATTGATGTGGAGTTCTTGGAGTATCGACAAATTTGTTCGGTACTCGGTCCATGACACTGCGCGCATTCTTCTCCAGCACCACATCTCCAGAGTATCTTTTTTCTTCCCACCTCCCGCAACGTCCACGTTTCTGCAGCGTGCAGCGTTCAGAAATATAGGTAAAATTTAAGTGCGTACGAGCCTGGTTTTCGTGGCTTTGGTGATGCCTCTGTTCCTCCAATTTTTTCTTTTTGTCCATTGCAGTTCTTGTGATCGCCATACGTCTCTTAATTTATCTCGTCAATTAAAACTCCAAGATATACGTAGGATTGGACTACGTCGCCGTTCGCGATCTGAGTAACTTTTGGCGAATTATTGTTAGCACGGTCCACACACGCTTGCCGAGGTCGGTCCGCGGATGGGTGACCATTTCAACATACCGAGTTTCCTCCGTGCTTTGGAAAGCACGTTAAGCCATTGGTTCCGGCTTTCATTTGAAGATCTTTGACAGTCGTTACGTGTAGACAGAAGCTTGAAATCTGACACCAGTCTAGCCAAGGGATACCGCCGTTACTTACCCAGTTACTGGCTTGTGGAGGACAGATAGGCTGTCGCTCCATGTAAAACACTGGTACTCAGCTGAATCCGGTTAGACTGGAAGCCGACCCCTACATAGTTGGGAAAAGGCTAGGCACATTGATTGTAGTGTAACGGAACCTATATTTAACACGATACAGCCTGACTGGCTTCCATAACATAATTATTGTTAATAGAATTCTAATATAAAAAAATAATACTTGGTCAGTGACTAAATCCACTCTATGTTACGAATCCCGTGGGCATTTTGAAAAATTCGATGCACGATTGTGTTTGGTCACAACGGCGCTTTAATTGATCGGAATAGGTAGAGCTAATGTAAGAGACAAAAAGTGGAGACTTCCTTACGACAATATTTTTTTTTGGATTATTTTCTCGAATTTCGGAACATAACTTAAGAACATTTTCCTTTTTGACCGACTTACTTCCTTACTACTAAAAAAAAGGCTCCACTTTTTGTCTCTGTTCTTTGAACTTTAGGTACATTAGCTCTACATATGCCGATCACTGTTAATGAGTCACTCAGTGAGCCAGCAACATATTTGACTCCATGCTGCTCATAATATCATGAAACTTATTCTGTACAACCATTTTCTTTCCAGGTCGCGCCCAACAGCTCCACGCCAAGCTCTCCCAAGGTATAAAACGCCGCGGCAGCTTACAAGACGCTCTGAGACGTCTTCAGGCTAAGCAAGCTCGCGCCGAACGACAGCGGATAGAGTACCAGACCGAACGCGCTAGGAAGATACACCAGCTGTTAGCAAGAGTCGAGGAAGTCAAGGTAGGGACTTATACAATAAGAGGGTACAAGATTGGCCGCAGCCCTAACTCATCGGTCGACCTAGAGGGAAGCCTTCCAAAGTAGCCTCTTTCGGTAGGCGGTCACTCCAGAACCTTTCGTCGCTAGCAACCATCTGTTCATCAAGCAATGTCCCTACCCACTGTTCACTTAAGATTGGCCATTTATCGAGCTATGTCAATATCTTGGTTCTTCTGCTGTGTACATTTTAATATTCAATATCTCATAAAATTTGTTGAATACCAGTATTTTAAATGGTATGACTGCCTATCTGACCTCCACAGCCCAGTTTCTGGGTTACCCAGTTTCTTAAGTCCTGGTAAGCAGTAGCTATACAGATCAGGGGGGTGACCATGAGCTCTTAAAGTAAGGTAGACACTAGATCTTATATAGGTACTTTTGAATTGACAAACAAAAAAAATATCTAGTTTCACATTCGCAAGCGTCAGTAGGTCTCTATGGAGAAGAATGTGCAAGAAGTGGTGTAGTATCCATTATGAGCTGAGAAGGGCCTTTGTTTTTACTTTGTGAAAAAATACTAAGATACTTGTTGTGTAAATAATACCAGAATATTTTGATGCTAATAATAATTTTGTTTAATTATTTTACAGGTTGCTAAGAATGAGCTGATTGAAGAGAAGCGTCTACGAATGGAGAGGCGGCTCCAGAAGGCAGCTGAAAACAGAGACCAACATCTCAAGGTTTGAATATTTTTGTTGTTTCGGAAAAATGCTTTTTTTTGATATTGTGTTTGTCGTGTTCTTTGATCTCTTCTAATCCAACAAGGTTTTAATGGATCATGCACTGTTGCCGTTGAGCAGCAAAGTCTTCTTTGATGGCGGCTAATTCGAGCAGGATTACTGGTCTCTTCAAACTAAACAGCGGCTGTGAAGAGCGCTTTTCACTGCACAGTAGGATTCCTTGTCCCCGCCGTGAATTTAATTGCGCAGAATATCACCTATTGCAATTAAATTTGATCCATATATAACCAGCTCTATATATTTCACACGGTAATCAAAAGAAAACGACAATAAAGTACTTAGTTCTGAATTCAAATTATTATCTATACTAATATTATAAAGCTGAAGAGTTTGTTTGTTTAAACGCGCTTATCTCAGGAACTACTGGTAGGAATTGAAAAAAAAAATGTGTTGGATAGTCCATTTATCGAGGAAGGTTATAGGCTATAAAACATCACGCTACTACCAATAGGAGCGGAGCATAAATGAAAAATGTTGCAAAAACGGGCATAAAAATCCTTTTTGAGAGCTTCCGTTGCGTGCGCTGCGTAAACGGTTTAAGTTACGCAAAAATCATGTGTATGTGGGGTAGGTAGGGTAGATGGGTAGGTAGGTAGCGTGGGACAGCTAGTACACGATAAATATAATAATTGATGGACATGGAAATTAGCATTCGTTTGTTTTCGGACATGCGACGATTGCCGAGGGAAATTAAGAAAATAGTTATACTGTACTCCCAAGTGCATTTGATAGCGTCCGGTCTGCACCAAATGTAAAGGGCAACTGATTGAAATCCGACGACTGAGTAAACACGAAGTTTGCCGAGGGACATTAAGAAAATAGTTGTACTGTACATCCTACAGTTCAAAAAGTATCTATCATTTTTTTCATTATTCTTTTTTTTTTACAGGACATAGTCCGCAAAGCCCACGACGAAGAAGAAAAACTCCGTGAGATCGCGTTCATCAAACAGTTGGAAGCTGAGAACCGTCGCCACGAGTTCCTGGACCAATGCCGCTCGCACACCACCCGACTGCGGCTGATGAGACGGGATCGTCTGTCCAAACTGGTAAGCATTCAATCTGCCTAGTTTGTTCCCTACTAATGTTGAGGTCAGTTAGACCCCACGCGAGAAATTACGTAAGTTTTTTAACGCTAATTCGGTTAACTCTGATGTCTATTAATGTTAGTAATACCATAGGCACCCAACGCGATAAAATAATGCACTAGATGGCGTGATAAGCTTTGATTTGTTATTGAGTTTTGTGAAATATTAAGATTTTCTAGAGACGCTCATAAATAATCTATGTTCTTGTTTAATTAACTCTCCTAAGCACATAATTAAGGAATATTGGGCTCTTAACATTTCAAAGATTATTTGAATGGATCATTTAAAATTGATTCCAATAGATGGCGCGGTTTTAAATTTCTGAGGCATCCACTCGATTTTACAAATTGGTTTTGTAACACATTTTGGTGCAATGAAACTGTAAAAACGTGCATAATATTACTATAAAAAAAATCGTTGCTGTATTTAAAAAAAGGTATTCACCAACCGAGTAAACTCTTTTACTTGCTTAAGTCGCCGCTAACACCATCTATAGCCGTGGAACGGAACGCAATCGATGTTCTTAGAAAAATAATCAGTTTAATCAGACGAAAAACGCTAGCTACGTCGGCACGGTTTCTTTGTATGGGGTGAGGCGTCTGTATGCTAGTTTTTTTTATATCCAATAGGCTCGCGCTTGACCACTATCTCACCTGATGGTAAGCGATGATGTGGTCGACGGTGAAACACGCTTGCCTAGAAATAACCTATTCACTCTTGACTTAAAGACCCCCAGATTGTAGCTGTCGGACAGTAACACAGACTCCGGCAGAGAATTCCACTCCTTAGCTGTACGCATAATAAAAGTGTTCTCAAAACGTTTTGTGCGTATGGGTGGAATTATTTGTGGTAATACACACTAATACACAGATTACCACCCAATAGATACCACATGCCTACTGTTTTGTTTGATTCCGAGTTCACCAAATTTGGCGGAAGGTACGGGTTGCGCGGGGAGTGACAAGTGCGCCGTGATTGGCTATTCAAGGTCACGGTATCTGTCGTAGTAACGGGACATGCGCATTAAAAGTCGATAAAATATCGATATTTTTCAAACTGAATGGTATTTTATGTAAAATTTCTTAGCCGGCGATTTTATAATTACTTTAATGATGATAAAGAAAAAACATTGATCGAAAAAAGAATTTGATTTTGGCCAAACGTGATTTAATTTAATTGTAATCCTATGTAAACAAAGCCACTCTAAGCTCTTATTATGAGTTTAGCACAATTAGTTCAAAGTAAAAATAAACTAATTTGTTAAGTTTTAAATAATCAATTTTAACAAAATTATTTTATTCCTCTATATACATGTTAAACATCGATCATCGATACTTTTCGATAAGCAAAAAACGTATTTGTCTCAACATTTTTACTTCTGTGGGAAAAAGATAGCAATATAATAATTCCTTAAGAGTGAAAGGGACTTTCACAAAAGACATCAACGAGCGCTACTGTAAAGTGTGCAATTTTGCCTAAATAGGCTGATGTGTGGTGCGCGTAAGTTATTTTCTATGCGGAATCTATTGGGAGGTGATCTGTGCACTAATATAACATGACGCCTCAATCCCGCGAAGGGGAATATATTGGGCAGGGGTGCCCCTATGATATAGGGGCCGAACCTGCATAACTGTACGTATAAAATATTTATTTAGTAAGGAAACTCGATGAGGGAAGGTCAACCTTAGTTTGGTTGTGCACTATAATCTTATTATTGCTCGCACACCACAGATGAGACGTCGAAACTTGACAATATTTGGCTATATTTAGCTAGAGATAAGGACCAATGTCGCTCGCACACCACCCGACTGCGGCTGATAAGACGAGATCGTATGACCAAACCGGTAATTCCCCCTCCCCCCACCCAATTACTTTTATTTGGGTTCCGTTTTTAGGGTTCCGTACCCAAAGGGTAACAACGGGATCCTATTACTAAGTCTCCACGATTCGTCTGTCCGTCTGTCACCAGGCTGTATCTCATGAACCGTGATAGCTAGACAGTTGAAATTTTCACAGATGATGTAAATACTAAAAACAGAATAAGTGGGGCTCCCATACAAGAACAAACGTGATTTTTGCAGTTTTTTTTGCGATAATGGTACGGAACCCTTCGTGCGCGAGTCCGACTCGCACTTGGCCGGTATTTATTTAATATCTTCGCGGTCCCTAAGATTTGAACCAACTTGCTCTCTTACTTAAATATGGATAAAATATCAATGAAAATTTGATGTGCGATTCGCCCGTTGTATAATCAAAGGCAGTAAACGCAAAACGCGGCATAAATTATTAAATTATGTGCTCAAGTAACACACATAAATTATATTGCATTGTTTACTAAAGGTCCACAAAAAATGGGTCGGCGGTTCGGCTCCAGATCACAGTCCGTCATTCGATGACCCCTGGTCTAGAGCCTCTAGATTGTGCATTCCATAAATAAAATGTATGTTTCCAGGAACAAAAAGCAGCTCGCGAGGCAGCCGTAGGCGCTCGCAGACAGGCGCTAGAAGCAGCTAGAAAGTTACACGTGGAGACTCTGCTCGAGAAGAGAAAGGAAAGAGACGCCAGAGTGGAAGAACTGAAGGAGTTAAAGAAGCAGGAGAGAGATGACGCAGCTAGAGAAAAGGTAAGCTTTTGTGATATTTACTTGTGAAAATTTTTACTCATCCTAACCTCTTCAGGTTAGGATGAGTAAAAATTTTTTAGTAAACAAAACTGTTCTAAATGTAACGTCACTTGTCTTATCAATACGTATCTAATGTATTTTTTTGATGTGCGAAATCTTCCAACCAATGACTTTTCTCGCTCTGGGTGAAGCGGGTGGGTGTGTTAGACTTTTACTGACTAAAACCCACCCGTGTTCCTTCAGTTGCTTGTGCCAGGGCCGCGGTAACTCTCTTTCAAATGTATCCGCGACCCAGACAGGCATCGGCCCTAGCGGACCCCGTCAGTTTTGATGACATCTCTTTGAGGTGCGCGTGGAACACTACGCGTCGTTGACTCGGGCCTGGTCCTTATCGGACGGCGAGCTACCTATAGCTCGCCATCCGCAAGCCCGCGCCTACGGTTGCCGGTAATTGACTTGCGACTCCCGACGCGCAGGGCGTCTCCTGTGGTGGCTGGGGATGTGAGTGCGTCTTCCTTTAAACAAGATACTGTTGTCTTGTTTAGTTGAGGATTTCCTATGTTCACCATCCGGCTTCATCATCAGACCTGCTTGAACGTAACATATTATTGCGTTGTCTCTAAAGATGTATAAATATTCTAAGTTTAAGCTTATTCGGATGCCAGGACGCCTTGATAAATGCTTTATTTATTTGTAACTGAGCACACATACGAACGAAGTTACAAGTAAAATTTCAAAATTTAAAAAACCCCCGACACATTTTTATTTCATGCTACATAATTTATCTAGTACATAGTAGATACGCTTCGATCGGGAATCTATTGAACACGTAATTATGACACCTTATCGTGCGAAAAAACCCCAAATTCAAACAGTAAAACGCCCATAACTTTTGAACGGGTGAAACGATTTTATTCAAACATAGCTAAGAACATTCTCAACAATATCACCTTTCAAACAAAAAAAAAATCAAAATCAAAATCGGTTCATCCGTTTAGGAGCTATGGTGTTACAGACAGACACACAGATACACAGCAACACACGTCAAACTTATAACATCCCTCTTTTTCGTCGGGGTTTAAAAAAGCTTATAAAACGAAAGAGACGCCAGCATAGCATACATTTGCTTCATTCCATAGACAGAAACGGTTCTGACTCGGTTTCGTCCCACGGCGATAGATGGCGAACAGCTACTTGCATGGCGAATATTTAAAAAAATTAAATACTGTGACTATTTGTTTTAGTTTTTTTTTGCACTTATTTAGTTTGATTGTACCAGATGTGTTATAATATAACATTTAAAAAATCGAGTGGAAGACCTCGAACATTTAATACAGCGCCATCTATTGAAATGGATATTAATTTATTAGTTTAAACAATCTTTGATATGTGAAATAACAAAAAATCGTAATTTTACACAAAATTCAATTACAAATCGATGTATATTTGTATTAGCCTATGATGTCGAACTTCTGGGCAAAGCCTACCCCCATATTCTTCCAGCAAACTTTGTTTCCTGCCTTCTCATGCCATCTAGTATAATTATAATCATAATTGTGTAACTGTCTCTTTCACTCGCTTACGTTTGTCGCATCATCCTATCTCGCTTACTCTATGCAGTTAAACTTTTTCTTGCGCATTAATTGACAAAACCAACTTCAGAGACACAAAAATCCACTGTGAATGTTATACAACAATATTAATTTAGTGTCTTTAGTATCCATAGCTTCTATTGTGTCATCAGAGTGTCAGTACAGACATGTGGAAGTATAAATATTTAAAACTTTTATTATGCGTACAGCTAAGGAGTGGAATTCCCTGCCGGAGTCTGTTTCCCGACAGCTTCAATCTTTAAGGACGCTTTTCCTTTTTTTACAAATAACAGTGCTTTTCAGGTACAATTTGAATGTATATGCAATCGTAGATGTGAAGATATCATGGTCTTAATTTAAAGATAATATATTCAGCTCCAGATTGGCATCAGAAAAATTGTAAGAAAACACACAAAATTTTAGCACAAATACGTTTTGCCCATCACAATAATCTCAAAAATATTAAAAAGTTAGGGTCCGAATAGGTCTCAGTTTAGCTAAATTTACAGCATATTTTATCTTCAAAATTATAAGAAATTGCGATATATATATAGTCCTTTACAGGTTCAGCTAATTCTTTTTTACCTAAATCATTATATTTTTTAATTATTAGCTAAAACAAAAACACTTGCCGACTTTTTCATACATTTTTCACTCGCGTCTCATCATTCCGCGCTCAGAAGCTCTCGTGGAAGGACGGGCGTATCGTATTCCCGCAAAAAATAAATACGATAAAAGTAATAGAAAATATTGTAGTGTGCATGCGTGTGAGTACCGTCGTCGTCATTTGTCTTGATCGAAAGGAGTTGATATTTTATCAGATTGAAATAAAAGTATGTTTGAGTTTCCTATATTAGAATGTGATTTAGAAATTATGTTGGGTAAGATCAGGATTTGGATGGGTGGTGTTAAGCAGTTGTTGACAAGGTTGAGAAATGGATGGGTGGGTTTAAGCAGCTCTTAGTAAGGTTAAGATTTGGATGGGTAAGGTTAAGCTGTCGGCGGTAAAGGTTAGAAGTGGATGGGTGGGAGGAGATTTATGATTTTAACCGGTTTGTATGTATGACGAATACGGGGCCAAAACCGAAATCCAAGATGGCGCCTATAAAAAAATTACAACTTTTCGTTATAGATGTCATTTTCAAGGATTTTGGGGTCTCTTATATCGAAACGGGGTCAAAACAAAATATAAGATGGCGCCGACGAAAATTTGACATCTTTTCGTCATGGTTGTCATTTTCATGGTTTTTGGGGTCGTATTAGTAGAACGACAAAAAAAAAACGTTTGTTGTATGGGAGCCCCATTTAAATATTTATTGTATTCTGTTTTTAGTATTTGTTGTAGTAGCGGCAACAGAAATACATCATCTGTAAAAAAAACCAACTGCCTAGCTATCACGGTTCATGAGATACAGCCTGCGGACAGACAGACGAACCGCCGAGTCTTAGTAATAGGGTCCCGTTTTCACCCTTTGGGTATGGAACCCTAAAAACAACAAACAAATAGTGTCAAAATGTTTTCGCTATGTAAAATACACCGGCGTGCGTGTATGACTAGATGTAGGAACGTAAATGAAGCAAAAGGAGTATGTAGTTTCTGCCCCCTTGGGAAAAAGACGTGAGTATATGTATGCATCGGAAGCAATTAAAATCACTAGGTTATACTGCTGAAATATTTAATGAAAAACGTTTTACATATGACTATTAACATTTATTATTAACTTCATGCATAAAGGTGCAATGGCGGTGTTCTACAAATATTCAATTTATGACATTGGCGACTATAATTTGTGCAACAGCAAGCACTGCTAGCACAGCCATTCCAGGTTGGAGCGTTGATGCAGCGCCTGGGGTAACAGGAGGTAACGTTGTCGGAGGTAACGTTGTAGGTGGAGGCACTGTTGAAGGCTCGGGTCCAAGATCTGGTATAGGCAGGGCGACGACGCTATCTATCCATGTAATGTATCTTGAGACACGGATATTCCAGAACGGTGGGAATGAAGGGATACTTGTGCAGCCCCTGTTGTCGACAATAATACCTACGAGCTCATCTTGGCAGACTAAAGGACCGCCTTCGTCACCCTGGGAATAAATATAATAATAATTTAAAAAAAAATGTTTCAAAAATATCACCAAGACTTTGAAAAACAAAGTCATTTTGAAGTTTGTATTAACAAAAGTGATTTAACATTGGTTTTGAAAAAAATTGCGAATATATGTTTCTACCAATAAATAAATTAAATGTTGGAAATAAGGGGAAGCAAAAATGTATTTAAACATTAACTTTTGATCACTTGTGTTAAAAACTTACGTAAGTGCTCGCGTGGGGTCTGTGTGACCCCAAATTGTAAGTCAATAAAAACACAAAATTCATTCAAAATCAATCGTGGAGTCAACCTACGATTGATTTTTGTGTAAACAGTTAACTATATATTAACAATCTGAATTTCTTAAATGTATTTAACGCAACATGGAAATAATTCTTTGATTAAGATACTTTCTTGGTTGCAGTAAGATATTAGTTAGAGATATTAGTTAAATGTCCATCATATACATATACGATAGCGTTATGTGGTGGCTTCGTTTTCTTGGTGAATTTTGAGGCCACCTCATGACGGTCCGGAATAAATTCTTACCAGACATGCGGCGTGTGGTGGGCTACTAATGCCGATGCCGTGGTACTCGTACCATCCACACAGCGTGTTTGGTAGTGATGCACCCATAAATCGAATGCACTCAGAATCACTAAGCGCTTGCACTGGCCCGTACAACAAATGTGTTCCGCTCTATAACAAACCATAATAAATATAGAATATAAATTGAACAAGTAAATAAAAAAAAAAAAGAAAAATCGGACACCGGTTTGGCAAATAAAATATACTGCAAAAACTTCTTTCTGAAAAGAAAGGGTAACACAACCACGTAGAGTTGCCAACTTTTATAAGAAGAAGTATAGTATATCTGATTTCAAAAGAGGTAAATATACTTCCAAAAAAGAGTATCATATTTTTTATATTTTTTAAAGATATTTTTTCGTACCTTTTGCAGCACATAACTTTTTTTCATGGTTTTTAAATATGACTCAAACATTCTAACTTTAAATTTATATAGATCAAGAGCTCATTTTCATCAAAATCAGCTACGTGACTCCTTTAGATATTTTTCCGCTATTGCTCATAGTTTCTGATTTGGCCATCCACGCCCACATAAAAAAAACACAGCTTGTATTCTAAGTTGTATTTTTGCGTAGCCTATTAAAATTATCTGAATGAGAAAATTATAACTTACGCCCCAGCCGATAATAGTGCATCGTACTGTATTTATGGTGCCAATGTCTCTAATCGGCGTCGGCAGTCGTGTCACTGTGTTGACTGAGAACGGTGTGCCAAGCTGAAAAAAAAATTGTTGAAAGAATTTATTATAGTCATATTTAGTCATATATCATCATTCTCTTGACCTTATTTCAATTTATTTGGGATCGGCGCAACATGTCTGCTTGTTCCATTCTTCTACTATCAGTCGTCATCTCAGTTGTCATTACCTTTATAGCCAAATAATCTAATACAGTCCATCCATTGTTTTTTAGTCTTGCTCTACTCTTATAGCCATCTGAAAGCCTTTGCTTCCGAGGCTGATATTTTCTCGGTCAAGTAAGATTATCGTCCCATCGGTCTTGAGAGTATATTAACATACTGTACCAATTTTTACGCATTGTACCCTTGTGCACTATAATGTATCCTGGGCACTTGGCTAAAATCCGTTGGGATATGCCACCATGACCAAAATCGGTTGGGAGGATAATTATATTAGCCATCTTCTACCGATTTCGTCATTTCTCCGCATCAAATGCCCATCGCCCATACCCCATACCATGACATTCGTTTTCCACACAACTTTTCAGTCACCCATGCCATTTTCAGATTAATGTCATATACTAAATAGCTCTTTCCCGGAGCTACACTCCTGTAGCTTATCCCACTGGAACCGAACATTTTTCTGGGAGCCTAAGGTACTCACTATTGTATGGTATTCTATCAGTGACAGTATTTTCAGAATCTGATCAGTACTCGCCTTTTACAAATATATAAACAAATGATTTTACCTCTATGCAACATCAGATTTGACTTTTTCTATCAATCGCATCACAACACATCGTTCACACATCTCAGATGCATGCAATGTCTTTCATACAATCGATTTGCGGCCCGACATTCTGACCCATGAAAGACATGAACCATTGTTTTATAAATCTTTTTCTTATAAAACAAATTACTTACAATTATAACAGCAATATTGTTGGCATACAAATTAGTCGTCGCATTGTACTCCGGGTGTGCGGTAGTGTTAGCTATTCGCCGAACACGATCAGCAGAAGTATCATTGGTAAGAAGTACTGAACCAGCGAACACTCTGTATTCATCCCGGTTGATTGGTATCCTGCGAAACAGTTATTAACCTTAGATTATACTGATACGAAGAAATAATATAAATAAATTGTTAACATTATTTATACTTAATATTTGTTTAATAATATATAGGTTAGGTTAGGTTAAGACGGGCTGGTGTCCGCAACTCCACGTCTAAGCGCGTATTTTGCGTACGGCATATATATATATCTTTTTTGTTTCTTTTTATGATTCGCGAATTTCTCAGGTGTCTCTTTTTTAATTCTTAATTACACGCGTGGCGTCAGATAGATTCCAAATTAAAATTCAATCGATCATTGTTTGTTTGTTTTATTATGCACCGTCTTCGTTTTCTTGGTACTTGCCTATGTAACAGTAATCTTCATAAACCTGTCATTTTGGTAATGAAATGTCATGAGATTGTGGTAGGATAGTGGCTGGGGTTAATTATACCCCACGGGAGTAGTTATTGGTACAGATAATATAATACTACATATGCCTCATCCCATACAAAGAAACCGTGCCGACGTAACTATTGTTTTTCGTCGGACTAAACCGTTTATTTTACTAAAAGTACATCGAATACAATGACGATTTGTATTATAGTATTTTTTGCACGTTTTACAGTTTCATTGTACCAAAATTTGTGACAATACAAATGAAAAAATAAGAGCGGAATGCTTCAGAAATTCAAAACCGCGCCATCTATTGGATTGAATTTTAAATGATCCGTTCAAATAATCTTTGAAGTGTGAGCCACAATTTTGTGCTTAGAAGTGTTGATTAAATAAGACACACACATTTACATTTTTTATGATCATTTCTAGAATATGGTAATTATACACAAAATTCAATAATAATTTGATGCATATAGCACCATCTAGTAAAATTGATTTGAAACAAATTTTCTTTCTAAGCGTCGGGCGCCCGTGTTATTGGACATAAATAGTTAACTAGTTTGATATATCCGAGATAGTTCCTTAATTAATTATTTCCATGTGTTATTTTTTCGGGTAGTATTTAAACGCAAATCAAAAAATATCCTTTTTCTACGCAATAAGATTCCGAATTCCCATCAAAATTACTGATTGCACAGCAAAATATTCAACTCAAAATATCACTAAACACACTACAATTTATTTTCGCAGCGTACAGCGATTTTTCATAAAGCAAAAGCTTTTTCATCAATGCACAGCTAATAATCTTAATGCACATTATACATGTTAACTCTTTTTCTTTTAAATATAGCTTCTATTTTTATATTATGTATCAATGTCGACGGAGCCCCGCTGTGCGGGGCTCCTATTTTTCTGTACGCAGGGTCTAAAGTAACCTAACACGAACGAGATGACGGGAGCTGAGTTCGCTCGCTTTGCTCGCTCACTTCAGCTCCCGTCATCGCTTTCGAACCTAACCTGTCCGTGTCGGGGTGCCCTAGGCTCCCGAGCTCGCTTCGCTCGCTCTTGGACTGTTGGAATATGGAAAATTTGCTGTGCAGTCAGTATTTATGCTATGTATGTAGTATTTTTGTACAAAAATAAATTTAACAGTATTGCATTATGAGGAAAAAAGTAATGTTATATTGATGTATAATTTCGTTTTATCTGCAGTTTGAGTTTTGTTAAACATTTAGTTTATTTGTAGTGAAGTAAGTTATTAGATGTAAATAAGAATATAAATGATGAGTATGTATTGATAGGCGATTATTTATTTGATATGCAATATATAATATCCCTATTTTTTCTAGAAATTCAGATTCTTAAAGTTTTAGCTGTGTATAATATGATATTCAGATTATAAATTCTTCTGAATGAATTTTGGACTATTCATTTGGAGTCAGATAGACCCTACGTGAGCAATAACGTAAGTTTTTTAACGCGAGTAACCAAGCGTTAACTCTCTGATGCCTCGAAGAGTTAGGCAGAGTTTCACCTGCACATTTCGCGAAAAACGTTTAAGTTCCATGTAATTGGGGCGAGCCTATTGCTATCAATCTGGTATAAATCCAGATACCTGGCTCCTATTCCAGATAGAAAAACCAAACGACCCTCTGCCCGACCAAAGATCGCATGCTGTGCAGCAAGCTAGACTAACGAGGTAGTTTGTTTGTTTTTATTTATATGTAGAACAAAGTCGTGTTAGTTACACCAATTATAACTCGAGAACGGCTGGATCGATTTTCGTGATCTTTGATTTGTTGGATTAATCTCCGCCCCGAATAAAAGAATAACTATTAAAATATCGGAAATATTAAAGAAAAACAAGATTATCAAGAAAAATAATTTTCCCATACGTTTTGCTATCACAGCGCCATCTCTGATCAAAACACGGACTAGAATGAACATAGCGTTGTATACTGGTTCCGGTAATGCCAGTAGATGGCGTTATCGATAATTCTGAAATTTAAGACAAAGTCGGATTAAATACACCATTTTCCCATACATTTGTTTAAGGTGGTACGAAGTTTGCCGGGACTGCTTGTAGTTACTAAAATTGACGTTACTGACCACTGTCCACTGTCAAAGTCTAGAGTGCACTCCGCAGCTGTCAATGCATGCTGTAGCGTAACCAATACTCCCCCGCATCTGTGTCCTCTTGTGTTACTGTGTATTTCACTTAATCGTTGCAGCGAAACCTGAAATATAACAGTGTTAGGTCAAGAGAACATACGAGTAGAATTGGAACAATGCAAGACCAGCCTGCTGGTGTCCCATTCTAAGGCAAATGCCTCTTCTCATACAAAGAGTTCAGGAGCACTAACCACCACACTTGTTCAAGACGAGGTGGCGATCACGAGAGGTGAGGTCTTAGCCACTGATCCAACATTCTCATATGTATACACGCTGACATTTTAATGGTTATTTGCCCGCATCGAAATGATTTCGTCTTGGTATTTTATTTTAAATAAAATAAATAAACATTAGAATCAAGACATGGCAGATTAACAATTGTGAAAAACAAAACAAAGCGACGTCGTACAAATAGTAACCCGCGATAGGTAATCGGTGAACCAATGATAGCGCAAGCCGACGACGACGGCGATGGGCCGCGCGTTTTTTGCCCTCGGTGCGGGCGGTTCACTCAACTCAATACCTACGTTACGTCTAGGGAATTACTATTTGTTCTCACGCCTTCGAGTACTTTTATTTCTTACTAGCTGACCCGCGGGGCTTCGCTCCCGTCAACTGGCTATCTACCTACCTACCCTGTCCACCCTGCCTACCCTGCCTACCATGCCTACCCTGCCTACCCTGCCTTCCCTGCCTATCCTGCCTTCTCTGCCAACCCTGCCTACCCTGCTAACCCTGACTGCCCTGCCTACCCTGCCTAGCCCGCTTATCCTGCCTACCCTGCGTACCCTGCCTATCCTGCCTACCCTGCCTACCCAGCCTACCCTGCCCACCCTGCCTACCCTGCCCACCCTGCCTACCCTGCCAACCCTGCCTACCATGCCTACCCTGCCTTCTCTGCCAACCCTGCCTACCCTGCTAACCCTGACTGCCCTGCCTACCCTGCCTAGCCTGCCTATCCTGCCTACCCTGCCTACCCTGCCTACCATGCCTACCCTGCCTATCCTGCTAACCCTGCCTACCATGCCTACACTGCCTGCCCTGCCAACCCTGCCTACCCTGCCTATCCTGCTAATCCTGCCTACCCTGCCTACCCTGCCTTCCCTGACTATCCTGCCTACCCTGCCTAGCCTGCCTACCCTGCCTACTCTGCCTACTATGCCTACCTTGCCTACCCTGCAAACCCTGTCTAACCTGCCTACCCTGCTGCCAACCCTGTCTAACCTGCCTTCTCTGCCTATCTTGCCTACCCTGCCTACCCAGCCTACCCTGCCTACCCAGCCTACCCTGCCTACTCTGCCTACCCTGCCTACCATGCCTACCCTGCCTACCCTGCCTTCCCTGCCTATCCTGCCTACCCTGCCTATCTTGCCTACTCTGCCTACCCTGCCAACCCTGCCTACTCTGCCTACCCTGCCAACCATGCCTATCCTGCCTACCCGGCCAACCCCGCCTACCATGCCTACCCTGCCTACCCTGCTTACCCTGCCTAGCCAGCCTAGCCTGCCTACCCTACCTACCCTGCCTACCCTGCCTACTTTGCCTACCCTGCCTACCCTACTTACCTACTATTTTTATCTACCATCAATGTTTTTCTCAGCGCACGCCAAAAAATGAATTTTATAGGCAACATTTTCCTACCTTGGGTTACATTATTGCAATTTTCATAAGGATCTCTAATATTTTTGAAAATTTATTATAGCCTATGACACTCAGGAATAATGTAGCTTTCTACTGGTGAAAGAATTTTCAAAATCGGTTCAATAGATCCAGAGATTACCCCTTACAACGTCACAAACTCACAAACTCACAAACTCACAAACCCACAAACTTTACCTCTTTATAATATTAGTATAGACTAGCTTCTGTCAGCTGCTTCGCCCGCGTGATAGTCGAAATTTATCCCGAGGGAACATATTCGCGGGATAAAAAGTATCCTATGTGCTATTCATGTCTATAATCTAGCTCTGTGCCAAATTTCATCCATATCCGTCGAGCCGTTTGAGCGTAAAGAGGTAACAAACATACAAACTAAAAAATTGGGGATCCTCGCGAAGGTGAGACGGTACTTCACGCCAGAACAGCTGCTCAACTTATATCAAGCGCATGTTCGATCATGCATGGAATACTGCTCTCATCTCTGGGACGGATCTGCCAAGTACCAGCTGGATGCACTTGATTCGATCGAAAGACGGGCTAAGAGGCTCATCGACAATGAAGTTCTGGTCGAATCTAGGCTCCAGAACCTCGAACATCGGCGCCGAGTTGCCAGTCTGTCGGTTTTTTATCGGTTACATTTCGGGGAGTGTGCGTTGGAATTGCATGAATAGACCGATAGCGCTAGGTTTTGAGGTTTCAAAAATATTAAAGTTGTTTGTTTTTCGCATATAGTTGCCGGACCATTTGCCCAACCTAATACCTTAGTTTGTGTCATCCTAGGTATTTGCATAGGTAGAAATTTAGCTGTTTGTCTTTTCGACCAGTATCGGACGAAAAGAAAATTAGAGATGAAAATTTTACTTTCATGATAATAACGAAGTAGTAACTGATGTACATAGGCATTTTGTGTCATCTCTGTCCACGGGAATCCTAATACTTAACCAGTACCTAACACGTAGCCAACTAGCTCTAAAAGAATATTAAAGAAGGTTAAATAGGTATTACGCGTTTTAGAGTACTGATATCTGTTGTTTAAAATATTTTGTGTCAAATTCATCCACGACTTTTAAAGATATTTTATTTTTTTACTACAACACCCTGTAAAATCCACAAAAGAAAATACAAGTTATTAGAGTTTATGTGTTTTTCATTATTATGGTGTGACAAAACACTATTCATAATTTGTGTCGTTTTTATCCACGAAATCGTATTATACTAAAAAAAAAAACTAGACTTCTTCGCACGAAGGGCGAGCGCGGGGATAAGCGCAGGCACAAGCGGCGCGGGTGCCGGCAAGCCATACGCGCGGCGCGTTTATTTGTTTACATTCGGTCTTTGCAAGTTGCAACAAAAAAGTGCGTGCGTTATTTATGATGTATTTGATTGATTAAGGCCCATTGCACGAAAAACTTAACTCAGAATTAGTTGCTAACACGAGATGAAATTGACAAAGGTCAAAGACAAAGGTTAAATTGACAATATTGTATAACAAACTGTCAATTTAACCTAGTCTTAGCAACTGAGTTAAGTTTTTTGCGCAAGTGGGCCTTAAAAGTTAGTTATGTATGAAGCTGTGAAAGACTAAAATGGAGATTGAATTTAATAAATGTGTTATGTCGACACTCAATATGAATAACATAGTAACTCAACATTGCATAGTTTTTAACACAGCTATTTTCTTTTTTTGTAAAGTTTATTTGCTTTATTTTAGGTTTCATGTTACTAATTTTAATTGCTCTTTCAGTTTTGATAAAACCACTGCAAGTATGATTTTCGCAATTTTACAATTTACAGATATTTAGCATTTTAATATGAAAAACATTGTAACTACGGTTACAATAGAGTCTTGAAAACATTTGAAAGATTTTTTCTGTGAATATTATTGTACGATTACGAATTATACCGACAAAAAAAAACTTTGTTAAATATTATTGTAAGCAATAATTACAATGTGTGTCAATGTTAGATTTAGATAAAAATACATGTAAAGTACTATGGAAGAGCTAATAAACTCGTTTTTTAATAATTATTATAATTCAATTAATATTCACAACGCTTTGGGCTCTGGTGGACACAGGTCTGGATAAAATTATCTATGCCCGTGTCTAACGTTCGCACAGCGGCGATCAGGAGACAAGCAGGCTCACAGATTACCTCAGTTAAGCGGCTGATGCGGCACAGTAGTGGTACCCTTCCACCCAATTAATGATCCAGGGGGACTTTAATGCTCACCATCAGCATTAACGTGGTTCTTCCCATACCAGTGCAGTAATCATGCTGGATGGGAAATGCATAAGCTTTCGTTAGCGGTAATCCGCCAGCTGGTTCGGGAGGCAACAGCAACGGGGGATGTTGATTCGCACAGGGCCAATTGCTTGGACCTTCTGCTGACAATAGATCCAGGCCGATACTCTGTGTCGATAACTTCACCTTGGGAATGCGAGTGACGTATGTCAGGAAAAAGGCCTTCAACAGTGCTGCCAAGTCCTGCAAGAAGGTGTTGCAAAGGGCTCGGTTCGACCACATTGGCCGAATAGGGACATAACTTGCTTCTTACCCAGAAGATAGTAAAGCGTTTTGGTCCCTGGGTAAGTCGGTTCAGTCGAACTTCTGCCATCCCTCACTACCACCACTGCTGAAACCCGACAGATCGCTGGCCCGCTTCGTTAGGGAGAAGGCAAACTTTTTTGCCTCTTTTTGCATAATCTTCGCGTCAGCATTCTGGTGATGCGCGGATGTATTCTTTCTCCTGGTGGATGTGAGACATATATGTCGGACATTCACATCCATCAAAAGGATGTTCGTAGCAACCTCGACTTGAACAAAGCTAGTGATCCCGACGGGATGGGACGGGATACTTACACTTGTCCTTAAAACTTGTGCGCCCGAACTGTCTCCGATTTTGACACGTCTATTTTGCCTTTCGTGTGAAACTGTGAAAGAGTCGAATGCTTGGAAGTAAGCTAACGTACAGCCCGTGTCCAAGAAGGAAAGTTGAGCTGACCCTGCCAATTATATACCCATCTCTTCGTGTGCTTAATATTAAGCTCCTGGTATACCTAGAAGCTAATGACATCCTGAAGTGATTGCCAATACGGTTCTACAGGGTTTCTAGCTTATGCCTTTCACATCTGCAGTAAGGCCATCGAGAGGCGCGGGGAGGTGCTTGCCATCTCCTTCGATAACCAGAATGGTTTCTATAGGGTCTGGCACGGAAGCCTTATTAGTAAGCTTCCTTCATTCGGTCTGCCTGGTGATGGTATGTGTGATTGGATTGCAGATTTCTTGTGGGATCGGTCCATTCCAGTCGTTATCGATGGGTTCTCGTCTGACCAATTGGATATTTATACCGGGGTCCCTCAAGGGTTGGTAAAGTAAGTAAAGTGCTTAAAACTTGGGTATGCAGACGACAGCACTGTTGCTGAGAGGTACTGTTCCATCCTTGTCCTTTGTGAGGCTGTGGTGGAGCGTGTGAGCTTATCCTTGAAGCCAGTCTCCAAATGGGGCGATGCCAATTTGGTCTGGTTCTTTGCTGCTAAAACTCAGGCGTGTTTTTCTCTGTTAAAATGCGCCAATTCTACTCGGCTCTTTCCTTCCGAGGTGTAAACGTGCCGATAATGGACCATCTTGTGCTTCTTGGCGTTACTTTTAACACGATCCTCAATTTTGATCCATACATTGAGGCAAAGGTTCAACTGGCTGCCATAAAATTGGGGATCCCCACAAAAGTGAGACGGTTCTTCACGCCAGAACAATTGCTCAAGTTGTGTCAAGCTCGTCAAGCGCTAGTTAGATGATGTATGGAGTACTGTTATCATTTCTGGGCCGGATCTGCCAAAAACCAGCTTCATGCACTTAAGTTGATCAAAAAACGGACCAAGAAGATCGGCAATGAGACACTGGTCGAATCGTAGCTCCAGAGCCTTAAACAACGTCGCCGAGTTGCGAGCTTGTCGGTTTTAATCGGTTAAATTTCGGGAAGTGTGCGATGGAAATGTACGATCTGATTCCACCTAGCCCATTCCATAATCGGACTATAAGACGTACGGCGATGTGCCATTGGTACATGGTGGACATCCCACCCATACACACTAAACATTTTGGGAATACGTAGATTGTACTTACAGCTAAAGAGTGGCATTCCCTGCCGGAGTTTGTGTTGCTCGATAGCTACAACTTAGGAGTGTTTAAGTCAAGAGTGAATAGGTAACTTTTAGGCAAGCGTGTTTAATCGTCGACCACGACATCGCTTACCATCTGGTGAGGAAGTAGTCTAGCGCAAGCCTACCAAATATAAATGAAATGCATTCCCCCTATTGCAAAGCTTACCACGCAGTGGATAGTAGATCCTAGAGCAGTGATGGCCCAGTGGTAACGGACACAATTTACAAGTATGGTCGTGGATTCAAACCCAGGCAAGTGCTTTAATTTGTGTAAATTATTTCATCACTATTGTTCTCAAAACACTGAAGTAAAAATGCATTGCATTGCAATGCAAATCTAAGACATGTACGAGTAACATCCATCAAACCACATTGGTCCCACGTGGTGGATTTCGGCCCATTACCTCTTACAGAGAGGAGGCCTAAACGCACAATAGACCAAATGGGAGTTTAAGTTCAGAAAAAGGGGTCCATCTATCCTGTCCTATCCTAATGCTTACGACGCCTATCGTTAGCAATTACTTCTACACATTTTTTTGTATTATTCTTCTTACCCACATATCTGTAATATTGAATGAGTCTAAAAAAATGTTTATTTCATTCCTACTCTTAGTTTTTCTCCAAGACCATTTATGCTGATACTACTATATTCAATTGATG
The DNA here is from genome assembly GCA_964057195.1 of Orthosia cruda. Taxonomy (NCBI): domain Eukaryota; kingdom Metazoa; phylum Arthropoda; class Insecta; order Lepidoptera; family Noctuidae; genus Orthosia; species Orthosia cruda. The sequence goes on along the minus strand of OZ059833.1, from coordinate 19,044,030 downwards.
TACTAAAAACCTATTCTCGATGTCAACACTGCATCTTTCTTTACAATGATAACATTTAAATTAACTGTTTAGATTTAAGAAGAAAAGCATTGTAACTTAAAATTACAATATCATCATCATCATCAGTCTATTAATGTTCCCACTGCTGTGACACAGGCCTCCTCTCTGTGAGAGGGGATGGGCCGTAATCCACCACGCGGGCCCAGTGCGGGTTGGTGGATGTCACATATCTTCGAATTTTTGGTTCTAGGTGTTCGCGACGAGGCGTCACAAAAATGTTAGAATAGTTTTGTAGATATAAATAGTATAAACAAAACATACGTCTGCTTACCCCAGCGCGCGAGCTCGTACTAAAAAGTTTTAGACGAGAATTTTTCTTTTATAGTTTTTTCAAACATAAAATTTCGACCACTTTTTGAGGCACTAAACATTATGTTTTAGTGTATATGAGTATGTATTAAGTAAATATGGGGTCTAAAGAGTAAATTAGAATCGTTACATACATACTAAATGCGGTAGTTACGGAAAGAAAGCAAAATCAAAACAAGTCAAATTCCGTAAACACGACCTGCCGCCATGACAGTTTAGTTCGAAATGAGCAGTCAGATGGCGGTTAACGTATATATAGTCTGGCGCGTAAGCAGGCAAATTTGGTATTTTAGAATAGCGTTTTGAGGGCTTTATAATAGCCTATAGTACCTAAAATACGGTTATTTAGTATAATTAGAATTAATATACTATAGATAAAATGTGTAAGTAGTATTTTAAGCAAATAAAAAATATTTGTTTACGTTTTTTGGACCCCCCGAAAATGGCCGGGTCGCAAGTATCGATAGGTGCGCTCTGCCCACCTACCAATCGTATTATTTACCTTACACATTTATTTTGTTAGGAAACACCACCTAGGTGTTCTAGATAGTATACCTTGGTGCTATGACTGAAAAACTGTACATAATAACAGTACATAGCCAGGTTTAAAACAGTTTCACTCTGAGATGGTAAATACATGCATTTTTGCTCAAGTAAGTAAATAGAATTTTGGTTATTAGCGTTTTAGCGCTTCTAGGTGACCTGGAACAGTGTCCAGGCCCTATATATAGATGGCATCTATGTAATTCTAGTACATAGATATTGCTTACTTGAAATAATGTGTCTGTATGTGCCAGCATGGACGTTTCTACGCGTCTGCCAGAGGGCCCACTACCTTCAGACACACTTGGTGCCTGAAGGATTATTGATATGCTATCTGAAGCATTACCTTTGGGGACCCTCGGACACACGCCTGGACTCAGTCACAACACATAGCTAATATATAGCTACACATACACACACAGAGGCGTTAAAGCCATGGAACAACACGATATTTTCTATTTCGGCCGCTTCCCGGCAACAGAAGTCCCAGAAGGGCTGGTGGTACACCCATCAGGGTACTACCATTCGATAGCCCAATTCTCCAGCTTCCCAACCACATTTTTGGAAGGAGCCTAGCTCTGGTGGTTAGGGAACTAACCGACTTAATATAGTAAGAGGTTCCATGGTTTTCTCGCATCGTCGACCACATCAGAGTGAATACTGGATCGAGGGTTGGAGCTGTATCCACCGGACTTCCACCATGGGGTAGCCCATCGCGAGGGCTATCCGATGACGGTTGGTGAATGCGGATCCGCCCACCAGCTCGAGTACAAACTCACTAAATATGCCGAAAACAGGCACTGAAGCTATGTTTTCGCACTTTCACGTGGCTGTGCCCGTGGAGGTGACAGATGAAGCTGTGGAACTGTCACAGATCGATGGTCCAGGAGTAGGGCTACAAGTCCCTCGCTGGTACCCTGACACTAAAGTGCACCATTGTATTATAAAGTAGCGTGTAAAGCTATAAATTGACAGAACTTCCCCTTATTAGGCGTTCTCCACGCAAGGGCTCCTTGAAGGTAGCAGTTAGGGACCTGGACCAGGGTCCGGAGGGAAGGTCTTCTCGAGACCTATCCAGAGACACAAGTCTCATCAAAATCGGTTCAGTAGAAGGGGAGTTTCTGTCGGTTTTCAGCGACTAGACATAATAATTAATTTGTTAATTAAAGTTTATGCGCGGTCGTTGTTTCGAGGTCTTCGTTACGGTCAAGTGTGGTAGTAGGATAGTGCGCTGAGCCACCGTCCTAATCGTAGCCATTATTTCCGAAATATTAAATCCACGTCACTTTGCGTAACGGAGACCATGAAGAGACGTCGCTTTTGGACATGAAAACCTGACTCTTTTTCTGAACTGGACATCACGCCTTCCCCTCAACATCCTTGGCAGCCTTCCAACCACTGCAGGGTCGGTATTTGCTCGAAGACAAATGAACAATAGGTGCAAGGGGCGTCAACGCGTTCAAGCTGAAGCCTTACAACCTTCAGTCAGCCTGGGGCCTTGATCGATCACGTCCGTCCCGCACACTAGGACATGCCGGTTTCCTCACAATGTTTTCCTTCACCGTTTTGAGAGCAGTGGTGATGAAATAATTTACACAAAGTAAAGCGCCTGCTTTGGCTCGAACCCACGACCTACAACTTGTAAGTCGCGGCCGTTACCACTGGGCCACCACTGCTCTCAAATTAAATTACAATATAGTAAAATATAAATAGAGCAAAATTTAAAATGTATTACATTGTATGTCAATTTAAATTACTTTAAAACAAAGAAACCCTTGTTACCAAAACTTTTGTGTAGGTATTGGAACTTGATCGACAAGTATACTTCAGTAGAAACATTGTTCATTTTTAATTACAATAAAATTATTCCATTTTACAAATCAAATAAAATTTCACATTTTCTTATCCTTTATTTCTGCCTCTTAAATACGGTTAAGAGGCAGAAATAAAGGTCTGTCCTTGCTGATTTCATATGACATAAAGTTGTACCAATTTGTAACTAAAGTTATAATATTATTCAAATTGGGTGTTGATATTATGTGGATACTGGACGTTACATACAGTGATTGTCCTTTGTGAAAGGGGATTGTTAAAGTTCATAGAATCAAGCATTGTAAGGAATGACGGAAAAGCAGACTGTTTTAAGGACCGTGCTGAAATAAAACTACACCAATAATCACTATCACCACACAACAAAAATATCTAGTATTTTTTTACTTCGTGTATTATTTGTCTTACTGACTGTAGGTACAATCGGCCAAATCTATATCTGATCACCGTAAGGACTATTTTAGCTTGCAGGGCTCGCCCGCTAAATTAACGCCAACATACTCATCAACCAATATTATCGCAGCATCGGGTGACTGTTTCTCTAGTACCTGTCAGCCCCTTGTTTTTGTAATTAAAAAAAGACGGCAAAAAATCAAACAAGTCATTTGGCTATGGTCGACGCAAAAAAGGCGGTACCTAGTACACTATCTAACCGAAGCGGGGCGCGGGATATCGAGATGCAGTATAATGAAATAGCGGTAGGTAGGTAGGTGTCGGCATACCTACCAACCTACCGCTTTCTGGTTTAAATTCGAAGCGAATCGAAGCGTCAATCTAAAATAATATTGACCACATTGACCGTCTTCTAAGCATTGACCATTGACATTCGTAGGTAATGAGATTGCAGACGCGCTGTGTACAAAATTAGCACTTCATTATTTTTATCTCTATGGGTTACACATTTGTTCATTACGTAGCGAAGATAAGAGTCAATCAATACTCAATATGATAGGTATGTTATTTATTTATGAACGCTTCGCATCTAAGAAGAAATTGTACCGAACGAACGAGTTTGCGTGCGTTTGCCGCCGCCGCGTCCGCCCGCTTCGACCGCAACCATTGTTTTTGTGTTTTATTCATTTTAATACTTACCGTGAATGAAAATGACACAAATTTACAATGTCGATTTTTCATGCATTTATGATATTAAATAAGTGAAATCTAATGATTGTAATATTTTTTTGAAGCGTTTGTAGCTTAGAAAAACAAAATAATTAAAAATCTTAAAATTGCGTGCCCTAATTTGGCACAAATTTATTTAATAGGCATATGTAAGTGATCTGATAAAGGAAATAGTTATTTCATAAACTGTAATTTTTTTTTTGCACTATATTTTACATATTGACCCTATGTCAGTTTGCATTGGACGATTATGACACAAATTGGGTTTGCACACTCCGCAAACTATCCTAGATATAATACCATAAATATTTTAAACTTTAAATATTTTTTGCCCGTTTTGATTTGAATAAAAATTATCAACCACAAATCAGCGAATTACTGAAAATGCAAGTATCAGATGTGACACAAAACGCAATAATAACCTTCATAGGTACGACTGTATCCACAGGCAAGAAATAAGCAACTTTAGAATTTTTTAAACTTATGACATCAAAATAGCCTAGCGCTATCGGTCTAGAACTAATTCTTCCTAGCCCGTTCCATCATCGGACTACAAGACGCACGGCGTTGCGTCATCGGTACATGGTGGACATCCCACCCATACGCACCAAACTTTTTGGGAATTCTTTTATTATGCGTACAGCAAAGGAGTGGAATTCCCTGCCGGAGTCTGTATTTCCTGATAGCTACAACCTGGGAGTCTTTAAGTCAAGAGTGAATAGGTTTCTTCTAGGCAAGCGTGCTACATCGTCGACCACATCATCGCTTACCATCAGGTGAGATAGTGGTCAAGCGCAAGCCTATCAATAATAAAAAAAAACAAATATTAACTTTAAAACTTTCGCGTTTCATAATTGAAAAACAATATATCACGGGAATTTAAAGCAATGATTTCGAAAAAAAATATAAATATAAAATAAATAAAAAATCGAAATCATCCCGTTAAATTCCCGTGATATATTGTTTTACACTCACAAACTTTCGCCTTATAATATTATTAAGTGTGTTTTTAAAAGTAAAACAATTTTATTAGTTGTCAAATCGTTCTGCCGCGGGAAAACATCCATTCCAATTTCAGCTTGTGTATATAAAAATATTATTATAAAATATTATGTCCTATAAACTCATTTCTTTTCTTGTTTTCTTTAAAAAATAAAACATTTACAAATATAAAAAATAGAGGCTCACTGGTATCGGAAACCCCCCAAGCTACGAGGGCGTTCAGGGCTCCAGAGAGAGGTACCGCCTGACAACGAGTTGTGTTTAAAGCTTTCTGAATTTATTTATCTGTTTTCTTATTATTTACATTTTTTAATATTTTTATAAAAGGAATTAATACGCAAAAACATTTATAAATATAAAAAATAGTGGCCCGCCGGTATCAGGAACAGGGCCCAAGCTACCGGCGGTCAGGGCTCCAGAGAGGTACCTCCTAACTATACGAGCCGTGTCTAGCAATACTGCTTTCTGGATCAGGCCCTTGAACCATCCGCCTAACGAGAGCCTTATAAGGTGTTGGTCGAGGCTCGTGGCTATTAAGCCATGGGCTGACAGGACTATCGGTACAATGATCGCTGTGTCCACATCCCACATGTCGACAACCTCGCGAGCCAAGTCAAGATACTTGATTTGCTTATCTTTCTCGGCTTTCACGAGATTCCCGTCATGCGGGACAGTTATGTCAACAATCATTGCACGCCTCTCGATTCAGTTCACCACCACTATATCAGGCTTATTAGCGATAATAGTGCTGTCAGTTATGATGGACCGATCCCAGTACAATGTGATATTGCCATTCTCGAGAACTGGATCGGGCACATACCTGTAGGACGGCACCTCCGATGCCACAAGAGTGTATTTCAGAGCAAGTTGCTGATGGATAATTCTGGCTACAAGGTTGTGCCTATGCAAGTACACTTCGTTAGCTAGACGAGAACAACCACAGATAATGTGGCGGATCTATTCACCCGGACGGTGACATGCCCGACAGATGTCAATCGTGCCATCCTTCACTTCAAAGGTGAACGCGCACCTGTCCGCGCCGCAGGAGCCGCACGCGCCGCAGTCATCGCATTTTCTCAAGGACCCGCGCTATCCGCGCCGAACGCGCCGCACGCATTTTATACACTTCTGTACATCTTGAACTTTATTTTCATACGGATACGGATGATGTTTCCGCGCCGCCCGCATCGCCTGCCGAATCTGATGACGTCTCCGCACGCGCTGGTGGAATCCGTATACCTACAGCATTTTGCTGGAATGCGGCTCGTGCGGCGCGGATAGGTGCGCGAGGCTGCATACGATTTCATATAAAGATTTATAAAATGCGATGACTGCGGCGCGTGCGGCTCCTGCGGCGCGGATAGGTGCGCGTTCACCTTTAATCTCGGGTAGTTATTCGTCATGATAACTTCTTCCATAATTGCACAGACGAAACCTTCGGTTTCCCCAAAGAGGTCACCGAATCGCAGCCAGGCAACGGACGCTGATTTGTCTACATCGGACCCATGTAGGGCCCGGAAAAAGCGTCCGTGAAGCTCCTTACTCTGCCATACCTCCCTGCGGTCGTTAGTGTGAAGCACTACAGGCTCTCGCCAGTTCTCACTCGCCAAGGAGAGCGGGGTGAGTCCCTTGTCCACTGCTACCAAATCTCGATGCATACCCATCTCGGTGTTTAGAAAATATTCCCTGAGATTGCATATCTCGCGGTTGTGGAGGTTTTTGGCATTTAAAAAGCCTCGGCCTCCACACTTCAGCGGGATAAACAATCTTATGACTGACGATCGTGGATTCTGCATTCGATATGCAGTCAGCAGTGTACGGACCCGCCTATCCAGGGCGTCAAGTTCCGTTTGAGTCCATTTGAGTATGTCGAAAGAGTACATCAATACCATGACCTGGCATGACCCAATCGTTGAAGGCGCGCACATTGTTTCCGCCCGACAGATGTCAACCGTGCCATCCTTCACTATAAATCTCCGGTAGTTATTCGTCATGATAACTTCGTCCATAATTGCTCAGATGAAACCACCGGTTCGGAATCGCAGCCAGGCAACGGACGCTGATTTGTCTACATCGGACCCATGTAGGGCCCGGAAAAAGCGTCCGTGAAGCTCCTTACTCTGCCATACATCCCTGAGGTCGTTAGTGTCAAGCACTACAGGCTTGCGCCAGTTCTCACTCGCCAAGGAGAGCGGGGTGAGTCCCTTGTCCACTGCTACTACATCTCGATGCATACACCCACGTCGGTGTTTAGAAAATATTCCCTGAGATTGCATATCTCGCGGTTGTGGAGATTTTTGGCATTTAAATAGCCTCGGCCTCCACACTTCAGCGGGATAAACAATCTCATGACTGACGATTGTGGATGCTGCATTCGATATGCAGTCAGCAGTGTACGGACCCGCCTATCCAGGGCGTCAAGTTCGGTTTGAGTCCATTTGAGTATGCCGAAAGAGTACATCAATACCATGACCTGGCATGACCCAACCGTTGAAGGCGCATTGTTTCCGCCCGAAAGATGGCTATTGAATACCTTCTTCAGGCGGCCATAGAAGCGTTCCTTCAACGATTGCTTCATGTCAGTAGTACTGATACCTATCGCTTCCGACATACCCAAATATGTTTAGGTTTCGTTTGGAGAAAGGGATCTCAGGTTTATGGAATCCGCAAGTTGAATTCCTACGGATTCTACAATCTCACCTCGGAAAAACCAAAGTGGACTCAAACTATCGCCCTGGAATATACCTCGCTCGATCCTTACAGGTTCGCTATTCCTCTGGATATTTCGACATCCTGGATAGCGAAGGACAGTGCTCCATTGCCCCATACACGACAATATAAAGAAGATTAGACCTATTTTGATAAAGAAGATTAGAGCAACATTATTTGCTTTATTATTACCATAAAATATTATTATTACCATAAAAGGGAACTCGTTTTCAGTTGCATTCAATCCGTCCAGTATCCTGTTTGGCTCTCCAGTATATAAAGAGTTTGCGGTTGTTACTGTTAAACAAAATTGTATTTATTTACAAAAGTATTTCAATATTATTATTATTTAAATATGCCGTAAGTAATGTTAATGACATAAAGAAAACTTAAAAAAAGCTAATTTTAATGAGTGACGTAAGTTAACCACGAGCTATTCCTGCATTTACGAAAACAGCACTTAAAAATAAAATACTTACCACAATAAATAATCACTATGATATTCATAAACTTATCCATTTTTTTATGAGCAGACAGACCTTGATTCTTTGATAAAACAAACTTTTCAACCAATTGTTGTCACAAACTGCAGTAGACTGAGTTATGTCGCTTATCTTGGCTTTATTATTATGCTGGCTTCACACGGCCCGTGTAATCACGAGTCGCGCCGCGCCGAATTATTTGTACGCGCAACCAGCGCCATGAGCGAACCCGCGTCACCCATTCTCACGAGCGCGGCGTGGCGCGCGTTGATGCTTATTTGCCGCATATACTAAACTCCATTTGAAATAACATTAGACATGATTCCATTTTTTTTTACAGTTCGTTCAACCGATTTTGAGTTCTATCCTAACATAAGGATGACATAAAAAATATAAACCTGTTAGCCAAAACCAACTGTTTACTACAGCTACCATTTGTCGTATCAACAACGCAATAGAAGTCAAAATCGGTTGAAAGGGCTGTAAAATGGGCTAATTTAAACGTTTAATGTTATCGCAAATGGAGTATAGACAGACAGAGGCATACATGAGTACTTCAAGGACAAACAAGTCGAGTTGAAATGAACATGTTAAATAGCGCGAACGCGAGCCCGCGCCTCCACGAACACGCTCGCGGCGGGAGCGGGCGCGGCGCGACTCTTTATAACACGCGCCGTGTGAAGCCAGCATTAAACTAAGATAAAGGTAATTATCTATATCTATGTTTTTAGGGTTCTGTACGATTGATTCCTTATAGGATCACTCGTGTGTCAAAAAGCATTTAAATATTTTGTAAAATATATCCTACACTCCATGGATTTAGCTAATGCTACTTACACTAATTTAATAACTTTAAAATACAAAATACAATAAATACATCTTTACTTACTGATTTCTAGAAAGTCTTTAAAAAGTCTATGGTTTTAAAATAAAATGTTAGAAGAATATGTTTCTTCCAGAACTATCTGCGCGTGAGTCCGACTCGCACCTGGCTGGTTTTTTATATAATTTAGAACTGCACGTAACAATAGATAGGTTTCCGTGATTATTACACTTAACGATAAGATAGTTGTTGTTGTTTTTTGTAAAACTTCAAATGGCGCGCCTAGGTAGTAAATTCGCCTCGAATCGTCACGAAAAAATCTGTTCGTATTTTTTCGTCAAGCAACTTTTATCCACATACAGTTAAAAATTGGCTGACCTGCTGATAAATAATATCGGACTAGAGCGGTTTCAGAGACATTGTATTACCTATACAGAACGTATTTACGACGAAACAGAAACTGTCAGGTCTTTCGTTCTTTGCTTATAGAAAAACTATGAAAAAAAAAGGGACAAAAATAGACAAACGCTACCATCCTGAAAGTCAAAGAGATAACTTTTTAGTCACTGTTGTAACCCTTCGGTTAGCAGCTCTTTGTTTCGTTTATATCAGGAAGAATTTTGTTGTTTAATTATCTGCATGAACCATGTCGTGTGTGGCTATCGGTTGCAAGAGTCATCATCATCATCATATCAGCCGAAAGACGTCCACTGCTGGACTTAGGCCTCCCCCAAGCGTCGCCACATTGACCGGTCCCGTGCGTCTCGCAACCAGCTGATCCCCGCAACCTTCACCAGGTCATCGGTCCACCTGGTGGGACGCCTTCCAACGCAACGTCTCCCGGTTCGCGGTCGCCACTCCAGAACCTTTCTGTCCCATCGGCCATCCGTTCTGCGAGCAATGTGCCCTGCCCACTGCCACTTAAGTTTGGCAATTCTTCGGGCTATGTCGGTAACCCTGGTTCTCTTACGGTAGCTTTATAAAAACTACTATCGCTATCAATCTGCAACAGGGATGATATCTACATAAATGACTTCTTTGTCCGTCACGTAGATATAAACAATTGGACTTAGAAGTGACGTCATAAGCCCACACTCCTGAACTTTGACGCGCTTTATGTTTGTCAATTTTATTGATTTGATAAAGCAAAATATGTGATCGATATTTTTTGATAATCGAACATACGGACTAAATGGGATACTTCTATTATTTAAGGACTCGTGTTTAATCACTATCTTGCCTGATGGTATAGTCGACGGTAAAGTAAGCTTGCCTAAAAGTAACCTATTCACTTTTGATTTAAATACACCTAGTTTGTAGCCCTAGAATGCCACTCTTTAGCTGATCTCAATTAATTCCAGTTTTTTTCTTCAAGTTTTAGGCGCAGACCACATAGAAATGGAGTCGGGCGTGGACATGGCACGGACGGCTTCATATTCCATACAAAATGCATGGCAATAAAGTGCAATTTGATCAGGCGCGGGCGCCGAAATGGCGCGTCATAACCACGTCAGACCAACGACATACCGTGTGTCATAAATTGCGCTTTATTTCCATGCTTTTAGTATGAAATTTTAATGGAATAGGAAACCGTCCGTGCCATGTCCGTGCCCGACGCCATTTCTGTGTGTCCTGCGCCTTAGTTATTAGCTTTATATTACTGCTACTGGTCTTATTTTTCAGTTCTAACCAAAATATGCTTTATCTTTACAGGCGGAAGGTGTAAAGTCCCGTTTGTCAGCCCTCGCAGCGGCCGCAGAGTTAGAAGCCGACGCTCTTCGGTCAAGAATCAGGGACAAGCAAGATGCTAGCCAACAACGACTTGAATCGCATTTGCAAGCTATACGGGAGAAGGCTACGGGACCTAGGCAAGCGGTACGTATTAACATCACGCTTAATATTTTGCAGGGGTCATATGGTACTCCTACGAACTCGATCATATCTCTTATTATACGTGGAAACATCCACCACTTGTTAACTTTCGTATGTAATATTGCGACACCGACTTCCGAAATAAGTCGGTGGTTTTTGAACTTTTTAGTGTTTTACTAAATGGAAGTCGGTTTATTTTTGTTGTGATAAAGTTTTCATTTTTCACTTTTTAGTTTTACTTCTTCATCATGACATTGCGACTCGGTTCCGCTTTTTTCTGCTTTAGGAAACCCTATAGTGTCATAAAATGCATTTTAACGGTTATATGCACTTCTCAAACTTGAACTTTTTTCGCTACACGACTTTTCCTTACAAAAATCTCATTCCTGACCAACGTAACGTTGTCAAAAGAAGTCGCTAAGGACCCTCTCTATTTATATGGGTCCAGCAAATTTGCTGTGCTAGTTCTTGAGCTCGGTTCAATAAGCAAAATAAACTTATTACACTCAACCCGATGTGACATATCTCCTGGAATGTTTCACAGACTACATCAGAAAGCCAAGACCAGTCAGCAAAAGAAGAGAAGGAGATCCAAGACGAAGCAGCACGACTCGAACAAGAGAGGAAAGAGAGGGAGAAAATCAAGGCTGTCAAGAAGAAGGCGCGGAAGATTAAGCAGAAGCTTTTGAGCACGTAAGTGTTATCTAAAACTTCTAGAAAGAAAAAGAGCGAGATAGAGTTTATGTTGTAAAAGAAATTGAGAGTTTGTGTGTATGTGTGTTCGTGAGAGCGAGAGAGAGAGAAAGTGATAGAAAATGTATAAAGGTGGTTTTACTCCGGCGAGGCGAGGCGTGGATGGGATGGGTCAGAATTGAAATTTGTATGGCTAAATTTCTATCCACGTGTTGAAGGAATAAACTAGAAGTAGAAGGTATTGAAAATATGATAAGAAGAGACTAAAGAGTACAGTACCCTATCTTTTTGTATAAAGGTACACACCTAATAGTATGAATATACAACACCACACCCTGCCCATCTTTGGTGACGAGGATGTGCGAGGCGAGAATTGAAATATTTGTTAGAACTTCTTGGCCGCTCTGAAGTTGGCTACAATGGCTGCGCAGTAGTAAATCTCATACAAAAACAGCCAACTTCAGGGCGGCCCAGAATTTTGGCGAGAACTATACAATATTGAACTTTATATTTTTATTGATCTAAGAATAGAGTATTTATTTACTTTGTAACACGGTAAACAAATCTCGCACCAGGCATCAAGGACCATTATTAGGCATTTGACATATTTTCGTTTAAAAGGGTAGGCGTGATTTCAATTCTCGTCCAGCCCCGCCTCGCCTCGCCGGTGTAAAACCTCCTTTAGAACCTTCTTTTAAGCAATTTAAGAATAAACTGGCGGGGACTTCTTAATAAAAATATGGTATTTGGTTGGCAAGTTGGCTTGGCTTGAATCTTTGTTAAACCAGGAAAAAATTTAATGAGCAACAAATACGTCGATATTCAGAGATTAACTCATAATTCTTTTGATCACGTTTTCTTTACTAGCAATATTTTTACACTTCACTGAAGTTCCAAATTAACAAACAACTAAACTTGAACACATTTCTACTTCCAGAGCCAACGAAACCCTAGTAATGGATGAGACTTACGTCATAGATGTCATGAACCCCATCGCAGCTAAAACTTGCAAAGTGATCCACAATATATCACATATGATGACCCCATTCTTAGAACACCCCATAGGCATGGGCACTTGGGACACTGCGCACAGGACCTTCGAGTTTAACACCTTCAACGATGAATTAGACAAGAAGTACAATAAAAAAAAGAACAAAATCATCATCAATGGTGGTCTGGAAAGACCACCAAGCAAGGAGAAAGAGAAGAAAAATGATAATAATGAAAACAAGAAAGAGACGGAGAAAAAAAATGAAAATAATGAAAACAAGAAGGAGACTGAGAAGAAAAATGAAAACAATGAACATAAAAAAGAGACAGAGAAGAATGGAGAAGTTGAGACTGCCCCCATTAATAATACTTCTTCTACGAATAATAAGAGAAAGAAAAAGAAGAATGGAGATAAAGATAAGCCGAAGCTGAGTAAGACTAATTCGGTCTGTTCTTCGCTGAGTGATATGAGCTTCGGTTCGGGCAAAAACGAGAAGAGTCGGGCTGTGATTGATATACAGGCGTTTGAGAAGCAGCTGAATGAACTGCATCGGATGGTTGAGAAGACGGTATGTTGTGTTTATTATAATATTTTAATGAAATTGTAGTAGTAGTAGTGTAGTGTATAGCAGGCGTTAGTTTATTTGTGCTTTTATCTTTATTTTTTAAATTAATAATTCCTTGAGTTTCCTAAGAAAGCGGTGCTGACATCCTTCATATAGCACAAAATAACGGCAGCCATGAAATGGTAGTTGGGTTTTTTTATTATTGGTAGGCTCGCGCTTGACCACTATCTCACCTGATAGTAAGCGATGACGTGGTCGACTATAGAGCACGTTTGTCTAGAAGTAACCTATTCAAAAATAAAGGCGTCACTTAGAAAAACTAAGCTTAACTTGATTAATATGACAGTCATACCGGATACTTGCTATCCCAAGCTGAAAAGCCTAAAAAGGATTTTATCTACACTCACAATGAATTTGAAAAATATTGTATAAACTCGTACTTTTTTTCGTGGATAGGTAAAATTTAAAAATGTCCATTACAGTGCCTTGATTTCCTTCGATTTTCAAACAGTTGCATCATAAAATAACTATTAATTTGGTGATGATGATAATGGTGATGATATTAATGTAGAAACATAGCGTCATTGTCTATGGTTGCGCGCGCTGCGCAGTCATGCACAGTGAGTATCTAAATTGCCAGCCATACCACATATTTTTTCCTTTTCCACTTTTGTTTTATTTCAACTGAAGTAAAGATAAAATAGTATATGCAACGGCATATAATAAGGTATTACAACACTCGTGTGATAAACCCACTCGTGTTTTAATAACCTCTATTATATGACCGTTACATAAACTACTATTAACTGCCAAGTGAGACTACTTATGACTCAAAAAATGTACAAAACGCCTGGAGCATAGACAAAATTATTCCTTGTTTTATTCTTTACACAAAAAGTAATATTATGCCTATCCTTTGTTTGTATATCCTGTTTTATTTTATGTTTTTATTTTTAATTTTCCTTGGAATATAGTGTGCGACACATCAGCGTGCAAAACTTGGCAGCTTGGGACGAGTAGTTGCTCCCAATTTTGGACTACGAAATAAATCTGGGGTAAGATCAAATGCTACTACAATATTTTTATTATCGAATTTGGATTGATGGACAAGAATTTATATACTCGTAAGATTTATCGTCTCGGACGCTCCAGCATTTATTGCGTAATAAATTCGAAGCAAAGGGTATGAAATATATCGACGATTCGAGGTCGATTTTTCATACTCTTTGCTTCGAATTCATTACGAAATAAGGCTACAGATGAGGGAGCAGTGGAGCACCTTTACGGTTTCTACAATAACCCTGCCATTATCACATGAAGCGGGATATTTTCATATTATAGGTTTGATGTTACTTTGAAGATAAAGGCCCAATCCAATTCCAATCTGTAATATACTAAAAGTCGACTTGCATAGCTTTTTCGGTTATACAGGTTTATCAGTAAGTGGACAGCACTCAATCAGACTTCCGTACATTGCTGGTGCAGATCTAATAATGAATAACCTTATTTTGATTATAGAAATATTTAGCTATCTAGTATTTGCTTTAATTCACACTAATCGAGCAAAAATATACAACTCACACTGCCACTAATATGCACTCACACTCGCACGTTTTATGACTGCGACTTAAATGAGCCTTTGCAAGTTCTGTAGCGCTTTTTTTCGACGAAGTGCTGCTCACTAACTAAAATAAATAAATTATTTAAAATATTTTGTCTTTGTTACAGTTACCCCACGAGAAGGCGTCTGTTCACAACATTCACATGATCAAAGTGATAGGAGAGCTGCTTGCCATCGCTTGTGACCGTGAAGATTTGTCGGCGCAGTTTACTACCAAGTAAGTACGCGTAGCACAGAACCGCTGGATGTAGACATGCTTGCAGGCAGTCTGTCTTATATGTCTGCCGGCCGAATGATGATAATCTAGACGTATAATAAATCTGTAGAATGATCGTTTTTGTGCTTAAAATATGTTCAAAAAAAATAGCCAGGGTGTTAAGTGTGTGTGTGAAACATTGTTAAAAGTAAGACCTCAATGTATCATATACTGAGAAATAAATATTTACTTACTTACTTACTAAGGGCAGGTACCCTGAGTTTTACATTACTTTGATTCAATAATAAACAAATAGTCATTGTTTAAATGCAAAAAAAATATGTATTGTAGTTTACTAAATGTACTTTTCATTTCTGAGATTCAAAACATGATATCGAAAACTTTGCTCGATCAATAAAACAACTGAAAAGGATGTTTTACTGATCATTTTCTTATTATTCTAGAAGATTATGAAAGATTCGCTACCTAAAACACATCTAAAAAAAGTTAACAACCTATAGAACTTTACTCTTAGGGTAGAATAAATAAATAAAAATAATGTGTAACTTGAAGTATTACTTAGTTTTTGTTTCATCGCAATCAGTTCACTCTATCAAAAGTTAGATGAATTTAAAGTGTTTAAGAATGTAAATATCAACACACGGGTTGTGCATTGGAATTCATATTCTGAATGGCTGTGTTAAGATGCTCCGCGAAAGAATGACCCTAGAAAAAAAATTGTAGGTAGGTAGGGTAGGCAGGGAGATAAGTAGGGTAGGTAGGAAGATAGATAGGGTAGGGTAGACAGTTGACGGGAGCGAAGCCGCGGGCACAGATTGTGATGAAATGCAACGTTACATTTTGGTGGTTACAATCCTGTGGAGGGTTGATCCCGTACATGAAACAGTGTCTATAAAATATAACAGATGAAAAGTATAATCCATCCCTGTGCCAAATTTCATCCAGATCCGTTCAGTCGTTCAGGCGTGATTGAGTAACAATCATACATCCACCCATCCAAACTTTCGCATTTATAATATTAGTAAGATTAGTTGACTTTTACCGCGAGTACATCTAGTCTTAATTATGCCGATTTGAACCATAATATTTCCCTCCCCAGGGCCCTGTACACGTGTGTGATGATCCTCTCGCGCACGGTATCCACGTGCACGCTCAGCGCGTCGTACTTCATGAGCACGTGCACGTGTGTGTTCGTCGTCAAGCTGCTCAGTATACAGTTGGTGAGTAGAAATATTGACATGTATTTGCTATATCTGAGTAAAACTCATATCATGAGTTTTGTTTATATAGCCTTCGGAAAAATGATTTTATACTACTCGTAAAAACGTACTTCTATCAACCTATTTTTTTATGTTAACGGGTGGAAATCTTCAAAGGGCGCCTGGGCTTTTGCAGAAAAGACCAGGGAGTGTGGGATTATAAGTTTACAAAAATAACCCCGGTGATCACTATCAGCACATAAAAGGTGCCCCGGCACCCCCTCTGTGCCTAGTAGGGCACATCTCTAAGGAGACTGAAAATCTCTTCCTTCTCATCTCCCCCTAAGGTCGTTTGTTCACGAGGCATCGCACGACACTATTTGCGGTCACGATTTTAACACACGACACACTGCAAACTATCTGTCGTCCGTTCGTTTGTTCAGTAGACACGATTCTGGAACGACACTGCAGTGCACTATCTATATATATAAAAGCGAAAGGTGACTGACTGACTCACTGACTGACTGATGAACCAAAACAGCCAAAACTGCAAAGCCTAGAAGCATGAAATTTGGCTGAAAGGTGCCTCAAGTGATGTAAGTGTGCACTAAGAAAGGATTTTCGGAAATTCCACCCCTAAGGGGGTAAAAAGGGTATTAAAAGTTTGTATGAAAAATCTAATTCCTTCAGCCAAAATTCTTGAAACTTAACACAAATGGAATTCTAAGTTAATGTTAAAGATTGACTTTATTCGTTTTTCGAAACTACCCCCAAATGATAATTTAGGGGATGTTGAACTTTGTATGGAAAAATCTGATTTCTTGGGTCAATAAACATGAAACTTGACATAAATACCAAACTAAATAAATAATAAAGGTTTTCATTATTAGTTTTTCGAAACTACCCCCAATAGATGATTTAGGGGGAGTTAGTGTTTTTGAAAAATCTTATTTCTTGTGTTAATAAATTTGAAAGTTAACATAAATACCATCCTTAGTAAACAATAAGGGTTGTCAATATTAGTTTTTGGCAACTATCCCCAAAAGACGATTTAGGGGGTATTACAGTATTTTTGAAAAATCTAATTTCTTGGGTTAATACATTTGTAAATTGACATAAATACCCATCCTGTGTGATCAATAAAGGTGGTCATTATTAATTTTACTAATCTACTCCCAAAATACGTTTAAGGGGGTGTTAAAGCGTTTTTGAAGAATCTTCTTTTTTGGGTTAATAAATTTTAAACTTGGCACAAAAGCACCTACGTAAACGTAAGGTAGCTTGACACCTAAGGAAACAATAAAGGTTGTCATTATAAGTTTTTCGAAACTAACTCTAGCTAAGATTCTTACTGCACTGGGTTTCGTTTTTGACGTAGGGTTCTAGGGGAGCACTAAGTCTCGATTTTGCGGCCGTTCAACCTTTAAGGATGTGAAAAGGGTAAAAATTAGTTTGTATGTAAAATCAAATTCCTTGGGGATAAGATTGATACTCAAAATTTACATAAAACATTTTTAAAACTCTCTCCCAGATAGTGTTAGGGGGAGTTAAAGTTTTTTTTGAGGAATCTCACTGCGCAATCTGATTAACATTTACGATAATTAAAAAAGAGAAGAAAAGAATGAACAGCATATTTGGGTTGTTCAAAACTCGACCCTCAACGGGGCAAAAACGGGTTGATAAGTTTTTAGGGGAGGATTTTACTTACTTTGTGGCGGTAACCTAAAATGTATTATTCTATAAGTCAAATAAAGAATCGTCCCAAACCAATAGGACATAGTACCCAGATTTTTATTGTTTTAATAATAGCTTATTTTTGGTCGCCTTCACTAACTGCATATAAGAAAATCATTTATAGGATAAACGAAATCACGCGAACGATTGGGCGCACGGTTGGCGTAGTGGTTGAGCGATTGACTGCTGCGCTGCGTGTCGCGGGTTCGATTCCCGCACGGGACAAATATTTGTATGACCTACAGATAGTTGTTCCGGCTCTGGGTGTTTGTGTATGTGAGTTTATATGTTTGTAAACGCACCCACGATACAGGAGAAATTCCTAGTGTGGGGCAACGTTTTTAAAAAAAGAAAGAAAGAAAAGAAAGAAGTCGCGGGCGGAGTGCTAGTTGTTTTATAAGCGCGTGGGTAACGAACCACGCGTGAGCCGTGCGGTGCGGTGCGGTGTGTCGTGTCGTCAAAAAGCTCATACCTGTTTTGTACAGCCGCTAAATTTACACCGCAAAAAAGTCGCGACGATATAGCGGCATCGACGATATAGCCGAAACACTGTTTGAAAATCGTGTCGCGTGTGGTGCGGTGTCGTGCAATGAACAAACAGTCCATACAAATATATGGAGCACTGAATCGTGACCACATTTTATCGTGTCGTGTATCGCGTTGTGAACAAACGGCCTAAGCCTCTCTGTGCACGGCAGCATGTGAAACCTGTATCTACCTACCTCATTCAGTCGTAATGATACGAAAACGTTGAAAACACGACATCTATGGATTGTAAAATGAACTACAAGCTTGCGTGATCAAAACAATAACTTAATACAGCGCCATCTAGTGATCCATCGCATACTGTATTGTAAACCACGTTGTTTGCATCTGTTGACTAATAGATGGTATCACATGAATCATTTGGGGTATCATACAAATGATTGAACTCGATGGGTTGCCTGTTTCTCAAAAAATGTTTGAACCAGACGAAATATTTATGCTACAACAACCGTAATTTCTAAGTGTATGACTTCAAGCACCATTGTTGTGTTATGGTACGCAAATATTTTTTTACATAAAAATACAGCCGACTTCCAAATAAAAACACTACAGAGTAAAAAATAAATCAAATTTCGGAAGTCGGTGTTCCTGTTTCCGTTTCTTCGATTGTTGACACTGCCTGCCGAAAGAAGTTATTTTCACTCTGTAGTGTTTTTTTTATTTGGAAGTCGGTTGTATTTTTTGTGTTAAACGGTTTTATATAAAAATCCTCTTCCTCTTTCCTACTTTTGCAGTGCCCGACAGTGTCCATAATGGTCTAAATTTGTAACCTACCATCTAAGTTCACATGTGGAAGCAATAAATGTATTGAGTATTGAGTATATTTTTCACTTTTTAGTGGTACATAATGGACAAGTTCTATAGTAAAGTACCTATAATGCCCACAGTGATGCCAGAATGGATTAGATTACCCGAATAACATGTAACTTGAACATAACCGGTGGAATGAGAATGTACCAGGGTGAACTGTACACATCTGCGTCCACGTATAGAACATACTGGTGTGATCTATTGAAGAGATCTGTTGTATAACTCCGATGGTCTTCATCAATCTTTACTTTTTTTTTCGAATTACTTTTAAACATATAAGTGGTATACATTTTTGTAATCACCTCTAAAAACCTTTCATTTTGATACCTCACTCGATGAGTTTGGAAGAAAAAAAATATCGCAACACCCACCAAAATTAATTATAAAAATCTGTCAAGTGGTTTAAAAGATATGAGGTAATAAAAAATATAACAAACATACATTACATACAAGATACGCGCGAAAAACATAAATAACCCTTTCCTTGCAGTCGGGTAATAACACTATTCCTGAAATCTTAGATATTTTTTGACAAAAAACATCACTAACCCTTCAAAACTAACTACAAACTTATAAAAAAAACTTTACTTCCAAAACGTTTACTAGCAAACTTAATCAAAGCCAGTACAAAGATTGAAACACATCAAAATTAACTAGGCAGAAAATGTTACCCTTTCACTTAGGAAACCGGTTACATTGCAAGGGTTGCTATTTATGTGTTTGTCCGAAGTTTAGTTGTAATCTCCGAAAGTGCTCGGCTGATTTCGGTAATTCTGTTTTTTATTGGTAGTTTTGTTTATGGAATTATTAGTATGAATTTGGGTTATTTCGGTTGTTTCCCCTTTCTTGTAGTTTTTATGGTTTGTTTTGTTTGTAAAGTATTGTAGTAGTGTTTTCTCTTTAGTTACAGTAAGAGGGGTAGCATTGAGCCTAGTTATTGTTTATGAAAATACATATTTTTTTATCGTTTTAAGGGTTTTTACGAACAATAGACAATATAAAATATGTATATATTTTATATTGTCTATTGTTCGTAAAAACCCTTAAAGACAAGATGGTAAAAAAAAGAAAATTACCATTGTTTATTCTGCACAGACTATACGCACGTTTACAAAACATTTTTAATTTTCCAGGGATTGAGTTGTCTCTCAAAAAAGTTTGTTTTGTATTACTTTTTGCTAGAATATTCCTTTCGACTTCTGGCTAAAGACCTCTGTACATCTTTGGCCGACTTCATAAAAAGTTGGCGGTTATTTCTATTTCTCGTATCCTGATTTCCGTGCTTTCTCTTTTCAGGCCTATTTTTGCAGAAATAATATATATATATATATGTTACTGTAAAAACCCGGTTTTACCGGTAGAACTTAAAATTTACCAAGTCTTACCGGTAAAAGGTCAAAATGATAATCGCTAATTTCGGGTTAATACCAGCAATCACTCGGTAAATCTTAGGATTTATATACATACTTAGACTTTGGAGACTTGACACGAAATGATGAGAATAATTACAGATTGATGGATTAGCTTCAGCAAAGTAGGTATTATGTTTTATTTTTGACAAAATAGGCTTTTCGGTTCTCTCTTTCTCTCTCAAATCTCATCATTTCATATTATACCTACATGGACATGACAACTTTTACAAATCTCTGAAGAAAATCCTAAGATTTACCTTTTGTGTGATAGCTGGTAAAATCCCGAAATTTTAAATAATTACAGATCATTTCGGATTTTTAGCAGTAAGACTTGGTAAAGCCTAGGTTTCACCGTAGTTATGACTTTTACAGTGACATATATATGTAATTAAAAAAATATATTGATCAGGAGCAACTGCTTTAACTTTTGTTCAGGCGAAGTTTTTTTAAGACATTTCCTAGGCTGGGTCCTGCATTCCAAAATAGACTATCGTAAAAACACTCAATCTCACAAATTTCCAACCACTATCTTCCCGTTAGTCCAACCACGCTGTAACTCAGCCCGTCCCCTTAAAGGGAGAGGTCGTGACGTTTGTATACCTACGTTGTACTATACTGGTGTATACATATATGAAGGTAGGTATGTGTTAGACGCCGCTAGACGCCGCCATGAGACGAATGACGAACGCGGTTTTAAGGGCTGGCACGTGGGAGATAACATTTTGTTGTCTGTGCTATTAAAATGTTTTGTTATGTTCGGTATTGCTGTTGTTGTTGTAGCTTTACTGTGGTCTGCTTATAAATAGGTCTTGATGATACCTACTCATGTAAAGGATCAGTCAAAAAAAAAATTTAGTGCTTTGCTGTTTACCACCATTTGTATCCAGTGGCTCCTGTAAATGAATGGGTGTTAGTTCATCTACCTTGGAAAATAACTCATGCCAGTCAATCTTAAATAAAATCTGTCAGGAATATTCTCCTAATGTGATTGTTTTCACGATTTGTAAGTAGAGACTC
Organism: Orthosia cruda; assembly: GCA_964057195.1. NCBI lineage: Eukaryota > Metazoa > Arthropoda > Insecta > Lepidoptera > Noctuidae > Orthosia > Orthosia cruda. Next base: position 19,022,473 of record OZ059833.1, on the reverse strand, counting down.
ACTAATTCACTCACAATTCACTAGTCACGGGGTGCCAGCGCTAAGAACAACAATTGGGTCCAAAAAATTATTACTAGATGGCGCGAAATGCACCGATTTGTTATTGAATTGTGTGTATAATTAACATAGTCTTGAATGGATAGTATAAAGTGTATGTTCTTGTTTAATCAACTCTCCTAAGCAAAAACTTATGGAATATTGGGAACTCTTAATTCACATTGCAAATATTATTTGAACGGATCATTTAAAATAGATGGCGCGGTTTTTAATATCTGAGGCATGCCAGTCGATTTTTTTAACCCCCGACGGAAAAAGAGGGGTGTTATAAGTTTGACGTGTGTTGCTGTGTATCTGTGTGTCTGTCTGTGGCATCATAGCGCTTCAACGGATGAACCGATTTTGATTTAGTTTTTTTTGGTTGAAAGGTGATTGTGTCGAGAGTGTTCTTAGCTATGTTTGAATAAAATCGTTTCAGCCGTTCAAAAGTTATGGGCGTTTTACTGTTTGAATCGGGATGTTTTCGCAAGATAAAGGCGTCGGAGTGTTTTTTAAATTTTGAAATTTTTCTTGGTTTCTAAAATGTGTTTCAATTTGTATTGTAACACATTTTAGTACAATCAAACTGTAAAAACGTGCAAAAAATACTATAAAACATCTTCACTTAATGTAAAGAAAAGAATTGTCATTAACCGAGTAAACGCTTTTACTTGCAAGTCGCTGCTAACACCATCTGTAGCCGTGGAACGGAACCGAACGCGGTCGATGTACTTTTAATAAATAGTCCGTCGAAAAACGCTAGTTACGTCGGCACGGTTTCTTTGTATGGGCTGACGCATATTCTAGTATTATATTATCTATGCTATTAGTTATCCAAGACCAGAGGGTCTAGTCAAGATAAAGTGTCATTTCATAGCTTTTGGAAAGCCCATATATTTTTGGCTTTTCCAATGGCTAGCGCGACACTTTCATTCATAAAATATCATTTGTCTTTGGTTTAGATAGTTGTTAAATCGAGGAGTAGACAACTTTTTTTTTATTCGTTCTGTTGCATATTCTGTCTGCCAGTAGACTTTCATATTGTGCCACTAAACTTGACATGTAAATGTTTTACCAAATTTTAATTGTAAATAATCAAATTTTAATTGTAATAAATAAACTTTGACTCGTGTGCCAGCCCTGTGCTCTACCAGTAGCCGTTGAGTGGGTGGGCGCCCTAAAAGCGCCGCTAATGCATCTCGCGCGACCGTTCACTACGTCCTTTATTACTTGCGCTAGTAGCTGTATGAGTAGATTATAACTGTGGAAATACTGGGCGATATACACGGTGACTTTAAATTCATTGTCAGTATTCTTGCAGTGGCTTGAACAACTCATTAATACTATAAATCAGCTATTAGAATTAATATTTGTTTCGGGATATTTACCATGTATATTTTGTTTTTGGTTGAGAGCTCGATATTTCGGCACCGTTACAAGCGCCATGATCACGAGAACTAAAGTCTTTGCGGGTGGGTGTTGTTTACGAGCTGACATATCTGTCTACCCTCTTCCTCGCTCGTTTTTCACGCACGAAACAAATATTAATTCTAATGATTGTGACCATGTCAGCTTAAAAACTTATATAAATCAGCGGTTTGCAAATTAAAAGTTAAATTACGCGAAGGATATTCTGATCATCGGATTATTTTTTTGATTTCAGTGTGAAAGTGATGTCATATTAAAATATAAATGCAACTGTAGACATCGTTCACAACGACCTTTATTATGTCTAGCTACTTGAGCTAGTAGCTATACAATAGATATATAATAAGTGTGACTGGAAAGTAGAGAGTTTCGGGTATGCATTGGCAATTATGGATAACTCGAAGACTCGATCTACGAAAAATCTTTCCCCTACATTTTGGTCAAATTCTTCAAACTTCAAGCGGGCTTTATTGGAATCAAATATGTTAGGACAATATTATTATGCTCACAATGTTAGGACTCATTAATATTAATGGTAATTTTTATCCGTGGTGCTAGGCAACTGGACTTATCCCAGTTGTAAACGACCCTTTGTGCCTATTGGCCTTGTTTGTTCTGTCTCCTGCTTGATATGGAGGGAAGTGGAAATTTGTATTTTTCTTACTCCTCCATTATTCTATTCTGATTAATTTCGTTGCGGGATCTAAGACAGTTAACTTCATTCTCCGGGTCTTCATCGAGCTCTATTGCCTCGGCGCTTTTCTGGTGGTCGCCACGGTTGATTCTGGCTTTTAGGAGTTGCAATTGGTTTGGGAATAGTGCGGTGGGACAGTACAAAAACAAAAAAATAGGTATACGTACCTAACATCTAATATTTTGTTTAAATTTGTCAGAGTTGCTACTTTCAGCATCTGAAATCTTGCCAACAAATTCAAATTAACCCTGTAGACATTTTCATATTCTAATGTTTTCTGTTTGAAAGTATTGTCATATAAAGAACATGCTACTTGTTCTCGCAGATATATTTTAGATACTCGTAGATAGTAAGTGTAATTGGATAATATGAAGAAATTGTAATATACAGAGTGATCTTTACATATAATTATTACAAGTTGAAAGTTCATAATTATCATTGTATTAGTACACTGGCTTCTGCCAGCGGCTTCGCCCGCGTGAATGTCGAATTTTATCCCAAGGGAACATATACTCGGGATAAAAAGTATTCTAGGTGCTATTGCAGACTAAAATCTATCTGAGTGCCAAATTTCAGCCAGATCCGTCCAGCCGTTTGAGCGTGAAGAAGTAACAAACACACACACACTCACAAACTTTTGCTTTTATAATATTAGTGTGATATACTTCTATCTCAACTATTGGAGTGAGAAAATTGTCATGTTAATTGCCTGTTCACACTTTTACTTGAATATATACTACGTATCTCGGAGTATCACAGACTAAAATATCTGTCAGTAATAAAAAAACAAGTCTAAAAGCAATACATCGAAACAATGTTAAACAGAATATTGACAAAAGTTTTTAAACTGTCATGGTCACTAACACTAATATTAACATTATAAGCGGGATATTTACCATGTTTACTGTTTGTAGCGAGTTTCCGATATTTCGGTGCTGTTACAAGCACCATGATCACGGATAAACATCCAACGTTCAACGTTCAACGTTTATCCGTGATCATGGTGCTTGTAACAGCACCGAAATATCGGAAACTCGCTACAAACAGTAAACATGGTAAATATCCCGCTTATAATGTTAATATTAGAATATTGACAACAACAAATAAATAACTAATAATTTCTAGAATTAACTAACTGTTTGTTTTGGATGCCGACTCCTCTGAATACTTTGCGCCAGTAAATAATTTCGTGTCTGCAAATAATATTTCTCTGTGTTTATGTAACTTTTCATTGAAAAATTATTGGACACAAGATTCGCTTTAATTAAAAGCTTAATATTACCTTGTTTTCGTATTTGTGTCCGGCAACAAGTAATCCATTTTTAGGGTTCCGTACCCAAAGAGTAAAAACGGGGACCCTATTACTAAGACTCCACGATCCGTCTGTATGTCAGTCTGTCCGTCTGTCACCAGGCTGTATCTCATGAACCGTGATAGCTTTTCACAGATGCTGTATTTCTGTTGCAAAAAACAGAATAAACTAAATATTTAAGTGGGGCTCACATACAACAAACGTGATATTTTTTGCGATAATGGTACGGAACCCTTCGTGCGCGAGTCCGACTCGCACTCGGGCAGTTTTTCAAGCACATCTTCGCATCCAATTATGTTGCAGCTTGGCGTACTCATGAAACTTTGGAAACATTGATATAATATGATTGATTATATGAATCTGCAGCCTAATTGAGCAATTGAAATCGGCAAGGCAAAGGTTTTGACCGCCATCACTCGACCAATCACATGCGAGATGAAAGACGCGATGTGGCTTGCCTTCTATGTGTTTGGTGGATTGATGGCTGGCAAACCCTTAGCCTTGCTTAATTCACTTTCGCAATTTGGCTGCTGGTCACACGATGGAGCCAGAAGATGGCCATAGCAACTCCTGAACTATACAAGATAATACCATCGTGTTTGAGGTCATTAAATGTATATTGACAAGTGATATTACATTTAGGACCTTCCATTTCAAAAAGCTTGTTTAAGGTTGCCCTAGTCGATTATTCTTCCATATAAACGTAGTCTGATTACTCCACTGTTTGTATATCAATTTGTCTCATTATTATCTTGCCCTGTATGGAAAGAAAAGTAATATATATATATATATATATTTGAAAGTTATGAGCGTCGAAAGTTCCAAATTTCAACACAAATTTTAACGCATCTTTGGGCGCATATAAATACCATAAGAAGAAGGAAAATGGTAAAGCAATCACCATACAGGGTAGATAGAGAAATAGTTCAACAATGCAAATAATTTTGTTTTAAACAAATACATTAGTCGTTTTTTCAAGATATCCAGATTCCCAAAGGTCTCTTTATACAATTTCCCGCGCTTGTTTTCGTCCTAAATCATCATCCATTTCTAATTGTGTTGTACGCGAACTAGCTTCCTAATGCTTATCACAACATCTATCCCTTTCGCACGTGTTGTTGGATCAGAAAGCATGCATTTTAACCCCGCGCACAAAATAGTTCGTGCCGTCGACTAGTGCAACCTTAATTATTTCTTGTAATTAATATTTATTTATTATAATTGCGCTTCCTTTCACACCAATAACTTGCTTCCAACTGTCATAAAAAAAAATAACTCTTGAGAACTGCACTCAATTTTGTCTATACAACGTTAAGGAACCACAGACAATAACACACACAATACAATCACCGCAAAACTATAAAGATCTTTATCTGAATTCGCTACCGTGTACAGAAATAAAAATATTCTTACCGTAAGCTTTTACAGTTTTGTTATAAAATAAAATCAAAAAATAAAACGCCGACCTCTAATTAGCCAGTTACCGACTCTTCGATACAAATTCTGAAGTCGTTATATAAATAAATGAATGCTTTTTTTTTCACTTTTATCTTCGGTTATCTGTAGGGACCGGGTCTAAGATATTGAGGGAACTTGGACGCATAAATTTGAGGTTTTAGATGATTGGGAATGTTTTTCGAAAGTAATGTCAAGTTCTTTTGATGTTCTGAATAATAAAGTTGTCAAACCATCACCATTTTTGAGCATATTTTCAATCATAATCAGTTATGATATATGGCTCTGAGACGTGGTCGCCCATAAATGAGCCTCATCAGAAAGCTTACAGTCACCCAAAGGGCAATGAAGAGGGCCATGCTCGGAGTATCCTTGCATGATCGAATCAGAAATGATGAATCCGCAAGAGAATCAGGGTTACCGACATAGCCCGATGGATTGCTAAACTTAAGTGGCAGTGGGTTGCTCGCAGAACGGATGGCCGATGGGGCAGAAAAGTTCTGTCCCAGGACTGCGAACCGGAAGACGTTGCATTCGGAGGCATCCCACCAGGTGGGCCGATGACCTGGTGAAGGTTGCGGGGATCCGCTGGATGCGGGACGCACGTACCGGTCAATGTGGCGACGCTTGGGGGAGGCCTATTTCCAACAGTGGACGTCTTTCGGCTGATATGATGACGGTGATGATTCGATCAATTGTAACTTAGAGCTGCCTACTGTAATTGTGTCGTCGTCGGTCTTATGGCCACAGGCGCTACTGCTGAGGTCTTGAGTTCGATCCCCTGGTCGGGGCAGGGTGTTATTGGATTTTTCATATGGGATTTGTGAGTAGCAGCACGGTATCTGAACTTGTGGCCGGTTAATCGCAAGGTACCTAGGCGACCGAGCTCTGCTCGGGTGAAAATAGAGAAAACGACGTTTTCTAAAAATTAAACCTGTCTAGATCGAGTCCCGTGCGTCTCGCATACACCGGATTCCCGCAACCTTCACCAGGTCATCGGTCCACCTAGTAAGAAGCCTTCCAACGCAACGTATTTCAATTCGCATTCGCTACTCCAGAACTTTTCGATATAAATAATCGGCCATCCGTTCTGCAAGCAATGTTCCCTGCCCATTGCCACTCAAGTTTGGCAATTCTTCGGGTTATGTCGGTAACCTTGGTTCTCTTGTGGATGTCTTCATTTCTGATTCGATCACGCAAATAAATTCTGACCGTATATTACAACTTTGATAAAGTGATAAATTATTAGCAAGCTCCAAAGCGTTAAAAACTATATTGCACTTTCGAGATGTTGCGTTAAGTAAAATATGAAAGCGGTAATAATTCTGAATGGGAGACTGGATTTTGACATTGAGCAAGATGCAATATTTAAGTGTCTGGCTATTGAGATATTCTCTAACGGAATCACACGAGTGCCCTTACTTTCAAATTACTTAAAACACTCATTATTACTCCGCATTGTTTCACAAAAAGCGAATTAACGGATTAATTTTTAATATCCATTCTTACGACTTCCCACCGCACGTATAATCTCGCGCAATAAAAAATATTATTAAAAACTCGCCAAAATGCAATAATTGTTGCATTTTTGTAATAAAAATAAAATTGAGAATTTTAATCTTATGCTGTTCCGTAACAGTATGGGTTTGGAGATAAAAAGCGGCTCGGTCTACTGCTGAATGTTTTGCTTATTAAAATAAATAAGATACGACATTACTGTGCTTATAATACATGTTTTCTTTGTCGCTATGCAAAGTTTTGAGCGTCAAGCGAAATGGAAAATAATGTTAAGGTGCTCCCTCACCTGGAGCATTCGCTTGGAATGTAACATTTCAGATTCGATTTTGTGCCACAGATAATATAGATAAACACAGATGCCTCATCCCATACAAAGAAACCGTGCCGACGTAACTAGCGTTTTTCGTCTGATGATACTGATTTTTTTTTATAAGTAATTAGTTTGCGTTCGGTACCGTTTCACGGTTATAGATGGTGTTAGCAGCGACTTGCAAGTAAAAGGGTTTTCTCGGTTCGTGACAATTTTTTTCTTTTAATACAGTGACGATTCGTTTTATAGTATTTTTTTGCATGTTTTTACAGTTTCATTGTACCAAAATGTGTAATATTACAAATTAAAAAAATTGAGTGGCATCCCTCAGAAATTTACGCGCCATCTATTGGAATATATTTTAAATGATCCGTTCAAATTATCTTTGAAATGTGAATTAAGAGCCCAATATTTTATAATTTTGTGCTTGGGAGAGTTAATATATAAGGAAAATAAATGTTTATGGTCATCTCTAGAAACCTTAATATTTCACAAAACTCAATAACAAATGGAAGCTTCTCACGCCATCTAGTGCAATTTATTTGAATCAAATTTTCTTTGTTAGCGCTGCGACCCCGTGTTTGAGCATCACATTACAGTACTTCCTCCCTGACTTGACGAGCATTCGCCTGTAATGTAACATTTCAGATTCGATTTTGTGCATTACATTACAATTCTGCCTCCCTGACTGACGAGCATTCGTCTGTTATGTAACATTAGATTCGATTTTGGGCATTTAGTTGATTTCACAATGTCACACGAAGCGGATGTTGATGTTGCAAGTTGTATCAAAATATTACACATTGTATCATCAAGTTGCGTACTGGCGGTCGAGGACGGCCTATTGTGACAGGCTTGAATCAAACATTTTTATCATAGTTTGGTAGCAAAAAACTGTGATAAAATGCGTGTCTCAAACCTATCACAGAGGCTGTGATCGCTCGGCTGTAATGCTCGGTTCTCTTCCCTCACCAATGTAATGCTCGCATCTGTAACATTACAGGTTGCGCACTGTAATACTCGGTTCTCCTCCCTCACTGAAGTAATGCTCGACTCTGTAACCTTCCATTACGGGTGAAAGCTCCGGGTGAGGGAGCAACATTACGCGAATGGTTAAAATTAGAAATGAGTATGAAAGAGGACAGGAGCGAGGTCTATGCCCAGCAGTGGGTGAAGTCAGACTCTGGATGATGAAGACCGACACCGGTGACCGAAAACTTGTGTGGAAATCAGTTAGCATGTGATGCGGGATAGTGAGGAACCTGTTGTGAAGAATGATTTCGTATAAGAGTAGAATAGAAGAGAAGAGATAGTGAATGTTAAGACAACCAAAGAAATGATTGATTATATGGCCCGAGACAGGTGACTATTGAGCTAGAGAAAGATATATACTCGAGATATTAGGTAGATCTCGGGTAGTGTACTGTTATGTGTCGTATTGTTTGGTTGGTTTTTTAGGGTTCCGTACCCAAAGGGTAAAAACGGAACCCTATTACTAAGACTCCGCGGTCCGTCTGTCTGTCTGTATGTCTGTCACCAGGCTGTATCTCATGAACCGTGATAGCTAGACAGTTGAAATTTTCAGATTTCACATTTTTCTATTGCCGCGATAACAACAAATACTAAAAACAGTATCAAATAAATATTTAAGTGGGGCTCCCATACAACAAACGTGATTATTTGGGCGTTTTTTTGCTATAATGGTACGGAACCCTTCGTGCGCTAGTCCGACTCCCACTTGGCCGGTTTTTATAATGTCAGTTTTACTAACCATGTTTGAGTAATGAATACTAGACTTAAGAGAAATTCTATTTTATTTCAATAGTTATCTGTATTCTATGTATGTAAGATGACATACTGCGCCGGCCCCACTAAACTGGAATAAAAGGCAGGAGGATGACGATACAAAAACGCACATTTCGCAAATCAGCGAAACCTACTTAAAACCCTGGACCCGAAAATATTTATTTTATTATTCGCAATTAAAACCAACTTATTGAATCGTATACCCGCGGCAATGTTAATTGGTCGTTATCGCTCACGCCATCTTGGATATTTTTCGAATTTCGAATGGTATTTCTTTTTTTTTTTGTTCTCGTAAATCTAGTTGTTTATTAGGGTCGATTGACATTGTGTTGATAACATCTTTGGCCGATATTTGCGTTGCGATTTTTTTTGTAGTTTTGTGTTATTTACGGGGTCTAAAAGTGTAAGGCAGGGTCGTAAGGAGCCTGTTAGGGTTATCGTTTAGGTTAGATAATGTTTTGGAACCCGAACTGAAGCGGAGTCTTCATGTAAATTGTAAAGCTATTTTATGTCTGCCAGATTCAAATGTTTTTTTTTATTTCTCATAATTTAATTTTACTAAGGAGTCCGGTCTTAAAATAAAATGTGTTATTATTATTGTATAAAACTTCATGGACACTTATGAAACGTCAGAAGCCAGAGAGGTCTTAATAATCAACATCTAATTCTTGAGTTGGGTACAGGTTAAATTACTTATACCCAATGATATTCAAATAAACAGATACGTTATACACTCACAAAACAATTGAAAAAAGTGTTCCGCGCAGCAGCGGCAGCACACATACACACTTTTCATTCATCTAACATTAAAAAATATTTATTTTAATCAATAAATAAATAAATTACAAATACACACGATGGCATTTATTTTATTTTGTTTATGTTTCAACAAAGCCTATCGCTCTTCGCCATGCGTGACATAAACTAAAGACTAAAGGTCACAATTGTGACCTATTCGAGTCTTCAAAATGCGCGCGCTCATAACATATCTGTTTATTTGAATATCATTGCTTATACCGAACTAGCGTCTGACCGCGGCTTTGCCCGCGTAAAAATCGTTTTATGATACCAAGGGAACACACTACAGTGATAAAACTATCCTATGACCGTCCCAGGGACTCAAACTATCTTCATATCAAATTTCATCTAAATCAGTTCCGCCGTTTAGTCGTGAAAGGATAACAACAAAAAAAGAAGAGTTACTTTTGTACTTTTAATTAGTATGCATGGATAGTATGCTTTTGACAATATTCCGCATATTTTTGACAGAAGATAGATCAAATAAAACTACCTAATGTCTTCTGAGTGTAGTATTGGCCTGGAGCAAGTGCCCTCGCCCATTCAAACGAGTCATACTAACTCCACTTTGTAAGTCCATGCAGTCGGTCAACGGAGGCGTTGATATATGTACGCAGAGAAATTGTGCAAAAATCATGTAGCCTTAAGCAATTGTACTATAAGCCGGGGAGAATAGTGGAATGTAGTAATACTCTCTCTTCGACATATTAAATACCCAATAATGGATTATGCAGAAGACCCAAAGTTGTTAGTAAACTTAACCCGACTTAAAATTGAAGTTATCCTTAGATACATATTGGTTTTCTATGCCATTTTGACTTATGTTGGGATTAATTTATTTAATACTTTAAGCACATAAACGCACATAAACGCACAGAGGCGGCCTTAGGCATTTTCTACCAGTCAACCTTTGGGTGATGGAGAAACAAATAGTGGTAGATGCAATTATGATAGTAAAATGGATTTGAATAAAAGGCCTAAATATAAGCTATAAATAAATACAATTTAATTATACGATAAATACTAAAACAAATAAACTAAATACAGGTACTACTTAACAATTAGTTGAAATAGATAATTAACTTTTTTTGTTTACAACTTTTTAGTTTTTTTTTAATGAGGTACATTTAAACATATAAGTGTTGTATATTTTGGAAAGCACCTCTTAAACCCCTTTATTTTGATACGCCACACGATGAGCTTAAAAGAAAAAAAAAACATTTCCCTCAAAATGGCGCCCAAAAACCGCCACATAGGAACAAACATACATACATACTTACATACATACCTACATAGACTGATAAACACATTACCCTCCTTCGGCAGTCGGGCAAAAATAGCGCTGTAATGATACTACTGCCAACTTCTTACGAATGTGTTATCAAACTTTAAATTTGAAGGTTAATCGGTTGGTTGCCATCCTGATTTCCTGGATATTATATTATTGGCATCTATTTGGTAAATAATGCGAATGTGTGTGTGTAGGGAGCGAGTACCTAAAAATATTAAGGTACTCTTACCCTGCCTTTATCACAATCATCTAAACTTTATATTTCCATCAACAGGAAAAAGACATTCACACAGATCGATGCGACATGGACCTAGCAAGACAGGCGAGCGACTGCCTGTCAGTAGCGCTGGACTCCGTGCTCTGCTCCACTCGCTTCTACGAGGACAAAAAGGAGCTGACCACCAAAGAGGTGGAACTGCTCGCAACTCTCCGGACCAGAGCCCACACGCTCATCAGGTAAGAGTGACTGTCTGTCAGCAAAGCTGGACTCCGTGCTCTGTTCAACTAGCATCTAAAAACATTTATTTTCTTGTATGCAGCAGAGTTAATCTAGACATACCGTTAAAACCATGATACCATAGAGCACTAAATAATTGGAATCAGAACCGTTATTACAGTCAGAATCGTCAAGAGTTGTCAATTTCTATGAGGAAACGGTGACTCTTACTGACCCGCACGCTTATTACGTATCTTGCAAGGGCAAAACGATTGTTGCGCAATAATTGCTCTTCAATATAGCAGTTTTAGCGTCTTTGGCGGTTTTCTTAAGCTGCGTCTACGCTGGACGAGCCGTGCACAAATTCGAACCGATAAAACACCGAAAAATAAAAAATGAACCAAAAAAATGTAACGATGTAATGTGTGTTGTAATTTAAATGTGGACCGACTTACGAGCCTCGAACGACGCAGCAAAAACGCCGCGAACGGCTCCGCTCGTGCTCGGCTCGTCTAGCGTAGACGTAGCATTAGAAATAAGTGCATTTGGCAAACAGCGAGCGATTAGCAAAAGATTGTGTAGGACCTACCATACCTCGGGATCGTGAGAGGGACGATCCCGCTCGAAGAAGAAGGCGTCGGGGAGGCAACCGCCTCGATGCCTAAAACGCCGAAACCCCGCCTGCGTACTAAGCAACCGGAACTCCGGGGTCGCGGGTGGTCAGATTGGAGACTCTGTCCGCCCACCAAGTGACTTCGGGAAAGACGGCAGCACAGTGATCACGTGCTGCCGTGCACAGCGAGGCTTAGGGGAGGCACTTCTTTGATCTTCCCCAGGGATGCGCCTAGCAGGCGATGCACAGAGGGGGTTCCGGGGTGGTATTTTAAGAGGTAACGGAGCCCCTTTCAGGTGCTGATGGTGATCACCGGGGTGGTTTTAGTGAGGTAGAAATCCCATCTCCCTGGTCTTTCCCCCAAAGGTCCAGGCGCCTTTTGAAGGTTTCCCCCCGAAAACAAAAAATAAATAAAAAAATTACCTACCATACCTACACTGTAGGTAATTCCGACTTTTATGACATAAAGCGTTTGATCGCACGATGATTGCTGATTGCTGTTGATTACGTAATAGGCCTGCCGTTTGGTTTGTAAGGAAGGCTGCAACAATGCCGTCACTGGTATTATACATAGTTCAACTCATCTGTGCGCATGGGTAAGCATATGTGGGTGGTTGTTTGATCGGACGACGAATGCCGCGTCACTGCCACACAAATGCATAATTAAAAGTGCAAGCACACGTGGCGCCTCGCGCAAAGATGAATTGAACTATCTGTAAAAGGATGTAGTTTCTTATAGAATTTCTTTGGAAGCGGATTTTCATTGGAGTAAGGTTTTCTGTAACATTTCATGGCGATATTGTCATGACTCGTAACTTACACTTTTTCGCACATTACATTCTGGCAATCACTGCGTGGGCTATTCTCAAACACTTTTGACGAACGTTTCCGTCTCATGAAACTAAAAGTAACTTACTTTATAAACAGGTCACAAGCAAAATATTTCATGCAATCTATTTCTCTAATCTATAAAACAAAAAAAATACTCACAACATTTTTTCCTGCATTTCCCATCACAAACGCAAACACTCGAAATAGTTTATTTTTTCGCATCAAAAATAATAAAAAACTTGGCTACCCACTCCGTGTAGTGCCCTCCAAATTACAGGGAGGCGGGAGAGCATTAGACAAATTAGATTATGCTCTGGTTAATGGATAGAGCGATCTTTTTTTTTAACCAACTTACCAAAAAGGAGGAGGTTCTATGTTCCACTTTGTTTGTTTTTACCCGACTGCCGAAAGGAGGGTAATGTGTTTATCAGTCTATGTATGTATGTATTCGTATTCGTACGTCAATCGATGCGTCTTAACCCTGCGAGTGTCGCTGGCTGCATTAAAATTGAAAAATAGAAAAACGGCGGCTTTTGTGCGCCATATTGTGGGGGCCCAAATATTTTTTCCATCCAAACCCATCGTGTGGGGTATCAAATTAAAGGGTTTTAAGAGGCGATTTCAAAAATATATAACACATATGTTTAAATGTACCTAATTCGAATAAAATGTTAACTACAAAGTGTTCGATAAAAAAATTAATTAAAAAAATCAAAACACCCGACTGCTTAAAAAACTAACTAAAAAGACGTAAACAGGAAAATAATTCTTATTCTTATTCTTTATTGTACACAAAACATAGAAACATACAAATACAATAGGACAGTTTATGTATAAAGGCGAGCTTATCAGTTGCGTAGAGAAATATGCATTTGAGGATAGTACATCCATGTGCACAACAAAAGCTTATTAAAAACTCGTAACAATTTTAAATACTTACTCTCTAAATAAAATAAACAAATACGTGTGCAACACACAATGCATAAACATAATATTTACCTATTTATTACAAAACTAAAATATTACAATTGTAAATACATAAATTAATGAGTCATGTTGATAGGAAATATTCCTTAATTCTTCTCCTGAAAACCTCCAATGAAGGGCTATCCCGTATAGAGTGTGGCAGACTATTCCAGAGGCGCACAGCGCGAACAGTAAAAGATCCACCGTAACGACTTGAAGAGTGGGAAGGAAAACGAAGGAGAAGAGATGATGACAGACGACAGGGTTTTCCTCTCGGAACAAGATACTCAAAGCGTTCTCGAAAATACAAAGGAGAATTAGGATTATGAAGTACAGAAAAGAGTAATGAAAGAGTGTGAGCATCTCGGCGCTGTCGAATAGGCAGCCATTTCAAACGCCTCCGAAATTCCGACACATGGTCGTATTTTCGGAGGCCAAATATAAAACGGATGCACAAATTCTGTAGACGTTCGAGCTTATCAAGAAGTTCTTCAGTCGCATCAAGAAAGCTGACATCAGCATAGTCAAGAAGAGGAAGAAGGAGAGACTGAGCAAGAGTAACTTTAGTCGGAAAAGGCAGGAACTTCTGGAGACGCTTCAGGGACCGAAACGAGCAAAACACCCTCCTCTCCCAGCAGGAGGGCTGCTTACTTCTGCAATGTGAACATTCCAAGATAAGTGGCAGTCAAGGAAAACCCCTAAGTTTAATAAAATAATCTAAAAATCAAATAATCATGCTGTGCAGTCGGAGGATACATCTGGTTTTGGTCAGCCAGCTCGCGAATATGTATCCTCCGACTGCACAGCATGATTTTTTTCTTGTTTACGTCTTTTTAGTTCGCTTTTTTTCTTTGTATGTTCACCGATATCTCCGTCAATTGTGGACCAATTTTGAAAATTATTTTTTGTTTGTTACCCGAAATTGGTCCCATTTTAAGTAGGTGAAGATCTGATGAAGAACTTACGTGTCCTTAACGAAAAAAAATTGAAAGAAAAATTCGAAAAAGAAAGTTATTTTTCACTTTGTATTGTTTTTAGTTGGAAAATGTAGTATTTTTTTGTAAAAAAGATTTTTATGTTATTTTATGGAGCCTCAAATATACGATTATTTTATTTAATTTCATACTTGGGCTATATTATCAAGACGATGTTGTTGATTCAGCAGATGATTTGTGTTTTAACACACCACTCACCAAGTAAAACCAGTGGAATAATTCTAAAAAGCCACCTGTCAACAAACATTTACACCAAATATTCTCTCCCTGTCCACAGTAATTTACAAACAGCTTTAATTAATAAGTTAAAAGCCAACACGTCACAATAAGAACAATAAGCCTGCACTGACGTTGCTTGAATGTTGGCGTTAACAAGTGAACCCGGGGTGCGTTTGGTGTATGTTTTAATAAAATGCGATGGTTTTGAACTGCTGTTATATTGGTAGATTTTTAGGGTTCCGTAGTTCCTAGAAGTAGGTTTTCTAGTTGAAATTTGTGTACTTAATTATGCATTTTTGTGATCTAAACGAAATGTGGTGATGGAGGTAGATGCTCTGAATATCATGGACAGCCATACGCACAAATGTGTCTATCCTTTCCCAACTCGATATCAAGAACAGATTGTGTACAGTATGCCTACAGCGTATTTTGACCTATTAGAAGTCTAGAAAAACTGGTCATTGTTGGCAATACCGAAGGGAAAAGAGCACGAGGCCGGTCGCCAACACGATGGACTGACTAAAAGAATGAAGCTACGTCCTCAAGCAAATTTCAGCAGGTGGTGATAGGTAGATATATAGATAAATCTTTTATTTAGTGCACACAAAAGACACAGCACAACACACAAAATCTTAATTAAATTATTAAATTTTCATGTATTAAAAACAAGGTGCCAACATAAAAAGAAAAACGAAACCATACGTACGAAATGAAAGTCAAAGTGACACCAGTAACATTAGTTTTGACAATCAAAGATTACTATTATTATATACTGGTTGACAATCAAAACACAGTGCGGTGTGCGCCTCAAGGTTGCACCAAATGGGAGTCCAGCTCAGCACGTGTCAGGCAAATATATCTGACGACAACTTTGTGATGGCAACTTTGTCCGCTTAAAGGGGTCCTTTGACCACGATCCCTCAGTAAAGAGGGGCCGATTGAAGAAGAAGTGATCCAAACACGAACGTGTAACATAAATAAATGCATTTTTATAGGTCTAAGAAAAAAAGAATAGACTTTTATCATCGTTCAGAAGGAATTTTACACAACTTTAAAAAAAATTGTTCGTCCTTTAGATAACAATTTTGAAAGTTGTGAGAAATGCTTAAAGTCTCCTGCAATGACCCTAATATTTCAGATGTCCAATAATTTCCATTCATACCACTCCTTTGCTATGGGTTGCCTGATCGTTTACCAGCTAATATTTGCTATTTGTTAGGAGCAAAGTCCGCAGTATTTGTGGTGTTAGAACTGCTATCTTGCAGCAGAATAGTTTTGCTCAGTCTATAATGGGCTGATTCATCGCTTCAAAACTTGAGATGAACGATGTTCCATTGTTAACTTTACTTGCCGATGTTGTCTACATTCAACTCAGCCTTAGGAAGCTAGGCGAGTCAGATTCCTGGAATCATTCTGTCTATTTAGGTGGATCATAAGGGTCTGCTCAGACCTAGACGTGCGCGACATGCGTCGCTCGCGTCGTCTTTTAATTTTATGAGAGCGACTAAACGGGCCCTAATTTCTAAATTTTTTAGGGTTTCGTACCTCAAAAGGTAAAAATGGAGCCCTTATAAGATCACTCTCTTGTACGTTTGTCCGTGTGTCACCACCGATTTTCCCAGGAACTAGCAAGTTTAAATTGATACCAGATACTGTTGTCTATAGTCTCTATTAGGTGTATAAATATCAAGGTTCTGAGTCAATACGATAAAAAGATATGGGAAAATTTAGATTTTCCTGAAAACTTGTAAGTACCAAAATTTAACTTAATTTTAACTTTTTATTTTTTGTAATTTTCCCTTTACCTTGCTTTTAACCAAAATTGACAATTCTAGGTCAACCGGAAGTACCCTATAGGTTTTGGGTCTAAAGCCTATATGGTAGTTCCCGTTAACCTAGTTACCTAATTATGTTGGTGAATGTAGCTGTTTGTACGGAACCCTCGGTGCGCGAGTCTGACTCGCACTTGACCGGTTTTTTTTAAAAGCATTTGTTTAGAAATCTAAGTTTGTTTTGAGCACCATTTTAACTAATTCGCTTTAAAAATATCTGAAGAGCCAACCTGCTATAACTCTGCAAAAAGACAGCTAATCCCAAAGAACACACGCCAAGATAACAACGTTATCAATCCTCACATATGGCAACAAACACCGCTAATTTATTACATCTTGCAACCCTAACTGTGTCGGTATCCGATTGAATCGATAATCGACTGTAATCTACCGAGTATCGATGTCCCACCCTAGCGCCATAGAGTAGGGTGATGTGACAGAGAGCACGTGGCGGTAATTTTAGTTTAATTGAATTATGTTACTGATCTGATTATGATCTGTGGTCGTTTGTGTAGGCCAGCTGATGTCTTTCGTTGGATTCTATAAGCGTAAAGTGATTGTGTCGAAATCATATTCTACCAAAAAAATCTTATACATATTTTTATTTAAGAAATTTTATCAACACAATGTTGTGTTCAAGAATGAGGCACATCGAAAACACAGGACAGTATTTAAAGCGAAACGTATGACTTTGATAACTCATAAAGTAATAGAATATTTAAAAAAAAAAAATTTTTCATGTAAGTCGAGACGGAACACCCGTATTTCAGTCTTAGCAATTCACACTTTTGACACAAAGATCATGAAAAACATTATTAAGACAGGTTTATATGATCTTCATGATAGAAGTAAAATCCTCCCTAAGTGACAAAAAAACCAACATCACTTTCTTAACAATCTGATTCACCTGCTTACTCTATGTCCCAACTGATGTATAATCTCGACATTCCATACTCTGTGACACTACTTAATACGGAGAAAACAAGTGAATTCGTGGCACATATGGACACAATGGAGTGCCGCGTTCCATTGTTGGAAGGCACAGCGCTGTACTGTTGTGTATAGGGAGGGACCAGAGACAGGTCAAGTGTGTTCAATGACGTTATGTTTAATTAAATAGGAGAATGTTTTGGCAGAATTTATTCGCATCAGTCACTACAGAGAACTTTTAAAAATTCTGTTAACTCTAGAAAACTATTCATTGAAAAGCTCCATCAGTCTTTTACGATAGGTTACGGAAAACAAATAAAAAGGCGAGACATATTTGGGATGGTTTTAGTATCCTAATCCTAAATGTTATATCCATACTACTATAATAGTTAATTATTATAATTGTTACATTTTCAAGCCCAAACCGCTGAACCAATAATAGGGATGGAACAGCTGCTCAACTTGTATCAAGCGCAAGTTCGATCATGCATGGAGTACTGTTCTCATCTCTGGGATGGATCTGCCAAATACCAGCTTGATGCACTAGATTCGATCGGAAAGCGGGCCAAGAGGCTCATCGGCGATGAAGCACTGGTCAAGACAAAGCTCTAGAGCCTTGAACATCGTCGCCGAGTTGCCAGCTTGTCGGTATTTTATCGGTTATATTTCGGCGGTGATGGAATTGCATGATCTAGTTCCACCTAGCCCGTTTCATATTCGGACTACCTGACGTACGGCGATGTACATGGTGGACATCCTACCCATACGCAGAAAACGTTTTGGGGAGACTTTTATTAAGGAGTGGAATTCCCTGCCGGAGTCTGTGTATCCCGATAGCTACAATCTAGGGATATTTAAGTCAAGAGTGAATAGGTTACTTCTAGGCAAGCGTGCTTCACCGTCGGCCACATCATCGCTTACTATCAGGTGAGATAGTGGTCAAGCGCAAGCCGATAGACAATAAAAAAAAATGTTTCCTTGGAATTATTTTCGACATTCACTCGGGTGAAACTGCTGGCGGAAGCCAGTGTCTAATAATTTCCTTTTATGTTGCTTACAGAATTTTACCTTACATAACAAACCCTCTTTTTACCATTAATCTAAGTAACATTCTTCAAAGCAACTCTACCCCTGAACACCAATACCCTATTCTTATACCCTTTAACACCAATATTTGATACCCCATACTTACCTACCATCGCCACCCCTAAATAAAAGGGTTTCTCCCAATCAAAGACCTACTCGTACCAAGCATCGAGAACCATTTGTAAGCGAACAGAATCGAATTAAACTCTTAAAGGGTACTCGATAACGTTGTTATACTCTTGTTCTTTATAGGAACGCTGAGATTTTGATTTTATCCTTAATGGATTCATTGTAAGCGAGAAATTGGTGTGCTTTTGGCATATTGATTTGCAATTTTCTTATTTAAGCTTTGGTCTCTTGATCGAAACGCACTGCGCTGCAGTAAACGTTGCCGAACACATAATTCTGCATACAGCTGATGCACACTATAACTAAAACATATTTACAATACCATTCTAGACGTTTTTTATTATGTATCTGGCATCGCATACCGCAGCGCTATGCGTGCCGATCAAGAGACCAAAGCTTAATTATGCACCTTATTGTTTCGTCATCACCTCCTGCTGAGTATCATCATCATATCAGTTGAAAGATGACCACATCTGGACATAGGCCACCCCAAAGCTTCGCCACATTGACCGGTCCGGATCCCCGCAATCTTTACCAGGTCATCGGTCCACCTGGTGGAAAGCCTTTCAACGCAACGACTGCCGGTTCGCCGTTGTCACTTCGGTATTTTTCTGCCCTATCCGCCATCCGTTCTGCGAGCAATGTGCCCTGCCCACTGCCACTTAAGTTTGGCAATTCTGCGGGCTATGTCGGGAACCCTGGTTCTCTTACGGATCTCTATATTATCCCTGCTATTGAGTATAGATTCTCTCATTTTTGCCATTCTTTCCGGATCTGTGCGAATCTCATCCAGTTCTTTCCTGTGATCTTCTGCAGGTCATCCAACTGTTCTTTGATCTGCCAACGCACCTAGTAACGTCTCTTGAGAACTATTCCGTTTAGACTCTAAATGGAACATTGCTCAAAGTTCCATATACATCACAATACGGTATCATTTTTGAAACTTTATTCAATAGGAAATGAAAGGTTGAGTGAAGATTTAATTGAAGGCTCCATATCTCGTTTATTGGAAATTTCGAGAGCTTTGCAGAATCAAGTCGCAGTCTTGTCAGCTTTCCATTAAAAGTGATGTTAGTACTATCTTCAGTATGACTTAACACTAATAACATTACGACCCAATTACCTAAAACTTAACTTCCAATTAACTAACGCCCAAATTCAAAAGCCAAGGCCGAACCACTCATTATAATGACTTCCCAAATTAATTTGACGACAGTTTACAAAGAGGACGCGCTTCAATCTGGCGATCCGCCAATAAGCTGCCTTGTAATTAGACAGCATGTCGCCTGTGACCAATCACTGAACTCCGCCCATGAATTGGTATTAAAAAGTCGCCTTGTTAAGTAAATGAAAACAGCCCTGTGTCCCGTGGTGTTGGGGCGTGGTGTTGGTGTTAGCGGGTTCTTAAGCGGAGCGGGTTACTTCGGCCTATAGATTATATAGGCTTTTACTTTTGTTCATGGGCTCCAGACAACGTGACATTTTATCAGGGATAAGGATTGTCTACTGCCTTATCCTTAACTCTCAGCAGTATAGAGTTATATCTTGCCTATTCATCACCTTTCCCCCTTTTTCTCCTGTCCCATTTAGGTGCACACAAAACACAGAGTAAATAAATAATACTGATAGAGGAGCACAAAAGCAGTAGCTTATTTCAATAGAAATTTCTGCCAGCAGACCTGCGACAGGATGATATACGAAGACACAGTGTGTAGAAGGCAATAAGGAAACTTAAAATAGACCAACAACTTTATAGTTTTTTTTTTTTTTGCAGAATCTGTTAAGATTTTCATATGCGACTATTAAAGACACACCACCGACATTTAAGACCACATCGCCGTACCTCAACAATTGTTGTTAATCACATCGAAATTGTATTGTAACTAAGTTGCTTCCGAAGTAACTAGACTAAAATAGTTTCTCTTTTTCTTTTTGCAATCTTTTCAGACAGACCTCTGTAAATGAAGGCGCCAGGAGAATACATACAATTTGACAGTAGGCATATCGCTCATCTCCTTTCTCCTGACTATTATATCAGTTTATTTGCGGTCAGCCCTCCTTGTACATCTGCGTCACACCGTAAGGTTTTAGGTTGTCTCTTTTGTTGTGGTAATTTTCCATAGGTACCTATTATCGCTCATAATAATATACAAGAAAAAATTCAAAATTAAAAAAATCCCCGCCTCATTTTTATTTCATGCTACATAATTTATCTAGTACATAGTAGATACGCTTCGATCGGCAATGTATTGAACACGTAATTATGATACGATATCTTGCGAAAACACCCCGATTCAAACAGTAAAACGCCCATAACTTTTGAACGGCTGAACCGATTTGATTTTAACATAGCTAAGAACACTCTCGACAAAATCACCTTTAAAACGAATAAAACTAAATCAAAATCGGTTCATCCGTTTAGGAGCTATGAGGCCACAGACAGACACACGGATACACAGCAGCAACACACTTCAAACTTATGACAGCCCTCTTTATCCGTCGGGGTTAAAAAAAATATTCCAAACTATATCTCTAGGACTCGTTCGCATTCGTACCTCGCCTCATGTCCTATAATTTCACAGGGACATTTTTTAATTTATTAAAACGGAGCCCGATGATTATTTGATATTCAGAGTCAATATTTATTTTTTATTAGCGTCCATTCTGTTTGCATCTGGACGTTGAGTGTTTGTCGTCGGTTGATTGTTTTCGTGTAATATATGAGGTGCCTATGTATTCCTAGTCTCCTGGTACTGAAGACGAATTTAGTTGATTAATTTTATGATTGAACTTATATATACTTGAATTGAATGCCTTATTACTGAAATTGTGTTAGTCTTGTCGTATAGGTACTTTGACATGACATTGACAAGGATGCCTTTTAGGTATTTTCTTTTTATAAAGAGTCTATTTTTCGAGGTATAGTGTTCCTAATATCCAGAAACCTATCATGAAAAAATTATTAATTATTATGTATTTTTTTAGAAAGAAAATATATTTAATTGCCACAAAACGACATACACACATATTTATTTTATTTCATTTTTAAGTGACACATCTACATACAGTGCCATTGGGGTTATACCCGTTGTTGCATAACTTTGCTATTGAGAATGTAAAAATAAATAATATAAATAAAGTTTTACCTACAGAATAACGAAATTAATATTTTAAAGTTATATTATAAGCTTTTATTTAGTTTTGTTGAAAACCACATCGCGTCTTTCATCTCGCATGTGATTGGTCTATTGATGGGGTCTAAACCATGTATCGGCCTTGCTGAATACACTTACGAAATTAGGCTTCCGGTGTCCGATTGAAATGAAATTTAGCACACACGTTCGTTTCTCGTGACAGTGCATTAATAAAAAGATTGTTTAAAATAAAATCCACAATGTAACAGGTTTAGAATTTTATTCAAAACATCTCCCTTACAGAACAGACAACGGATCCATCACCAAATAATAAAATTATAAAAAAAACGTATTCAACAGCACGGTACATGTAAAACAGCCCTCGGCCTATCAGAATTACATTTTAATAGACAGTGTGTGACATACGGACAATGGAAGCAGATAATAATGTTGAACAAACACGAGCCAATACAGATGTAACGGTTGTATGTAGCGCTACTGTAGGGGCGACGCAAAAGCAAGCAAAATTGAAACATAAAAAAATACTTTACAGAGGAAAAGGAGCAAATAAGCTGGATAAGACAGAAAAAAAAACTATTAAATAAAATATACAGAACTAGCTGCTTCCCCGCGACTTCGTCTGCGTAGCATTAGTACCTACTTCGAATAACCTATCACACTTCACACTAATATTATAAAGGCGAAAGTTTGTGAGTGTGTTTGTATGTTTGTTACTTCTTCACGCTAAAACGGCTGGACGGATCTTGACGAAATTTGGCACGCAGATAGATTATAGTCTGAAATAGAACAGACGAGACTTTTATCCCTGGAATATGTTCCCTCGAGATAATTTTCGACATTCATGCCGGCGCGGCGAAGCCGCTGGCAGAAGCTAGTTTATTATATGGTACAAAAATATCGTAGGTTTTGCATACAAAGTTCCACTCCCCTTTCCACCACCCCTAAAGAATAACTTCCTGAAAAAATCCAGAAAATTACTAGTTACAAAAACAAAAAAAAAATACCCAATGCGCTTACTACCAACTACCCATCCATTACGAACCAGGGGGCACAAACACAAACTATAAACGTCACCTGCCATTAAATCGAGCGCGCATCATTGACAACACACAAATTGAATGCGACCCCAACTTTGAGGACGCCTGCACCCCTTCGCGTTATTGAATAAATATTGTTCTCGGTATTGAGTTGTAGGATGTGACAGTTGGATGGCCGGGTCATTTGCAGATGTTCTGTTGTTAGTGGTGGAAGAGATTGGGAGTCAACATGACAAGAAAACTGTTAGGTTTGAATCGTTTAATCTATCTAGGCTCGGTATCTAGTGGAAATTTGTAGTACTCCTCTGTTATTCTTTTCTGATTGATTTCGTTGCGGGATGCAAGACAGTTAAATTCATTCGCCGGGACTAAGTCGAGCTTCATTGCCTCGGCGCTTTTCTTGTGGTCGCCACTGTTGATTCTGGCTTTCAGGAGTCGCAGTGGTTTGGGATTAGTGCTTCGGGATTGTCCCAAAGAAAAACTGGTTTGAGCTGAGCCTGAGCTGGGTTTTGAATACTGTGCCATGTTCTTACGTAGCTTAAGATACTTGTTAGCTATATAAGATAACTGATTAATAATTTTAGTTTCTCCGCCACATTCATCATCATCAGTCTTATAATGACCCACTGCTGGGACTCAGGCTTCCTCTCTGTGAGAGTGAATGGATCGTAAATCCACCACACGCAGTGCGGGTTGGTGGATGTCACATGTCTTCGATTTTTTGGTTCTAAGACATGCCGGTTTCCTCACGATGTTTTCCGTCAACGTTTTGAAAGCAGTGGTGATGAAAAACGCTATACAAAGTAAAGCGCCATTTTACCATTTGTTACCATTGGGCCACCAGTGCTCTTTCACTGTAATATAATAAATAGTTACTGTTTTACAATAGGTACACATTAACTACAGAACCTGGGAACCGAGATCTGCTCAGGTGAAAATAGAGTGAAGTGCAGTGTAAAAATGAAACCTAGCTAGATCGATTTATCGCCTCCGAAACCCCCTGCAAACTAAATTTCATGCAAATCATTGGAGCCGTTTCCGAGATATACATTAAAAAAATGTAGGTTAGACAAATTCAACAGTCAGGTAGGAGAAGTGTGTTTCTCTTAAGTAGTTTATGGAATACCTTGTATTTAGGAATAATAATCCCTTTCCCTCACATGTACCTCTCTGTAGCGACATTGGATGAGTAACTACTAGACAGGGTCTCATGTGTCCTAGATAAATATCCCACCAATTATGGGCAATCCCTTACAAAGGGAACCCACTATTAACAAAAACCATTTCGGTTACCCACCAAACAATTACCGAATCATCTCTCACACATAACTTAATACAATTATACAAATTCACATAATTTTTGACACGTGCCCGGACGATAACTAAAATAATTCCCCATTAATTTTAAATCCACATTTTCAAAGCAAAATCACCCTTATGTCATGGTTATTAAAGTCTTTGTAGAATGCAAGTGTTAAACTTTTCCAAATGCAATTGCAATCACGTTTATTCCACTAAAACACAGCAAAATCACCGTTATATCTCTAATCATAAAGTCCTTTCAAAGTGCAAAATATTAAATTGCTTTAACACCACGTGTGTCAGTGACAATGTTTGCTCTAGGGATTGCACCGGGAATCGAACCTGTGACCCAAGAGGATAGCCACGCGACTGATGTAGCGTGTGACGGTTATGCTAGTATGTCTTTATTATAAAGATGGAGGGTAGTTACAGTTTTTGTTCGTGCTCTGGGAATGAGAAAAAGTGCAGTAGGTAACGGTTTTGTTAAGATTTATTAACGTGATGAAGATGTAACGGTTATAAGAAATTTGACGCCATTTTAAACTGTCCTCATCATCATCATATCAGCCGAAAGATTTCCACTGCTGGACATAAGCCTTCCCTAGCGTCGCCACATTGGCCGGTCCCGTGCGTCTATCTCGATCCCCGCAACCTTCACCAGGTCATCAGTCCACCTAGTTACTGCCTTTCAACGCAACGTCTTCGCGTTCGCCACTCCAGAACTTTTCTGCCCCATCGGCCACCCGTTCTGCGAGCAATGTGCCCTACCCACTGCTACTTAAGTTTGACAATTCTTTGGTAACCCTGGTCCTCTTGCGGATCTACACATTTCTGATTCGATCAAGCAAAGAAACTCCGAGCATAGCCCTTGGGTTTGTTTGTTACAACTTTTGTAACATGATAAAAGCTGGTTATTCCCTTCAATGTTTTGGTTCATCCCTGCATTCCTATTTACCCCGTTTGACGGTACTCTATTAGTAGTCGTTTTCAGATCTCCACGTCTCTTTCAACCCCTTTCGAGTCGTATCATCATTCACAAAATCCTTATTTCTCCCATTCCGGTTTGACAATCTGAGCTTATAGTGCTCCTAAAATCTAACATTCGCCATACTCCAACACACATTCAACACCCTCCGTAAAACACAATACAAAACACCGACCACTTCCACTTGATTAAGCTTTAGATCCTAATAAAATAAATGTCGCTATGACGCCATATGCGTGAGCGTTGCCCGTGAAATTAAATCAAAACATGTAGATGAAAGAAGTGCGTTCATTATTGACGGTACGTTGAGCTGTGACCTTTAATTGGACCTGATGTTCAGGGACCTTTTAGCTAGGTCCGTTTTAATCACCAGCATTGGACTACAAACAATAGTTGCAATGAAAACATTCAAACTGGAAGCCCACATGATAGATTTGTCCTTAGTTCTGTATGAAGTCGAATTTGAAAGGCCGTCAATAAAACTACAGTAGTACCCGTGCGATAATAAAATTGGACCTGATGTTCAGGAACATTTTAGCCAGGTCCTTTTTAATCTTTGGTATTGGACTGCAAACAATAGTTGCAAAGAAAACATTCAAACTGAAATCCCACATGATAGATTTCTAATTAGTTCTGTTTGAAGTCGAATTCGATTGGCTGTCAATAACTACAGTAATACCCAACGTTAATAAGGCACATCGTGTTCACGAAAGAGACTGCACACAGGTATTATGAGTGAGACAGACGAGACGACTCTTGACAAAACCATCCTTGTTCTAAAACTCGATCAGTCTAAATTATTTGCGAAACATAGTTTTTTCGTAGGCTTATATTTTTTTTATATTTGTGGTTTGTTTGCTCTTGACTCTAGTCTAGGTCTTAGGTGACATAGACAGAGTCGACGATGGAGTGAGCTTACCCAGAAGAAGCCTGTTCACTCTTAACTTTGAAGAGATTCGGGTTGAATGCGTTCAGAAACACAGACGCAGGTAGTGAGTTCCATTCTTTCGCTTTGCGCATTATGAAGGATGTTTGGAAGCGCTTAGTGCGAAAATGGCAATGCGCTTATACATTTGCTTTAAAAAATATTTAATAACACGGTATTCTATCGCTTCGTTTTCATAAGCCTGCAAAACGAATCGGTTTAAAAATATTTAATACAGAAAAATTTATGGTTAGAATTTCTTATTAATCTACATAGGATATTGATCAATTCGGATACGTACAGCGTTTCATTATCACTATCCCCTCGAATAAAAAAATGTCATATGCGTAGGCGTTGCCCGTGCAATTAAATCAAAACATTTTTATGAAAGAGAAGTGCGTTCATTATTACCAGTACATTGCACGGCGCCCTTTAATTGAACTTGATGCTCATCGGCGCAGGTTCTTTGTGCAATAGTAATGTGTTTAACTTGGCCATTAGTCATAATAATATCAATCTGTTAGTGTCTCTGCAGGACCGGCTATATTGTTCTCGCCAAACTTCTTGGCTGCCCTGAAGTTGTCTTTCCGATGTGCAAGTCGCGGAACGGTACTGTTATAATATATCAGTTTTACTACTGCGCAGTCATCAACTTCAGGGCGGTCAAGAAGTTTGGTGAGAACTATACTTAGCATCGTCCAAGCGTTGGCGTTGCCTACCTCTACTTCTCTTTGATCCATCTCTAACTTGCCATTCAGTTATAGCCGTAGACCACTTATTTTTATTATCACGGAGCATATGCCTGGCCCATCTCCATTTCATTATTTTTATATGGAATATAGCATCTGTCAGTTTGGTGATCTTCCTAAGATCTTAAGCTCTCTTTTTGTCCCTTCTCCTGAAGTTTAAAATGCTACGTTCAATACCTATTTGACGATAAGTAATTTTTTGAACGGGTCTGTGACTCAGTGCCCACGTTTTAGGCATGGAAGAATACATGTATTAAAGAGTTTTCTCTTTGAGGCTATAGGGTATTGATCATTTTTCATCACTTCTTTGAGTGACCAGTACCTGTTCCATGTGCGCGTTGTGCGTCTCTCTATCTCTTGTTCCATTTGCATGGTCCCTGTCTTATGTTTAGCAGTAGACGTATTTCGGCTGAATCGTGATGATGCCTTTCCCACTTAAGAGAGAAATTACGACTTGTCATCACTAAGCTTGTCTACTGCTTGTTAGCGATTTCAGAAAACACTTATTCTGGTTGGCTTTGTCTTTAATTAGAGGTTCATTGTCTACGAAATTTTGCTTTCATTTAACCAAAACCATTGAAAATTCATCACATTACATCGGAAAAGCAACTTTCAGATCAATATTATATTCTAAAGCATCATTTTGCTGATGAATATGAAGACAGAAATAATGATATACTCTCTTAGAAATAAGAAAATTAATACTTGTTATATAGACTTTTTAAACAGCGTCAACTTTCATACAAACATTCTCCTTCTCCCGATTACTCTCTCAAGTACACTTGGCAAACTAAAATAAACATTACGCAAAAATTACAACTCCCATAGACATAATCATAAAGCGTGCCACAAATGCGGTTTCTATGTATGCTCGAGGGAGTGAGTTGAAACTCGTGCCGTTGTTGGTCCCCAGTGAGGTCTGTCTGACAGTGACACCGTCCGAAGGGCCGTGTCACATGGTCGTTGTAGTAAATATGTAAAAATAGAAAGTTGATTAGCAGATGGGGTGTCGTTAGCCAAAATTATTAGATGAAAAAATATATACTCAATAAAAGGTGTAGCGACAACACCAAGTATTATAGGACAAGATGAAGATGATAATGATATGAACGAAAAGAAGTTTGGCAGCAATATGCAACCGAAAAAACGTGCAATATAAAGCAGACTTCAAGCATAGATTATTCTTTTTTGTAGACCAAAAGAAAAGCATAGAAACAAATGAGCTGAAGCTTTGGTAAGGCTAATAGAGTAAGGTATTTCCAGACTTGATAATAGTCAAGCTCGTGACTATGCCCAATTTTGAGAGTCAAGCTCGTGACGTTATAGTCCCAAGTGAGGCCTGGACAGTGACGCCGATCGAAGGACCATGTAACATGGTCTTTGTAGTAAATGTATGCGAATTGTAAAAATAGAAAGTTCAATAACAGATGTGGAGCTTTGGGACTTGCAATTCGAAATCGCACGGTATTTTTGGGCCAAAAAGCGGTTTTTTTTGGACTATATATAGATGAAATATTTTGCGGATGAGTCCGCAAGATATTTCATCCGCAGATGAAACGTTACTCTTTTAAATTTGTAAGGTGAAGAATCATCCGCAAGTTCAGATGACTCGTCGCATTAGTTAATATTGATGTGGTTCTATACGTGCTCCTTTTGCTTCGTATACTTCTTCTTGTAAATTCTCTCATTGTGTATTTAGGCTTTCAATGAATAAAAATTATTAAAATAATATTACGTTCATTCACCTGGGCTTTCCGCTGAACATCAGATCAAAATTCGTGTATGTCCTTCTAGAGTGTCTCTTCACGGCGTTTCCACTCTAAGGATCCATAGAATATATTTATGCATTTAGTAACACCAAAAGAGTAGCACAGATGTATATGCATTAACCACCATACAAATTCAGATAAGACAAATTATTGTAACGTTTGATAACAGTCAAGCTCGTAAAGTCGTCGGCGTCGTGCCGGTATCGGGTATAGTCCCAAGTGCGGACTGAGTGACACTGAAACCGTCCGAAGGGTCATATCACATGACCCTCGTACTAAATATGCGCAAAATTGTAAAAATAGAAAGGTTATTAACAGATGGGCTGTGGTTTGGGACTTTCTGTTGATAAAAGTTAAAAGAATCCGCACATGCGGGTTGGAGCAAAATCTGTCGAGATATCAGCTTTCCTGGTGTGGTTTTTGACGATATCGGTGCAGGGAATTGGCAGATTAACCCAGACGCATTAAAGACTGTGACCATAGTATTCGAACATTTAGGATATCCACAAACTAGACGTCAAAAGCATAACATCTTTTACTATTATGATCAATATGGTGTAATTGCAATCAGTTAAATCAGTACTATTTTGAGTTTTATAAATTAACTTTGGAATTAAAGAATTGGTCCCGTTATACGTTGTCCGTATTTATGAATGCTTTGACCCCCTCATAGATTGCTATTGAATTAAAATTAACCTACCTTTATTTTAAATTAGTATTATTTCATCAGTTCATCAACTATTCCTATAAATCCAGCATGCTCTAGTTGTCACTGTCATAATATATCGAAAAGCCCGAAACAGACTGCCCATACCATTCCAAAAATCATTCGCAGTGACAGTGACTTCAAGTCCCCAATGACTTCTGTCAGTCAAACGACACTGACACCGAGGGGCGTCACATGTTCGTCCTAACCAGATAATACGCCAAAATTGTATAAATAGAAAGTTTATTAACATCTGGCCCGTTTAGGTGAATTAAATTCTACTTCCAAGGTTTTTTTTTGTAACTGGGCCATCGAATTCCCTAAAGGGTTGAAGAATGTCGTGTCGATATATAACTTGCAATTTCTTTGTGAATTATTCTGCCTATATTGCTGGTCATATATCAAACAAACTATTCCTTACGATGGTTTGGAAACTGGTTGCTTGCCACGTTAAGGCATAAAGAAAATCGTCTGACCTGGGAAGCTTTAATATATTAACTATACTAGCGTTTGCCCACGACTTTGTCTGCGTAGTATTAGTACTTCGAATAGTAAATTTTGCGTGATTCTCTTCTTGAGAAATTATTGGTTCACCGTATCTACACTACCACACCCTCAAATATGATTTCCAGGATAAAAATGTTTATATGTCCTTAACAGGCTCTCAAACTATCTCCATACCGAATTTCAAATAAATTAGTGCAGCGGTATAAGCGTCAAAAGGTAACAGACCGACGTACACTGTTACTTTCGCATTTGTAATATAAGTATGGATGTTTTTACGATTTGCCTTTCAACTGAAGAGAGAACTTTCCAACTCCGTTGCCATTTCTGAATTAGCTATGGTTATAAAGTCATCAATACGACCATTGTATTATTTATCAACACTCCAACGATACACTGAAATCTTTAGTCTATCCGTTTAAACACCTGCAACAGTACATTGGACAACATTGGTCCCATAGACAAAAGGTACTTCCCATTTCACCCAGTAGCATAAACTCTCCGCCTCCTATCAAATCTTTCAAATCTAACAAAGCGTAATCAACCAAAACACGCTAATAATACAATCGTCCAACATCTCAATCGGTGTCCCGCGGCGTCGCCCGCTGTGCTGTTGTGCTTACGCCTACCGAACGCTTTTGATAGATCGCTCTATGTGGCCGAATGGGAATTTTATTGTTGGGTTATTTAAATATTTTGATTAGTGGATATATGGAAATAATTATTGTATGTAGTAGCCAAAGTAGGTATATGAGAATGCGTCGGTTCATTCTTGTTTTGCAGTTCTTTAAGTAATTATATTGGCATTGTCAAAGTCTCCTGTTCGAAATACATTCGCATTCTCATGATTATTAATTACGATTAGATCTGTTGTGAAATCGTATCTCCATTTCGATCATTTCTCGTTGTTATTTAGGTCATCAATAGATTTTGTAGTTATTCTCGTATCAGTCACCTGTGCTAATCGAACAGCAATTAAACATTGTGGTGTCCCAGTGGTAGCGGCTCCGACTTACGAGTTGCAGGTTGCCGTAACCGATCAGGTACTTTACTTTGTATAATTAATTGTGTCACCACCATTGTGTCCTTTGAATTCTCATATTCAGGATCGCATTTTTTCTCAATCTTCAATTCAGAACATTGATTTCTCCGATCTTGCATCTCTCCAACACCTAAAAATCATAATCAACCCTTGAAAATTCTCGTCCCAGTCTTATCGACCACGTTAAGTGCCGTGCGAATTACCAGGTGTACTTCTCGCCCCTTCTCTCCTACGTGAGATATGTCACACTTGCGGGAGTAAATTGGGGGTAAAATGTACACTGCTGTTTTGATTTTGAAGATTATATTTCTTTGAGGGTACAATGGTCAGTGATTTTTGATTGTTATTTTGTATTTCGTTGATTAGGTCGTGTTTTGATTTGGATCTGGAGGTCGTGAAGCTGGCAGTGGGGTCAGTTACTAACTTTTGAATTATTTGATTTTGGTAGAGGTGATTTAATCTATTTAGATTCTAGGGAGATTATGAAGGAAACATTGAAATTGATATTGTGTTGCCCAAAATTAAATTTGTACTGTTTCGAGGTTTTTACCCGATTCCAGATTTTTTTAAGCTAGGAATGTCGAATTGTATCAGGCAGTAAAGAATACTTGTTTCCAGATTTTTTTCCTTTTATCTCGCATTTAGATTTTCTCTAAGAAGAAGGTACAGTCAAGAAGACAGAGAAGGTAAGTCAGAGGATTTTATCTTTATTTTTTATTGACGTACCATTTTTTTATTTTACTTTAATCTAAAATTTTATTGAAATTGATCGTTTTATAATTGTTATACTGTAGCATTGTAATTTTTCAGTTATATTAATTCATTTATAATGAGCTAGGTATTTATTCCTATAATAAATTGCGGTGCCCGACAGGGTCCATGTGAACTATACTACTGTTACAAGATCTTTGTTATACACAATGACATGTGAAAAGCAGTAAAGAATTGAATTGAAATGAGAATCAAAGTGTAGAGGCACGTTACCAAACAAATAAAGTGACTTAACCTAACTTTTGCGTGACCAATAAAAACAATCATAAAATTTGCATCAGCATAATTATTTCAGCCCGGGCTCTTTCTTCTGCCATTTACAATGCAATACTTCAAAACATTTACTTTACTTTTCGCGTCCCATCGAAAACTATAACAATCTTCACCCGCCTCTACTTCTATAAACTCAGCATCTATAATCAAATCATCGTAACTCGAGCCCGTTGTTTTTTTAACCGAATAATCGAATAGGACGGGGACAATCCAATAAATCGAAACAAGCGATTATCGCTCCGGCATCGCTAAGTAGTTGCGACAGCCGCGAATAGGGTTTGCTCCTCAGTAGGGCGTGTGAATGCGATGCCAGTAAGGTTTGTAACGAGTGTGAAAGAGATGGGTGGTGTGCTTGAAGTGCATTCGCGTAACAACGACAGATTGGCGCGCACATGTCGAGTCTGCGATGTTCTTTTTGCAAAGTGTGTTTTAGTGAGGGGTGGAGTAGTCGATAGTTTGATTGATTTGCTGTCGAGATTATTTGTGTATGGGTGTTAGACGTTTGGAAAGTGTAAAGTATTCTGAATTAAATGATAAATGAATATGAAAATAAATGTTGTCTTCAACCCTTGATATTTAAAATTTAAAACGGATACTAGCCAAATGGGTTGACTATGTCAATGATTGGCAAGAGTATTCATTTTCTTTTTATTGTTAATTAACTTACGTTTGAACACTATCTGAATAATGGTTGACGGTGACACGCTTGCCTAGAAGTAACCTATTATCTACTCCTGACTTAAATACTCCTAGGTTATAGATATCAGGAAATTTATTTATTTTCAAAATTATGCCATTTCGTTATTCAAAAAATATATTTATCGATAAAACAGTTTCTCATCCCTATACAAGCTTTCAAGAGGACACATGAAAGGGGAGCGCCGGGTCGTACGGCAACGCTTGTTTGTGCGATTTAATTTCATTTATCAACGCATTACTTACCGGGAGGGAATTACTTATCCGGATTACCCTGATACCCCGCTCTCCCCTCGACGCTTTTCCTATGTAAATATGCGACGAGGTCTGAATTTTTGAGTAGTATATGATAAGGCGGGATATAGGCTACTGTTCACGTCGCAAAGTGTAAGACCGAGGTTGGGGCTTGGGACTAAAATAGGTTTTTTTTCTGTATTTTTTAGCTGCTTGGGACATGTACTGAATGTAAGAAGAGTTTTATGTATTGCAATGATAAAACCGGCCAAATGCAAGTCGGGCTTGCGCACGATGGGTTCCTTACCATTATCGAAAAAACGGCAAAAAAATCACGATAACATTTTTAGTATTTGTTGTTATAGCGGCAACAGAAATACATCATCTGTGAAAATTTCATCTGTCTGGCTATCACGGTTCATGAGATACAACCTGGTGACAGACGTACAGACAGACAGACGGACAGTGGAGTCTTAGTCATAGGGTCCCGTTTTAAACCTTTGGACACGGAACCTCCAAAGGCTATGTGGTTGATGGTTTAAGATTTTTTTCTCTAAATATGAGAGAAAGTCAATAAAAGAGCGATAATTATGTTTGAATCAGAAATAAAATATATCATCTATCATATAGGTTCACAAAAACAATGGAAAAGAGCAACTTTTATATATAAATGGCAATTATTATGATTAAGTCAATCCTAGATGGATTCCTAGTCAATCCATCTTAGAAACCTTTTTTTAATAGCTTAACTATGCTGTCCCACAGCTGGGCAAAGGCCTACCCCAAATCCTTCCTTAAGAAACTTGTTTATAAACTAAGGCTCACTTGCGCCAAAGACTTAACTCGGAGTTAGTTGCTAACACGAGGTTAAATAACAAATATGCCATACATAATTGGCTGGGTTAGCTCACTCGGAGGTAAGGTAACTCAGGGTCGTGCAAGCAGCTCCAGGTAAATATTGATGGGTAACCTACGCCACGTACCTATACTAGTATACTTATCTGCAACGTCCAAAAAAAAGTTAATTCGTGAGCTGGCTGGCCAAAACCAGATGTATCATCCGACTGCACAGCGTAGCATGATTTTCTCCTCGTTTACGTCTTATTAGTTCGCTTTTCAAGCAGTTGGGTTATTTGTGTTTTTGAATTAACTTTTTTATTTATAAAATTTTTTAGTTATTTTTTGTTAAGTGTTATATATTTTTGAAATCACCTGTTAAAACCCTTTATTTTGATACCCACACGATGGGTATGCAAGCAAAAAAATGGGTCCCAACAATATGGCGCCCAAAATCTGCCATTTTCCAATTTTAATGTAGCCAGTGACACTCGCAGGGTTAAGACGAATCGATTGACGTAAGAACCATCAAAATCGGCCAACGCCGATGTTTATCAGTACATAGACTGATAAACACATTATCCTCCTTTGGTAGTCGGGTAAAAACAGCTTTCCCAAACTGCATTATTCCACGTAAAATCAACACCACACAAAGGAAAACGCAAAACTAACACAAATCACTCAACAATTTGAACATTTGCCAAATTAGAATGCCATACCGTTACCAACAATGCGTTAAAAGCATATCATCGGATCAAAACATCCAGTCATTAGTGTTTAATTGGTAATAATAATTAGGAATAGACAATCCGATAGTTTTAATACCAGGGTGAATTGTGAATAAATTTTCTTGAAGAATTTGATGGTTTTTGTGGCTGCTTTAGTATTTAATGGAAGTGCCTCGTTTGGCGTCTTTAGCATTTGATTGCTTGTTTTCTGTGATGATACTCGTATGAGGAGTTAAACGCCTTAAGTGGTTGGGGAAACTGTAGGATTGCGTTATTTAGAAAATCTGGGCTTCGTTTCGGTATTGTGTTCAATAGGTGTAAATTGTGAATACTGTAAATATTGTGCTGCTATGAACCTCCATATACATAGGCGTATAATAGTTATGAGGATGAATAATATGATTTCCAATATTTAGCAGAACCTGTCTTTTTGTGGCAATTATGATCACTGACGTAAAAGTTGTATGCAAGACTACAAAATCTGTGCTTACAAAACACTAAAAAGTGTTTTGTAAGCACAGATTTTCGTTCACATTTTGGTGTTTTGATTTTGAAGTCGATTGTTTTCTTTGCGAAAATGGTTTTCTTTTTCTTTTTAGGGTTCCGTACCCAAAGGGTAAAAACGGGCCCCTATTACTAAGACTCCGCGGTCCGTCTGTCTGTCTGTCTGTCTGTCTGTCTGTCTGTCACCAGGCTGTATCTCAAGAACCGTGATAGCTAGAGAGTTGAGATTTTCATAGATGATGTATTTCTGTTGCCGCTATAACAACAAATACTAAAAACGGAATAAAATAAATATTTAAGGGGGGCTCCCATACAAAAAGCGTGATTTTTTGCTATAATGGTACGGGACCCTTCGTGCGCGAGTCTGACTCGCACTTGGCCGGTTTTTTTTTAGTATTGGTTCACCATCACTACAAATTGAGTAAGTTCCATAGTAAGATACCTAAAGGCTTGACAATTTACCCAATAAATCAATTTACCTATTCGTGCTGTTTGTCGCTAAAGAGTTCGTTTGTATACGCCATATCTTGAAAACTGCCTAACCGATTTTGATAAAACTTGCACTATGACCTAAGAGATACTTAATCCAATAAAAAAAAGAATGAACAAAATCGCTTTAGCCAAACGCAAGAATATCGCGGACAAACATACATGTACAAACATGTTTTCTTACGACACCATGAATGAGACGGAAAAGTCATAATCTTTTCCCTTTTATCAACATCTTCATCATTTCTTGCTCTCAATCTATATTTGGGGTCTGCACTGAATGTCTCCTTCGTTTGCACATTTGCTGTCATCCAAATATTGATCTCTTTTCTAGCCATATAACATCATCCATCATCATTATCAGTCTTTTTGATGTTCCCACTGCTGGGACAAAGGTCTCTGAGAGGGAATGGGCCGTATCCATCACGCGGGCCCAGTGCGATTTGGTGAATGTCACATCACCAAATTCGTCTAGTCATAACATGACACGATTTTGGGTCTTTCTCTATTCCTTTAAGTAACCCATCCAGAAACGATACTCCATATATTGTGACAAGTATATTAAAATCCAAAAAGACATCGTCTTGTTTCAAATAATGACAGCTGTCATGCTTTTAGGAGTAAATAAATCGGCAATGATAATTATACTGTAGAGCACTCTAAGCCGCTCTCGACCCTATTTGTTCAATTGTGCGCAAGTGTAGTGTCAGGTGGCCCTTTGACTGTTTTGTGTTGAAGCACAGGATGATAGCAGATTATTATCATTGTATTATGTTGTTTCTCTTCATGATCATCATTGAGAGCTTTTCCACTATTTTAGTATGTTCTTGCCCTTGTCCCAAATTATTTACGGTCAACGCTACGTAACATCTCTTGTTCTTCTGTACTTTTAAATTTGTTATCTCAACAGTCACCTCCGTTTAACCATAATTACCAAAATCAATCAAAATATTTTATTTCATCTAAACCATTAAGGTACATTTGATTTGACATAAAAAAAAAACAAGAATGAATCTAGTTGCACATTCGCAAGCATCAGTATGTCTCCATGGAGAAGGACTTGCTAGAAACTCCACGGACACTCTTTTCCATCAATAAGTTTTAATTACGAGTATTTGGTTACACCATTCTTGTTGGAAAATTACATTATATGAGAACGATGTAAATAAACGGGCACGTAAAAGCGTCTAGAGTAAAATAAAAAATCTCAAAACACAATGATTAATTAAAAACAGGCCGAGGCAACCAAATTATGATCCATCCCAACTGATGGCGCCCATTCACGAAAATGACGCATGGATTGGCACCACTCAGCTCAACCATCATGAAGGGAACCGAATGAACTAGAACATGTGCCACCATAAGAGTGACATTTGAGAGAGCATGACACACTATTAACTGCCAGGGCACATTCATACAATCCATTGTTCACTATTTACTGATAAATCAAGAGAAATTGCTGTCTGAAGAAAATATATTTTTAATTGAAGTAGGTATTGGATTGGTTTCTAGATATTCTTTAAACTAGATATTTTGTTATTCTGTTTAAAACCATAATAACCAAGTGACACGTGCTCTATCTCTTCACATATTGACAACCACTTACATCCTTCGTCGCTCACATCTATCAACTGATATACGTTCTAACATCTGCACAACTAATCGTTTGCCTCTAATCAAATGTAAAGTAGTGTTAGTTAGAGCCGATTAGTGTCTAAACGATAATCCGGCTAATTAGACAAACACGTATCTCTCAACTAACTGGCATATTGCATTTAAATACTGACATTCTTATCTGTTTCGTTTAGCAATAGAATCTTGTCTAGACTGGCAATAAAAATTTGTTTGGCTATGTTAATGATGATTGCGATTTTTTTGTCATAGTGATGTTTTCTATTTATATAATACTGTATGTACACACACATAATACAAGGACAAGAAGAAGGAACAGAAACCCAACAAGGAACAGAAATCTCTGCCAATATACCGGCGAAAGGTAAGATGAAAAAAGAGTTGGAGATATTGCGTGTAGAGGGGAAAATAAACACAAAACAATTAACACCTAAGTAATATATAATATTATAAATTAAATATACTGTCATATACCTAAGTATTAAAATAAATATCATAAACTAATAATAGGTTGGTGAATGTATCCTTTCACCTAGCTCCAATAATTTCAAATATGCCAAAAGTCATTTTAATATCGGTTTAGGTGACAAATCGTAACACACAGAAAGATAGAGTTACTTTCGCATTTGGTATATTTGTAAGAATTAGCTGGCATAGGGTAGGATTCAGCCCCTGTTCTCTAGTTTTTAAATAACCTCTGAGCTTTTGAATAGTATAAATCCGTTCAATCCGATTGGAGCTCTCATCTCTTCAAAGAATGTAAAGCTTCTCTTCTGACAGAAGTTGTTTCTTGCGTTGTTTCCTTGCTTTTTACAAGCTTTAACTTGCAATATGCATGTAAGTGTGTTCGGATAAAATCTTGAAACTGAATTTTAAAGCAGTTATCTTCCACCGATTAAGATGAAATTTTGCATACACGTTTAGTTTGGATGACAATGCATGGTTAGCTAAGTGACATCATTATAAATCCAATATGGCGGATTAGTTATTTTTGGTGCACTGCCATGATATTGGTATCAAATGAAAGGGTTTGCTGAGAAGAATACGAAAAATGCTAGTTTAAAAAAAATACAATCCTTATCTCGTATTCAGTAGCTTCTGCGTTTCTTCTCTAGGTGTACAGCCAGTCCTTGTCCATTTGTACCGACACCTGAGGGTCAATTCCCGTATTTTTTTTTGCATTATTTTTTTCTGCCCCCATCAGGTTAAAATTTATATAATTTCTCAAAAAATTTGATAAGCTTTTGTTACCCCTGACTACGGCGAAGCCAAACGGAAGGGTTATGACTTTAGCAGTCTATGAATGTATGTTTGTATTTACGTCAGTTCCTCCGTAGTGCCTAAACTATGCATCCGATTTTGATCAATAAGTTGTCAATCGATTCGTTTTTAAGGCCCCGGTATAACACGCTAAAAAAACGGGTTACAGTTTTTGTTAAACTTTTTGCGATCTCTATTCGGCGACATTGACTGTTTTGTGACGATTTTTTTTTATATTGCAACTCGATTTTGAAATTAAATGGAATGGGGTAGCCTTCTCGTTATTTTCCGTAATATCGGTATATTGGTTCTTGGTCAGGTTTTTATATCTGTTTTGGGAGCTGACAATTTCGCTGCGGGATCCAAGACAGTTAAATTCATTCACTGGGACTTCGTCGAGCTTCATTGCCTCGGCGCTATTCTGGTGGACGCCACTGTTGATTCTGTCTTTCAGAAGTTGCCGTGGTTTGGTAATAGTGCGGTGGGATTATCCCAATAAAATATACATTTCTTACAAGTGAGTTGTGCTAAATTAGTCCAGCACTGACTTAATATTTTTATTAGCACACAGACCCTTTCAACTATTAATATCCATTCAAGCCCCACATTTCATTTCTATTCACGCACAACTAAACCAACAGTCGTTGGGGGGCGCGCGAATTTGTTTAAAATTCATTTACATATTTATTTGCGTTTATTAAAGGGAAATAAATTTGATGTCTCAATTTGGCCCCCTTCAGGCCCCTTAGGCCCCTCTCGGGTCACAATGAAACCCATATGGATTTATGGGATTCTAGTTTATGTTGGTAACACCTGTTAGTGTTGTTTTTTAATATATGGAGTTATTTTAATTTAGAATGGGGATTAATTTTTAGAGGCTTTTAAGATTTTTAGATTATTTTAAAATTGGGATCATTAAAATTTGGTAGGAATTGATTTAAGTATGAAATGTAGATTTAAAAAATATATTTTAAAGTCGTAGCTATATAACAGTCGTAAAAATACATTAATGAGTTTAATAAAATAATATCTGTAAAATGTTATGTAAGTTCAGATTATATGGGACTTTATGCTTTTCTAAGCTAGACAGATTTGGAAGAAAGAAATAAAACATGTTTTTTAAATACACACAATAAAAAAGGTTTTTTGTAGGTCTACTGTGAGAAACGCTTTAGTATGCAAATAGACTGCTTAGTTACAAAAGACCCATAAAACCTAAAAAAAAAAGCGAAAAAATTTACATTAAAATGTTCCGCAAAGATTAAATGAAAAAGCTCCAGAAATTTCATCCACAATTTACCACAAGCAGAAGAATTATTACAAAATGTACTTAAAATCTTATCTCGCACACAATATATTAAAACAATAATTCACACATCAAAACCAATCAGATTCAAAACAACTATAAATCTACCAGACCACTTGAGCTGATACAAAATAATTTTCATACAAATAAATGGTCTTACAAACAAAATCTTCATAATAAAATACACAAACATATTGGAGCGGCTAACTGAAACTGCCTTTCATTACAAACTTCCTTCAATTAAAATAAATCCACACACAAAATTAACATACCTCACACATTTAAAGTGCCACAAAGATTTTAATACGTGTCCAAATAACCCTGACCCGAGCGTCCATACAAAAAAGTTACGTAAATGAAGATGTTTGTCAAATCTTACAGGTCTTTTTACGTTGGACGTTTTAAGTCTCGAGGAATATCAAAGACGACACAGTGTCTTTAATGGGTATACGTATTTCACCTTGTAAAAGGCGCCGAAATGCGCCGGAGTCGTTTATCTAACTGAAATTAAGAACGAAAACATTTTAAACGAGCCATAAATTTTTCTTAGGTGAGTGCTTTCTTTTGGTGTTGCCAGCTGTGGTGGTTGGTTTGCGGTTTAAGTTGTATTTTATTTGTTTTAAATTTATAAAGTCAATTTAATTTTATAGTATGACAAAAATGTGCGCTGCAAGTTTGCAGAAAAATCAAAATTGCGATTGGCTGGGTAAGCAAGCTTCAATAAAATATGTCGGTTGAATTCAGTTGAAGTCAGCATAGTATTTGTATGTATACCTACTTTTTGGGTTATATCTAGATGCCTTTTGACTTCTGTTTTTACTTTTATTTTTATTTATTCTGCCCGTCCGAATCCACTGGTTGAAATAGGCCTTTATTTATTTTTTTTGTCTACGAATATGGTGTAGCTTCGTTTTTGATTTTTATGAAACGTTCTAATATAAAAAAAAACCAATTTTACTTATATTTTTCGGAATAATACTTAAATCTACTAAATTCATCATAACCTGGCAACATCGATCCGCATAGATGTGCAGGCGCCTCGCATATGCTCGCCTTCCATTAGCGCGTTTGAATTTAGAACGCGCCGCGATTGGCCGGCGGAGGCAATGAATCATGGCGCCGGCGCTGAGACGCTACACAGGATGCTGTGTTTAGATGGGAGATTATAATATTTTAACGTTGGATGGTTTAATAAGAATTGGATTGGGCATTTGGTAGCTTTGCTTTCAGAGTAATCTGTCTTAGTGGTTACTGAAAACGGTTGAAGAGTAAGTCTTTTCGATTTGGATTCTTCGCTCGATAGATTTTCAAGGCATTGAGGGTTAGTTTTTAGGGTTCCGTACCCAAAGGGTAAAAAAGGGACCCTATTACTAACTAAGACGCCACGATCCGTCTGTCTGTCTGTCCGTCTGTCACCAGGCTGTATCTCATGAACCGTGATAGCTAGACAATTAAAATTTCACAGATGATGTATTTCTGTTGCCGCTATAACAACAAATACTAAATAAATATTTAATTGGGGCTCCCATACAACAAACGTGTTTTTTTTTTTGCCCTTCGTGCGCGAGTCCGACTCGCACTTGGCCAGTTTTTTTGCATTGAGTGATTGGAATTAAGAACTTATCACACCATACTTTAATATCAAATTTTGACAGGTTTCCAGTCTAAAGTAAAGTTTGACATCTAATTCATCATACATTCAATTCAGAAGTCGGAGTGAAATTTCACCAAAAATGATTAAGGCGATCTTTCTATTGTTTGTGAACAAATATTTGTTGACCGAATTTATTTTTCAATCACACTTCCTTCCCGACTTTCAAAACTATTGACTGAATGACGAAGCATACAAATATCTAAATAGAAATCGACAACACATGACATCTATCAATCCGCACTGGGCCCGCGTGGTAGATTATGTCTCATTCTCGAATATTAAAAGGCTGATGACGATTCTAATTTCAATAACCTAAAAGTAACACCCAACTCTATCCTGACTGTCAATGTTTTATTCTGTCTTGAAATACTTAGTTTCAAAACTACACGAAGCTTCCGAATCGGTAGCCACTCTGTACACACCCTGTATATCCCGTATGAAAATAACATGAAACTTTACGCGTGTACCGAACAGTGACACGTCATTATATCATACTCGTTGAAATGCAACATCCATCATTCATAG
This sequence comes from Orthosia cruda, assembly GCA_964057195.1. Taxonomy (NCBI): domain Eukaryota; kingdom Metazoa; phylum Arthropoda; class Insecta; order Lepidoptera; family Noctuidae; genus Orthosia; species Orthosia cruda. The sequence goes on along the minus strand of OZ059833.1, from coordinate 18,980,705 downwards.
TAGAAGATGGAATTACATGTTTCAATACATCACGCGATTGATGCTGCCAAAATTGAGTAAGTTATGTCGTTGGAAAAAAATTATAAGTGTTACTTAAAGGTATCGTGTTGCACAGTAAATGGGTTATGTAGACCTCCACGAGACAAGGCCTGCATTTGGTAAGCTTGACCAGGAGCCTGAAAGTGTCCATGGTAAATCACTAAGGTCATCGGATAACTTGCGACTTAAAATGCCAATGGAATGCATTGGCATTTTAGGGATAAATCCTTTACTGTCCAAGCTGCAGGTGGATTTAGTGGATAAATCCACTTTCTTGGATAAATCATTTACTGTCCAATCTGCTCGTCTGTGGAATGCATTGCCCGACCCATTAAAACGCACCCAGTCGTTGCCTGAATTTAAAATACTCTTAAAAGAACACTACCTTTCACTGTGATTGTAGTCAACATTTACTTTCATTGCCTATACATATATTGAGTATGTAAGTATTTTATGTATCTATTATATAACCTAAGTATGTATTTGTATATCTATTATAATATTATTGTATATTTAAAGTAAATATTCGTAATGTTATGTGTTACACCAATGTCAACCCCATTTCATGTCCAGGCAATCACTGTCCATTCCAGGTTGCCAGGAAGAGATCGCGGTATGCGATTAGGCCGCCCGTTATATGTATTTTGTTTTAAGTTTCCTTTTCTATATTTTAACTTGGTGAACCTACAATAAAGCATATATAAATAAATAAATACTGATATTCAGTATTATCCTCAATTAAAACTGATAAGGCAGATACTAATGACGCATAGTCTGAACAGTGACACGTCATAATACTCGTTAAAATGCAACATCCATCATTCATAGAAGAATATGGTGCTATAAGTTTCATATAACCCGCGATAGATCTCGCAAAACTGGTTAAAAGTGGGTTGACATGTATTGGTGATATCAATGTATTTGACGATTAGTTTTTTGGTGGAGACCTTGACTAAATAATGACAACCTAAAGAGTTGATCTTCAAGGTTAGGCAATGCTTGTCGACGTCGTGGATGAGTTACTGTTCATCAGGATTCAGATGTTGATGCATCTAAGGAACGAACAGTGACACATCACTATATCATACTCGTTGAAATGAAACATCCATCATAGTAGAATATGGTGCTTTTTGTTTCATACATCACCCGATGAAGAATTCAGAGATCTTGCCAAAACTGGCCGTAAGTAGGTTGACAATTTGACATGTGTGTTGGTGATATTAATGTATTGGACGATAAGTTTTTTATTTGTGTCTTGAATCTATGCCTGTTTTGCTAGGCTGGTGTTTACTGGTAGCTTTTAGGAGTATTACCTACTGTCCTTATCACAATTTAATTGTGTGCCGCATGTCTTCAAACATAAACTTAAAAATAAAGTTGCAAGTAACATCTGGTTTTAGTCAGTAAGCTCGCGAATATGTATCCACCGACTGCACAGCATGATTTTCTTTCTGTTATCTCTTTTTAGTTTGCTTCTTAAGCAGTCGGTTTTTTTTTTAATTGACTTTTTTATTTATAAATTTTTAGTTAACATTTTTTTTCGATATATGTATATTTAAACATATAAGTGTTATATATTTTTTAAATAACCTCTTGAAACCCTATATTTTGATAAAACATTTTTTTTTCGATATATGTATATTTAAACATATAAGTGTTATATATTTTTTAAATAACCTCTTAAAACCCTATATTTTGATAACCCACACCATGGATTTAGCAGAAAAAAAAAATATTGGCCCGCAGATATTGCGCCCAAAATCCGCCATTTTTCTATTTTCCCATTTTAGTGTAGCCAGTGACACTCGCAAGGTTAAGACGAATCGATTGACGTAAGAATTATCAAAATCGGTCAAAGCGTTTGGTCTCTAGAACGCCACATAGGAACAAACATACATACATAGACTGATAAACACATTACCTTCCTTTGGCAGTCGGGTAATTATCCATTTAGAAGCACTTCTGAACTGTCATGGAATCGGTGAGTTATTCAGAAAGATAAAGCTGCATGTACTAAAACGTAGGTTTCCTTCTTCCGTATGTCTGTCGAACATTTATCATTTCGGTAAGCCTACTTTTGGGTATATTGTAATGATCTATCATTACTTTGGTTTTCCCACAGACTCTGATTATATTGATGTGAATCTTAACTCAGATAATAATATTCACGGTATGGTTGCAAATATATTCACATTGTTATGCCTCTTCACAAAAAACAGTTCCACAAAAAACCATACCAATATATTTTTTATCAGTTTGGCAAATGTAACAAAGATCGTTTACTAAACATACGACCGCAATTGCAACTCCATATCGCTTTGTCTCATAAAATAAAACGGTCGAGGCCAATAACACACTTACTTTATTTTTCTCAATCCAGTTTACTGCCATCAATCTCTGGTCATTTACCATAACAGCCATCCTTTGTGACCTTTAAAGTCTCACAAATATTTAAGATTACGCTATCTTAACCCGTCTCTACAAGGAGGTCTGGCATTATCAAAAAGTTTACAACCAGACAGACAGACTTACACACCCATTCTAACCTTTATTCCAAAGAATCTAAAGTCTACAATTCAATAATTGAACGGTAAAGAAGACTTGGTATAAAACATATCGTTGCGCGTGAGTGACCAATCACAAGGCGAAGCTCGGATTCCAAATTTAAAATTCTTGACGTACCAACGGCGCCATCTTTTCTCGGATTTTTTTTAAATTGATTTTCTTTATCGACAATGTTAGTTGTTATTGATTGGTTTTATGCGGCTTGTAAAGTTTTAATCAAAGACTGCTAAGTTAATGAGCGTGGTATAAAAACTTAATGAATCATCTCTAATTAGAATAGCAATAATCTTAAAACATACATAAAAGAAAAACCCGTCTTACTGTGGGCTCCTGTTTTAGTCATTAAAAACTCTTTGCAATAGCTCTATATTGTCAATTTTATTGGTAATACCAAATCAATAAGTTTTTTACAAAGTAAAGAAATGAGCCTAAAGAAAAAGATTTATCTTTCATTGACATGTGAAAAGGAAATACGTTGAGAATCCAGGAAACGGTTTTTCAAGTGCTGCTGGGAACATGTCTCCTCTCTGTGAGAGGGAATGAGCCGTAATCCACCACGCGGGCCCAGTGCGGGTTGGTGGATGTCACGTGTCTTTGATTTTTTGGTTCTAGGACATGCCGGTTTCCTCACGATGTTTTCCTTCACCGTTTTTGTGAGCAGTGGTGATGAAATAATGTACACAAAGTAAAGCGCCCGCCTGGGTTCGAACCCACGACCTACAACTTGTAAGTCGGGGCGATACCACTAGGCCACCACTTCTCTAAGTGCTGCTTAATTGAAAGAAAAACATTTTAAAGTTTCGACGTCATCGAGACCTATATGCTAAAATTCGAACGCCTGTGTTGCTGATCTTGAGAAAGAATAAGTGATCTTATCAAAGTGCCGAATTCCGTTAAAGATCCGTCCAACTCTAAAAATGTTAAGAAAGATCATTATTGCAAGCAAATTTTCTAGAAAACTTGTTAAGCAGTGCATAATAATCACTGATCTGTTGGCTACCAATTTTCCATAGCTTGTTACAAAGATTAAATCTGTTTTCAATGAAATCCGTGAATTCAAACCAAACGTACCGGTAACCCTCGTGATATTCGATTAGGACTGGCTTTCCCAAAGTTTTGTATAAAAAGCAAGAAAAATATGACTCGCACAAGAGGTTCCAACAAAGCAACATACAGAAACTACAGCGTCAACTCTACAACATCTCAGCATACACAACACAGGTAGGTATTTGTAACAGATTAAAACAAGCATCTATTGACTTAGTTGTTTTCCCGGAGTTATCATTTAGAGTGCTGTATCAGTAGTTTTGTCAGAGATCGTGGGTAAGTAATAACAACCGTACGGTTCAATCTTCGAAGGTAAACAACGCCAACATTAATTTCAATTGTACCTTTGCTGGGACTTTTACAAGCTCTTTATTCGTTCCTATGTGGTTACAAATTAATAATCCAGTTTTCAAGCTCTTGCTGGCATCCGATTAAGCTTAAACTTATGTAACTTTAGACAATGAAATAATATGGAGCTGGTCTGCTTATGCAGCCGGAAGGTGACTATATGATATGTAACGGCAAGGGGTGTGGCATTTAGTACATCAAATTCATGTTTAAAAAAAATATTTATTACATATTTCATCTTACATTAACATGGTTTAAAAATATCTCGCACAGAACAGATAACGAACGGTAACGCAAGTTTGAGCACCGCATCTCCGCGGTTACAGGCAACGCAAATATTGACGCAACTTATAATTGGATGTACAGCGAACGAAGATGCTTGCAAAGCGAGATTTTTTTTAATTTTTTGCTCCTCTCTCCCCTTTTAGTTGGAGTATACAGGCGTGAGATGATTGGTTGCCAATATTGGTATAAAATATTAATAAAAATCTGTGAAAATGATGAGTATATAAATATCTGTTTCCACCATGTTTGCAATCAGATATCTGGCTTAAAATCAAGTTGTGCTCTAGTAAATCAGCAACTATTACAATCTTAATTTGCCGTGCTATCTTTTTTCTTTGTTTGTGTATACGTGTTGCACCGAACCCAGGTATGAAACAAGGGCTGTAAGGTGATGGTCTCCAGCAATAGATTTTTAGAAACCAGAAGTTAAATAGACCAACTCTTACAACAACTTAGAAATCCTTTTGCTATCCTAACCTTTTCCTTTTCTTTCAATCTGTTTTTTAGTCTATACTCTATGGCAATTTCAATGATTAGGTCATGTTTTTTCTACAAAAATAAACTTTATCAGATTTGGGCATTAACTGGCCACGTACGTACTCATCATTATGAAACGGGAAAATTGATTATGACAGTACATTTATACCATTGTCTACTTGTTTAATCTCATAGATGACAAAAGTTAAGTCCTAAACCTGTAGTTTTATCACTTGTTTTTCTTATTTATACCGCACACATCACACCTTCCTACTGAGGAGCCATTTTCCATCTCAGACACAACGTCCATGTACCGAGCAGTACATGGACGTTGTGTTCATCAAAGGTTCGCTTGATCATCAAAATATCGTTTCTCTAAGCATTTATTATATGATTAAGTCAGGTTCCACAAATAACAAACCTTCTTCTAATATTGGTAGTACCTAGCCCTTATCATTCATCAAGCTTACTCAAACTGAAACGAGAAAATTGATTATGGTCCGGTTTCTGAATTGAGTGTTTTGAGTTAAGACCATGTCAAACTCTGTTTAAATGCAAAATTTTGATAGGTTTTCAGGATAAATTGGAGTTTGACAAAACCTCGACATCAAATTCTTAAATGAGAAGTCGGAAGCAACTGTAGGTTACGTAACTATTTTCATGACGAAAAGTTACTGTTATCAAATTTTCGTCGGCGCCATCTTGGATTTCGGTTTTGACTCCATATTCTTCATCGGTGACATTTTCATTGTTTTTGGGGTCGCTAATAACGAATATGGGGCAAAACCAAAATCCAAGATGAAAATGACACAAATGATTTTCGTGTATTTTTATTTGTTTTCTACTTCCTTTTATCTTATAGCTGACAAAAGTCGAAGTCCTAAAGCTATAGTTCTACATCTTGTTTTCAATTCTAATTATTTTGCAATCCTAACACAACACCCATGTACCGCCGCAAGGTGCGCTTGACCATCATAACATTCTCTCTAAAGCCGTTGTTATTGTTGAAACACAAAACATAGCAGTGTTTGTGTTCAATAAGGATTAAGTCTACCTGTGTGGTTGGCCTTTTGTGTTGGTGACGTTGTTGTGAAAATGTTGGGGTAGTTGTTTGTGTTTACGGGTTACTTGTTAATTGGTCTTTGTTATGTCGTTTACATAAACCTATGCCTTTCTCCGATGGGAACAGGGAGAAACAACAGAACGTTACTCACTGGGATACGTTATCCCTGCTATTATATTTATTGGTATTTAGTGAAGTCCTTGTGGAATTATACATTTGGGAAGTTATTGCGTTGTTCTTTCCTTTCAGTTCGAACATTAGGATGCTGAGAAAAGTAATTGAAAGACCCTTGAATGATTTGGAATGTCTTTAATTACGTTTTTATCGTTTTAACTGCATATCTGAAGGAGGAAGAATTGTTTTCTGAACACTAAGGCTTGCAAATTCAATCAAATGCTCCATAGCAGTGTTGGCATACTGTAGGGACCATAAATCTGTACATCTGACCATAAAAATCCGTCCAAAGTCCGTACGTGCAAAGAAATCTAAAATTAAAAGCAAAAATCACTTATACATGTCTGTATTCATATTTTTATCATATCATTGTCAACATTCAAATCAAAACAAGAAAAAAAACAAAAAAAAAAACAAGCAAAACAAATCGTAATTTAATTATCTCTTTCATTCACTACTGCAACCAACGTCAACCACGGTCAACCGTGCAACATGCTATCGTAGATAAAACATGAAACGGTAATTCCTCGTCATAGAAAACCACGTACGTTCTTTATTTTTTCAATACATTTCATGTCGAGAGCCAAAAAAATATCTATATATCGATGTTTTGGTGAATTTTATGTATTGAATTTTAAAACTGTACCTATTGTAACCTATTATTGGAAATCCGAACACATATCCGTACGAAAGTTTGATCCGTACGTAATGGTCCAAACTCCGTACGTGTACGGACAAATCCGTACATATGGCAACACTGCTCCATAGGTCGGATGAGGAAAAGAAAACCAAGAAGTCTTTGGCATATAAAATACAAAGCATCATTTTCATCTCCTTCATTGTTGAGATGTTTTTTTTTTCGGTCCCTTGATCTTTAAAAAAATGTTTTATACCAATTGTAACCTATACCTCATATTCCAGCTACATTTGCCTCACCTGATCTTTAAAAAAATGCTTTATACCAATTGTAACTTATACCTCTTGTTCCAGCTACATTTGCCTCACCTGATCTTTAAAAAAATGCTTTATACCAATTGTAACTTATACCTCTTGTTCCAGCTACATTTGCCTCACCTGATCTTTAAAAAAATGCTTTATACCAATTGTAACTTATACCTCTTGTTCCAGCTACATTTGCCTCACCTGATCTTTAAAAAAATGCGTTATACCAATTGTAACTTATACCTCTTGTTCCAGCTACATTTGCCTCACCTGATCTTTAAAAAAATGCTTTATACCAATTGTAACTTATACCTCTTGTTCCAGCTACATTTGCCTCACATGATCTTTAAAAAAATGCGTTATACCAATTGTAACTTATACCTCTTGTTCCAGCTACATTTGCCTCACCGGGTGTATAACTCGCGCGGAAAATGCCGGCAGCGCACGGGAGAGTATTCAGACCTTGCTGACGGTCTGTGCTGATCTCTGCCATCCTTGCGAGATTGATACTGTGAGTATAACTTGATTTTATTAGAGTAGACGTACTCCAAATAATTAAAGGATGAACAAGAATCTGTAATGACAAAGAAATACTGATTTTTGCGTCGTAGAATTCACTGTGATAAAAAAAAACAAACATTTTAGTGATAAAAGGTCATCCCGATCCCGAGAGACTGATCTCATAATGTTTTCATTTGATGGTCTACTATTGGGTGAGGGTCTGGTAAGTTTATCTTGACAGTCTGCTTTGAGTCTTAGCTGCAATATCTTCAATTTGATAGAAGATTTTATGTCTTAACAGGATTCAGCTAGAACCCTTCCCCTTATTGATAGTTGTAGCCTGTGCTAGGGTGAAGAATAGTTTAACAAAGAAAGCCCTTCTATGCATGACTAATGGCCATGGCTGTATGGCCATCAGTCATACGATGTATTTCTAAATCATGTATACATATCGACTTAGCATTAAGATTTCCATCACTTTCAGGGCTCCGAACGCATATGCGCGATCCAAAACCTCCGTTGCGCCCTCGGCACCGGCGTCGTCGGCTCCCGTGCAGAATTCTGCATGCTGTTCGCACAAGGCGCCGGATTGGAGCACAGTGGGGGATTCGTGCGGGCTGCACGCACCGCGCATCTGTTGCGGGCGCTGGCTGAGCTCGACCATATGATTGTGCAGGTATGCTGGATTAGTTTGTGAGGCACTTACAGGAAACTTTGGTGGCCCAGTGGCTAAGACTTCGCCTGTCGTGCTTGAGGTCGTGGTTTCAAATCCGGGCAAGTACCAATGTGACTTTTTCAAATCATATGTACTTTCTAAGTTTATCTTGGATATCACAGGCAACGGTGAAGGAAAACATCGTGAGGAAAAGTGGACTTAAATAGTTAATGTAAGTCTGGAATAGCCAAGTCAGTGGCCTGTGGGGTTTTCCAGAGGTGGCTTAATTAACTCTAACACCAGAGGTGGCCACACCTCACACGAAAATCAAGACGGTGTGCTTCTTAATGCTAGTAGGATGTTACTCAAGCTTTTGCTGGAGAATTTAGTGCAAGAAAGAATAGGAATTAAGTTTTAAGATCAGTTACAAGCGGTCCAAACTTAGTTGAGACAAGCACAAGTGCGTGGAGGTTGGAGCAATAGCCTATGAACGTGGTCGATGGGTAGTCGAGATAAGATTATGATGATACGTTTAACCTTTGAAGTAATGTAACCTAAAATAATTTATTATATACTGAATAAATATTTGTCATTTTGAATCACCATTACATACCCTTCGAAGTGTCAGGCTCTTGTAATAGGAAGCTCGCGCATGGTGGGTAGAGTGGCGGTTAGCTCTCTTCCTTCTCTTATTTTCGATGGTACCGTTATTCCCATTAGCCCTGGCGTAAAATATCTCGGTTTACATCTTGATTCGACGCTTGGCTGGCATAGTCAGGTTACTAGTGTCAGTCAAAGAGTCAACGGCACTTTGCGATACCTGTATCGTCTGAGAAACTTTTTGCCCGCAAAGACGAAGACTATGGTGCAGACCTTATTTTTTCCCATAATCGACTATGGTGACGTGTGCTACTTCGACTTGAGTGCGGTTCTGCTGGATAAGCTTGATAGGCTCCTCATTAACTGCATTCGGTTCATATTTAATTTGAGGAAATATGACCATGTGTCGAGCTACAGGTTTGAGCTCAAATGGATGCCCATTCGCCAGAGAAGGTGTTTTCGCGCTCTAACTACGATTTTCTGCCTACTCAACTCTCCCACTCCACCTCCTTACCTTATGTCCCACTTTCAATATTTAAGTTCTTCTCAGCTAGGAATCTGCGTTCCTCCAACAATCTGCTCTTACTCTGTCCTTCTCATACTACTGATTTTGTTCATTCTTCCTTTCATATTCAGTCTATTCTTCTTTGAAACGTGCTTCCTCTCGAAATCAGGGCGGCAACCAGTCGGTATGCTTTCAAGCGTATATTGCAGTATTATTATCAGCGGGGGGTAGGGTCATCTCGATAACTTATTTTCATTACTTTGTTAACGATTTAAACAATTCACCTGCCATGTTGTCTCTTCACCACCCTTGGTTGACTAGTAGATAATGCCTAAGGCATTAAGTCCGCCATTGTACCTTTGTGCATGAAGTTTAAATAAATAAATAAATATGCAAGGTTTCTATCAAGTTGTTTTCTATACTTTTACAATTTGTTATTGAATACATTATGAACAGTCTACATGGTCTTCACATGATCTAACCAATAATTTGTCTGGACTTTAAAAGAGACTGTGACCTCTGAGTTTGTTTCGGCCTTACTTCTCAGAGTAGTCAGATAGGAAACGCCGACCTCATCTAGTTTTAAAAAATATGTTCGACATGTAAAAGTGTTTGTACAAACCAACTTGCAGAAATAAAATCATTTATCATTATTATAACAGCCAAAGTTCAGGTAAAATTTGTGCAAAACAGCAGATTTTTGTAGGCTTGAAGTATACTGAATTTGTTACTCCATTTTTTTCTTTTTTTGCCTTTATGGTAACCTAGAAGATGTAGTATATAGTTCACAAGCAAAAAAGTTTAAAAACTGTAACCAGACTACGGATATTGTTAGCCTATGTTACCCTGGTCTATAGTAATAGTTTGAATAGTTTAGGAGCTACGGATGGACATACGTAAATACAAACATACTGTTAAATTTATAACCCTCCCTTTTTGCTTCGCTATAGTCGGGTACAAAGAACGAGCACAATCAATTTGTCCATAACCAATTGATTAATTTTCACCACTGTGTTAAATACTCTCCTGTCAACGAAAAAGTATCCACTTCTTTGACCAAATCACAGAACCATTCACTTCTAAATTACCTTTCACAATCACAAAACCCTCGATCTCAACAAAACAAACTAACAGTACGTATAAAAAGGCGGGCCGCCAACAAATGAGAGGATGCTATAGAACACGGAACCGGCAATGACTGGAGATGCTAATATTAACAATATTTGTGCCGCGCACGCGCTTCGTATAGTTACTTTGAACGCTTTACTTTGGGTGTTATTTCAACAGCACTGCTCACAAAACAGTGAAGAAAACATCGTGTGGAACACGGTACACACCGGGACCGTGGTAAATTACGGCCCACAGATGTGTGGCCTGTGTCCCAGCAGTGGGAATATAATAGACTGATGACGCTAGAGCTTCGTCAATTTCACGGTTTCGTCGTCGGCTGTACATAGGTCGCTTCAGCTGCAGGTTTTGAGGCACAGAGGATAGAAAAGTAGATGGGATTTCTGCAAAGGTGAGACGGTACTTCACGCCTGAATAGCTGCTTAACTTGTATAAAGCGCAAATTCGGTCATACGTGGAGTACTGCTCTCTGGGACGGATCTGCCAAATACCAGCTTGATGCACTTAAGTCGATTGACAGACGGGCCAGGAGGCTGATCGGCAACGATGCACTGGTCGCGTCCAAGCTCCAGAGACTTTAACATCGACGCCGAGTTGCCAGCCTGTTCGGTTTTTGTCGGTTACATTTCGGGGAGTGTGCGATGGAACTGCACAATTTGATTCCGTCTTTGACCTGTCCATCATTGGACTGCAAGACGTACGGCAATGCGCGATGGTACATGGTGGACATCCCACCCATACGCATACAACGTTTTGGAATACTTACATTGTGCATAGCGTATTGTGAAGCTAAGGAGTGGCATACCCTGCCGGAGTCGTTGTTACCTGGTAGCTACAACCTTGGAGTATTTAAGTCAAGATTGAATAGATTAGGTACTTCTAGGCAAGCGTGCTACATCTTCGACCACATCATCGCTTACCATCAGGTGAGATAGTGGTCTAACTTGAGATAATCGATAAAAAATATATTAAAAAAGATGAAGTTCCGGCTTTCATATAGCCATTTAGCCATAGTCGATAGAATTATCATTGACCGTCAATTTCTATGAGTAAACGACGGACGACACTTCTATTACCTCCTTACTCTGTGGTGGAGGTAATAAAATATTCCGAGCGCATCTGTTAGAAAGCATATTTGTTCGGTCCTTAATTAAGTGGAGTATCATTGCGCTGTTTGCTGAGCATACAGGGTAAACGATGAGTGCGGTGTGCGGTAGCTGTGCGAGCTACGTTGTGGGATGGACAGGGGATTCATGTTTGTGAGTCAACGGCAATCGGCAAATTACGAATGTTGTGACTATTCACAAAAATATTCATATAATACATACGGTCGACCACATCATTGCTTACCATCAGACCATATAGTGGTCAAGCGCAAGCCAAAAATAAAAAATATACTAACAGTATAGAATTGGTGCAGTTTTCATTATGTTTTTATTTATATATTCTTTATTGTACATCAAGATAAACACAATAATACATATGGAAACCTTAAAATAAAAACCAACATAATAATAAGTTTCAATCATAGTAAGCACTAAATATAAAATACTAAAATAGATACCTCCATAAATACATACATACACGTCATTATTACACGAATGCACAAAAAGAGAGTGTATTGTTTTCAGGGTTCACGTATGATTTTAATGATTTTTTTTGCTGTCTATTTTTTTTTTTGATCGTTTTGACCGCAAGTTCTACTTAAATTAATTACTTGTGTTTTTGTTGAACGTAGAAGATTGCGCGTCAGGTCAGACTTCCTTTGTTTAAAAACTTAGATTTTCAAAGAGAGGCTTTTGTAAATCTAAATCTTCCATTGACGGATTTTCAATCTTGTTACGTCATGTTTCTCGACATTTTAAAATTTTCTTTCACAGATCCGACATATTTATTTGATCGTGAAGACCGTGTCTCATTTATAGTTAAAAGTTATTTTCGATTCCATTCACAAAATCTACATCTTAGTTAAAATATGTGGCTTGGCAGTAAGGTGAAACATGTATTTACTGTGATGGTTGCGAAACGGTCAAGCCACATATTTAGACTAAGGTGTAGTGTTTGTTAGGGCGTGAAGAGTTAGAAGCTTGGCTCTACATGAGATATGATAACTTTTTGACAGTGCGAGCCATATGATTTCGTCTTGGCAACTTTTTAATTGAAAATGTTTTTGGTGGGATGAATATTGATGCAAGTGGGCATAATTTTGTCATTCGAGCCGCGACTCAAATCAAATCAAAATTTCTTTATTCAATTAGGCCATTAAGCAGCACTTTCGAACGTCAAAAATAAAAATTAAATGTAATAATAATTGATTCTACCGTCCATTCGGAAATGTAGCTTGTTATGGAGAAGAACGGACAAGAAACTCCAAACTTACTCTTTTAAAAAAAAAATGTGTTTTACAAGTATTTGGTTACAATAGTCTTGTAGGAAAAATACATATATGTGAGAACGATGTAAAAAAAAACGCACGTAAAAGCGTCTAGAGTAAAACAAACAATTAAAAATACAATAAATAGGTAATTAAAAACAGGCGGAGGCAGCTAAGATATGACCAATCCCAACTGATGGCGCCCGTTCACGAACATGACACATGGATCGGCACCACTCAGCTCAACCATCATGAAGGGAACCGAATGATCCAACACATGTGCCACCATCAGAGAGGCATTAGAGAGAGCATGACACACTCAACTGCCAGGGCACACTAAAGTCAACGAACGACACATAGTTACAGTAAATGGTAGATTTACAATTGGTACATAGTACTCACAAATGTGCTGTGCAGTTATATAATCCAAAAAATTAATTGAGTTTATACAACACAAATATACATTATAATTATTCGTACAGTCTTCAGCAGGTCCAACAATACTTCATAACTTTTCTGCTTATCACTTGTTTTTGTGGCCTAGTGGCTGTGGAGCTGGAATAGCGTTGGGCCAAGCATTTTTATCAGCGATGTAATCCCCCAACCTATAATATGCCTGCCTGCATAGTGTGCGTTTTATACAAGTTTTAAATTTCGTCTCATTCAATTCTAGAATGTGTGGCGGTATTTTATTGTAAAATTTTATACAGTACCCCATAAAAGATGACGCTACTTTAGCCAGCCTGAAACCTGGTTGAATTAATTGGTCCCTATTTCTAGTAACATAACTATGTCTATCGCTGTTTTTACTAAAAAGATGTAAATTCTTTCTAACGTACATGATTTTTTCGTAAATATATTGACACGGTACCGTCATGATGTTAATGTCCTTAAACAGTTCCCTTAGAGAATCGCGCCGGCGAAGATTGTATATCGCTCTGATGGCTCGTTTTTGTAGAACAAAAATTGACTGAATGTCTGCAGCCCTTCCCCATAGTTACTTTCATAGTATATGCCGTAAGACATTATACTATGAAAGTAACTAAAATAGACCAGCCTCGCGGTATCTACATCAGTAAATTGACGAATTTTTCTAACAGCATAAGCCGCCGAACTTAACCGCCCCGCAAGTGATATTAAATGAGGACCCCATTGTAACCTTGAGTCTAGCGTGATACCCAGGAAAACCGTTTTGTCGACGAATTCTAGCTTCTCGTTGTTTAATATAATGTCACAATCATGACTTTTGACATTCGGCAAGACAAATTTTACACACTTAGTTTTTTTAGCATTCAAAACTAAATTATTAGCAGTGAACCAATTTAGAACTTGCCGCAATGCATTATTTACGTCGGCAACGTTACTCGTACGTCTATTTATGTTAAAAATCAAAGAAGTGTCATCAGCAAATAACACCATGTTCAGTTTGTTTTTCAATACATGGGGTAAATCGTTAATGTATACTAAAAATAAGAAAGGACCTAAAATTGAGCCCTGGGGTACCCCCATTTTCACGTTCAACCCCGACGAATTGACACCGTTTATTTGAACTAATTGCTGTCTATCATTCAAATAGGATTTTACTAAATTTAATGCTGATTGGCCTAGCCCGTAATGCTCAAGTTTCAAAAGCAATGTTTCATGACCAACGCAATCAAAAGCCTTCGACAGCTCGCAGAAGATACCTATGGCATCTTACCCCTCCTCCCACGCATCAAAGATGTGTTTTATTAAGGTGACACCAGCGTCGGTTGTACAACGTCCTTTGGTGAAACCATATTGTTTCTCGTGTAGGATGTTTTTCGTATTAAAATAAATGAGCATTTGATTTAGCATTATCTTTTCAAATACCTTGCTGAAACTGCAATGACAATTGCTCACATGTATCAAACGAATAAGGTATAGAGTTTGTTAAGTTAGTGTTAACCTTAATTTCTCCATAACCATCACTAAATACATAAAGTACTCTTCGCATGCACTTTGATATGGAAGCGCATCGCTTTGTCTGTTCTTGTAGCGGCATTTATGCCACCACTAGCTGTTCTCCGCGGCTATGCTCCCGTGGACCACCCCACAGGAACCGTTTTCGGGATTAAAAAATAGCCTATGTCACTCAGGAATAATATAGCTTTCTATTGGTGAAAGATTTTTTTAAATTGGTCCAGTAGTTTCGGAGCCTATTCGGTACAAACAAACAAACAAAAAAATATTTCCTCTTTATAATATTGGTAAAGATAAAAGAGCTAAAAAAAGACCTGACCTCACACAAGTCCTGCATCATGCAATCAAAATTCTTCGCGCGATTTGAACATATACTACAGCGCGACATCAACCATCGGGCAGTTGTCCGGGATCGGAACGGGTTCTACTCACTAAGCACGAAGTCCATAGTTTCGGCCTTTGTTTCGGGCGTTTCTTACTCATGTATCATCTACGGATGGAAGATTAGTTCGTGGCCCGAACTAAGAATAAATGACAACAAATGTAATCATTACAGAGTAGGGTTCACTCCGAAGTTCTGGAGTATTTTCAGACGGGCCTGTATCCTTCATTGACGGAATTAGGAAGTAGACCCTGACACAACACCTAGAGGACACTCCCTTTTCAATGGACGTTGCGGGATTTCATACCCTCAACCTCAACAATGAACGTTAGCGCAGCCTTCTTGCTGTAGTAATACAGCTAACTTCATCTCTTGCAAGAAATTGTACTATTTCTTTTGGATACGCCACATCCATCCTTAATTTCTCCTTAACTTAGCATCACTGGGTAGGTACATCAAGTACTCGTGGCATCGTTTCACGTTACACTACTTGAAGCTACCGAACTCTTCGCAAGCACTTTGATTTGGTACCGCATGGCTTTGTTTGTAGTGATATTCAACTGCATATCTTTGTGAGTAATCTGTGTATCTTGGAAGAGTGTTTCGTCATTTTTTTTTTTGAAGATGAATGAGGCACGGGTTGATTGTTTATTGTGTTGATTCTTGAATGGTTGATTGATTTTTGAACTTCGAGATGATTTGAAGAAGCGAAATTATTAGAAATAGTATGTAAAGCTTGGCAGAAAATAAAGTGGGTATCTTACTGCAGGCTTCTTTTCGACTAGCTCGTTCCATTGGAACTACATCCATCACTTGCCATGGCCAAGAGTTATTCATGAAAAATCAAAGAAAAAAACATCTAGTATTAAGTAAGTTGTACATGATACTGATTGCTATATCTTTGTTTTAAATGCAAGCTAATTCTATTTTTTAACCGATTTCAAAAAAAGGAGGAGGTTCTCAAATTGTCGGAATCTTTTTTTTTGTTTGTTCCCCGATTACTCAAACACGCCTGGACCGATTTGAAAATTCTTCTACTGTTTGAAAGGGTATACTTCCCAGGTGGTCCCATGTTCATCAGGTCAGAATCTGATGATGGGATCCTGGCGAAATCAAGGGAAATCCTCAAGTATTATAGGCATACAAATAGCGATTTTGGTATTTTCATCAACGATGTAACCATTTACACTCAGAAAGTATAATTTGGTGAAGTGGAACTGATGAAGAAGACCACAGATGGCCACTGGAACTCCTTAATGCTAAGTTTGTCACGGTTATAAGATATATCGAATACTTAACCGACTATGATGAAGCAAATACTTATAAATTAATGGTATCATCGAACTGATCTGATGATGAAGCCGGATGGTAGGCACTGGAACTCCGAAATAAAACAATGGTTCCTAGTCGTGTTTGGGCTTATTGGAATCGTCATGAGATTTACTTTGGTTATAAATGGTTGACATGGTATTTGGAAGGTACCTACCAATAATAAAAAGAGATAAATATTTTAACAAAAACATCAAACTGACTTCCAAAACAAAACACTACAAATCGAAAAATAACTTTGTTTTCCGAAGTCGGTGTCGAAAAACGGAAAACAATAAGTACAAAGACTTCGGAAAAGAAATTTATTTTTCGTTTTGTTTTGGAAGTCCGTTTTTTTTTTCTTGTTTAGGTTGTTTTGTTGGTAACTCTTCAGTAATTTTGGCTATTTGTAATAAATAGGATAGTTCGAATTTCGCAACATTCCGAAATTCGTCATTGCTCGGTTACAAAAGTAACCCTATAATGCTTACATATTATTCTAAATGTCCCAAGTCACGTGTCGGTATTGTGAATGTCTCGCTTCCATAAATATTTATGGTCACGCACTGTGACACTAGAAAAGGAGGACTAATTATCGCTATTATAGAAGAAATTATTAGTTTCTAAGGTATCAATATCACACTGGATGTTGTTGGCAAACAGCTCGCTGGAAACTTCAAAATAAATTAATTTGCTAGTAGGGTTATAAGTGCTGTTGGGATACTTTGTGTTTGAAGTATTCTCATTCAATATCATTCGCTTACATTTGTTCGCGTACTAATTAGCACTTTTGCAAATTTTCAGCGAAATGGATTATGATTTAGGACAAAAACGAGCGCGCGAAATTTTATAAACAGACCTTTGGGAGTATGGATATCATGAAAAAACTACTAAATGTACATTTTCAAAATTATTTGTATTGTTGAACTACTAATCTATTCCTTTATAGTGGCTGTTTTGCAATTTTCCTTCTTCTTATGGTATTTATGCCCGCCCAAAACCGCGATAAAATTAGTGTTGAAATATGAAACTTTCGACGCTCATAACCCTTAAATCCTTTTTTTTTATTTTTTGTTTCCATACAGGGCTAGATAATGATGAGATAAATTGATATCATTTTTAATTTTGGCCGTACATCGTTAAACACCAGAGTACTCGCCAGACTACGTTTGTATGGAAGAATGATCGACTAGTGCAACCTTAATGTACAAAACCATAATCTGCTTCAATCTAAATCCTTTAAAGGTTCCCAAGTTTTGCTAACCCTATAACGCTTGCAGATAATCGCAATGGTCACAAAGTCGCGTGTCGGACGTCGGTATTGTGTTTGTCCCGCTTCGATAAATATTGATGGTCACGCGTTGTGACACAATGTGACAAGACGTGACAAGCGGTGACGGGACACACGACAGTGGCCATTTAGCTAATTGTCGATATGTACTATAGCCTCATTTTCAATTTCATCATAAATATATATTGCGTAGTTAGAGGCTTTGTATCCCGAAAAGAAGTGTGTTTATTTGAAAGCATCATTTCATGTTCCTAATTTGCCATCTTCTGCTAAACATCAGCTATATAGGAATTTTATTTAATATTCTACGTGATGATCTGGAAAAAAAAAAATTAAGCTGGAATTAAAATTCAGTTAGTTGTTGTCTGTCTGAAACATATTTAAACTACTAAATCATTGCATCATCCTTCTGCCCTTAATTCCTCATTGTACACCAAAACAATACATTTACACAATGTGAAATCAATATTCATGTACAAAGGCGAGCTTAACTCCAAAATTTAGTTTTCTTCCAGCAAACCTTGGAATGATATAGATATCAAAATAATTGAGGGCAGTAATCCAGTGTACAGTTTCACAGTAAGATACTAATTAAATATAATAATAATACATACATAAAACCCGAGTAATATGGGCCCTTGTCCCATATATCTCTGGGTCAGCGCAAAAGATTTCTAAAACTTTAACAAATTTGAAAAAAAAAAATCTGACAGCTTAAATATAAGTGCCACAGTTTCATACTATAAAAAATGTGACGAAGTTCTAGATCCATGCCAAGATCACAACAAACTATATCATCTTCTGTATAAACACCAATACATTCTAAGCCACGTGCTGAATCCCCTAGTTCCCCCGACAATAGTTTAAACAAATTGTTTACCTTGCATTACTATAATAATTGTTTGCGTAGTGCAGTCTCTAATGTCAATAGGTAGTCTTCGATCCTTATATTTCAAGAGAAGTTTTAGTAAACTGTTGTTTGTTTTTAATTAGATGTTCGTTATATTGAATCATCTCTATGTAATCTATTAGGTGAATAGCGTTGTTAATTTCCTCTTGTTCAAGTAAATTTGCGCAATGCCTACCTCAGTAATTATTGCTTGCTGCGGCATGGCAAATTAACGACATAAAATTGTTTAGATCAGTCCAGGCAGAAAAGTTTTATCATTGAAAACTTGCTACTGTTACTAGCTTGTAACAAATTCTGGAATCGTCGCGGTCGGCGCTACATGTCTTCATATTTCTGCATTAGTGTGAAGGCTCATTAGTAGTGCGTTGCGTTGTCTCGTCGCAGTGTCAACGTTGCGTCGTTTTATGTATATTTCATTATGCGTTGCGTCGTCGTGCGCAACGTTTCAACGGATCGACAGACTAGAGACGAATCAGGGGGTCTCGCGTCCGTCGATCATTGAAACTTCGACGTGCGACGATGCAACGCATATTGTGGCATGTCACTAAAAATATAATTATGTTATGAGGCCTCAGCCTTAGTCGTCATCTCAGTAGTAAGGCCCTTTTAGCCATACCGTCTTTTACACGGTCCATCGCTTTTCCGATCAGCCCCTTCTCTGCGACATTTGGTTCACTTTGGATTACTTTAGTAATGGTTTAGCCAGTGCAGTCTCTTCTGTCAATAGTCTTCATGCCTGGTCTCTGGTTTACAGCTCTCTAAGAGAATGTCAGTTGTTTGTTTTTGATTAATGTTCGTTACACTATAATGATTAAGATTTTAGTAGTTAAATTATGTTGTACAGAAGAATGGATTAATTAGGTTACATAACATCCATTCGGTGTCGGCGGTCAAGCATTTCTAACGTCTTCTACATTAACTCGCTTCTACTATTCTTCGTTGTTCTTCTGCTTATATTGCTTTCTTCCGGTTTGCTGTATTTAGATGCCACATCTATGTGTACTCGTATTTATGTAATTGAAAGCAAAGCAGTGAAATAATAGGATAATGTCTCTACCGTTGCTAAAGTATCATCTTATCTAATTAGCCCCATTTTCTTCAACTGAAAAGCAAAAGTCTGCCTCTACCTTTGCCACAAGATTCTGATTTCTGCTAGTCCGGGCCTGTCTTTTCGGAAGGAATTGGTCCTGTCATCTTTGCTGTGATCTGCCGCGATTACATCTAGCGTTTAGGGAGCCACATTCGGTGGTTCTTTTATCCAATTCATCAGCAATCAAGAAAAAATTCAATGATTTCATCAATTTTTGAAGAAAAAGAGAGGTGTTATAAGTTTGAAGTATGTATCTTTGTGTTTGTGTATAGGTTTATCTGTCTGTGGCATCATAGTTCCTAAACAGATAAACCGATTTAAATTTAGTTCTTTCGTTTGAAAGGTGGCGAGTGACAGTGATAAATTACGGATTTAGTTTTAAAAAAAATGTCGAGGTGGACCCCCGCCATTCTGTAACACAAACAAAAACTGCCTGCATTTGTTTTCTTTGCTTCTCCATAAACAACCACAATTTTCGCCAACTCCACACTAACCCTTCAGGGAGAACGACGATACTTTAGTTTACACAAGTGATACCCTTAAAGTAAACATTTAGTTCTACCCTCATTTGTGTAGTGCGCTCGTTACGATGCCACGTGTCTCCGTGTGTACGTAATCACTTGAAACTGTGCCAATCGGCGGTGGGTGTGTGCGAATTATTGCTGGATTTAATTACTGGTCGTTCGTTGGAATTGGTACCTAATCTGATTTAATCTTGAATTATATTTTCGCCAATAGGGTAGTTTACTGAAAATTAGTTTTTTGTCCGTCAGGTAGATTAATATAAAATATTGGACAAGTATTTTGTTTTTTGAAAACAACGTTTTCTAAAAATGAAACCTAGCTAGATTTATCGACCCCGATATCCACTGCATACTAAATTTCATGAAAATCGTTGGAGCCGTTTCCGAGATTCAGTTTATATATGTACATTTAAACAAGAATTGATCGTTTAAAGGGATTAGATTTTATCATTGTCTAAAATTGGTCATTAACAATTGTATCGTATAGGCTTCATGCTGCACGAGGCAGCACCTCACTTCCATTCGTGAAAATGTGCTTACGAGATAACACTCTTTAGATCAGTTGCGAACCTTTTAGTTGTGTTTAGTTCATTTGAATAGTAATTTCCTTTCTAGACATTTGAACTTTTACGTAATCGTGTGTATTATTGGGATTAAAATATAACCGCAATTTTTTTCCAACATCAAACAAACATTCCTCCGAAATCCATTTTATTCATACAACAGCGGCCCCCTCAACAATGGACTGGAAACCCGAGCCCCCCCCGTAAAAGCGTGGACTATTTATGTTTATATAGCCATCCACTGCTGGTCGTGCGTCGCTAATGGCCGGTCCCTGGAGGTGTAGCCGGGTAATCGATACCGCTGCCAGTTGGTAATGGATTAGGTGCCGCGCCTAGCGATTTGATTTTTTCGATATTTTCCTATACTGGGTCGGTGTGATCATGTTTTTGGCGTTTTGCAGTTGTTTTTTTTTGCGGTTCTATTGAAGCAACTAAGCAGTTACCTAACTGGCTTATATTGTCCTTCGCTTCGCTCGGCAAGAGCCTCCTTGTCTTTTCCGCACTGTATTTCTGCTGCAGTATTAGGACCTCCTAAAACTAACTATAGGCAGAAATAATGAAGGACAAGGCAATTAGCTTACACATTAATAATACCAACCCGCATTGGGCCCGCGTGGTGGATTACGGCCCATTCCCTCTCACAGAGAGGAGGCCTTAGTCCCAGCAGTGGGAACATTAAAAAGGCTGATGATGATGATAAAAAAAAAACTAAATAGTTGTAATTAAAAAAAAGTTAATTATAAAAATCAAAAAACCCGACTGCTTAAAAACCGAACTAAAAAGACGTAAACAAGAAGAAAATCATGCTGTGCAGACTGAGGATACGTAGTCGCAAGCTGACTGACCAAAACCAGATGTATCCTCCGAATAAGATCGGGTAAAGTAAAAAACGAAACAATAAGGAATAAAACAAAATTAACAGATATAGCAAAGAAGATTTCTTTCAAAAGCATTGACATTATTTTTTCAACGTGTTGTGTACTTAATTAAGTTTATAAAATTGTAAGTAATTTTTAAAAGAGTAAGTATGGAGTTTCTTGTGCGTTCTTCTGCATAACAAGCTACTTTCCGAATGCACGGTAGAATAAATTTTTATTCCTTGTTAATTATAATGTATTAACGTTCAAAAGTGCCGCTTGGTGGCCTAGTTGAAATAAAATATCTTTGTCTTTGTAAGTAGTGGAATTAAAGGCCATTGTAAATGCGAAAGTAACTCTATCGGTATGTTCCTTTTCACTCTTAAACCGCTGAACCGATCTAGATGAAATTTAGTATGAACATAGTTTAAGACCCCAAACTTTCACATTTATAATATTATATGTAAGATTATTTTCTTCTCCTTCAATCTTTGCCCTGTTTAATTCTGGATTAAAGTTTCAATTTAAGCGCAGTATTTTTAATCATCTTTGGCCTTCTACTAACTTTATTTAACAAAGTAAATAATAACGCCTCCTCGTCATGCCTACTAACACACAAAACACTGCTGATTTATTAATTAACTCGCTCTTTTCAATCCACTCCGCCCACCCCTGTCCCAGCGGACTCGGAACTTTGATGTCCGCAAACGATGCGCCCTGGGACCACTGTTTGTAATGCTATGGTTGTAGATAAACATCATTATTTGTTTATTACGCACATGGGTAATATTGGCTCGGTTTTGAGAATTATTTGCGGCTTTTGTTAGTAGGAAGATAATATTTGAAAATTATTTTCATCCCCTTGTCTTGCCTTTATTTTACAAGGAGCGACTGTCACCTACGTCGTAAGGTTCAGTTGAAAACCAGCGTCAGGCAACTCCCAGTTGTCTGGCATTTTGCTGAACTGGACCTTTTTGGCGCAGCCGCGGGGCACACTATGTATGTAAATGTTGTAAAATTAAGTTTTATTTGTACCTACATTGTGTGTATCTGTGTGTGCCAAATAAACTAGTTTTCTTTCTTTCTTTCTTTCTTTCTTTTACCTGACCTAAACTAATTTTTTGGGCACCCTGATTTTTATAGGTTTAAGGTTCACTTTTGCTTGTGAGAATCCTACGTAACTAAAAGACGTGTTTGCTATAAGCTGATTTTTTCTGGCTGATTAAATTTTCTTATGGATATTATGGCGACACACATACATGCGTACATACGTACTTATTTCACTCTTTCACACATACAATGATCTTACTCAACACTTATATTCTTATGTTAGACCATAGACATAAATCTTAACTAGATGACGGAATTGTATGTACTTCGCGTGCCAAAAAACGGTGTGAAGTTACGATAAATGATCGTAATCTGCGGTTTTTATTTAGCATTATCGGGAAATCACTGAAATCTAGAAAAATGCCTTTTTATGCCATATTGAGCTGTAAAGAATGTATAGAAAAAGTTGGCCGACGTAAATGTTTTCTTTCATTGGTAAGTAATTTTGTTTGTGAAAAAGTGTCACGCTTGGTTTTCATACAGATGGAGGGACTTGCGTTATCTAGTTAGATTTATGTCTCTGGTTATACCAGTTGCCAAATTTTTGGGTTAGTAATTTTCAACTACCTACTGTTTCTTATAACCATAGTAGCCTGGGAAGACAGAGTGAAATTCTGTCAGCGATAAAATTTTGAAAATTCCAAAAAGCATATACAAATATCACGTGACTTTTCGGTAGCGCTTTGTATAACCCTCTGGATGTTTTAAAGATGGTTGTCTAACCACTCCAAACAGATGTCACGTGAGGTCGCAATACTGTTGAGGGTGCGTTAGTACATGTAGGGATATGATACGTCACGCGCCTACTGAACCTATAAGCCTAACAGTCCCTACGACTATAATCCCTATAAGCCCTACAGCCCTAACCTACCATATACCTAGTAGTGATATATAAATATATAAATAAGTTCAGGATGTCTGCACCATGCGACCTAAGGTTACAGACGGATAGTAGACAGGATGTCCAGGTTCGGGAAGGATAAACTCACTGCCAGCTCGCAGACTCACGAGACTGATCAGAGATGGCTAAAGGTGTCTTGGCCACAGTGAGGGGTAATGAGACAAGAATATAAAATTCAAATCTGGTTTATTTTACAAGATTTACAGCTTATATACTAATTTAACTTAATACACACTATTATACAAAGTTGTATGTGTTTCATGCGTGTAAGATGCAACTCAGTCATTATTTTAACTAGGCCGCTCGTGTAGTCGTCGCCGGGCCAAGTGCTGATTCGATGTTCAAAGGTTAACATTGAACATTCTGGCGACTCCTCAGGGACAGGACCGTAGTTGGTACAGCTCAATGGTTTCGTATGGTCTGGCCTGGCCTTCTCCAGTTTGCTGTGCTTGAGTGGGCACCCTGCGTGGTATGCCGTACGGCTGCTCTGTTAGTTGCGTGTGTGGTATGTTGCTGACGATCGAGGGCAATTGAGTAGGTGGCGCAGTGTTTCTTCTCGCAGTAATGACGGCTCTAAGTCGATTCAACACCTGTGGACCAAAATAAATTAAAACAAATGCTAAAGTTATGATTATGAGTGAAGTACTGATGCTAGCTATGTATGTATGAGACTGTAACTGTTTCCAAATTGTGTTATCTAGTTGAGTCTGTAAGCTAGTTTCAGATGTGACTAAATGGTCAAAAATTCCTTTTGTCCTGTCTAACACTACTTCTTCTTTCGATATATCTTTAATGTTTGTTTGTAAAATCTGCGTATTAATGGAGAAATTCGTTGTTTTAGAATAAGAAGCTAGCACCGTCACAGTCGTTGTTCTTTTTGCAGCAAGTATGTTTTTAAGTGTTTTAATAACGCAATTCTCGGCGATATGTAGAACTCCAACATCGTGAATCGTTATTTCTTGTCTTTGTCCGTCACACACAATCGATATGGCTACTGGTTTTGTCGTTACGAAGAGCCAAGTGTTTTGCATGAATAATTGCTTCCATACAATATCTGTCGACATTTTGTAGATTTCTGACGTGCATTGAGTTTGTGTGTAGTTCTCAGTTCTAAAAAGTTGATCAACTATGCAATTTTTATTTAATTGCATGTTCTTGACAGCTACAGGATAGCAGACAAATTCTGTATTGCTATGAAGACAATCTTTAAATTCTTCTTGACTCAGTTCAAAGTAACGCTCGTTGTTGTAGTCGAACCCCATGAAAGTCTGCTGAATAGAGAAGCACTCGAACGATCCATCAGTTTTCCTCTCTGGAATAGGCGTGACATGTATGAGTGTATACTTTGTTACGTCGTGTATTGGAAAGTGAGCATATACTCTTATGTGAGTAGTATTTACATTCATCTCAGTCTGTATTATTTGATCCTGAATGATTTTTAAGTTTGATGGTAACTTTTGATTAGCCGTTTTTATTATGTTGCTGACATGTGTTGGTGTTAATATGCTATATACACTTGCTTTTTGTAAATAAATTTCAAGTAAACCTGTATAGTAATCCATTATTTCATTGATGAAATTGTTTGCTAACTCATAGGCTTGCATTACTTGTATTTTAACGTGGTTGTTGTCAATCTTTTTATACCAAACATTGTTCTGATTCATAAATGATATTGCTTCATTTAGTTTTGCTTGGAATTTATCTAGCTTTTTTTTGATTTGCTCTTCAGTTTGGTTTACAGCTGTGATTGTAGATATCATTATTTTTGTTTGATGGTTGGCAGCATCAATAAGTTTCTGCTGGTTGTTATTTAATGTATCTATGTCTCTGTATACTTCGTCATTAACTCCAAACACCGATGTTAAGAGTTGACCTAATACACCTCTTTTCTTCCTATTATTTCTTATTTCTGTTAGGTATCCTTTTGTTGTCTTAAACTTTGTTTTTTCTTCGTTTAAATGGTGATAAAATTCGTTGCAATGCGTTTCGTACATGATTTTTTGCGTATTTATGCAAAATTGTTGGAATTGTGACGTTATTTTTTCAATCTTTCCTTGGTCTAGTTCTAAACTTTCTCTCTCGTAGTCTGTTTCAATTCTAAACATTCCTCGATTGATAGTTGCAGTTCCTATTTTTTCCACATACAATCCTGGATCTATATTTTTTAATGTGTATGTAGGCGTACTTGATACGGTGCCAATTAATAAGACAAGTATTGTTTGTAATAGTAAATCCTTTATCCATTTTTTCGGTGATCGTATACCTCTTCTGTTTGTGGTAGCTGTTGATATGTTACATTGTGTAGCCGTTTGTATGTCTTTACTCGTTGTACCAATTTCTTTGTTTTCGTTTACAGGGAGCGGGATCAATGTATGAATTGATCTCTTCTGTTCAGCTCCTGTTGATTTTTTAATTGTTACCACTCTAACTACCCCATCATTTCCCGGGTGGACTTCTGTGATTTTTGCCAACGGCCATTTACTTGGTTTTACATTGTCATCTTTTACTAGTATTACAGTTCCAATTTTAGCATTTTCATGTGCTTGTTTCCACTTGTATCTTTGCTGAAGTTGATGTAGATAGTCTTTTGTCCAACTGTTCCAAAAATCTTTTTTCATCTTTTGTATCTGTTTCCATCTATTCATTAAGTCAGTATTAATGTTTTCCATCGGATCTGGTGTTCCTACTGCTTCTCGGCCAATAAGAAAATGACTTGGAGTTAGTATAGTGTTGTCATTAACATCTTCGGTTTGCGCACACAATGGTCTTGAATTCAAACACGCTTCAATTTGGTGTAGTAAGGTGGTCATTTCCTCGTATGTTAGAGTCGTATCTCCGATTACTCGTCGTAAATGATGTTTCACTGACTTTACGCCAGCTTCCCAAATGCCACCGAAATGTGGAGATGACGGAGGAATAAAATGCCACTCAGTTCCTATGTTTGTTATTGCGCTTTGGAATTGCGGCGATTGCGTGATTTGTAATATTTCTTGATGTAAGAAGTTGGCTGCACCTACGAAATTTGTTGCATTGTCACTATACATGTGTGACACATGACCTCTACGTGCCATGAATCTGCGTAGCGCAGCGATAAATGTTTCTGTTGTCAAATCTCCCACCAATTCTAGGTGTATTGCTTTTGTTGCTAGGCATACAAAGACAGCAATGTATGACTTGTAAGACTTGTGACCTCTTCCTTTCATAGTTCTGGTTTGTATTGGACCTGCATAATCCACTCCAGTATGACTGAATGGATATGATTCCGTCACTCGTACTTTTGGTAGGATTCCCATTTTTTGCGAGTTTGTGTCTGCTTTGTATCGTATGCACTTCACACATTTGTTAATAACGCTCTTCACTTTTCTTTTTCCATTAATGATCCAGTATGTTTGTCGTAAATATGCTAATGTTAATTTGTTGCCTCCATGCAACGTTTTTAAATGTGCGTCTTGTATAATTAGTGACGTTACATGATGGTTGTATGGTAACAGTATTGGATGTTTCTGGTGGTAAGGCAATCCAGAGTTTTGTAACCTGCCTCCAACTCTTAGTAATCCATCCTCGTCTATAAATGGATCTAAAGTGGATAGCTTTTTATTTTTCTTCATAGGCTGTCCTCTTTGTATAGTTTTCAATTCTTCTTCGAAGTCCTGTTGTTGTATTTTCAGAATTATTCGTTTTGTTACCTTTTTTAATTCAACGCAAGAAATTGGTTTATTTATTGTTTGCTTGTTTGCAAATCTATAGCAGTAAGATAACACCCTTAACATTTTATTTAAACTGGAAAATCTATTCCAGAGATCGTTCTTTTCTATCTCAGTTGTAACACTTGTAACTGTGTGACACTTTTTGATTTCCTCAGTCGGCTGTGGCATACGTCTCGTGGTGGGTATCTGATCGGTTTTTAACCATAGTGGACCATTCCACCATAAGGAATAGTTAACAAGTTTTTCCGGCTCAAGGCCTCTTGAAATGATATCAGCTGGGTTATCAGCAGATATTACATGGTTCCACTCTGCGTTCGGTACAAGTTGTCTAATTTGTGATACCCGATTAGCTACGAAAGTTTGCCAGCGTCCAGGCTCTCCTCTTATCCAGCCTAAGGTGATCATGGAATCCGTCCAACAAGATATCGTGATATTCTTACAATTGAACGCTTCTTTAACTTTTTCGATCAAACTGGCTAGTAGGAGTGCTGCACATAACTCGAGACGAGGTAGAGTAGTCTTTTGTTTCTTCGGTGCCACTTTTGATTTTGCTTGTAATAATGTAATGTAGTAGTTGTTATTGATTTTTACACGGCTATATACGACCGCTCCGTAAGCTTTCTCGGACGCGTCGCTGAAACCATATAGTTCATTCTCTGTGCTATCAGTTATGTGACACCACCGCGGAATTTTTATTTTTTCTATACTTTTAAGGTGTTTTTGTACTTCAATCCATTTTTTCTGGAGTATGTTATCAACAGGTTGATCCCATCCTATCTCGTTAGTCCACAGTTCTTGTATAAGCAGCTTCAATTTAATTATAATTGGTGCTAACCAACCCAGGGGATCGAATATTTTCGCTACTTCTGACATAATCCATCTTTTTGTTGGTTTTTCTTTTTCCATTATAGTTATTTGAAAATAAAAACTGTCTTCCCGTGGTGACCATGAAATGCCTAATGACTTCCTGGACTCGTCTAATGGTAGCTTGAGTAGTTGATCGTCTTTGTCTTCCGCAGGTATATTTTCGAGGAGCTCTGAACTGTTTGACGACCATTTTCTAAGTTTAAAGCCACCCTTGTTTAACATGGATATTAGCTGACTTTGAAGTTCTTTAGCTGTGCTTTCCTGGGAATCTCCAGACAAAATATCATCCACGTAGAAATCTTGTAATGTAGCTTGACTCGCCATTGGGTAATTATCTTTTTCGTCTATGGCAAGTTGTTGTAGTGTTCGTACCGCAAGATAAGGTGCGCTAGTTGTACCGTATGTAACTGTTGTAAGTTCATATTCACTAATTGCTTGTTTGGGAGAAAGTCTCCATAATATTCTTTGATGTGCGAAGTCTAAATCATTAATTTTTATGAACCTGTACATTTTCATAATATCCGCCATGAAGGCAAACTTATGTTTTCGCCATCGTAGCAGTATAGTGGATAAATCTTGTTGTAGTCGTGGACCTTTATACATATTGTCGTTAAGGCTTATTTTTGTGCTGCTTTTGCTGCTCGCATCAAAAACCACGCGTAACTTTGTAGTAAGTGAGTCTTCCTTAATTACTGCCTGATGTGGTATGTAGTATTTTCCTAAGTTGTAGTTTTTTGTATCTACTTTTCTCATATGACCCATACGTAAATATTCGTTCATAAATTCAATGTATTGGTGTCGTAAATTTTCATTTTTTGCGAACTGTCGTTCTAGTTGTAAGAGGCGAGCAGCGGCCTTTTTGCGCGATTCGCCGTTTATGTTTAAGTTTAAGTTTGTATCCTTAAACGGAAGTCGTACCGTGTATGTTCCATCTAGGTTTCTTATCGTTGTTTCTTTATAGTAGTTTTCACAGGCCTGGTCGTCCTGTGTGAGTTTGTAGTTTTGTGGAATTTCTTCTAATTCCCAAAATTTCGTAAGTTGTCGTACCTCTTCAGTGCAAGCCACCATACTCAGTATTTTGGCTCCACTATTCGTGTCATCGGGATAAAATCCGGATAAAATCCACCCTAACTGTGTGTTTTGAGCGATAATTCCGTCCCGTAGTCTTTCGAAACCCTGTAGTAGTATTTTGCTATGGTCTTGGGCACCTAATATTATATCAATTGGTCCCTTTTTATAATAAGTTGGGTCAGCTATCAGCGCATTATCCAAGATTTTTTCTTGTAATTGTTTTAAGTCATGCCTTGGTAATGAACTTGTTAGTTTTGGTAGTATTATTAGCGTTACTGGCAGTTTATAATCGCTAGAGTACCTTGGTTGTAAAGTAATGTTGATTGTATGGTTTGATGTTTTTGGTTTTTCATCTCCGATTCCTTTTATTTCGGCTCGGATTTTTTGACGTGGGTAAGCCAGCAGTTGTGCCACTTCTTCAGTGCAAAATGAAGCTTCTGATCCTTGATCACATAACACTCTCAACAACTGCGGCATCCCGTCATAAGAGGTAGTTTTTACTATAGCGGTAGCGAGTAAAGTTGTATTTTTAGTGTTGGTATTTGTTGCCGATAAATTCGACGTTGTTATATTTTGAGGCTTCTCTATTCCTACATTTTTTGTTGTGTATTTTTTGGCGTTATTACTATTTTGAAACGGTTTAGATTGGTGTAATAATGTGTTGTGCCCCTTATGTTGACAAATATCGCATTGTTTGTAAACTGCACTCACACACTGTTTCCGATCATCGTGATTTAAGCAACGCTTGCACATTCTTTTTTCCGTGACGGCTTTGTATCGGTCGCTGACGCATAACTCTTTGAAACTAGGGCAAGAATGAATACTATGATCCATACTTTGACAATGCCAACAGCGTTTATATTTTTCCGATGTTTGTTTATTACGTGATTGTTGACCATTAGTATGTGATAACGACCCGTCAAATGACTTAAGACAACTGAAACGGTTTTCCATGAATTTCATCATCTCGTCGAAGGATTGTAATTTATTCCTGTTTTGTAATTGGTCTTCATACTTGGTATTTGTTTCCTCGTCCCATTTTCTACTGACTATTCTTATCAATAGAGGGCCCCAAGATGGTGTATTTATGCCTTGATTTTTCAGTGCCTCAAGACATTCATTTATAGTGTCGTGCATGTCTCGTAATTGTACCGCGTTTGCTCGTTGCATTTTAGGTAAATCTAATAATTTGTCAATAAACTTAGTAGCAATCATGCGCTCGTCTTCATATCTCTGCATAAGCAATTTCCAAGCTGTTTCGTAATTTATTTCGCTAATTGTTAAGTGACGTATTAATCTTGCTGCGTCGCCTTTTACGTGTGTTTTAAGATACTGCATTTTCTCTGTAGAAGAAATTGAGTTATCTTCGTGAATTATTTTTCTAAATAAATCTTGGAATGTGTACCAAGAGTCATAGTTCCCCGCAAATATGGGAATATTTATTCGTGGAAGTTTTACTGACGATTTTGTCGACATAGCTTTTTCACCCGAGTTTTGGATTATTCTTGCTTCTAACAAATTTATGATAATGTCATAATCTGTCTGTGTATTCTCGAAGCAATTATCCTTGAAATAGCTATTGTCCAGTGTGCTTTCAGCCATCAGTAATTCGATGTGCGTCTCTTCAATTTCCAGCCATTGTTTTTGTAAGGTTTGTAATAGTGTCTGTAAATGCCATATTGGCTTATCCTGAGTAATGGATTCCTTAGCCTGAGATATTTTCTTGGATATCTGTGACATTCGGAACAGTTGTATAAACAGTTTTGGGCTACTGACAACCCCCTTGTCTTCATCTTCATCTAGAAGTCGTGGTTCATAAATACTTTGTACGTGTTGTAGTCTTTCCTCACATTTTCTGAGGTAGTTGATTCCTTCGTCGTAACATTTCTTAATGTTACCAAAGTAGTTTGTAGTAATGTACTTATGAGTTGACAAGATCTCTTGATCTTGTAGTTTCAAGTGGTTTTCTTGAACTCGCTGGAAAACCTGGTCTAATATTTTCTCCCGTTCGTTGAGGTATTTTTCCGTTTTCCTTGTGGGCGAGTCCTTTTTCAGGTTTGAGACTATCCTTTTGATCTCACTGTAATCCGCTTCCTGGCTCCTGATTAGTTCGTTAACTTCCTGTATCTCCATAGTGCTCTTCTTTCCCACTTCTCTAACGGCCCTATCTACCTAACTCAATAGTCAAGTCTGTCAAAGTCAATTCCTACAGTAATAAGGGGACCGCGTGATTGAAAGAAATTTCAAATGCTCGAAGGACCAAAATGTCTAACCACTCCAAACAGATGTCACGTGAGGTCGCAATACTGTTGAGGGTGCGTTAGTACATGTAGGGATATGATACGTCACGCGCCTACTGAACCTATAAGCCTAACAGTCCCTACGACTATAATCCCTATAAGCCCTACAGCCCTAACCTACCATATACCTAGTAGTGATATATAAATATATAAATTTGTTCAGGATGTCTGCACCATGCGACCTAAGGTTACAGACGGATAGTAGACAGGATGTCCAGGTTCGGGAAGGATAAACTCACTGCCAGCTCGCAGACTCACGAGACTGATCAGAGATGGCTAAAGGTGTCTTGGCCACAGTGAGGGGTAATGAGACAAGAATATAAAATTCAAATCTGGTTTATTTTACAAGATTTACAGCTTATATACTAATTTAACTTAATACACACTATTATACAAAGTTGTATGTGTTTCATGCGTGTAAGATGCAACTCAGTCATTATTTTAACTAGGCCGCTCGTGTAGTCGTCGCCGGGCCAAGTGCTGATTCGATGTTCAAAGGTTAACATTGAACAATGGTTGTCACCCATCAATATACTGACCGCAGAAAGAACAGCTTCACCTTGTAGATCGATCAATTCTTACAGCTATTGTCATGTAGCCACGAGCCACTCGAAACTTTGATGTCCGCAAACGATGCGTCCTCGGACTGCTGTTTGTAATGCTATGGTTGGAGATAAACATCATTATTAGTTTATTAAGCACATGGGCTCGGTTTTTAAGGATTATTTGCGGTTGAAACCGCATTATGATTGAAAACTTAATATTTTAAAGTAATTTTTTAGAACAGTGGCAACATTTTCGGGTTTGCAACTTATCAACTACGGTTTTTTAGTCACATCATGGTATCTTTCATGTGATTTGAATTATCAGGGTCCTAGATAAAACTACCGAAATTCGTGGGTTACACTTCTAAAAAGTTACCCCCGAAAATCACCTTTCCACTTTCTTTAAGTCGTTCTGCCAGTAGGTACAAATAGTAATATATTGATTTTACTTATGTATATTATTATTTCTGACATTACAATATACGGTACCTACGGTAGGTTCAATATGAGACTTAGCTCAAAACTGAATTCCATGTCAGTATTCTTCTGCATGTCCGGCCAATTCACCTCAATCACGTTTTCTACCAGATTCACTTACAACTTCCAACCCAATCTCAGCCTGACCACTCTTTTATTATGTACCCTCAAACTTCCTAGCGTGTCCAGAACACATCTGCCAAGACTTAGTAACTCAATCAGAGTTCGCGTGACCTTTGCACTTACCGCACGGATTCAACGCTGGCTGGTTCGAGGGTCATCCCTCGTTTAACGTGCGGGTGTTTTAGTCATGGTTCACGGATTTGTTTTTTGTTTTGAAGATTAGGTGGGGGTACTGATGTTGTAGGTAAATCTAGTTTGCTTGAATTGTCGGGTAAAAGTATTGGGTACTGACTAAATAATCTTGTTGACGGGTAGATAATGCCTTGTTGCTTTAAGTTCACTTATGCACTACTATTGTTCAGAAGGCTTAAATAAATATCCATTTGAAAACATGCGAATGCCAAACTGGTTTAGAGCTTAAAAGCGATTTGCTGAATTGCGTTGTAAAGGCTACTATCGGAAGTCCTTTCAAAAATGCTAGGGGTAATTGGCAATGTTTTCCACCTTTTATAGTCACTGCTAGGTTCAAAGACCTTTTGTGTCTAACTCTAAATGACCCTGTGTTTGCTGAATTGCGTTGTAAAGGCTACTATCGGAAGTCCTTTCAAAAATGCTAGGGGTAATTGGCAATGTTTTCCACCTTTTATAGTCACTGCTAGGTTCAAAGACCTTTTGTGTCTAACTCTAAATGACCCTGTGTTTGCCCTTGCCAGCAAGTCTACCACAATTTCAGTACTTGTTTTCAGAATAGTTTTAACATTGTATTTTCTTTGTCAACAGGATGCTTTCGGGGAAGGAGGTTGGCCGCTAGAATTTAGAGCAGCTGTCGCCAGACTCTTGTCACAGCATGCTCCAAATGATAAGGAGGCACCGAGGACCACTATCTTACGTTAGTATTATTTAGTAAAATCTGTGGTAAAACACCCATTGGGTTGAAAGCAACTGCATAGTCTTGAGATGAAACTAGCTTGTTCTGTGTTGTGTATCTGTCAGAGAGTAAGGGGCAGTTTGGAAACTGGCGTCTTGCCAACAACTTCGCCCGCCCTATATTCCCTATTCCGTTAAATATCGAAGAGTTCGGACTTATTCCTTGACTACAACATAAAGGGAACTATACAGTTTTAGCTTTCTATATCCAAAGTTTGTACTGGGCGTTGATGAGTCAGTCATTGAATAAGTCAGGACTTTTTTTTATCATAAATGTAGGTATCGATTGATATAATTTGCTTAATTAATAAAGTTTTGTGTTTCTCCTTAGGTCTCAGCAACCAGCGCCTGGACCAGACCCTCTCAGAAACTATGGTGTTGGATCTGATCGTTCTTGTTGGATTCGTGGTTGTCAATAATCCACAACTACAGGTAAGTCCTCCTTTGTTCAATATTTATGTACGTCAACCAGGTATTTCGGCATATAAACAAAAAAAAGGTTTTGTTTATATCACTTTTTCCAGTACCAAACTCCGTTACATTTTTTAATGTTGCTCTTTTAAAAGAGTAGATAAATGCCGGAGTTGATTTGTTAAAGGACTATCATAATATTAAGGTTGCACTAGTCGATCATTCTTCCATACAAACGTAGTCTTGCGATTCTTCCACTGTTTGACGATATACGTTATATATGTGTAA
Source organism: Orthosia cruda (assembly GCA_964057195.1). Classification (NCBI taxonomy): domain Eukaryota; kingdom Metazoa; phylum Arthropoda; class Insecta; order Lepidoptera; family Noctuidae; genus Orthosia; species Orthosia cruda. The sequence continues at coordinate 18,946,409 of OZ059833.1, read as the reverse complement.
TTTCTAATTTTGGTGTACAATAAAGTATATTCTATTCTATTCTACATTCAAAATAAAAAATGATATCAATTTGTCTCATCATTATCTAGCCCTGTATGGAAACAAAAAAGTCAAAAATATAATTATATTAAAGTTATGAGCGTCGAAAGTTCCATATTTCAACACTAATTTTAACGCATCTTTGGGCGGTAATAAATACCATAAGGAGAAGGAAAATTGCAAAACAGCCACTATAAAGGGATAGATTAATAGTTCAACAATGCAAATAATTTTATTTTAAAAATATACATTTAGTCGTTTTTCATGGTATCCCTGTTGTGTGTGTGGTCTCCCAAAGGTCTGTTTATAAAATTTCGCGCGCTCGTTTTCATCCTAAATCATCATCCATGCAATAGTGCTAATTCGTACGCGAACTATCTTCTTACTGCTTATCACAGCTTCTATCAATTTCACACGTGTTGTTGGATGAGATAGCATGCATTTTAACCCCGTGAACAAAATAGTTCGTGCCGTCGACTAGGGCAACCTTAAGATATGATACATCTTATTAAAGCTCATGTATCGTATTCCAAAATCTAAAATAATGTTTATCTACACTCATAACGTAATGTTCCAAATATAAATTAAAAAATATGGTATGAACACGTACTTTATATTCGTGGATAAGTAAAATTAAAAAAAAAAACTATAACAGTGCTAAATTTTCCTTCGATTTTCAAACAACTGCATGATACAATAACTTTTTAATTTTTATAGCATACTTTTACTTTTTAATTTATTGGCGCTTATGGACTCATTGACTTAGTGTAGAAAATTTGTGTTTTTGTCTATGGATGCGCGCGCTGCACAGTCATGCACAATAAGAATTTAAGTTGCCCGCCATACCACATATGTTTGCCGTTTCCACTTTTGTTTTATTTCAACTGTATGAGTGAAGAAGACACACGCGTATAAACCTACGCTCGTGTTTTAATAACCTCTATTATATGACCATTGCATAATCTACTATTATTAGCAGTATAAAATACTTAATTAAGAATGACTACCTATATATACACTTAAATAAAAATAAAAATACGAACGCGAATAAAAGGGCAGGGGTAGCTGTAGGGCATATTCCAAAGTTGAATTTTTTACTCAGTTTTGTATGAAATTATTGATCAATAATTTGCTAAGTAAGTAGTTAATTTACACAAAAATTCCCGAAGTATGAAACGAAGGTCGAACGTGAATGTAAATATCGAAGCACGCGTGTTCTAAGGTTTTTTACCAACCCCCAGGAGAAAAAAAGCATTAGTTTATAAAACGATAAAAACTACTACATTATCTTTTCTAATAATACTAATAGACTTGACCTCTACCATCAAGATATTGTAACGTCTTAGGAACTCCGTCCGTTTTATTCTTCGGTTCCCATGCGGGCGACACCTGCGTTTACACGTGTTTCTGCCCCATCGGTTAACGTATTAACTTACTATTAGCATGTTGACATGGTCAACTTAATTGATTCCTTGGACTTACCTTTATTGTTTTATGGTGTAAAGTAGTTAAGATGTTATCAGTGATTAAATATTTGGGTGAGAAATATTGAGGACGAAAGAGCACTAACATATTTTAAAAGTTAATAGAGTCGACGTGTTTGAGAAATGATTAATTTGAAATGGGGTTTGTGTTGTGTCTAATATTTTATTTATTTAGACTTCATGCACAAAAGTTACAAAGGCGGACTTAAAGCCTTAGGCATTCTCTAACAGTCAACCAAGGGTGATAAAGAGATAACATTTTTAGTAGATACTTTTCGTTTTTAAAAATTCTTAGATTGGGATGGCTGGATAAATTTTCCTTTTAAATACCAACATATCTCAAGTAAGTTATATTTACGTGGATGTATTCCAATGTGTGTGAAATCAGCTTAGTACCTTTTTTGTCCTTAAAATAACCACACAAATTAAATTCGCCCATCTAGCCAAAACCTTAGACACTATCACTCACCAAAATTTACCCAAACTGTCTTTCTAAACACATAATTAACGTACTCAGCTCCTTTTAAATTATTCCTCGGGCTTATAACAGCACTTTCACTACGTTTTACCGCTTCCAAGTTCTCACGGACACAGGTGTCCGAGTTAAAGCGGACGGGCTTGCTCAAGGAAGTGTACTAGGACCATTATTGAAATTTATGCGAGGGCTGTTTTTTTAGTTGAGGATAATTGATCTTATGAGTTTTGGTAAAGAACAAAGTTAGTTGTAGTTAGAAAATTAGACGTAGGTTTTAAGCAAAAGTTGGCCTTTAGGTTACAACTAAGTTTAAGCAAGAAAATCATTGTGCGCTTTTTAGTAAGACTTCATTCATCTGAAGTGTGAAAACAAAACCAAGTAAGTTCATCATTTCATGTTTCTTGACAACAACAGCGCAAGGTAATTTGGTAGATGCCAGCATAATTTTGAGTTCAATTTAACAAATTATCTTTTGCATCATCATCATTAGACTTTTAATGTTCCCACTGTCGGGACTCTCTGTGAGAGAGAGAATGGGCCTTAATTCACCACGCGCCCCAGTGCGGGTTGGTGGATGTCACATGTCTCCGAATTTTTGGTTCTAGAACATTTTTCCTTTTTTTTTTTTTTAGTTTCCCCACGATGTTTTCCTTCACCCTTTTAGAGCAGTGGTAAGTAAATAATTTACACAAAGTAAAGCGCCAGCCTGGGTCCAAACCCATGCCCCACGAAATGTAAGTCGGGGCTGTACCACTGGGCCACCACTGCTCTGCCATATTTTGCAAAAAGAAAACCTATGCGTATTTAGTTAAAACTTTAGACAGTTTTAACTAAATACGCATAGGTTAATCTCGTAACCGCACAAAATATTCTAAGTTTTTGATAAGTCAACATAAAACTATTTCTTATTACAAGACCATCCCTACAAGCCTAAAATAATAAAGCCGGCTCACCCAATAAGCTTCGTTCATAAATTAAAAATTAGGAAGGTCTCAGGTGCTAGCTCGGGTCTCATTTGTTGTAGCAAGTGCCCTCCGTCCATTACCAACAATTTATATTGTTGTCGCCGCTACACTGAATTGTTGATGTTTTACGTTGTCCATTATTGACTTAATGGTTTTTTGTCTAATGTAGGGTAGGTACTTAGGTAATTTCTAGTGATGTGTTATTTGAATGTAGAATCAAATTCAATTCATAAAAAACTCAAGTCTTCATTTAACCCTAACGATAATTTTTTTACAAAGTTTATTTTACTCAAAAATGTGGGTTGTTATTGTCAAGAACGTATGCTTATTGTAAATGATTTGCCTATCTCTATATTATAAAGAGGAAAGATTTGTGTTTTGTATGTTTGTAACGAATAAACTCAAAAACTACTTGTCCGATTTTAACCATTTCTCACAAATAGAAAGCTAATTATCGGGAAGTAACGTAGGCGATAAATTATTTTCAAAAAAATTGTAACAAACTTAAGAAAATTGCAATAATGTAAGCCAAAGTAGCAAAATAATAAAGCTATTGACGAAACATAAAAATTATGTACTACATGATTATAGTACTCATTATTACCTACAAAAAAGTCCCCGAGAGAATATATCTAACTATCATAGTTAAGTCAAAATAGCAACTTTTGTATTTTTAAATTTAATTAGATCGCCAGTAGAAACGAAAGTTGGTTACATTCGTATCGTAGTATTAATTCTTATTCAAATAAATAGTTTAACAAAAAAGGTGGGGTAGGTATGTACCTACCCCACCTTAGGTATGTACCTATGTAGGGTACGGTAAGTAGGTAGGGTAGTGAAGGTAGGTAGGGCAGGGTAGGTAGGTAGCCAGTCGACGGGAGCGAAGCCGCGGGGGACATCTAGTATCTTACATTTGTCTAGATATTGCATTGTCTACACAATCACAGCAGTATTGCCCGATATCAGATATTTGAAACATTCTTTTTCTTTCGTTAGGAAACTATTTGCGACGGCTGGGGCGTGATCAAGACGCTCTGCACTCTACCTGCCAACTGGCTCGTGTCGAAGACTCACAGCCATTGTCTACTACCAACATTGGTGGCGCTAGCTGAATCTCCAAGCGCGGCCGCCGCTATTGCAACTGAACTTAGCATGACAGTGAGTATTTCTTTGTTTTCTTCCCAATTGTCCATAGGGCAACATGGCCCTCCTTTGATGCCTTTGTGAGTTATATTGTTGTTTTAAAACTTAAAAGAAGATTCAACAGGAATTATGTGTCTTTGTATTGCACCTAATTTTAAGACTCGATTTGTGTGTGTTCAAAAACAAATTTATAAGATCCCAAAGCTAACTTATAATATACCTAAAATGCCATGTCTGGACGAAAAAGCCCTGTCTCTGCGCGCAAAACTGTGTGCAGTATATATTTTTTCTGAACTGTTCCTAGCCTTCCTATCTGTAGTTTTACCAGCACCAGATCAAAGTTGCATCATCTGTCAACTCTATTTACCCCAACTTTAACAAAATTAAGAACTTACCAACAAAGTCTTAAATAATTCCTGTAAAACATTGTAGCAGGCACTCGCTAGTAATAGCTATATAACAGCCAGAATCCAATTTGTACGACTGAATATTTGATGAAATTACACTTGTTCCGCAACTTGGACACAGCTGCACTTCCTACTTTATCAACTGAAATAACTTGTAGTGGGAAGGAAGATACAGAAGGGCCAGAACGGAAAGAAGACGCTTTAATTGTCACTGCTAAAGATCAATGAATTACCTGAACTGGTAAAATGCTGGTACCGTCACTGCCGCTTGCTATGGCATAAGGAGACTTCTACCTAGTTGTTAAACCCAGAAATAAAAGTGTTGCGATACATTTACAAGCGCAGTCCCTTAGCATGCGCTATCACTCATGCCTGTCCTTCAGCTTCCCTATTTCATAAACCAGGGACAAAGTAATTCCTCTGCAACTGTTCCTTACCACTAAATTGAAATATAATTTCAATATGTCAATATGAATTTTGATAATGATGAATCATCGTATTCGTCATCATTATCAAAATCCTCTTTTTTACACCAATCACTCAATATTCTATTCAGTGCCTTGCTATATGCATGTAATGGACCTTCTGCATATATCTGTTTATCGTGTATATAGTTGAAACAGGTGTCAACAGCTTTACGAGTTTTCCCTAATATACCGTTTTATGTTAATATTTCATTGATGATGACAATCATTGTGTCGTTAACTTATTCCTCCAACGGTTTCGCTTTGACGGCATCTTTCAGTTTGTTAACTCATTGTCGCATAAAGACGAACTTTAATTATAACTCAATGTTGCATTTATCAGCATTTTGTTATTGGTTTTGTTTACGAAATAATGAATATAGTCTATTGGAAGGTATATTAAAATTATGCCATCAGGTGTATCTGTAAATTTGACAACAAGAATGTTGCTAATTATGTTTTAACTATGTATACGATATAGGAAGATTATTTTGCAGCAAATTTTATGCAGATATTAATATGTAATGACAAGCAGGCAAATTAACTTGTAAAAAGCGGCTTGTCAGCCGCAGTTTTGAAAAACTGCGATATTTCGAAAGAAAATTGATTATTCTTGAATATGTTTATATCCAATTTCCATTGTAATCTAGCATCTAGTCAGAAATTATACCGCCAGTTAGTATAGGACGAATTTAGGATAGTGAAAATAAAACAATAAAATGTCATGCACAACACTATTCATCAAATCTAACAAAGATTTCGATATGAATTCTGTGACAGATTGAAGCCGAAAGATCATTTTATTAAACAAAAATTAAGACAAGTAAAAATCTTACTGCAACAGAATATGAATTCAATGTATGTATTTTTTTTTCCAACAGATGCTAGACGAATACATGCGGAGCCCGGATGCTCAAAAAGTGAAACTAGTACAAGTAATCAAACAAGGACGCGCAAAGAAAGGTAAGAATAACAAAGACAAGTAGACTGAAACGAGATTGATATTATTGTTTAGGTCGAGCACATTCAGAAGAGACACACATTGACAAGACAACTCAACCAAATATTGACAACAATCATGTAAGATTTAAAGAAAATTTGACAACACTTATAAGGCTAGCGTATAATGAAACATTTTGTATGAACCAAAGAGCACAGAACGTGGAGACACCATTGCTAATATAAAATTCGCGCAGTTGTACTGAGCACACTTTTCAGTTGCCATAGCCAGTCAGAATTGTCGCAGCCCGTCAATAACTTGTGACGTTACTTCTGAATAGAAAGTGAACCAAGGTGTGACGTCATGCGAAATTTCAACGCACTGTATCGTCGTCATTTATTGTTTTCGTGTCAAAAAAAAGTAATTCGTGTCCAATATATTTTAGTAATCTTTCTGACGGACTAAATAGATTAAACTAAATAGACTATTGATCTGTATGTAAAGCTTTGACAATTCCATCTCTAGCAGTTACCGCCTAAGCTTCTCGGTGCTCTGTGATTTGAACCATCGTCCATTCCACACTACAGGCTGGTCCTTTGGGCTTTTTGTATAGGAATGTGATATGCTGCGTTCCGATGCGGTAAATGCGCTAGTCTTAATGTGGCTGATCCATTGATAATTATAATCTTAGTTTCAACATGTATAAAGGTGCACCAAAATTGAGGTTGATCAAAGTTGGCTAGTCCATATTGATCGCCTCAAAATACAACTTGACAGATATAAAGTAATATGCAATATCGACGATCGAATAAAATCATTCGATGGTCAAAGCAAAATCAAAGTATTTATATCAATCAAATCATTTAAAACAGTCATATGACTCGGTCAGTCAGAAAGACTAACTATTGACCGATAGAACGACCATCGATCGTTAAGCATGTTTGAAAACATCATTTGAAACAATAATCAAATAAAAGCAGTCGATAGTAATTTCAAAACCCGATTACCATGTACCACACAAGATTGGAACAGTTGATCGTATGGATCGAAAAGTTGCACCTTTATACAACGCAGATTGTGTAGATTGTACATGGATTTAAATGAACGTGGCGAAATAGGGAGCTAACGTGGATTGTATTGAATTTGGTGAATTTTAACATATATCTTGACAAGCAGTGCCAATATCCACGGTCATTTAGAACCTTGTCGGACTGTACTGAATTGATTAAGATTTCCACCTACTAAAACGTATCATGCTATGGTCGTTACTGTATCAGCACAAGCAAAAACATTTCTTAGTGTACGAGTTCGCATGAAACGCCGTCTAACAAACCTTTTCGTCATCGACCAATATGTAAAAATGGCATAATTGACAATGAACTAAATCACATCTAAAATAATTTTCGAAATAAAGTCCAAGAGATGACTTTCTAAGGCTTGTGTTCGAGCTTAGTAACAATACAAGCCTGTAAGTGTCTTATTGCAGAGCGTTTGCCTCTTCTCATATAGAGTAAGCATTAACCACCACGCTGCCTCAACTCGGGTTGTTTCATTAAAAACTTGATATTAAAGAACAATGTATGCTCGAACATTTTGTTGCTCTATCTTCACTGGCTTACATGGTGCGGTGTAGTAGGTGGAGACCTTCATACGAAGGCCTAAGTTAGATTTAGATTTTTGATGTTGATGTTTATCTCATATATAACTATCTCATCAATCATATATAGAATGATGTAACGGTTTTGCTAATCAATAGAGATTTGATTTGATTATGATAAGAATGATATTTATAAAGAATAAAAAATATCATTTGTTAAGATTTTCTTTACGTATCTGATTCTGCATGGTTTTTAGTGTATTGCTGTTCATCTAATATATCGATGACAGTTGTAAAATAATTGATTCAATCGCAACTTATGGAGATATTTCTCCCATATATTATTTTTGCTTTTGGCATCATACTTAGTATATTAATGAATCTACCAAAATCAGCCTATAATGTTCCTAACACAGGGACACAGGCCCCCTCTCTGTGAGAGGGCGCGGGCTGCAAACTATTTCAATTGTTTCGATTTTAAGTCATTTTTAAATTGAATTATTGAAGTTTTATTTTGATGGTTATCATGTAATTTATCATCGTCATTCGCTTTTCATCCATTCAGGGTATTCGTACTCCCTAATGTGCCATTCATGTTTGTGCCAATTCTTGCTCATTCATCATTTTCTCATGAGTTCATTTGTTTATCGTCCCTAGTACTTCTATGCAGTAGGCTACTTTGTCAAAGTGGTGTATTTTAAATATCCGTTTTTTATATCTGTAAAGCCTATCTACCGAAACACTTCTTGCAATAACATTATCCAGTTGTTTAAAATAATTTAACAATAGTTTATGTTTTTATCCATTTGTTTTTTGTAGTTACATTCCTAAGTTTTCATTTCATTCCATTAATTTCTATGTCAGCGCACAAACTTTTGACTTACGCTCAAATTCCATTCATTATATTAAGTCTAAATTAAAATACATCATAACACAAACTAGTCAAATATTGTTATGCACAGTATTTAAGAGTATAACTCCATTGATTAGCATCACCAATCTTGTAGTAGCACAGTCGATAAGGGCGACCATCTTTTAATATAAAAATATTGTTAGTCTCGGATTTTACTAAAACAATATAGAAGCTATGAATATAAAATATGTGAAGAAGTGTAAGCGATCTTCTTGATGGCTCGACGTGGTTCCATTTATATCACACTGATAAGCGATTTGACTAAGCGAAATTAATAGTATGTTGACGCAAAGCGATGCAATTCAACCAATTTGCACTTGATTGCGCTCAAGACATAAAGCGGATGATGATACTACCTTCTTCTTCTTCCTAGAGTCGATGCTTTTTTCCATTCCATTTTCTTGATTTATATAAGCTCCCTAATATTCAGCCACTTCGACAACCCTAGCGCTGGCTTCGCAAGGATCTCTCATGGTGCAGGTGTTTTTTGCAAAATGAGATCATCGTTTGTGGTGTGGTTCCACAGTCGCATTGTGGCTCATCGGATTATGATTCTTCTCAGGTTATGTTTTAGAGCTAGAATTACATATCTTTACATATATTCATAGTATTGATGGTTCTATAGTGTTTCAGTAAAACCTTTAGAAGACCATTATATCTAGTAGTTGATATATTATATTGTACATTTTTTGATGTGAGTCTATTTATCTATTTTTCTATTGTTGTAGACTAGAACTAGACGGAAAGAAAATGTATTTCAACAAACTTTGTTACGCATTGGATTTTTTAAGCTGTGGTTTTAAAACGTGGACGTCGTTCATGGAAATATTTATCTTCTTTCTTCGTCTTAAATGCATTTAGTTTTTAAATTCATTATGGTTAGTGATGTTACTTAATTATACAAAAATATTGTGTTCTCATTCATGTTAATAAAACATTTTATGCTAGTCAATGTCTGGCTTTGCTCCAGTCTCTTTTATGCTTTAACATATATTATGAAAGTAGTTCATACATGACTGAGCTCTCTTAGTGAATCTTATTAGTTGATTTACAATTAATTATGTACGATCTATACGTTATTAATTATTTCTGTTAACTGTCGTTTCTTCTTGTACTAACAGAGTTCATTTACAAAAGAGCTGAATTTATTTTTCAAGGTGTGCAACCCAATGCTAGATTTAATCGTTGGTTTGTTATTTTTTATTTCTATGCAGAAGACTTTTAGTACGCCCACGATTTAAAACCTCATCTTTTACTAAACAAAATTATGCTCTGTACATTTCTTCATAGGGATGAGTTAAAAAAGAAATGTGTGTGCTAATAGAGTGCCTTGTGGGACACTCTTCTTGAATGTTTAAAAACAAGGTATTTTAACGATTCGGGTATTATATACGATTCGAATACTGTGATAAAGAAAGGGACGGAATTTATTCCTTCGAAAAAAAAAAGTTTTGTAAAATGGCTACGGTGAAAAGTTGATGTCAATGCTATTAAATGCTTATGTCAGTTCGACATCTAATGTTTTTTCTATTTTTCCGATTTTTATTTTTGTGATAAATTTCTTTTATTAACAGCCCGTTTGCAGGTCTTATGGTGGTTATAATATATACTCAACACTGACCATTGTAAGGAATTCGTGAGCTGTTTAACTTATAACCTTTCTTGATGTAATGAATGTAATATTTCACTCGTCTCTTGTGAGAACAGTATCTATTTAAATATTGGTGTAGAGTGCCATAATGGTACCGCCTTCGTCGAGTTTTTAATTGATAGATTCGATCGCATATATCCGAAATATTTCAAGTAAAAAACCGAGGCTAATATATCATTATGGTACGCATAGGTTTAAGACAATTTATCAATCCTTTACTGTACGTGTATTAGTGTATGTGTGTCTATATCTGTTACTAACACAAGAGACGGGACCTAGGTTTACGTATTCAGATCCAAATGCAGACGGGTGTGAAACTGTGATTTTATATATGTTTTTAATTTAATTATATCACTTGCAAATGTAATATATGATTTTTTGTACGTTTAGTTAGCTACACAAGTTTAGTCTAATTACTTTATCTGTGATTCCTTTTGTTTAGCGTAACTTTCGTGTAACTCAATGTGTACGTGGAAATAAATATTTGTGTAACAATGTATTCTTCATTTCTTTTATATTTTTACCCTATCCGCCTCCGCATCTCCTTTATCTCCTATGATACATATACCATTATAGCATTGCTATTTCGTAAACTTTAAAGAAAAATTGTCTATTTACTAATTTCTCTCATAAGCTAAGTGTTTTAAAAGGATCAAAGACTCCATCCTGTCAAATAGTTGATTGATTGCAAAACTCTTTATTTTTTAATGTTTTTGACAGCGATTTTTACAGTATTTTACTAAATTAATAACTATACTAAATTAGCATAAGTTCATAAACTAGCTTTAACGGTAACTCCTGAACCATGTTTCAGAGTAAAAATCTCTATCGAATCTTGTTTTCAGAGTAAACACAGTTCCTACGTCAAAATAAGCCACATATTTTTTAATCACTATTCACCGGAGAGGAGATACCACCAACTACGAAAAGACTAATTCAGAACCTACATCAATAACAATACCCAATAAAAATAAATAAATCTAAAAATAAACTCCATTTGAAGCAGACGCTATGAAACTTATTTTTAACTTCAATTTGTGAATGAGCTGCATTTGTTTTGATCGTAAATTGTTATATTATGTTCAAACCCTGAAAGCTTTTTATATTTATCCTGGCGAAGTATTTAGAGGTATATTCATTGGATACTTATGTCGTTACCATAAGGTTTAAACTGCTATGATTGATATGTTGTGTGCTCGACATATGCAGCAACTATACTTGTAGTATGTGGGTGATATATGTGAGCGATGAGTGATTGACTTATGGAGACAAAGTGCTGTATCCTTTTTTGGGTGGTCAGGATTTTAGAAGTTATGATGGGATGTTTTTTGAAAGTTTCCGATGGAAACTCTTACTTAAACATCCTGAATTTATGGATGATTTAGTAGACATCTTTGTCAAACATTGTTTATCGGATTGCTACAGTAATGTTCGTAAGTTCCATAATAACTTTTATTATAATAACTTTGAATATAACTCTAACTTGGCAAAACTCGGCAGTTTGTTATTAGTGTGAAGGGTTGATGCTAGTCCAATAAATATAGAATCGTGGAATCGTCGGGTGAAAAAATTCTACCAAAAACAGGCTTTTTCACGTGCTTCTTTAATTCAAACTGATTTTTCTGTCTTCAACTCACCTGAAATCTGAAAGTGTCTTTGTCAATTAATCTAAATATCCGTAATCTTATAAATAATATGTATTTACATTTTAGTTCAGTTGAATATCAGACAATTTGCCCTCAATTAATAACCACAAATCTGGGATAGATTCACAATCACTTCATTCTTCAGCCCCATTGATTTCTTACACTTTCCTCTTTACAAATCTGCATTAAGAAAAGAATTTCACCCCACATTACAGTATTATGCATACATGAGTAACCAACAATGAGGATATAGGAATCCAAATTGTTAGAAAAATGATGCAAGATCAATTGAATGGAAAAATACTTCCGATTGCGGAGGGCTGGGGATTTGTTCAGTGATTGTAGCCACTTTTAAGTATGATTATGCGAGATTTTTTGGGGGTCGAACAAAATTTATCACACGAGTATTTTTAGGGTCATCTGTCATCTGCCTAGTCTATTTTCAAATTGTATGAGAGTGTATTTCAGTTTCAATATAGATATTATCATCATAATCAGCCTTTTAATGTTCCCACTGCTGGGACACAGGCATCCTCTCTGTGATAGAGGTAATGGGCCTTAATACACCACGCGGGCCCAGTGCGGGTTGGTGAATGTCACATGTCTTCGAATTTTTGGTTCTAGGACATGTCGGTTTCCTCACGATGTTTTCCTTCACCGTTTTAAGGGCAGTGGTGATGAAATAATTACACAAAGTAAAGCGCCTGCCTGGGTTTGAACTTACGATCTACGACACGTTAGTCGGGCCCATTACGGCCACCGGGCCACCACTGTTCACATAGATTTAGGTACTATTTTTTATTCTTTCACTACCGTTCAAACCGGATTTTTTTATACCAATCGAAGAAGTTTTTCTGTTAGCATTATGCAGAACCAGATTAGAGGAAGACCAACCAATAAGTGTATTGTATGAAAGATGAAAGGGATGACAACGAGATAACGACTAATAGAGGAGTATAGGAGAATAGACGTGCTGAGCCGACCTCAATTAGGATAAGAAAATGATTCTATACATTCAGCAGCAGATTCAGAGTCTAGGCAAGTCCGGATAATGGCTATGCCCGATATAACCGGATCCTTCGGAGCATACAGGCTGGTTTGTTGTATTATTACGAGCTTTTATTTAGTTACACATGTCCTGGTGTCTGTGTAATCAAAAATTGCAAGTTAAATTTGTCTCACTTCCCGGTGTTCGATTGCGCTGAATTTTGCACACACGTTTGTATTTCGTGACTTGCAATTTTTTTTATTTTTTATAAACTATAGGCTAGCGTTTGACCACCATCTCGCCTGATGTTAAGCGATGATGTGGTCTACGGTGAAGCACGCTTGCCTAGAAGAAACCTATTCACTCTTGACTTAAAGACCCCTAGGTTGTAGCTATCAGGGAACAAAGACTCCGGAAGGGAATTCCACTCCTTAGCTGTGCGCACAATGAAAGTATTAGCAAAACGCTTTGAGCGTATGGGAGGGATGTCTACCATGTACCGATGGCGCATGGCCGTACGCCTTGTAGTCCGATGATGGAAAGGGCTAGGCGGAATCAAATTGTGCAGTTCCGTCGCACACTCCCCGAAATGTAACCGATAAAAGACCGACAGACTGGCGACTCGGCGTCGATGTTCGAGGCTCTGGAGCTTTGATGCGACCAGTGCAACGTTGCCAATAAGCCTTTTGGCCCGTCTGTCAATCGACTCAAGTGCATCAAGCTGGTATTTGGCAGATCCATCCCAGAGGTGAGAGCAGTACTCCATGCATGACTGAACTTGTGCTTTATACAAGTTGAGCAGCTGTTCAGGCGTGAAGTACCGTCTCACCTTTGCAAGAATCCCCAACATTTTTGCAGCTAACTGAGCTTTCGCCTCAATGTATGGAACGAAGTTGAGGGTAGATGTCACCGTAACACCAAGAAGTTCGAGGTGGTCCGTTAAGGGCACGGTTACACCACGGAAAGAAGGAGCCGGATGGAATTGGCTCTTTTTAGCGGAAAAAAGACACGCCTGGGTCTTAGCAGCATTGAAACTGACCAGATTGGCATCACCCCATTCGGAGACCGCCTTCAAGGACAGGTTCAAGCGTTCAACCATGGCCTCCCGGAGAGACCGAATCTGAGGCCCAGTAGCCCGTGCGCCGGACACGTATCTCTCAGCAACAGTGCTGTCGTCTGCGTACCCAAAGGTTCCGGGTTTTAGCAGATCATTAATGTGCAGCAAGAATAATGTTGCCGAGACCACTGACCCCTGAGGGACCGGCGTTGATATCTAACTGACCGGACGAGCAGCCGTCGATAACCACTCGGATGGATCGATCCCTCAGGAAGTCCGCAATCCAATCACACAGACCACTAGGCAGACCGAAGGAAGGAAGCTTACCAATGAGGCTTTCGTGCCAGACCCTGTCGAAAGCCTTCGAGATGTCGAGGGAGACGGCTAGCGCTTCCCCGTGGCTCTCGATGGCCTCACTCCAGATGTGAATGGCATACGCTAGAAGATCCCCAGTGGACCGATTTCGGCGGAAGCCGTATTGGCGGTCACTGAGGATGTCGTTCGCTTCTAGGTATGCCAGGAGCTTACCGTTGAGCACACGCTCCATACTCTTACAGAGGATGGACGTTATAGATATGGGTCTGTAGTTGGCCGGGTCAGCTCGACTGCCCTTCTTGGGCACGGGTTGAACATTGGCTTGCTTCCAAGCCTTCGGCACTTTTCCAGTCTCTATCGAAAGGCGATATAGGCGTGTCAAGATCGGAGACAATTCAGGTGCACAGGTTTTAAGGACAATTGCTGGTATCCCGTCGGGGCCACTCGCTTTGTTCACATCAAGGCTACGCAGCACCCTACGGACGTCCTTTTGATGGATGCGAATGTCCGACATACTCGTCACACATCCATCAGGAGATGGAGGAGGCTGCGCGCCATCAGAATTCAGATGCGAATATTCCGCAAAAAGGGAGGCAAACAAGTTTGCCTTCTCCTCAGCGGAGTGGGCCAGTGACCCGTCAGGTTTCAGCAGTGGTGGTAGTGAGGGGCGACAAAAGTTTGATTCGACCGACTTAGCCAGGGACTAAAACGCTTTGCTACCCGCTGGGTATGAAGCAAGTTTGCGCCCGATTCTGCTAATGTGGTCAAACCGTGCTCTTCGCATCACCTTTTTGCAGGACTTGGCAGCTGTGTTGAAGGCTCTCTTCTTCTGACTCACGTCATTTGCCTTGCGCGAGCGTCGACCCATGCTTGGTAGGCCTTGTGTTTAACCGCGTTGGCGTGGTTACACTCGGCTCCAAACCATGGCCGGTCGACGTTAGACATTGCTACGTCTGAGAATGGAATATAGTACACCATCCCCCGACGCAACACATCTGTCACAGCATCAGCGCACGACGATGGATCGTCCGAAGAGAAGCAAGTGGGCTGCCAAGGATAGCATGCGAAGAAAGATCGCATCCCATCCCAATCTGCTGACTTGTACCGCCATGCCCGCCGGGTGCCTTTTGGGCTGGGATCGGGCGGGGAGTAGACGGACACAGACTTCACCAGACAGTGGTCGGAACTACCCAAAGGTGAAGATATCGACACTGAGTAACGGTCTGGATCTGTTGTCAGCAGAAGGTCCAAGCAATTGGCTGTGTGCGAATCAACATCTGGCACCCTCATTGCCCCCTGGACCAGCTGGGTGAGATTTAGCGCTAGCGCAAGCTTGCGCGTCTCTCGTCCAGCATGATCAGTGCACTGGTATGGGAAGAGCCACTCCTGGTGGTGGGCATTAAAGTCCCCCAGTAGCACTAGTTGGGCGGAAGGGTACCGCTGCTGTGCCGTATCAGCCGCCTCACTGAGGTACTCTGTGAGCCTGGTTGTCTCCTGATCTCCGCTGTGCGAGCGGTAGACACAGGCATAGATAATCTTATCCAGACCTGTGTCCACCAGAGCCCACAGCACTGAGAACCTGGAGTCTTCAAGGTTACGGAGACGCCGATAGCAAGTGTCGTCTCGGGCATACATGCATACACCCGCGCGTGGTTTGGAATTGTGCTCCAGGGTAAACCCTGGGTAGGATAAGTACGACACGTCTGACGGACTTCCTATCTGCGTCTCCGTAAGGAAAAACAGTGCTGGCTTTTCAGTCTCCAGGTGATGGTGGACTGACGTGAGATTGGAGTGCAATATTAGTGAGGTGCACTTTGTGGGGGAGGGGGTGCAGCCGCTGTTTAACTCCAGTTTTCTTTTTACTTCTTGCCATTTTCGTTAGAGTGAAAGGAGAGGAGAAGGAAGTGAGATGAGGTTCCACGCTACTAACCTACAGACACGCACTGAAAGGACGCCATCATTGGGGCACTAGTCCGGAGACTGCGGGGACGCCCGAGCCCCCCCGGAGATGTCCATCGGGCCCTCGCATCTGGTCGCCAACCAGCACGATGGTGCATTCCGGGATTTTTCGACAGTTGGCGGGGCAGCCTTTCGTGTGCAAGTCGCTCCATCTGTATGAAAACAAAGCGTGCCACTTTTTCTCAAACAATTTAATAACAAATTTACTTACCAATGAAAGAAAACATTTCCAATGTCTCGGCCAACTTTTTCTGTACATTCTTTACGGCTCAATTTTACATAAAAGCATTTTTCTAGATTTCGGTGGATTTCCGGTGCCGATAATGTTCAATGAAAAGCTCAGATCACGATCATTGATTGTTTACTTACTTTACTCCGTTTTTTGGCATGCGAAATATATAGGTACAATCGCGTCCTCTAGTTAGATTTATATCTGTGATAAGGACCATAAGAACCTACCTATACCTTGGACCTTTCTAGTCTCTGCTCTTAAACCCAAGGACAAAGACATTCAAACTATATTTACCAACACAATTTTACCACAGATACATTCTCTCGCACAAGGCCACTTTTCTCGCGTAGCGGTAGGAGCTACCAAAATACATGGAGTGGTTCTCAGATATATTTATATTGTTAATGGGGCTTTTATTATTGTTTGTTTTCATTGGAAATGTTCTGCTGTTTATAGTGAGTGTGATGGATTTGAACGTGAAAATTTCGTGTGGGTAGGTCTTCTTGTCAGACACGTTCACACTTACCTATATTTAGGTTTCAAGATATTTTAATTTTTAAACGAACAGACAACACCCGGGCGAGCACGGCCTCTGTGATAGGCTTCAGTCACGCATTTTGTCAGGGTTTATGCTCCTAAACTGTGATAAAAATGTGTGACGCAAGTCTGTCACAGTAGGCCGTGCTCGCCCTGCAGTACACTTAGAGTGAAACTTGACTGAATTTACAATAAGTAGTAGCAAGACGTCGTCCGCTGACGTCGTCGATGGAACTAGTACTAAAAAAGAATGTATTAAGGACTTTACGCCGCTTTAGTACCGTAATACGGATTTTGTCTAAAACATACTCTTTAGTAGGCTAGGTTAAAAGTTTTGAAAAATATATATATATTAATTATTGATTCATGTACAATAATTGTGAAACGTGTTTTTTTCGTGTAACGAATAGTTCTAATTAAAAAAAGAAATCAACAACACGATGTTTTTCCGCTACTTTCGGATACTCCTCCAAAACGACTTGGATGTTTATAAATATTTTTAAAAAGAAACATTGATGGCCAAAATTTCTTCGTATCTGTAATAGCATAATGTAAATCAAAGAATATTTTGCAAACAAAACTGTCCAAAAGGAGGTTCCAATATTGATATGCCGACTCCGAGTGGGCGCACGGCCAGTACCTACTGCGTTAACATATACGCCTTCAAAAAATAAAACCAAAAAAATATATAAAATAAGTTTGCACGGTATATCTGCAGATCATCATCATCTGCCTAGACTTTACCTAACAATGCTGGATTCGCAATACAGAAACCGGATGTGGCTGCATACCTTTAATTTGGAGCGACTGTGTATTATTACTGTATAATTCAGTAGCTTAGTTGTTGTTGCCGCAAAGTCGGCTAAAAATAACGGTTCTTACTTAAAATTGTCAGTTCAGGCATCACAAATCCAAATTTTTCCACATAAAGCCTTCTCCACTCCCTCCTCTAGTCATCCATTAGCGGCTCGATTGACGTTCGTATCGCCTCATAATAAACCAGTAGTGGAACGACTCACGAGGCAGGCGCACGACTCTGAAAGGTAAAGACTGTTCATGTGAAAACTGCTCACGAGCTGCTGTTAGTTGGAGAGTGGATAGGGATAGGTGTAATTGGTATTAAGAGTAATTAACGTTTTAACTGAATCACAGATAATATAATACTAGCATACAGATCCCATACAAAGAAACCATGCCGGCGTAACTAGCGTTTTTCATCTGATTATACCGATTATTATTTGTAAATCGACCGCGTTCGGTTCCGTTCCACTGCGATAGATAGATCACCATCTATATCCGTGGAACGGAATCGAACGCGATCGATGTATTAAAAATAATCAGTATAATCAGTACAGTACGTCGGGACAGTTTCTTTGTATGGTATGAGACACCACTAACTGATTCTTTATTATTTATCTAACTGAATCAGAGGAAGACCAAGGCGTTATAAGTCAGAAAGGTGTGGGTTGGTATGGTCTTCCCTGCAACTATAAATCTTTAAAACCCAAGGCCCGTTTGACATACGTTACTTAAATACGCTGCTTGTTTCCTAAAGAAACCATTTACTTATATGTACAAGGAACTCTACTTTAAAAAAATGCATATTTACCAAATCAAACATGGAAAAGATAAGCCAAAGCTAGCAAAGCTCGCTCAATCTATAATTTCATCGAGGCTCATAGATGTACAGGTATGTAATCTCTGGCCTCATTTTAAAGGCTTACTCTTTTTTAAAAGTGTAAAGCTCATCAAATAAGGAAAGTCATGTGCTTTGATTCTACGGCTCTTAACTCTATAATGCATTTTAAACCTATGGTAGAGAGATTGAGTGTTATATCTCGGACCACCTGGTTACAAGAATTTCTCGTACAAACTTAAAATATTTTGTACCAATTACAACTTAACGCCGTACACAATGTTATTTGTCGCCTATACACCAAAAAGATTAGTTCAATTTACATGAACATAAAGGTTTCGAAGCCACCTATAACTTACCGATAGGTTATCAGTACATTTTGTTCGGTTATCTCGGGAACTATATAATACTAACGAACCGTGTTTGTTTAGAGATTATTTTGTATTTGTTATTAGTAAGTGGTGGTGTGTTGATGGAAAATTCGTGAGTTATGTCTAAAGGCAAAATTCATAACGAGCATAATATAATGTATCCACTGCTACGATACAGGCCAGGTCTATGAGAAAAGGAGTGGACTGTTTTCTACCATGCGAGTGTGTTAAGGTGCCCCTCACTTGGAGCATTCGCCTGTAATGTTGTTACAGAGTTGAGCATGACATTGGTGAGGGAGAAGAACCGAGCATTACAGTGCGCAACCTGTAATGTAATAGATTCGAACAATACATTGGTGAGAGAGAAGAATCGAGCTTTACAGTGCGCAATCTGTAATGTAATAGATTCGAGCATTACATTGGTGAGGGAAGAGAACCGAGCATTACAGTGCGCAACCTGTAATGTTACAGATTCGAGCATTACATGGGTGAGGGAAAGAACCGAGCATTACAGTGCGCAACCTGTAATGTGTTAGATTCGAACATAACATTGGTGAGGGAGAAGAACTGAGCTTTACAGTGCGCAACCTGTAATGTTATAGATTCGAGCATTACATTGGTGAGGGAAGAGAGCCGAGCATTGCAGTGCGCAACTTGAAGTTACATCTATAGTAATATTATAAAGAGGAAAAGTTTGTGAGGTTGTAGGGGGTAATATCTGGACCTACTGAACCGATTTAGGTGAAATTGGCATGGAGATAGTTTGAGTTTAGTAGTTAGTTTGTATTCCCTTGGGATGATAAAACAATTTTTACGCGGGCAGAAGCTAGTGTGAAATATTTTGATACAACTTTTAACATCAATGCGTACAACTTGTAAACATTGTGGAATCAACTAAATGCTCAATATCGAATCTAATGTGACATTACAGGCGAATGCTCGTCAGTCAGGGAAGCAGTATTGTAATGTAATGCTCAAAATCGAATCTAATCTTACATTACAGGCGAAAGCAGCAGGTGAGGGAGCACATTTAGAAAAAAATATGAAAAATTACAATGTTTGTGTGGGTATCTGTTGTCAAGGTATGGCCATATGCTCTTGTGATTCGGATAAATATAGAACGTATTTGAAAAGTTTTAACTGGTTTTAAATCATCAAAATGACAGTTACAGCTTCTTGTTTATTGAATTGTCAATAAACAAGAAGCTGTAACTGTCATTATGTCAAATTGAAAGCTTTTTTCGTTGTTAAGGCGACTTAAGTGCCTTTGCTGATGGCGCGAAGCAATTCAATTTATATCTCACCGAGAAGCGAAATTTTACTGAGTAAAATTGCAAGTAGGTTCACATGGACGCTATGCTATGCAATTCGACCGACAAGCACTTCAACTTTTCTTAGAATACTTGCGTAATATCGCCTGTCGACGCAATTAAAGACGGAAACAAACTTACGTGGAGTGGCGTGGCGCCTTCTGACGCAGTTGATTGGCTACAAAACTCGTTGTGTTATGACGTAGGCTGGAACATAGCTGTTTGAATGGTGGATCCCGCGTCATGCCACGCCACAACCAACCGTCTTACCTTGTAAATTGACCAGGAAAATAGGCTTTTCGGTAATTATGAAAGGTAGTAAATGTAAGCTTTTTGCGTGGCAATCGGCTGTCACGTAGCCTCAAGGTAGGTATGGCTGATGCGGGGGAATGAAATCAATGTGAAGAAAAAATGAGTATTAATGTGGTTGGTTATAAGAGTGGACCTACCTAACTATAGGCCAACCGCTTAACTGAGACCGTTCCTAAGGTAGCAAGAGAGATGTTAACAACCTTCAGCGAACTATCAACTGATAGGTCACTACACCCGCGACGATACTAAGGCTGCCTGTCCACTTGACGTGGAGCGGAGAAAAGAGTTCGCACGTTGGAGCAAGTTTTTATGCAAGGGACACTTTTATTATGCGTACAGCTTAGGAGTGGAATTCCATGCTGGAGCCTGTGTTTCCCGATAGCTACAATCTAGGGATCTTTAAGTCAAGAGTGAAAGGTTTTTTTCTAGGCAAGCGTGCTTCCCCGTCGGCCACATCATCGCTTACCATCAGGTGAGCACTATGGTCAAGCGCGATCCTACAGATTAAATAATAAAAAAAATGGTTGGTTGTCTACGCTCCTCTTTTCTCCGCTCCGCGCCATGTGGACAGACAGCCTAAGTCCGCTTATGTACTTTTTGATGCATAAAGTTTTAATAAATGAATACACCCCTTTCGTACAGCGCAGCTACTTTAGAATGGTCTAAGTTACTTAATGAGACGTTAACAGAGGTAGGTCTATAACCATGGATGGACAGTGTGAAAGATGATATGGCGAAAGGCATCTATCTACCACTCCTGAAATGCTGACATACAGAGAAGTTGGGAAGCAGAAAACATTTGCGCCGACACCAAATAAATTGAATTGTTTTTTTGTTTGCTGCTACGACTCTATTAAGGTTTTTTTTCAGCGGCGGTTCGGCGACTTCCAAGTGGACCACGGAAGCCTGCCCAGCGTAAAGATGCTCGCCTGGCTATAAGTAATGAGCCAGTGGGGAGAGGTGTCCTTAAACAGTTTTCAACGGGCGTTAACTGACGGAGGTGCTGCCAATTTGAGAAAGCTGTGTATGCTGCTTAGTCTTATTGACGGTAGAAGTGCACCAGACAATGGGTGTTTAGTGTCAGATCCTGTTTTAAGAATATAACTGATGATGAATCCACATAAATTCTTGCTTCTTTGAGCATTTGTCTTCTCCAGATCACTACAGAAGTGTTTACTTATATGTTCCAAAATAAAACTAAAACAATGCATCACATCTTGGAGTGACGCGGGAGCTTTTAGCGGCGCACATCGAGAGTGATTCTGACAGATGAAGCGTTTGATCTGCCGCAACGATTTTATACTAGTAAGTTGATACATACTTTATAGTGCATGCTAAGACGGGAATGCCGGTTTGAGGAATTTTCTTGTGATGAAAGTACAGAAAAGCTTTTGATAAGCTCCTGTATAGAAGTAGGTAGGTACATATCTAGTTTTCAACACACACTTATTCACAAATCTTGAATATAACAACGTTTAGATATTTATAAATAAATTGCAGATACAGGTACCTAGTGCTTCCAGGACATCCGCTAACTAACAGATCATAAAAAACTTTTTATAAAAAAATCAAACCGACTTCCAAATCAAAACAAAGCGAAAAATTACTTTCTTTTCCGAAGTCGGTGTCTTTTGTACCCATTGTTTTTCCGTTATTCGACACTGACTTCGGAACAGAAAGATATTTTTCGCTTTGTAATGTTTTGATTTTTTGTTAAAAAGTTTTTATTTAACTCTTTTTGGTTTTGGTAGGTACCTCCAATTAACATGAAAATCATTTATAGCCAAAGTACATCTCATGACGATTCCAATAAGCCCAAACATGACGGCTACATAGTCTTATTTTGGAGTTCCAGTGGCCAGTGTGGTTTTCTTCATCAGTTCCACTTCACCAAATGATACTTTCTGAGTGCAAATGATTGCATTATTGATTAAAATACCAATATCACTGTATGTATGTCTATAATATATGAGGAGTTCCCTCGATTTCTCTAGGATCCCATCATCAGAGCCTGGATTCCCATCATCATATCAAGGTACCACACTTTCCAACAAAAAAAATATCATCAAAATCGGTTCATAAACGAAGTTATCCGCGAAAACAAATAAAAAAACCCGGCCAAGTGCGAGTAGGACTCGCGCACGAAGTGTTCCGTACATAGCAAAAACGGCATAAAAATCACGTTTTTTGTATGGTAGCCCCCCTTAAATATTTATTTTATTCTGTTTTTAGTATTTGTTGTTATAGCGGCAACAGAAATACATCATCTGTGAAAATTGCAACTCTCCAGCTATCACGGTTCTTGAGATACAGCCTGGTGACAGATAGACAGACAGACGGACCGCGGAGTCTTAGTAATAGGGTCCCGTTTTTACCCTTTGGGTACGGAACCCTAAAAACTACGGTCGAATTGAGAAACCTCCTCCTTTTTGGGAAGTCGGTTCAAAACAAGGTCAGATTTCTTTGACAATAAGCAAATTTTAAATCATAGTTCTTTAAAAATAGGTAGGAATCCATCAAAACATCCACTGCAGAGTTAACTGGGTAGGAAACGTATAATAAAATGAATAACTCCGGTCTCGCCCTTTTTAGTTAAGTATAACCTCAACAACACAACATACAACAACCTAACATTTCAGCCGAAAGACATTTCAGCCCACAGGTGAACATAGGCTTGTCTCAAATATCGCCACATCGACTGCTCTTGTGCGTCTTGCATCCAGCTGATTTCTACCTAGTAGATTAAA
The DNA here is from genome assembly GCA_964057195.1 of Orthosia cruda. Classification (NCBI taxonomy): domain Eukaryota; kingdom Metazoa; phylum Arthropoda; class Insecta; order Lepidoptera; family Noctuidae; genus Orthosia; species Orthosia cruda. The sequence continues at coordinate 18,923,221 of OZ059833.1, read as the reverse complement.
ATTGTTTATCCACAGGTAGACGTGGTAGTCTCTAGGTTATTTGATTAATGCATTTCAAATTTCAGAAGTACCTATTTTATATGCATTATACAATCTTCAATAACTAAAAATATGCACATTTTTTCTCAGTTGACTTTTAATTCCCCATACAGCAATATTTTTTTCCCTATAATCACCCATACGTCCAAAAGATTAAGAGATTACGCACCCCACGATGTTACCAATGATTTTATTACTGTATCATCTAATTACCTATATATAATGTAGATTCTTATCGGTCACACATATGGCGTGTCTGATCTATGGTTGTGATAACAGGGCCAGTTGTAGAGACCTTTGTTGGGTAAGTTGTGGAAGGGAAAGGCAGATCAAGTGAAATTGGTGGAGTAGTGACCAGTTTTGTTGATACATGCAGGATTGGATGGAGGTAAGAAAATAGGGCTCCTGTTATTATGGTTATAAGGAGTGTAGTTTGTTTGGTATTCAAATTAAATACGGCATGTAGGACATGTAGTTATTGGCACAAAAGTCCATTATCTTTCCTACTCTGTACTAAAATATGATTATTATAATGTTCTTAGTGCTAGGACACCAGCAGCAGTATTGCATTAGTGAATTCGGCAAGGCAAAGGTTAAGAACAATCGACCAATCGCATGCGTGATAAAAGACGCGATGTGGATTTCCGACTATGTGATTAGTCGTTTGATGGCGGTCAAACCCTTTGCCTTGCCGAATTCACTTGCGCAATTAGGCTGCTGGTCTCTTATTCACATGTCTGCGATTATTTCGCTCTTGAACATGTCGGTTTCCTCACAATGTATTCCTTCGCCGTTTTGAATCAATGGGAACGCTATGCAGTCATAATCATCATCATATCAGCCGAAAGACGTCCACTGCTGGACATAGGCCTCCCCCAAGCGTCGCCACATTGACCGGTCCCGTGCGTCCCGCATCCAGCGGATCCCCGCAACCTTCACCAGGTCATCGGTCCACCTGGTGGGAGGCCAACGCAACGACTTCCGGTTCGCGGTCGCCACACCAGAACTTTTCTGTTCCATCGGCCATCCGTTCTGCGAGCAATGTGCCCTGCCCACTGCCACTTAACTTTGCCAATTTTTCGGGCTATGTCGGGAACCCTGGTTCTCTTGCAGATCTCTACATTTCTGATTCGATCACGCAAGGTTACTCCGAGCATAGCCCTCTCCATTGCCCTTTGGGTGACTGTAAGCTTTCTGATGAGGCACATTGTAACCGACCACGTCTCAGAGCCATAGGTCATCACTGGTAACACACACTGGTCATAGACTTTCGTCTTGAGACACTGTGGTAAGTTGGACGAGAAGACACCGCGCAACTTCCCGAACGCTGCCCAGCCGAGTCAGATTCGACGGTTGACCTCTTTCTCGAAGTTGGCCCTACCCAACTAGATCGTTTGTCCTAGGTAGCCATAGTCGTCCACAACTTCGAGTGTAGAGTCTCCAACCTTGATAGGAGTGGGTGTAACATGGGCATTCATCACCTTGGTTTTGTTCATGTTCATCCTAGACTGCAGTAAGACAACATTATTGGATGATATTACAACTTAACAATAAGTCCACACAATGTTGACCTCTATTTAGCATTATTGATTTTCAACCATCACGCTACTCCCCTATAAGGTGAGCAGTCAGAACAGCGATGAGTCAGTGATTATATTCAATTTGAACCCCACACCAAGTCAAATAGATGATTGTACGATTATGCGTGCTCGGGGTGGACACTACCCCTGTACCTCTCTCTAATTAACTAAATGTATGTGCAATGGTACGTACAGGGGGGTGTTTTAAAGCTTTTTTAAATGATAAAAAAATTGTTGGTCGATAGTGGGGCCATAGTAATTAGCATTGAAAATTGCGAATGATATATTTTTGTTTTCGAAATTTTGTATCTTTCCTATAAAAAACTTTTTTTCAAAAAAATACTACCGACTTCCAAATACAAAACTACAAAGTGAAAAATAACTTAATTTTTTGAAGTCGATGTCTTTCGTAGGTACCATTTTTTTGTGTTATGGACACCGACTTCAAAAAATTAAGTTATTTTTCACTTTGTAGTTTTGTATTTGGAAGTCGGTAGTATGTTTTTGAAAAAACGTTTTTTTATTTTTCACTTTTTAGTTGTACGTACCTAATAGGCAAGTTAGTAAGGGAACTATTTCGCCAGAATAGATATCATGAAACTTGAACATAACCGGTGAAATGAGAGATATGCTTACCCCTTAAGAGCGAACTGGCGTGATGTTATGTTATGAAATGTTATAAACAACAAACAGACATGCGATTGCAGCAATCCCGAGAGATTTGCCGTTATTTATTGAAGAGTTCTGTTGTATATCTCCGAAGTTCTTCATCAGATCTTCACCAAATTAAAATGGGACCAATTTCGGAACATACTTTTTCAAACAAAAAAAGAATTTTCAAAATCGGTCCACAATTGACGAATATATCGGTGAACATACACAAAAAAAAAAAAATACAAACTTGAAGTCGAACATAGAACCTCCTCCTTTTTGGGAAGTCGGTTAAAAAGAATGATCACGATCCGATAAGTAGTTTCGGAGAAATGCGTGGTCAAACATACACGTGTTTTGCTCTGGGAGTCGGTAATTTTTTTGTGTTATTTTATTTTATCTTTAAAAATCGATACGGTTTCAAATGCCGGATCGGCCCTCCACGGGATTTAAACGAACAAAATTAATAGTGTATTTTCCATACAGCTGTATTAGCCAGACGTATCGTCTTTCACACAATGTTTTCCTATCATAAAATATGCTTTTTCTTGGCCCATTTGTTTGCGCACTTATATATACTTCATTAAAATATTCCCAAGTACCCATCACACCCCATCCCACTATAGATCGTCCCCATCTATATTTGCGCTCGATACATCTCAACATTCACTGTGGCCTATATAGCGACTGTCACATCCACGCACACAGATACCGCAGGACAAACACCATAGGCAAACAGTTGACGATCGGCACTGTCGCAAACATGTAGGTACACAGAACCATTGTGTCTGTATGAAGGTAGAGATAGGAACAGAACGTGTAAATGACTGTGGTAACCTCCAATGGAGATGTTGGAAAAAAACCTATTTAGTCCGTCAGTTAGATTACTTAAAATATTGGGCATGTATTTTTCTTTTGCCACGTAAACAATAACTTGCAACGATACAGTGCGTTGTGTTGTGTGACGTTGTGCTACACTTAATAATGACAAAGTGACGTCACAAGCCTGGAGGAGCGCATCAAAGCACTCCTGAGTGGACTCAGGAGTGCTTTGATGCGCTTTATCTTTGTCAATTTTTATTTATTTGATAAAGCAAAAAATACGTGTGCAATATTATTTGTTAATCTCACTGACGGACTAAATAAAATTATCATTTTTCTACCCAGGAACCAGCCTTATTGCTATCTCCACGCTTTCGATGATAAAATTTCACTTCTCTGAAAGATCAAGTTGATGCTGTAAAGATGGATTGAGATGAAAAGTCACGTTTTATCTCATAAAAGTGTATTATATCTATCTATCTCGTGAGGAAAAAAAATTAGGAAGCCATTGCCATTCGTGTCGATAAACTCAAATTTTGACTCAACTATTCTCAAATTTTGTCTGACCAGTATGTAGCCACCTAGACCGCTCTGTCATTAGCCACGTTCCTGAAAGACGCAGGCGGCTGGGCACGAAGGGCAAACAGGTGAATATGCTGCGACGGGGCTCACACTGGCACTGTGTTTGAGATGGCTCTCTGAGACTCCATTTGGCCAGATTTTTCTGCAGCGACCAACCTGTACCCGCAATCGGTTTAGGGATTTCCAGATTAGCCACTGCAGTTAGTGCCCAGGGGGCAGATTCCCTGCCGCAGTGATGGATTATGGAGGTGCTAATAATGCCGTAAAAACACATCTTTTATGCAACATATAAAAATATTTTTAGGTTTGCCAGGACAATGAATATTTGCAAACTGAGAATCGAACCCAGAACTCAAGATACACAGCCGCGTATCCCCTTACTCCACTATTGTCGCAGATGCTAGCTAACCAAACATCATCAGTAAACAGTAACTGTATACGTCGCAGAATATCGGATGTTTCTGTGTGGAGATAAATACTACACCCTGTAGCGTGCTGGCCGGTCATAATGGGTGAGACACACGGTAGAGTAGGATGAGTGCCTAGTTGCCTTCTTAATTTGACACGTATGTATGTAATATTGTTGGAATTGCACAATATTCACATATGTTACTCTATGTGGGCTTCTAAACAAGTGTGCCAAATTTCATAAGTGTATTTTTGTATGTATGTATGTTTGTCTACGCATTTCTCCGAAACTACTTATAGGGTCGTGACCATATTTTATTATTGGATTAGGTATCTCTCAACTTAGGGCACAGTGCAAGTTTCATCAAAATAGGATCAGCTGTTTTCAAGATATGGAACATACAACCGAACTCCTTAGCGACAAACAGCACGAATGTTAAATTGAGTTTTTATTGGTATTTTGTCAATCCTTTAGTTAAGAAATAAAAAAATGACTGGCTTCAAAGCAAAATACTAAAAAGTGCATATAACTTCCGTTCCGGAAGTCGGTGTCGAAAAACGATAAATAAGAATTACCACAGACACCGGCTTAATTTTTTTTTTACTTTTTGTCTACTAGGTATCAGTGATGAAAGTTTTCAGAAACTAAAGAATGCAAAGTCATTAAAACAGGGAATCAAATGATTGTATGCTTGCTATGTTATTGTCAGTATATATAGTATATAAGTCCTGTTTCTAGCTTTATCGTTGGAAGTTATATATAATAATTGTGGTTTATTTCTTGCTCTTCTTTGCATTCTTTACCCAATATAAAAAGTGTCTTTTTTAAGTTTCTACAGCGTCACGAGATCACAATACACGATATCGTGATAAATTACAGAATCAAATACTACCTCAAAATCCACAACTTCTATAAGTGCCTATAGCCATATGAGATTTACTTTCATTACTATTTTAACACAGAAATCTACACTATCCAAGCTTAATCTACAAACCACACAACACTTACCTACTCGCCAACCTACTCCCCCGTATATCACATAGAGCCCACCTGGCGTCCCCAACCCCCTGGACAATCACAATTATATGAAGATTAACTTCTACAGCACGTCACTGACCAATGTACATTATGACGAGGTGTGGCGTGATTACTGCTTGTTAGTTAGTCATTTTTTGATGGCCATGGTAGGGAACGAACTAGGGGATTAGATAGAAATTTACAAAACAGTATTATCTATGGTAATTGTAGATAAAATGGTCCGTGTCAAATAAAAACAAACTTAAGCAGAGCACAGGGGGTTGACCAAAAGCTCTTTGAGCGGTATTATTTAGACCCTATTTCGCGCTTTCGTACCATGACGTCGTTGAAACATGCTTTGATAATGTTTTGATGACGTATTGTGATATGCTCGTATGACGGTTGAGCAAAGGAGCCGAAAATTCTCAGGTATCGAGCGCGTACCGGCAGACGAAGCGTTGAAAGCTTTCCACTTTTTGGACCAATGACTTGACCGATCGATATGGTGACACTTGAGGGAGGCCTGTGTCCAGTAGTGGATGACTTTCAGCTAAAATGATGATGATAAAACAGGGAAGCGTGGACAATCACATTTATATGAAGATTAACTTCTACAGCACGTCACTGAACAATGTACATTATGACATGGTGTGGCGTGATTACTGCTTGTTATAATTTAATCACTTTTTGATAGCCACGATATGGATGAGAAATCGATGAGGAGCTCGTGGCTAAATAATAACAGCCGCACGGGTCGATCTTCAAGGTTAAGCAACGCTTGACGAGGTCGGTCCGTGGATGGGTGACCACCGTCGTTACGGGTACTCAGAAGCTTGAGATCTGACACCAGTCTTGCCAAGGGGTACCGTGTTACCTAGTTACTGGGTTGTGGAAGTCAGATAGGCAGTCACTCCATGTAAAACACTGGTACTAAGCTGGATCAGGTAAGACTGGAAGCCGACCCCAACATAATTGGAAAAAGACTGGGCAGATAGATATAGATATGGACGAGAAATCAAAAAGCAAGAAACGCTTAGGGTTTCGTTCTTCTTCCTTTTCTCGTATCGATAAACTCATATTTTGTCTCAAGTGCTGATCTGTTTCCATATATATTTCATATTTTGACCGACCAGTATGTACCTAGCTACCTGGACAGCTCTGTCAATCGCTATGTTAAGATGGGTTCAGTCTGGGGGCGAAGGGCAAACAATTTGGTGGAGCATAACCTGCGAAGGGTGTGTACATTGGTAGGTACTGTATTTGAGATGGGTCTAAGTATTATGAGAATCCATTTGGATAGTATTTTCTACAGCGAGGGTTTTTCGTTAAGAATTTTGGGTAACTAAGCGAAAGAATGGGTACCAAGGGTAAAAGCAATTTAAAAGGGTTAAAAATGTTGAAGCAACTTTTAATGAAAGAAAGAAAGAAAGAAAACATTTATTGCCAACTGTAACAGAACATGAACAAACACAAATTAGTTCTGAGGCACAATATTATTTCAGTATGGCAAAAGGAGCGGGCTCAGCATATGCTGAGCAGTGTAAAGCATGGCTATTACGCTGGTCAACGCTGATTTACAGCCCGCCCCCTTTCTCACAACACTTTCGCTACATTAAAGTGATCACTTAATAAATAAATACCTTACCCACCCAAAATATCAAATTAAATAATCATCAATCATCAATTAAATTATCAATTAAATATATCAAATAATTATCCACACATAATAACAACAAATATACACAAAATCACATTAATAAAAAAAAAAGCACAAAATATAAAAATAATTAAAAATGTCAATCGGAAATAATAAGTAACAAAAAGAATCCCAATAAAAAATAATAAAACATTCCAATCAAAAATATAATAATATATAATAATCAAAAATTAAATTAATTAGAGATACATAAAAGCAACTAAAACATCCATTAAAAATAATCAATTAAAATACCAAAAAAATATTTAATGATTGTAACAATAAATTATTAAAATGCATACGATTAAGACTATGCCTAACGAGACATGGTCTTCAGCAGACAGAGGTAGCAACCAATACGTATAAATTATACATTTGAAATTTGTTTAAGAAGCAGCTTCGTCTTAACTCTCGCCTTGAAAACTGGCTGAGAGATGCTCTGTCTAAGCGGTGGTGGCAGATCATTCCATATTTTGGCCGCACTGTATTTGAAACTACCTCTATAAGAGGCTGTTTTGTGCCGGCAAACAACCAACTTGTTAAGCAAATGACTGCGAGTGGGTCGGTTCCGCTGGTCAAAGGTCACCTTGTCATAGAGGTACCCTGGTACTCCCGTCCATATAACTCTTTGCACAAGGCATGCTAGGTGCAATTCTCTTCGCCAAGCCATTTTTAGCATTCGCTTTTCGTTCAGATACGGTGTGATACGCGCCCGTTTAGGTATAGTGAAACAGAATCGCGCACACGCGTTTTGAACTCGCTGAATGGCGTGGGACGTCTTGGCCAACAATCTCGGTCCATACACCGTATCGCAGTAATTAAACTGCGATAATACCAAAGACTCCACCAGAGTGATCCTGACCTTTTCGGAAAGGCACTCTCTTAGGCCATAGAGCACTTTAAGCCTGTAAAATGCGTTTCTGATCTTCGTGTTTATGTGGTCAATGAAACGTAGATCGCAGTCCAAAAGAAGACCAAGATTCCTTGCCTTCACCACTCTTTCGACCGCCGCTCCATCAATAAGTATTTCCGGTTCATGGCTTATCACGAGTTCACGCTGGTGTTTACTGCCCAGTATAATATATTTTGATTTGCTAGGATTGAGAACCAAGTTGTTTTTTCGTGCTCATTCTGAAACCGCAGCCAAGTCCTGATTTATTAGCTCCATCGCGCTTTTAGTGTCACTCGGGTAGAAGGAGTAATACATTTGGGTATCATCAGCGTACAAATGCACTTTACAGTGTTTTATATGCTTGCAGAGATCGGCGGTATATAAAATAAACATTAGTGGACTTCCAACTGAGCCCTGAGGCGTACCTCGTTTAACATCGCCCACTTTGGAAGATGTTTCTTCACCGTTAACGTTTTGTGTAACCACATATTGCTTTCGCTGCATCAAAAAAGACGCAATCCAGTCTCGCGCTGACGGTGATATCCCATAGTAAGCCATTTTTGCTAGCAAAAGATCAATGTTTATGCAGTCAAAAGCCCTGGAGAAATCCAATAAAACCAAGACTGTACTTTTACCAGCATCGGACTCCGACAGTACATCATCCGTCACATGAGCCAGTGCCGCATCAGTACCATGTCCACTTCGAAAGCCCGACTGGACACTGGGTAACACACCATTACTTTCCAAATAAGATGTTAATTGTGCACATACTGCTCTTTCCACTAATTTCGATGCAACCGGTAGAATGCTAATCGGACGGAGATCTTTATAGTTTTCGACAATGCTACTCTTTGGTAATGGCTTTACTTTTGCTAATTTCCATGCGTTAGGGAAAACATTAGATGTTAGCGATTTATTAATTATGTTGCATAGTATAGGTAAAGTATGTGGTAACGTCATACGTAACATCTGTATTGTTATATTGTCATGGCCCGCAGCATTAATACTTATGTCTCGGATGATTTTAAGTACCTGTTCCTCACTACATTCCTCAAAGTTGAAAACACTGTCATTAAACTTATTCTGAATGAAGTGCTTATATGTATCCATGTCCAGACTAGAATTCCCCGGCACATCCAAAAAAAAGTTATTTATACTATCTGGGTCGTTTATATTATCTGGTATTTCAGGTAGCGTTGAGCTACCATTAACTGACGTTCGTTTTAAATAAGTCCACATTTTATATGGGTCTTTGATATTGTTGTTTACATAGAACGAAAAGAAAGCTTTTCTTTCACGTTTAACGGAAACATTTACGAGGTTACGGAGGCTTTTGTAGTAGTCCCAGCGGACATCGAGCTTGGTCTTGCGTGCTTTTTTCAATGCAGCGTCCCGAAGTGACATCATCTTTTTAATTACATCTGTAAGCCAAGGTTGAGGCTGCGTCTTTATACGGATTCGGCGTAATGGTGCATGTTTATCAAAAAGAGCTAGCAGCATCTTATTGAAATGCTCAACTTTGTCATTTATGTTACAGGCATCCTTAGCCTGGTCCCATGATATATCGGTTAAGTCCGCTCGAAACTCTTTTTCGTCGATTTTATGTAGGCAGCGCCTATACACAAAAGCATAGTTTTTCTTTGGTCTTCCGATATCAAATTCCGTTATGATTAGAGCGTGGTCACTTAGTTCGGGGTTGTGGTGTATATTTATATTTTTACATATAGATGGAGTATCTGTCAGAATCAGATCCAGCAAGGTCTCTGACTGTGCAGTAATTCGCGTTGGTTCCTGAACCAATTGTTCCAAGTTATGATGCTTCAAAAACGTAAACAATTCAATTGCGCGTGTATTTTCCGGGCGTAATAAATCGACATTGAAATCAGTCAGGATTATAATATGCTTGCAATAGCCAAATACACTTACCGACTCGCTGAGTGCCTCGATAGCGCTTGTCACGGATACTGACTCCGGTCTGTATGCAGTCCCGATGGCCACTCGCAGCCCGCCAGGCGCGCTGAGCTCCAGCCACATTTGTTCAAGCGCAGATGCTGGGTAAGCTTTTACGCGAGTACGCAATTCGCGTCTCACATAAAAACCCACTCCGCCTCCTCTACCAGCTTTAGAGCGCGGCTTGTGCTTGAGCACGTAGCCAGGTATATCGGGAGCATATCTACCTTCACCATCTCTCAACCATGTCTCATTTAGCGCTAGAATGTCAGGCTTATACATATCCATCGAATAGAGAAGTTCACTTTTGCCAGTATTCAGTGATCTTACATTTATAAATCCTAAGGTTAAATAATGGGTTACGCATCTAAATTTAGAACATAAGCAGATTTATATTTTACAAGCTGCAGCTAGTTTTTAAGGAAAAATTTACTTAGAGCGAGTTTCTTTGATTTGATTACCTAAATATTATTCATTTGTGAATTATAAGAAGCAGTAAAACCGAATTTGGGCATCAGAAAGGATGGCTCCAAAATACAGCGATCACACTGAGTTGCCATATTCATAAAGACCAAATCTCCTTATGACTGAAGCGCGTTTTATGAGCCCCAAGTCAAACCTATCAGTTCAAATTTCCTCCAAAACCCTAAAAAAATTCACTGTCTGGAAGTTAAAAAATAAAAACAAAGACTACACACAGAAAAGAAAATTTTATCTACATAATAATTAATTCCGAAAAATTCACACAATTCAAGAGAGCGTTACGCCGCGCCGGCTCCCTCTCAGTGGGTAGGTAGGTACGAGAGAGGGCGAGGGCGGTAAAAGCATATTTATGTTAGTTCCTGATTGACGATGATGGCTTCCCCTTGGTTAGAGCCAGTGCGGGGAAAGTACGGCGAATGGTAACTGGAGAAGATTTTTGTTTAGAGAGATTTTATGACGAATATACCTAGGAGTGAGAAATATAATTACACGCATATTTATCTCTTTATAACTGAGTTGCTGAATTACCTAATTACTTTGGGTGTACTATTGGGTTGGTTTTAGTATCAACTTGCTTAACTTTTTATTGTTGTTCGATAGAAAACTACATTTGCGTTGACGCCTGTGGGAGCTTCTAACAAAGTCCTGGGAAGAGGAAAATGCTTAATCATTTCTTTCAAAAATCAGTTTTTTGTTTCTTAAATTAAACTCAGCCTCCTAATATGTTTTTTACCCTGGCACATTGAAGCCAATTCATAATTTGACCGGTATTGCACTTAAAGCTCAATTCGTCTCATTTTATAGTTGACAGAACTGAAATAATGTCTACTATAAATTGATTTAGATATTTTACCCACGACGGAACGGAGACGGTATATGCGTTTGGTGTGAGCGAATGTTTGTGCAAATCCATGATGCCATTTTTGAAGAATTACAAATAAAAATTCTTTAGTTGAAGAGAATTCGTTTTATACAATTCGTCGTATACAAACCGCACCTGACTCACTTAACGCACTCTACACTCCGCAGATTTTCTACAGGGGCCATACACGTAGCATTTTACATCTGAAATGTATGAGTGCCATGTATGAGAATGAGTGTATGAGAGTATGAATATGACTGTACTTACTCAAGGAGAATAATGTCTGTATGAGATAGTTGTTTGGCGAAATAAAGTTTTTTTTTGAGTCGGTAAATTAATCTTGCTAGGATATCTTTCTTTAGTTTTATAGGTATTTTTGTAGATGGGAAACAAATCTTGTATTTGTACAGCCAGTATTTAATTGTATTTTTACAAGTTTATTTTATTTAATTTTTAATGTATGTATGAATGTGTGTTCGGATCAAATCTTTCAACTTAATTTTAAAGCAGTTATCATCCATCGATTAAGATGAAATTTTGCATACACGTTTAGTTTGGAGGTTAACTAAGTGACGTCATTCTAAATCCAATATGGCGGACGGCCCAAGATGGCGGACTAGTTATTTTTTGTGCACTGCCATGATATGGGTATCAAATGATATGGTTTGCTGAGAAGAATACGAAAAAACCTGTAATAAAAAATATTTTTAATGAATGATTTTATTAGTTGTAATAACTAGCTGTGCTCTCGTCAACTGCCTACACTACCCTACTTACCTACCCTAATTTAACTACCTACCTACCCAACTTACCTATCTGCCTACCCTGCTTGCCTTGCTACCTACCCTACCTACCTACCAATTTATTTTCTAGTGTGATTCTGCCGTGGAGAATCTTAACACCACCATTCAGAAACTGACGTCAAATGCACAACGCCATCTATCTAATATGGAATTCAACTTTCCGAGTATCTAAATTGCGCGTTTTGTGATGTTTTACTTCTTGAGCACTTTAAAATTAATTTAACTTTTGATAGAGTGATGAATCAAAAACTAAGTAATACTTCAAGTTACGCAATTTTTATGTATAAGAGTTATCTACATTGGCTTCGTACATTTTACGTGATGCGTGCACAACTAAACAGAGACACAGACAAAAATTCGAAAAATGCTGGGAATGGGTTCTGTTGATTATTCTTTAACACCTTGGCAATTTTATTAGGAAATATTTTCGATGTGCAAAAACGACTTTACTACAGATTTATTATATGTATTGATTGATATTGATATCCCACATAAACTCCTGTATCACTACTTTCCCTATTTACTATGTGAACACTATAACACTATCGACTTGTAGGTGGAAGTGAATAAGAACATTTATTGAAGATAACTCAAGAACTACTGAACCTATTTTATTGAATGTTTCACTGATCGCTAAGATGAAACACACCAAACTAATAATACAATTTTTTCGTATTCTTCTTAGCAAACCTTTTCATTTGATACCCATATCATGACAGTGCACAAAAAATAACTAGTCCGCCATCTTGGGCGTTGGTCGTCTTGGTCGTCCGTGTATTGGATTTAGAATGACGTCACTTAGCTTACCAAGCATTGTCATCCAAACTAAACGTGTATGAAAAATTTCATCTAAATGCTTTAAAATTCAGTTGCAAGATTTGACCCGAACACTCTTACATACATTGCAAGTTAAATAAAAGAATTATTGCAATCCGATTTCCATATTCTGAAAAATATGTGGATAAACATACATACTTACACTAAATAGACCAACATAAATTGCGGTATTTTAGCAATATTGCATACCTACATACGGGTCGAATTGATAACCTACTTTTTTACAAGCATTTGTTTCTTTTTTGAAGCCAAAAGAAAAAAAAAGCAGAGCCAATTTCAAAATCTATTAACCTAATTTTCAATGGATTGTGGGTTGGTAGTCAATAGGCACACGTAACATAATAAAGCTTTATATGTTCGCATTGTATTTCAACTATCATACCAAATACCAACCAGTATTTATCATAAAGTCTTCCAACAAGCATTGAAAGGGTTGAATCGTAACCAGGCAATTAGCTAATGGCGATCTAATCCAGCAGTGAAGGGTTAACGTTGACAAAACAACGCAAATTATTTAGATTGGACTTTTGTACCCTTTAGCTATACTTAAATAATCACTGTTAATTTCTATGATCTGTGTTTCAAAGAGAAACTTAGCTTGTATTTTGAAATGTTTGTACTATTGGCCAATTGTATCTAAAGCATTTTATATTACAAAATCCGAAAAAAATAACCAATTTAATATCTGCATTAGATGTGCTGCTGTAAGATATCCAGTAAAAGTTTTATTCCAGCTTTCCAATACTACAACTTACTTTGTGTTTTTGATTCCCTGTCTGCCCTGAGACGAGCTGAAAACATAGTGACCTAAAACAGCTCCTCAGTGACTCCGTCAAAGGTCGTGTCCGTCTTGAAATCAAGACGGACGCGACCTTCAGCAATGTAGAGAATTAACCTAAACATTGTAAATATTATCCCATCAAAAACATAAATGTGAAAAAGGGAGCCAAGAAGAAGATACTAAGAATATGCGCGGTTGTTTTCTACGCCGACAAAAGAATTGAGATCTAAATGGGTGCCAAGTTCTGTATCCTGAAATTTATTTACAAGAACATAAAACATTCTAAAATAAATTTAAAAACACAATTTCTTGCTTTTTCTGCTACATTAACATTTGCTATTTTAAAATATAACTTCTTAAATTTGAAAAGTGAATTATTTACAGCAGATAACTTAGGATAAATTGTTTTAAATTAGCGATTGATTGATATTTGTATCAAATCAAAAAAAAAAAAATTATTAGAACATTAAACATGTTTACACAGTATTAGTGATCGTTAACAGCTACATTTGTGTGAAACTGTGTTGTAGCCATTAGCGCCCACCTCCGAGAGAACAGACGTCGGCGTTCCAACAATGATAAAAAAAACAAAATTACAATTACATTAAATTACATTAATTGATAATAACGAAATAAATTATTTAAAATTAACATATTATTAGGTACACTCAAAATAAACCATTTTTAACTTTGTACTATTATTCAATAAATTATAGCATTGAGAAAAATAAAAACATCAATAAAAATTCAATAAAAATAATCTAATAGGATATCACAATACATTTTAAATCAAATTCAATACAATATAATACTTTAGAAAAATATAATAATATTAATAGTACAGCAATTACAAAATTATTAAAAATTTGAAATCTGTGTGTAATAAAAGTCTGTGTGTGTGTTTGTGTGTGTGTGTTTGCGTGTGTGTGTGTGTTTGGAAATTTGTTTATAAAAAGGTATGTGATCAGTATTACGGAGGGAGACACCCAGGCAGACCGTGTATATATATAGTCCATCATAATCTTTGGTTGTAGGTTAGTATCACTCATTCATCAGAATTTCTAGCTCCTCATACATTTGGCTTTGGAGCCACTTGTCGATGACAGCTTTGCACTCCCTGAAGGTAAGTGGAAAGATAGTGGTAGAAGAGTGTATAGTGGATTTTATTTATTTTGTTGCATAAAACAGGGCCAAAGAAGTGATACTGACGCTTCGCCATCACAACATTGGCCCTTTCAGTCTGACAGACTATGTCAGTCCTACGCTTATTTGAGCGGTGACTGGGGTCAAATACAAGTTCTGAGTGTTTACGTAGAATAGCACTCAGCAAAAATGCGTGCCTCACCGTAGACACCTTACAAAGCGCATAGAGGTCGATTGTAGGGAAGCGAACAGGTTTGTGTGCCATAACTTTAAGAACTGCCCTCTGTGCCCTTTCCAGTCTTAGCAGCAAACATTTTCCCGAGCAACCCCAAGCCGCTATACAGTAGGTTATGATAGAGTGCGCCAACGCAGAATAAACCACCTTCAATGTTTGGAAATCGGCAGAAGATCTCAAATTCTTAAATACAAATATCAATTTCCTGACCCGTGATACTAGTGACGCAATCTGTTCATTCCAGGACATAATACTGTCAATAATGACACCAAGATATTTTATGTTGTTGGTCCGTATGATGACATTACAGCCACAAGTAGTGCTCGTTATCGAACAGCACCTGTGTGCAGTTAGATTGAAGGGGCATGCCGGTTGAGACCTCTGTAATGGCGCAAACGTGATAAATTTAGTTTAATCTAGGTTTAACGTAAGCAGATAAGCGCAAGGTTCAGCGCAGCGTTATTTTCTTTTTAATATCGTTGCACATGCTGAGGAGCCTTTTTGGTCTCGCACGGGGTTATTTATTTTATTTTTTTATTATTGTTTGTGTTGCTTATCTCGTGTCTCCTGTGCGGGTCACAAATAAATATTTTTCTTTCTTTCTTTCTTTCTTTTCTTTCAGATTGTCAGTTAGCCATGCCATGACAACTCGCAGGGCTGACTCTGCATAGGAACGAGTTTCAAGCCAATTTTTGCCATGAACCAGTATTACTGTGTCATCAGCATACATTATCATTTTAGAATTTCCTAAAGATAATTTACAGAGGTCATTTATATAAATTAAAAATAGGGTAGGTCCAAGAACAGTACCCTGTGGGACTCCGTAACTAAGAACCTTATCTTTACAGGTAAAGTTACCCACCTTAACAGCCTGAGAACGGTCTGATAAGTAACTCCTAAATATATCTAGAGACAGACCCCTAATGCCAATCCGCTGAAGTTTGTTGAGCAAAATGGGGACAGAGACAGTGTCAAAAGCCTTAGAAAGGTCCAGAAAGATTGCAATAGTTTTGAGTTTATCATTTACTTTTTCTGCAATAGTACCAGTTAATTCCAGAACAGCGTCTTCTGTACTTTTACCTACTCTAAAACCATACTGATTTGGGGCGAGAATATCTTGGGAGTCTAAATAGCTTAGAAGCCTTTTGTTAAGAATTTTCTTAAGAATCTTTGACAAGGTTGTTAAAACTGATATAGGTCTATAGTTATTAACACTACCTCTGTCCCCACTTTTGTATGTCCCACAGATAGTTGTTTCGGCTCTGGGTGTTTGTGTATGTGAGTTTATATGTTTGTAAACGCACCTACGATGCAAACGCAACCACGATACATGAGAAATTCCTATTGTGGGCAACGTTTAAAAAATAAAAATAAATAGGTATATATAGGGCAGGTGCGAAGTGAAGCAACAATTATAATGACGCGTTATCATAAAAATGTTCTAAAATTGCTCTACAGATAGAACAGTCACATAGTTGTCGTAGTGTTGCTTCGTAGGTTTTCACGGCCGTGTATTATCCTATTATAAAAATGTATATTAAATAAATATATTAATTAATATTTTCTCTGTAACCAGCTATGTTTGAAAAGCTAATATTCTGATAGAACTAATACTTGTGGTTTTGTGGGCTATAGACCTCGCGAGTCTGTCTTTTTGTTTTTTTTGTCGATTCAGTAATAACATAATTGCACGAGAATCTGTTGAGAAATTCGATCTGTAGAGGATTACAGACAGACATTCGGACATACGGCAGAATTTTTGGCCAAGTTGAAACGGAGACGCTTGCACACCTGATTGAGAAAAACCGGGCAATAAAATATTAAGGCCCGGATATCTGTAAAGGATGGAACATCAATACATACCTATTTGTTCTACTTTTAACACCCATTTTAATGACAAATGATACTTTAGACGTTATCTATTACCCTTCCCTGTCACAATTGATCATCATTCAACCTCATTATATTAATGCATGACAAATACATAATAACACGAGGTCGCAGATCAAGCATTATGGCCGTATGACCCCGTGCTGATAATGAGGGACCATCACTAATGTTATGTCATTGGTTCACGATATATGATTGATCGGGTGTCACGTGGTCACTTTGTTCGATGTAATTGCCGGTATTTTTTTATGTATTGAACGCAGTGATAAAGAGCAGTGGTGGCCCAGTGGTATCGGCTGCGACTTACAAGTTGTAGGTCGTGGGTTCGAACCCAGGCAGACGCTTTACTTTGGGTAAATTATTTCATCACCACTGCTCTCAAAAACGGTGAAGGAAAACATCGTGAGGAAACCGGCATGTCCTAGAACCAAAAATTCGAAGATGTGACATCCACCAACGCGCACTGGGCCCGCGTGGTGGATTATGGCCCATTCCCTCTCAAAGAGAGGAGGCCTGTGTCCCAGCAGTGGGAACATTAATAGGCTGATGATGTGATGTGATGTGATTGAACGCAGGTCTACGCGAGACGCTGTGGATTTTTAATTGTTTCAGTTAATTACGGCATACAAGGGGTTAAGACGACGACATCGTCAAAACAAAACGCGCACACGTTTCACACACCCGCGACCCTAAATTCAGTAGTTTTTTGTACTTACCTTATGACTTAAAAAAAAGGCTTCGATCAAAATGTAGATAATTGAATTGTCTTCGAGGTGGTGTCAATTTTATCAAAATACGCCTGGCGGTTTTGGTGCGATTGTCGTGTTTTTATCCGTATTAGACATAACTTTACAAATTAATTACACTATGTTATACGAATAAAACTCAAAATTTTCCTAGATCAAATTATTAAAAAAGTAGTCTTATGTAACAAATATTTATTCTAAACAAGTAAAATTTAAAAATTTAAAAAACCCCCGACACATTTATCTTGCGAAAACATCCCGATTCATACAGTAAAACGCCCATAACTTTTGAACGGCTGAACCGTTTTTTTTTAAACATAGCTAAGAACACTCGACACAATCACCTTTCCAACAAAAAAAACTAAATCAAAATCGGTTCATCCGTTGAGGCGCTATCATGCCACAGACAGACACACAGATACACAGACACACAGATACACAGATACACAGATACACAGATACACAGATACACAGATACACAGATACACAGATACACAGATACACAGATACACAGATACACAGCAACACACCTCAAACTTATAACACCCCTCTTTTTCCGTCGGGGGTTAAAAATACGACTAGCCGTTTAGACGTGATTCTCATTCTAAAATCAGCTACTGAGGGGTATCTGCGCCTTCAGCATTGACACCGGTCTGAAAGAGTGTGGACGACCTTCCCTAAATTATCGTCGTTAAATCTTCATCTGTCATTAATAACGACCTGAAAAAAGACAAGCAAAATTTTAAAACCCCCGACACGATATCTTGTGCAAATACCCCGAACCAAGCAGTAAAACG
This sequence comes from Orthosia cruda, assembly GCA_964057195.1. Lineage (NCBI taxonomy): Eukaryota > Metazoa > Arthropoda > Insecta > Lepidoptera > Noctuidae > Orthosia > Orthosia cruda. The sequence continues at coordinate 18,905,006 of OZ059833.1, read as the reverse complement.
CCCATATCTTTTAAACGGCTAAACCGATTGTTATCAAACATAGCTAAGAACACTCCCGTTAATGTCACCTTTCAAACAAAAGAAATCGAATCAATATCGGTTCATCCGTTTAGGAGCTATGAGGCCACAAATACACAGGTACAAACGTCAAACTCCGTTTAAACTCCTCTTTATACGTCGGGGTTTAAAAATTTAGATGTCTCGACGAACTAGCGTAGACACATCTGGCGAAGAATGAGTACCCCAAATAATGGTATAAGAATAAGCTAAGAGTGAAAGAGAGACAGAATAAAGAAGCCGGGTGCCCGATGGGTTTGCCCATCGTAAAAAGAAAGAATGTTCTTACAAATTTTCATCCCGTGTTTGACCCCCTAAGTTTATTATGTACATAGGAATTTCCAAAACACCTTCCGTAGTGTTGCACTGTTATTATATGGAACTCTTATATGAAATTTTATATTTCTAGACTTATCAGTTTAGGGGTTGTACCTACGTTGAATTTCATCGAATGAAATTAGGATTTTTATTATGTTTGTATTTTTAAGTTCCCTACCTAGATCTTACTTGGTGAAATACGTTTGACCCCGTGCTGTGGATAATAAGGAACCATCATTAATGTTATGTCATTGGTTAACGATTGATTTGGTGTCACAATGGTGACTTTGTTCGATGTAACTGACGGTTTTCATTTTGGTTTTTTAATTATAAGCAAGCCTTTTTCCCCTTTTCCCTTTTTCTCTAGCTAGTCCATTCTTTGTGCTCAGTTTTGTTTTAATAAGGAACCTTTTTGCATAATAAACATTTCTAGATCCACTGGTTTAGGCTCTGCGTTGTTTGAAGATCCTGATTTCGCTTTCGCCTAGTGGAAAGCGATGTACGAGGTCTACGATTGAGCCTCATCTTACTTCTTTCTTACTAATATTATAAATGCGAAAGTTTGGATGGATTGATGGATCGATGTTTGTTTGTTACTCAATCACGCCAGAACGGCTTAAGGTTCCCCAAGTCAACGGCACGAACTATTTTTTGCGCGGGGTTAAAATGCATGCTGTCTCATCCGACAACAAGTGAGAAAGAGATTGATGCTGTGATGAGCAGTAAGAAGCTAGTTCTCGTACGAATTAGCACTTTTGCAAATTTGTAGCGAAATGGATGATGATTTAGGACGAAAACGAGCGCGCGTAATTTTATGAACAGACCTTTGGGAGTCTAGATATCATGAAAAAACTACTAAATGTTATTTGCATTGTTGAATTACTAATCTATCCCTGTATGGAGGCCGTTTGTTTTGCAATTTTCCTTCTTCTTATGGTATTTATTTCCGCCCAAAGATGCGTCAAAATTAGTGTTGAAATATGGAACTTTCGACGCTCATAACTTTCAAATATTGTAATTTTCACTTTTCCTGTTTCCATACAGGACTAGATAATGATGAGACAAATTGATATCATTTTTTTATTTTGAACGTACACCGTCGAACAGTGGAGTTATCGCCAGACTACGTTTGTATGGAAGAATTTTCGATTAGTGTAACCTTAACGGATTTGGATGAAATTTGGCACAGAAATAAATTATAGTCTGGAATAGCACATAGGCTTTTTATGCCGGTATAATGCTCCCTTGAGATGATTTTCACGCGGGTGAAGCAGCTGGCTGAAGCTAGTAGCAAATAAGTCAAGTGTTTTTAGCAGCAGAATAGAAAACAATATCAGAGCAACAATGACAAAGCTGAAATGTTCAATGTGTATTTTTTTGTGGTGGGAATTCATCCAATGACTTCTCAGAGAAGTTACCGTGTTCCCATGTTCCTTCAGTTGCTTGTGCCAGGGCCGCGGTATAACTCTCTTTCAAATTGATCCGCGGTCATGTCCAAAGTGTCTGTAACTATACCAGACTCTTATACTTTAAAATGGAACACAGAAACGTTGCTTGGCGGCTTGGCAGCAACTGAAAAACGCTATGGTGTCTGTAAGTAACCTAGACCGATTCACTCATAACACGTTCTACTAGGTAGAACCAACTTTAAACCAAAATATTTGCAACTTATTTGTCTTAAAACCTTCGCCAGCGGTCCGTGTTGCTCTAAGTCTTAAAAACCCTTCTTAGGTAATAATGTTTGGGCGCACGGTGGGCGCAGTGGTTAAGCGATTGACTGCTGCGCTGCGTGTCGCGGGTTCGATGTCCGCACGGAACAAATATTTGTATGACCTAGAGATAGTTGTTCCGGCTCTGGGTGTTGTTTATGTGAGTTTATATGTTTGTAAACGTACCCACGATACAGGAAGAAATTCCTAGAGTGGGACAAGGTTTTAAAAAAAAAAGTTTCAGAAGCCGGACGTACGGCGATGCGCCATCGGTACATGGTGGACATCTCACCCATACGCACTAAACGTTTTGAGAATACTTTTATTATACGTACAGCTAAGGAGTGGAACTCCCTGCCGGAGTCTCTGTTTCCCAACAGCTACAATATCGGGGTCTTTGAGTCAAGAGTGAATAGGTTACTTCTAGGCAAGCGTGCTTCATCGTCGACCACATCATCGCTTACCATCAGGCGAGATAGTGGTCAAGCGCGAGCCTATTAAAATAATTAAAGTAATTTAAAAAAAAATAGAATTATTTTCAGCTGTTTTTTTATTAGTCTCATCCAATCACTTACAGCGCTAGTACTCATCCCGTCACAACTAATCGGCGCGCCAGCACGCGTCACTGCTCACCCCCGCACAACCGAGCGTGATAGTGTCAATATAAATACCACCCCGCGTTCATATCGAATAGTGGATGCTGCTGCTGGTTGGTTGCACTTGCATTTGTTTTTTTATGCGTCCTTTTTCAAAATAATACTACAAAATAACAGTTCATATCTATTTGGCAGATATTGGAGTTTTTTAGGTTGATTGCCATTTTTAAATAGGCTGGTATTTAATTGATTGTGGCCTTGTTCTTTGTACTCAACGAACAACTCTGCCAAAGCCTTCGAAGAATACGTGATTGACCGAGCGAGCGCGAAGCTTCTCCGTTTCAGCTTGGACAAAAAAGCTTTCGTATGTCCGGTTGAAGTGTAATAATATAATATGTATGCTCCTTTACTTTAGTTAGTAAGTACACTCCTTTATAACTGTTCATGTATGTTGATCTTGCACTATACTTCATATGCGGACCGGGACCGATGCTTCATATGTGGTGAGGGTATAAATAGGTATTCACTCATTCAATAAACAACACGAAATAAATTACACGGCTGTTCTTCATTACGGTGGCAAGAAAAAAAAAAACTTTCTATATTTAGGGTCTGCAATCGGACATTTGTAATCTAACCACTTTTTGCGGTTTTTTTCGATCCCATCTGAAGTAGACTAAAGTTTCACGATACAGAAAAAACCTGAAGGAAAAATGTTTCAATAATACCTAATAACAGTTTTGCGCATCGATGTATATAATATCGATTTACAAGCATTTACAGATTTTAATTCAGATTTTTAAAACATTTCGAAATTTTAAAAACTGAATACGTAAGGCTACTCTTACGGATTGCAAAATCCGGCTTTTTTAGAAATCCGGCTTTCTGTTTTCACGTCCGTTTGCAATCCGGTTTTTTCAAATTTTGAGTGTTTTAAGTTGATTTGATAAAACTGAAATAAAAAACCATTTTTACAATAACATAACTAAGTACCGACTTCCAAATAAAAACACTACCAAGTGAAAAATAACTTTCTTTTTGGATCTCGGTGTCTTTGTTATGTACCAACTTTTTTCGTTATGAGCCACAAATAGTATCCGTTAAAATCAGTTTTGAAATAAATCCGAAAAATCCAAATTTGGGTCCTAAAAACCGGCTTTAAAAGTTACAAGAAAATCCGGTTTATTCATTTATTTTTGAAGGCCGAAGAATCCGGATTGCAATCACTAGCTACGCCCTTTCAAATTTAAAAAAACTTTGTCGAAACTATATAATTATCGAACCTGCTCACTAGAGGAAAACAGCCGGACATCCGGAAATACGAATGAATTTTTGCCCACGCTGAAACGGAGACGCTTCGCGCTCGTTCGGTCAATCACGTCTGTTTTCTCCGAAGGGTTTGACAGAGTCGTTCGTTTAGTACAACTAACAGAAGTTATAAGAAATAGTCTATTGCCACAAATTCCAGGTCGGGAAGTCAAATAAAAATTTGACCGGCATCCAGCCTAGGACCTCACATTCTATATTGTTTGGATAATACTAACTTATCAAGGTTACGGTGTAACCAACTCATTGAAATCAATCATTTGCAAACTAGGATACCCACGGACAATAATAAAAAAATAACTTCAAAGCAAATCACCAAATGCTGAGTTGGTAACCCATTCAGAATGGGCACGTTCAACGCAATTTTAATTGTGTTTGCACTTCTTTTTGTCTTTTACTCATGTGTGTTGCTGTTGTGTTGTGTTTATCTATCTATACTAATATTATAAAGAGGTAAAGTTTGTGACGTTGTAAGGGGTAATCTCTGGATCTACTGAACCGATTTTGGAAATTCTTTCACCAGTAGAAAGCTACATTATTCCTGAGTGCTATAATATATTTCCAAAATATTTAGAGATCCTTATGAAAATTGCATTAATGTAACCCAAGGTAGCAAAATGTTGCCTGTAATAGTACATTGTGTATTAAGAGCGGTAGGCTCGGGGAAGGCTGCATTGACCCAACGCGAATATATACGTACATCCGTGGTGGGGCGACCCGGACTGCCAGGCATTTCTTCTCATGCAACCGAGCGGGTGGGCAGGTTGCGGATAGCGCGACTCCGGCTGCGGGACCGACCACTGGCTGCTACATCAATGCCAGTGGGTGGTCCCGCGGTCGGGGCATCTCCCAAAGAGATCCCGGACAAGAGAAGTTCCCGAAAGTCAAAATCCCAGGCTTAGGGTAACCCATATACCTCATCCTATGTGCCCATCTCCCAACAAAGCCATCCCTCCCTATCCGTACAGATCCCGTCAATCCTTAAATCCCTAGGTCAATTCCCAAGCCTAGGGTGACCCTCAAGAAACCCACACCCACATCCACAAAATTCCTTCCCTCCTATCCCTCAGTCCCGTCGCTCCCAGAGGAAGGGTAACCTCGGTTCCAAAAAAGCCCACCCCCCGACAAATGAATAATGCAGAATGACGAAACTAATACCCAGGTGGGTCCCGGCCAAGCCGGGGAATCCCACACCGCCTCGGCGGTTAGCTCCCATCGTAATATGGGGGGAGCATCAATCTGCAACGTAGAGTCCCTGATGCCGCGCTTCTCTGCGCGGATGGCAGCTGATTTAGCGCCCAATCCACAGGCTGCGAATAACGCGCCCACAAACCCGACCCTGGCTGCGACTAACGCGCCCTTAAACCCAACTCCGGCTGCGACCAACGCGCCAATACCCACGACACGGGGCATGCCTCCCGCGAACCTCTGGCAACAGAGCGTCATGCGGAGCAGCTCCACCCGCACGAACAATGACCCAGACCGACACAATAAGACTGACACGGGGAAGGATGACAGACCTGGCAGCTCTACCACTCTCACGGCTGTAGTCAATGAAGTACGCCTGGAAAAGCGCGGAAAAATCCCAGCCCGAGAACAGGAAGTAGGCGACCGAAAGCGTAGTTCTCGCGAAGGCAACAGCCAGCGCGAAGCGCGATCGGACGCTGAAGGGTGGGTACGAGTCCAGCCACGAGTACGCGCAGAGCGCGGAAAGGGGCCGGACACGGGGCTACGCGACCAGCCGCAAGCACGCGAAGGGGAAACCCAGCGCGACAAGCGGCCGGACGCGGGGCCACACGACCAGCCGCAAGTACGCGCAGGGGAAACCCAACGCGAAAAGCGGCCGGACGCGCACCCAAGTGAGCGGGGGCAGGTACGCGAAAGGGCAACCCAACGCGAAGAGCCTCCGCAAGCGGTAGTACCTACCGGGCCCGACGCCCGACCCCAAGACACCGACACAACCTACACTCGACCGAGACACAAAAAGGGGCAAGCGCTCCCATGCCTCACGCCGGGCGTTGCTAGCATCCAGCGCCCAGCCAGGCACCTCAAACCCGAAGCCTGTACCGAGTGGAACGGGGCCGGGGAAGAGGACGCGCCCCGACGACACGGCCTCACCTAGTACGCTCCAGGGGGACGCGAAGCGTGCGAGGGTTCACTCCGCACAGGAGGGGCAGAGGACCTACGCGCGGGCCACTAAGGACATTCCTGCGCGACTGGCCGTAGCAATCTGCCTACCCCACCCCAGTAGGGAGCTAACTAGGGATGAGGCCGAACACATTAAGACCGCCCTGGAGGACAGACTAATGGACTCGGACCCGTCGACGCCACTCCCGGCCTTCCGTGGATACCCACGGGTAGCGGAGGGCACGGTGCAAATATGGTGCGAAGACGACAACGCCCTGACCTGGCTGACCCAAAATGTGCCCCACATCAGATTGTTCGAAAATAACCAGACACTGACGGTGCTCAGACAGACCGACGTACCCACCCGTGTTCGAGCATCGCTCTTCGTCCCTCGCTACAGAGGTGACGTGAACAAGCTCCACGGCATTCTGATACGCCAGAACACTTGGTACGACATTACAACGTGGTCGTTGTACAGGGCAACTGCCATCGGTGGCGACCGTTACGGGACTTACCTGACCCTGGGGCTGCCACCGGAGGAAGCAGAAAAGGTCCTGGGGCGGGAGCGACGGATATCGTACCTGTTAGGGTCGATATACGTGCGCTTCTGGCCCACGACGCACCCTGCCGACACCCAGACCGACAGTACACAGACGGCAAAACCGACGACGACGACACAGACGGGCGACACGGACATTGCCCAGCTCGAGGAAGAAATGGCCCGAGCGGCAATGGCCGATGACGACGACGCCATACCGGCCGCATTATCCGGCTGGAACGACCAACTCCTGGCCTCGTCGCCGGGGGATATACACGACGAACACCGGGAGGTGGAGACGGAGGGACTATCCGATGGATCCGTCTCCGATTAACCCCACTCCACCTCCACCAGTCCCCCTCAACATCATCCAAAATAACCTCCAGCACAGCCAGACTGCCACGGCTAGCTTACGCAGGGCACTGGAGGTTAAACACCGAACCATAGCACTGATCCAAGAGCCGTGGATCAGGAATAACAGAATATGTGGCCTCGGTAACATCGGAGGTAAGATTATTCTCAACACACACGGCTCTGATAAGCCAAGAACCTGCATCTACTTACCCAAAGAAATTCCCTTTACGACACTGACTCAATTCTGTTCCAGAGACCTGACATCTGTTAGGCTCCATACCGAAGGTAGCGATCCAGACGTTGTACTGGCCTCGGCATACATGCCAAGCGAGGACACAGACTGCCCGCCAAAGGAGCTGGCTGACCTGGTACAGCACTGTGAGCACGCCAGCCTAGACCTGATCATCTGCACCGATTCGAGCGCCCACCACCCGCTCTGGGGCAGTGTCACACCGAACTCCAGAGGAGAGGTACTATCCACCTTTTTATTCTCTACTAATCTTAACATTGTAAACCGCGGCACAGAACCCACTTGGGTCACGGCTCGTGGACAAACGATCATAGATTTAACACTCGCTACAGAAAACGCGACAAACCTTATCACAAACTGGCACGTATCCGACGAACCTTCTTGCTCAGACCATAGAAGGATCCGCTTTACAAAAAACTACAAACACTAAAACACCCGCACCAAGGCGAAACCCAAGGCGTACTAACATTCCCGGGTTCAAAAGCCTTCTGGCTTCACTATTAGCTGGACATTTAGCACTGGTAACCGTAAGGGACCAAGCACAATTAGAACACACTGTAACAGAATTATCCAAATACCTAACAGAAGCTTACCACGCATGCTGCAAATCAAGAGCGCCACAAAGCAGGAACGAGAGGAACCCCTGGTGGAACGCTGAACTTGGTAAACTCAGAGATGCGCTGCGTAAGTAATTTAACAGAGCAAAAAACACGAGACTCCCGGAAGACTGGGAGATATACAAAGAGACCCAATATGCATACAAAAAACAGACCAGAACCGCCAGGAGGAAGGCATGGCGGCAATTCTGTGAATCCATTGAAACAAATAATGAGGCCGCAAGGGTACGGAAGATCCTATCAACTGATCAGGACCGATCCCTCGGCGCGCTCAAAAAACCCGACAACTCATACACACAAACCGACTATGAAACCAGCAAGGTCCTCCTCGAAACTCACTTCCCGGACTGTCAAGTCCTGGAGAACTTGGAAGCTGAACCCGAATGAAACCCAACGGAACAAGACTGGTCAAGAGCCCATAATATAGTAACAGTAGACCGAATAAAATGGGCTATCAACACCTTTCAGCCATACAAGTCGGCGGGGCTGGACGGCATCTGCCCAGCCCTGCTACAGTGGGGAGTAGATTATCTAACGCCATGGCTGCTGGAGATCTATCGGGCCTGCATTGCACTTAGATACATACCTCTCAGATGGCGCGAGGTGAAAGTCATCTTTATACCTAAACCTGGGAAACCTGATTACACACACCCCAAGGCATATAGACCTATAAGCCTCACATCCTTTTTACTGAAAACACTCGAAAGACTCTGTGACAGGCACAACCGTGATGGGCCTCTGCGGGATAAACCGCTGCACAAACAACAACACGCGTACTCCACAGGCAAATCAACAGAATCGGCGTTGCACAACGTGGTTTCTAAAATCGAATGCGCAGTGGACCACAAATGCTCAGCACTGGCTGCCTTCATTGACATCGAGGGCGCCTTCGATAAGACTACGAGTATGTTCAACAGTATAAACACGGCCCTCGACAGACACGGCATAGACCCGACCCTTGGAGGCTGGATCACTAATATGCTCAAACTGAGAGCGGTTCAAGTCACGGTAAACGACACCACAAGGGCCATCGTCGCGAAGGGCTGTCCGCAGGGGGGCGTCCTTTCGCCACTTCTGTGGAACCTGGTAGCTGACAGCCTCATCAAAACACTCAACGACAAAGGTTATTTCACCGTTGGCTACGCGGATGACATAACAATAATAATAAACGGGACACACGAAAACACCCTATGCAATCTCATGCCCTCAAAATAGTAGAGGAATGGTGCAACGAGCACCAACTCTCAGTGAACCCCACAAAAACTGAACTAATTCTCTTCACAAAAAAGAGAAAACCGATGACACTGCAACTACCGCGTTTATTCGGAACAACCCTAAGCCTTTCAACCGAAACCAAGTACCTGGGTATTTATTTGGACAAAAAATTTAATTGGGCAAAACACATGAATCATATCACCACAAAAGCCAGCATATCGCTGTGGCAGTGCAAACGACTGCTAGGCAGGAATTGGGGGATTAGCCCCATGGTCACCTACTGGCTATATACCACAGTCATCCGACCAATCATAACATATGGCTCGCTGGTCTGGTGGCCCAGGACAGACCTCAGCACAGCCCAGAGAGATCTCGAAAAACTACAGCGGTTCGCCTGCGTTGCAATCACCAGTAGTATGAGAACCACACCCACTGCCGCCCTACAGGCAATGCTAGGACTGCCACCTCTACACCTAATTGTGCGGGAGGAGGCAGCCCTGGGCACCTTCAGACTCCACCTATTAGGTTCCCTAAATAAAGACTCCAGAATTAAGCACACACGCATAAAAGAAGATGCGATCAAGCGTAAACCGATGCTAGCATCACCATGCGACAAAGCCCCAAAAACACACCACTTTCATAGGCACTACAACATAATACTCACAAAGGAAAGATGTGACTACTCTGGCCTGAAAGAGATGAGAATATACACCGACGGATCGAAAACTGACTCCGGTACCGGAGTCGGAGTCTTCTCACACGATTTTAATATAAAGATATCCAGACCACTAGGAGAGTTCAATACCGTCTATCAGGCGTAGTGTGTGGGCATCATACAAGCGGTCCATGCCTTAGAAGCCAGGAAGGTTACGGACACCCACATACGGATACTCTCCGACAGCGCATCAGTCCTCCAATCCTTACAAAAAAAATACATAACATCAAAACTAGTACTAGAATGTCACAACGCACTAGAACAGATAACTGTATTTAGCCGTAACACGGTGACACTACAATGGATAAAGGGACACAGCGGATCGCTGGGTAACGACGCGGCTGACGAGCTTGCGAGACGCGGATCCAGCTCTGCGGTCCACGGACCCGAGCCTATTGTACCCATCCCATTCAACCAAATACGCAGGTGGCTACAGGAATTCACCCAGACACAGGCGGAGAACTGGTGGGCCTCGGCACCGGGCTGTAGGCAAACGAAAGAAGCTCTGCCATCCTTGGACAGTAGGCTCACCAGGCGTCTTTTACGCCTGGACAGGAATGGCTTGCGCCTGGTGACGGGGACCATCACGGGACACTGCTCACTCAACAAACACTTCCACACAATAGGCATAACGGACAGTCCTCTATGCAGAGCATGCATGGAGGCCGAGAAAACCGTCGCGCACGTTCTCTTAGAGTGCACAGGTGTCACACAGATAAGAACACGAACCCTCGGGTCACCCAGATCTGACACGGATGTTTTGAGGAAACCAGGAGCTCTAATTGACTTCTGGAGGGAGGTGGGCTGGTTGGAATGACCACCCAACGGCCGCCATGGCCCACGTACAAAGGTCCATTAAGGGACTAAGTGCGGAAACCAAACCCCCCTAACATAGAACATAGGGCGGTAGGTAAGGAATTACGATCGAGACTCTAGTAGAAGAGCTTTCTGAGTCGAGGTTCGTAATTCCCGTACCGCCCGTGATACACACAATGTTTTTCATCACATTTGCGAGTCATCATCATCATCATCATCATATCAGCCGAAAGACGTCCACTGCTGGACATAGGCCTCCCCCAAGCGTCGCCACTTTGACCGGTCCCGTGCGTCTCGCAACCAACGTATCCCTGCAACCTTCACCAGGTCGTCGGTCCACCTGGTGGGAGGCCTTCCAACGCAACGTCTTCCGGTTCGCGGTCGCCACTCCAGAACCTTTCTGCCCCATCGGCCATCCGTTCTGCGAGCAATGTGCCCTGCCCACTGCCACTTAAGTTTGGCAATTCTCCGGGCTATGTCGGTAACCCTGGTTCTCTTGCGGATCTCTACATTTCTGATTCGATCACGTAAGGAAACTCCGAGCATAGCCCTCTCCATTGCCCTTTGGGTGACTGTAAGCTTTCTGATGAGGCCCATTGTAAGCGACCACGTCTCAGAGCCATAAGTCATCACTGGCAACACACACTGGTCATAGACTTTCGTTTTGAGACACTGTGGTAAGTTAGACGAGAAGATACCGCGCAACTTCCCGAACGCTGCCCAGCCGAGTCGGATTCGACGGTTGACCTCTTTCTCGAAGTTGGCCCTACCCAACTGGATCGTTTGTCCCAGGTAGACATAGTCGCCCACAACTTCGAGTGTATAGTCTCCGACCTTAATAGGAGTGGGTGTAACATGGGCATTCATCATCACTTTGGTTTTGTCCATGTTCATCCTAAGACCCACTGTTTCGGAAGCTCTACTGAGGTCATCGAGCATTATATTGAGGTCCTCCATGGTCTCAGCCATAACCACTATATCGTCGGCAAACCGAAGGTGAGTGATGTACTCGCCATTGACGTTGATGCCTAGCCCTCTCCAGTCCAGAACCTTGAAGAAGTCCTCCAGTGCAGCGGTGAACAGCTTCGGAGATATGACGTCTCCCTGTCTCACACCTCGCTGCAAATGTACGGGTTCCGAGGTCTGATCCTGAAGTCGAACTGAAATGGTGGCGTTTTTGTATAAACACTTCAACACCTCGATGTACCGGTAGTCAATTTGGCACCGTTGGAGAGACTGCAGTACAGCCCAAGTCTCGATCGAATCGAAGGCTTTCTAGTAGTCCACAAACGCTAAACAGAGAGGCAGGTTGTACTCTTCGGTTTTCTGTATAACCTGCCGCAGCGTATGTATGTGGTCTACGGTGCTGAAGCCTTTACGGAATCCGGCTTGTTCGGGAGGCTGGAAATCGTCAAACCTGCGCGCGAGACGATTCGTGATGATTCTTGAAAACAGCTTGTAGACATGGCTAAGAAGTGAGATGGGCCTATAGTTCTTCAGTAAGGCATTGTCACCCTTCTTGAAGAAGAGTACCACCACACCCCTGCACCATGCCTGTGGCGTCCTCCCCTCGAGTATGACGGAATCAAACAGCTTCTGAAGGGCCTTAAGGACCGGTTTCCCACCCGCCTTCAGGAGTTCGGCCATGATTCCGTCATCACCCGGCGCCTTGTTGTTCTTAAGCTGTTTCAGAGCCATCCTAATCTCATACAGGCTGACGTCCGGAATGTCTTCGGTATAGTGTCGGGTCAATCTAGCTCTAGGGTCATTGGCTAGATTTGCGACGGGTTTACTGGTTGACGTGTACAACTGCCCATAGAATCTCTCGATTTCCCTCAGAAGCTCCGGTTTGGCGGATACGATCCTGCCATCATCGGTCTTCAGTTTCGTGAGCTGGCTCTGCCCAATAGACAGATCTCTTGCAAAGACCTTGGAGCCCTTATTCCGCTCAATCGCGTCTTTAATACTTTCGGTATTAAAGCGGCGGAGATCGCTTTTCAAGGACTTTGAGATCCGTCTATTTAGCTGCCGGTATTTCAACGCATCGTCTGAAGACTGCAGAATCATATCACGCCTCTCCTTCATGAGCTTGAGAGTAGGACCAGAGACCTTTCTGTGCCTATCTGTACGGCGGGTCTTGAAAAACTTAGACCCGACCGTATGGACAGCTTCCACGAACCCATCGCTGTATTCGTCCACGGAGCTCCCTAGGCACTCGAAACGATTCTGGAGTTCGAGTTGAAAGGTTTCGGGGTTTTGGACCTGGATTTGTGCTAGGCGGAGCGTGGACTTCATCAGTCGAGACCTTTCAAGCTTGACATTAATGTTCAATGTGCCTCTTACCAAGCGGTGATCGCTCCCGGTTTTCACCGAGTTGATCACAGAGACATCATTGAACATTTGCTTCTTGGTTGACATGATGAAGTCGATCTCGTTTTTAGTTGCACCATCGGGGCTTTGCCAGGTCCACTTCCTGTGCTCACGCTTTCTGAAGAAGGAGTTCATCATGTAGAGGCCCTCCTTCTCCATAAAACTGGCCAGTAGGTGACCCCGGTGGTTCCGACGTCCAACTCCAAATTGCCCCACTTGCAGCTCATCCTCGTCTCGTTTGCCCAGTTTCGCGTTGAAGTCCCCCATGACAACGGTGAAGTAAGTTTTAGAACCATGCATGGCTCTAGAGATATCCTCATACATGGTCTCTACCTCGTCGTCGGGGTGTGCCGAGGTCGGGGCGTAGACCTGTATGACCTTCAGCGAATATCTTGCGGATATTCTGAGTATAAGGTACGCCACCCTGGTCGACACACTCTCGATCTTCACCACGTTGTTCACAAGGGACTTGTGGACGATAAAGCCGACACCACCCTGGGACTGCCGGTCACCCTCTCGGAAATAGAGCAGGTTACCGGATTTGAGGATTATCGAGTCCTCCCCCTCTCTTCGGACTTCAGATAACCCTATAATGCTCCATCGTAACCTGCTCAATTCTTCCTCGAGTTCGGCTATCTTCTCGTCGGTCCGGAGTGTTCGTGTGTTATATGTTGCCAGGTCCAGTCGTCGGTGTTTATTGGGGTAGCCGGGTCCACTCCGGAGATTCTTTGCACCCCTTGCCATGCCATCACCTCGACCGCTACCGTAGCCGAGGGTAGACGGGCTGCCGGGCACTCGGGGCCGTTTTTTTGTTGTGCTATTCATATTGGTTTGGGGGGGTTTGCCATAATCGCCACGCTTGGCAGACGGGTTGGCGATCGCAGTTGGTTGGTAAAGTGCACAGAGAACGCTGCTGCCCATTCTCTGGTGTGTCCCTTAGTCGCCTCTTACGACACCCACGGGAAGATATGGGATGGTGAAATTCTTTACGTCCGTCACCATACGGTACCAGCGAGTAATAAATATGAATTATAGCTTTAATACACAAGTCAGCACAGCTGTTATTACGAAATACGTGAACCTTTTTTTTAAGCGGTTGGCGAATTTTTGCCCACACCACAGATTATACATTGTTTCGTTCAGAAACTTTAAAGACAAATACTTACGTAGGTATACAGCCATGACGGAGTGTAAAGAGAATTAAATAATTTCGACGTTTACATACTATAACTATTAAAATCGATTATTAAGAACATTAGTTGAGTATTTAAGTAACATGTAGCGAGATTGCAAAGAAATTCCTGTTTAGATAACATTTTATGACAATTTTTCAATTGCGTGTAAACTCCTTGCTTGAACTTGCATGACCTGTGTGCTGTGCTGTAAATTAAAAAAAATATTACTTACCGCCCTTGGGTTTCATGACAAACAAAAAAGCCCGAGGGTTTTATATGGGGCATTACGGCCAAGTTAACCTGTATGTTTTGATACTGTTTACGTGCAAGTGTGATGAAAAATACATTATTTGGCGTGCGCTGAGGAAACTATTGATTATATAGATAAAAATTTGTAGGTAGGTAGGCAGGGTAGCCAGAGTAGGCAGGGTAGCCAGGGTAGCCAGGGTGGCCAGGGTAGCCAAAGTAGGCAGGTTTTGGGCAGGGTAGCCATGGTAGCCAGGGTAGGCAGGTTTTGGGCAGGGTAGCCAGCGCCAGGGTAGCCAGGGTAGCCAGAATGGCCAGGGTAGCCAAAGTAGGCAGGTTTTGGGCAGGGTAGCCATGGTAGCCAGGGTAGGCAGGTTTTGGGCAGGGTAGCCAGGGTAGGCAAGGTAGCCAGGGTAGCCATGGTAGCCAGGGTAGCCAGGTTTGTGGCAGGGTAGCCATGGTAGCCAGGGTAGGCAGGGTAGGGGCAGGGTAGGCAGGGTAGCCATGGTAGCCAGAATAGCCATACTGGCCAGGGTAGGGGCAAGGTAGCCAGGGTAGCCAGAGTAACCAGGAAAGCCAGGGTATCCAGGGTAGCCAGAGTAGCCAGGTTAGCCATGGTGGCCAGGGTAGCCAGGGTAGCCAGAGTAGCCAGGGTAGCCATGGTAGCCAGGGTAGCCAGGTTTGGGGCAGGGTACCCAGGGTAGCCATAATAGCCATGGTAGCCAGGTTAGGCAGGGTAGGTAGGTAGCCAGTTGACGGGAGCGAAGCCTCGAGGGTCAGCTAGTGTCGAATAAATATATTTCTATACTATGCTATTCGAACAACCGAAAAATTAACCCAAACGTGTCATTCTCATTCTTCAATAATCACTCTTAAAAATACAAAAATGGGACGCTGCTCCATTGTTTCTTAGTCAGCAATCACCTTGATTGCTATCGGGACAGCGATCACAATGAGACGCAGTGAAGCGAGGAACTCCGTATGGAGAGCAGTGACAATGGCAGATGATTGCTGCGATATTTTTTATGATTTGAATTTGTATTGGGTCGTGATTTGTCGGAGAAGATTAGTGTCACGGTTTTAGAGAAAAATAAAGGAGGAAAAATAGGAAACACAAACTGCAAATTCAAATATATATTGCCATTATAATAAGAATAGTAACTGGAGTTTTGGTTGAGAAATGATTCAGATTACTTTTGTATTACTGTTAATACCACAGATATAAATCTAACTAGATGATTAGAAATTCACGTGTCAAAAAACGGAGTTAAGTTACTATCAATGATCGTAATCTGAGTTTTCATTTAGCATTATCGGCACCGGAAATCCTCCGAAATCAATCAATCAAATCAATTCTACTTACTATCAATGCCTTTTTATGCCATATTGAGCTGTAAAGAATGGATAGAAAAAGTTGGCCGAGGCATTGCAAATGTTTTCTTTCATTGGTAAGTAAAGGGCAATGCCCACCGGCCATAGTCACTTTGGCCCGGGGTGCCCACAAATAAAAGCATACGGAAATGATAATATGTAATCTAATGAATGAAATGGTATAGGAATTGGTTCAGGAAAAAGTCCGGATTGTTAAGATATTAAATGTTTTTTTTTTCACAAATACAGTTTTTTAACTATCATTTTACTGTATACAAACCTACAATAACAAAGTTGTCGGAGTCTATTTAAAAGCTTATTCGTTGGTGAGATAACAAATCCACAAGAAAACAATACAAAATAATACAAATGCAAACGATGGCGAATTTTGAATTACCAACTTATGACAGACAGCCGCCATGCTGTTATAATGTCAAATTCGATGTTGCCACATATCAGACAAAAATCTATATCGAGTTTTTGTTGGAGTTATAATTCAATACGAATTAATTAACGAACAAATTAATTAAAGCGCCTCAAAGATTATTTTTCGAATTCAATTTTAAATGTATTTTGAAGAACAAATAAGAAAGACAGTTGTGAATTGTGTAGTAGCATTTTTGTTATGATAAGAATTTATGGTAAATCGACTAGAAATTCGCTTGTTTTATTATCATAATATAGCACAACACACGTTTAACGATAACACGTTTTTATTATCAAAAATAAACGAATAATATTGGCATTATAATAATCATTATATCATAAAAAATCGATTGGAGAAAAGAGAATCGATTATATTTTGAACGAAATTAAGAATTTGGCAACACTTTTTATTTAATCCACAAACCAATGGATGCCGGATTTACCTAATTTCATTTTATCTTTCCGGTACTTTTTAATTTTTGCAAAAATGTTGCAATCTTGTTTGGATAAATAAATACCGCGATTAATAAACATAAATCAAGATGTTTTTTTTTAACAAAAGCAAATTGTTGGGCGGTTTATGGCCAAAAATGGGCATTTCCCTTTGTTTTTAAATTGTTGTGTAAAAGTGGCACGCTTGGTTCTCATACAGATGGAGGGATTTGCGTTCTACCATTACTGCAAAGCTATATTCATACACTTCGCGGTCAAATCATCACGCGATATTTTTTCATACGAAGTTTTCCTTATCATTAGTGTAACCTTGTAGCTTGCTTGGTTTGGAACTTCGAAAGCGTTCTTTATTTTAGCAACATTTATTGTTTATAGTAATGTTTTTACAAAACTCAATACCACAACTTTTATGTACAAAGAACTCGATAACGTCTGGGGTATCTGGGATCTATCTCTATATGGCTTTTCACCTCACTCAATAATGGTATTACGCGCGTGTAGTAAGTAGCTTAAGATATCTACCAGTTCATTATCTTCCTGCCCTTATCCCATGTTACTTGGGGTCGGCGCATCACGTTTTCTTCTTCCAAACCGTCTTGTCCCCTGTCACGCTATTAATGACTCCCTTTTCTTTCATATCACTCCTCACACAGTACATCTATATTTTCTTTAGTCTTCCCTTTACTCTCCATCCATCCAAATTTATATTCATAACTCTTTTAGTAACATGCGTTTCATCCCTCTTCATCACATGACCATACCAGGATAGAGATATACCAGTTACCATTGTGAAAAGTCTTGTCATAAAGTATCATAAAACACGAATATCGTGCTTTTTTGCCAAAAACTGACACCTAATTAACAACACCCCTCACGTTAGCTGGCATGATGCTCCTAATTATCACTAGCAACAGTTGCTGGTTCAATGGCGCGTGCATGCTATCACGCTACCATATGGTGCGGGGGTCAGCAGCGATGTACGTAGGGTTGTGTGCTGTTCTTTATGATAACGATGGTCATGATGGCTGATTGGTTTTGGGGATTACGTGATGGCTCGATTACTTATTGAAATTAACAAGACACATGACCAAAATACCGTGATTAGAGAGAATATGATGAAATTTGTAGAATATGATGAGATGACTTTGAAAGAAAGAAAGACAAAACGTTTATTTGCGCCAGGCACGACGCATACCATAAAATAGGAAAACTTAAATACAAACACAGAGTATGCGCCACAATCACGCAAAACGGTCATCGCTCAGTATAATGCTGGGACTCGCGTGCAAGACAGAGCCACATCTCTGGTTCTCAGCTATGGCTAGTGTTGACTGGGTGACGCCGAAACAATAAAATCTTAAGGGGACTTCAGGCAAAGACAGCATTTTCTGATAAAGAAATAAGTATCTATTGGATTATCTAATCCTCGTCATTCATTGGCCTAAACTATGTTTAGACATCGACGATTAGGGATCCCAATTTATAGCAATGGCTTCGGTGAAACAATAGTACTTACTTTCACTCACGTTCTAGGGATATGCTTCCCTAATAATTCATCATCATCATCTCTCTTTCCTCGTCCCAAAGTTACTTAGGGTCGGTGCAATATGTTCTTTTTCTTCCCTACCTTTCTGCCAACCTTATTTTAATGGTTCTTTATTTAGTCTTTTGTAGGCTATTAATCAGTTACATACATATCTCGACTTGTAGCTCAAGCAAGTAGGCAGTAATTTTATGATTTTTGTTCTGACGTTCTAGAACGTTAATTATTTAAATTTATATTATTTTTATTATCATTTGTAAGACATTTTTAAATAATTTTGACATTTATTATTTTGATTTTTTTAATAATTTTACCGACATTCTAGAAATTTTTACATTTGCACATTTTTTTAATAAATACTCAATATGACGACATTCTGTTCAGTTATGATTTTGATTTGTTCTTTATACTATTATTAAAAATGGCATACCATTTTTAAGGAAAACATGACGTTCTGTAATATTTTTGACATCTCTTTATCACATATTGGCAATTTGTTGTGTGTACTGTACTCATGTTTCAGCAAATAAATATATTATTTGAATATAGTTGTTTCAGGTCCCCAATCCCATTTCATTCATATACTCGTAGTTACACCCCCCACAACCTTCACACCAACATATAAAAACTCAGACAAACGCGCTCAAGATATTTCAGGGGCATTTTCCTCAACTTATCCGCTATATGTAGCGATGTATAGCGCTGTATAGCATCGATGCAGCGCTTTTAATCCTCTTAATGGAAGCGGGGTTGAAACGGGAACAAAAAATACCGTTGAGTTACCAAATAAAATAAAATTCTCTCTCGGCTTATATTTTGGTTACCTAAACAGGGATGATTGCTTTAATTATATCAACTCCCGTAAAGGTGTTGTGTATGCTCTACATCTGCAAAAGATCTAAGAATTATAAGATTTGGTTAAGGCAGTTGTGATAATTATGATGATCAAAACGCCAAAAACCTATGCAATGATCATTCGATCGGTCTCGTGCCACCTTCTAATTGCTTATCATTGGGATGCCTACTTATATGGAAAGCATTCCATTTTTAAATGTTAAATTATTTGTATCTTTAGATGAAACCATTTTACGCAGTTCTTCGTGAATATAAAGCACATCACTGGCAACATTTTCACTTACCATATTATTTATTCTCAAAATTCTTACACAGGTCATCTCCACCGCCTCCTCAGTTCTCGTCAAGTGGCGTGCCCCATGTTTTGTTTCGGTAGCACCGCGGGTGCCGCGTGCCGCTGGCTGGCGACGCGGACGGCGACACTTACTGCTCTTAATAGTTACCACTCGATTTTTATGTTACTGCCTACTGCCTATTTTTTACTCTGTGCTACTGCTATGGAATTCTTATTAGAAATCTTTATCATGGTGAGCGCGAAAAAGAGCGAAAACGCTTCATAATAAGGAATAGAAGTGGTCTTCTTCTTAGCGTGTCAATAGCAAATACAGTCTCTAAAAATATTTACATAATAATGTTTGGCCCAGAATTCTGCCACGGCAATACCAACCGGTGACACAGCCTTAAGGTCTTCATATGCACAGGTGACAGGGCAGGCCGCGCAAGACGAAAGGTGGACCATGGTCTGCGGGGAGACGCCGCACAAACACTACAGTTTGGAGCCATCCGAGAATCCCCACCAGTGGAGGTAGACGTTGGTGCGGCCGACCTGCGTGCGGCGTCTTAAAGTGTTCTGCGGTCGGCCATGGCAACGCGTGCCCAGGCGGGAGACTGATGGGTCGATGAAGTAGTCAGGAGGCTTGAGCTTCTCTCGCCAAAGATCGCGGCAAACTTAGACAGAAGCTATTAATTATTCTGTGACAGAAGTGGTTAAAACGTAACATTACGAAAATTCTCAAACCATCTTTATTTCATTTCTGGTGTTTCTGCTTTTTCGATTCGATGGTGTACTCTTTACATATTTTGGGCCCCGTAAGTAGATGGCCACGCCGATTGCGGCGGCAGAGGCGAGCATAAGGTCTTCCAAAGTGCAGGTGTATGGGCACTTGGGACACTCCAGCATGTGTGTCATATTCTGCAAAGAGGCACCGCACTCACACTGGGTATCAGACGGGTCTGTAATACCCCATTCAGGTAAATGATATATCATGAGCAGAGGATTAGACTTAACTTTTCGCTGTCCAATAACCATGAAATGCTAAAGAACGTCAAGGGTCAGATCTTCCTAACAACAGTGTGATTTCTCGAAGAACCTTTGACCAAGTAATCATTTAGCCGAAGAAATGGTCGAACGAAATATAAAGTTAATACCTGTCGACCCGTAAAAGTAAGTATAATACTTATAGTGGATCTTTGTGTCTCTGAATTGGCTGCAAGACCCTGCGCGGTAGCAATTTTTCTGTCAATGTTGAAGATTTTATAACTGTCTCTTTCACTGGTTTACGTTTGTCGCATCGTCCTATCTCGCTTACTCTATGCAATATACTCGATGACAAACTGTTTCTTGCCCAATCGTTGGCAGAGACTCAAAGATCCGCTGTGACTACTATATCAGTCTTTGCTAGATTCACGACGTTCGAAGACCCAACTAGGAAGGAACCATTTATTGCCAAGACCCAACCAATTCAAACCCCAATATCAAAACTTTAAGCACATAGCAAACACATTCAGATGAGGTTTAGAATCCAATATCTTTAAACTCAGCCGCCAATATTAAGTGAAGAGGTCAAACACTGACGCCGGAAGTAATAGCATTCAAATTGCCGTTCATATCCGCACGCGAGGGCGCCACTGTCGTAATGTATTAGCATTTCAACTGCTCTCCAGTTTGATTGTTTTTGGAATGAGTTTTGGCGATACAAACATTATTTTAGGCCGTTTTTGGGAATTAAACTTGGGTTTTTAACAAAATGATGTATGATTAGGCTATGATGTTAAGTTGACCAATATCATAACGATATACCTAACGTTATTTGATGCAAATAAACCGTTATTTATTGTTATAAAGTGTTATTTGCAGTTTTTGATAGTTTTGAAAATATTTCGACACTTTCATGGCGGACATTGATTGTATTTATGCCTATTTAGGTACTTATAGGCTCTAAGTTGGAAGGGTTAAATTTGCATATTTAGTCAATTCAAATAAAATAAATGTGTAAGTTTGGATGGATGTGTGTGTAGATGTATGTTTGTTACTCAATTACGCCAGAACGGCTGAACGGATCTGTGTGAAATTTGGCATAGAGATCGATTATAGTCTAGAATAGCACATAGGCTTTTTTAGGGAAGATAAAACATTGCAGAATGGAGAAAAAGGATAAGGAGGTCCGACCCCAAGTAAATGGGATAAGGTCGCGACTGATGATGATGAGGGAAGATAAAACATTTGTCGCGCGTTCGAAGCCGCTGGCAGAAACTAGAACTAGACAATAAAACCAGTCTGTAACTGTCCCACTGGAGGGCAACGGCCTCTTCTCATTCAGAGAAGACAGGAGCATTCATCCCCACGCTTGCTCAAGGCAAGTAAGCGATTTCAAACTTATATTTTTACTACTAGCTCTGTGTGAGCTGTAGGTCTCGCGAGTCTGTTTTTTTTTTTTTTTTTTCGATGCCTTTTAATGAAATTATTAAATATGAAATTACATTTTTGAGAAAAGCGCCGCACTTTTTAAACATTTAAAAAATTGAATAGCCATACAAAATCTATATAATTATCGAACCTACTCACAAAAATTCACGAGAATCGGTTGAAAAATGCGATTTTTAGAGGAGAACAGCCGGACAGACATACGAAAGAATTTATGACAAGCAGAAACGGAGACGCTTCGCTCGCTTTCGCACTCGCTCGGTCAACAATGTTTTCCTTCACCGTGCTCACCGTTGTCCTAGATAAACTTAGAAACTAAAACTGCAACCTCATAGTTATAATCTAATACTAACAGATTGGCAGACGTCACACCGCTACCGGCACTAGACGGCCCTCACATCAAAGGGAGCGTCTGCCAACTAATCTATATGCCATAAATATTGAAATTTCATTTGAATTTAGAATACCGAGCCAAACCGAAGTGAGCCGTTTTATAAAACTGCGATTTCATAGGTAAATACCGTATGCTTTCCCATACACAATCATCTAAGTTCAGAACAACACTTGACTACCAGACTTCTGACGTCACACTACTATCAGGCACTAGGCGGCCCTCACATCAAAGAGAGCGTCTGCGAGATAACGCCATCTCGAGCACTACACGAATACATTCAAGTATATTTAGCTCCCGGGCGAGTGGTGTGCTTGTACTACACGGAATTTTTATGGGTATTGTGGTAGGAGAAATGTGATTTATGTCTGTTTGTTTGTGGGTAATTTGAGGTTAACGTGATGGGTTTAAATCTGGGATTACCGAATTTCATAAAAGACTTTATGGGTTTTAACTTTTGCTTTAACACCGCGGTTTTGTGCTTCTTTTCATTTCTAAAGCAAAATGGTGTCAACAACTGTGGTGACAAAATTAAAATGGACTCTATCTAGCTCAAACTCTAATTCAGCCGATAATCGATTACGCTGATGCCTGCTATCTGGATGCCACGTAGGAGCTCTTAAATAAGCTTGAGCGCTTGCAAAATCTGTGCATCCGTTTTTTTTTTGGTCTGAGGCAATACGACCACGTGTCTCAGTTCCGCAAGGATCTCAAATTACTCTCTAACCGCCTTCACGGGAACACTCGAGTATTATGTCTCCTCTTCAACATCCTGTTTAACCCCACGTACCCCGAATATCTGCGCGAGATGTCCCGTGTAGATCCCACCTTAAGCATCACCTAAACTTCCCATCCCATTGTACTAATTTCTATTCCCACTTCTCTGTTCACGCAGTACGACTGTGGAACTCATTTCCACCTAAAATTCGTTTTTCCCAAAATGTATATCTATTCAAGAAACAAGTCAAAGATCACCTCTTCAAGTCAAGATCTGTCCACAATAATATTGTAATAATTATATGTACGTATTTTTATCTTCTATATATTTAGTTAAGGTATATGTGTCATTTGTTCATAATTAGTAAAGTTATATATTTGTATAGTTGTTAGTCTATTTTATGTTTCCTTATTTCCTTCTACACGCTGTGTCTTCGTATATCATCCAATTTTCCAGTCACAGGTCTGCTGGAAGAAATTTCTATCGAAATAAGCAGTACCTTTGTGCTCTTCTATCTATATTATTTATTTTTTCTGTTAAGTGTTTTGTGTGTACATAAATAAATAAATAATAATAAAATAATGGACTCATCAACGCTGTAGCATGTCCTAGAACCAATAATTCAAAAACAAGTGACAGCTAGCAACACTTAATAGACCCACGTGAATTATGTTGAGAGAGAAGGTCTGTGTGAAAAGGGATTGGGAACTTTATAACCTAATAATTCTTCTGTAGCTTAGCGGCAATAGGTAAACGTCAAGGTGGTTATATTTCCTCAAGTCTTTGAAAGTAGGCTCCAGTTTACTAAATCCACTTATGACAAAGTTCACAACGTTTACAGCAGTTTATTTTATTTAATTAGCGGTTACCCGACGCGAGTACGAGGCTTATTTTTAGCTTTTTAGAGGTTTTTTTGTCGGGGTATTTTTATTTTTTATTTCATGCTTTTTAAACTACATATAATATAGATACTAGTAGACACGCTTCAATCGACAATTTATCAGAACACGTAATTATCAAATTGTTTTGCGATGAAATCCAGATTCAAAGAGTAAAATGCGGGTCACTTTTGTTTTTTTTTAATCAAGCTTAGCTAAGAACACTCTCGAAAAAGTCACCCTTCAAATAAAAAAATACTAAATTAAAATCGAAGATACGAGCTATGATGCCACTGACAGACACAAAGATATACAGTCTCTTTTTCCGTCGGGGGTTAAAAAGTAGGTAAGCAGGTCCTAACATTAGTAGGTTAATCAGGAACAAACAGTAAGCGGACGAGAAAGATAAAACTGCTAAAATACAGAATACTCTTCAAAACTGACGAGACACACCTTTACGCATAAGGAAACCAGTTAAACAGCCAATCTTTCAAGACAACACAAAATAGACTATACTTTAGAAATTACAACTCACACTAACAAATAAATACCTGAAACACTCAACCGAAATCAATAAAACAATAACTCAAATATCGAAGAAAACATAGATGGAAACAAACATATCAGAAACCACTTAGATTCCGAAAATATTCTTAGAGTTAAGAGCACACTTTTATTTATTTGAAGCAATATTTCAATGTTAAAACCTAAATGTAACCCGACGAGGGATCTACTCAGAAAATTACGCACGTCGATATATTTATCATTTATAAACTATAATGTTTTTGGACTTTTTAGCGGCGCACGCGTCGTCGGTCGGTCAGCCAATGAGAGCGCGCGGTGGAGTTTCAAAGCGTGGGGGGCGTGGTCTAAGGTATGCTGATCGGGTGTAAGATTGTATGGTGCCATGTCATGCTTTCTGGGAAGATATTAGTGTCAAAATATTGAGGGCTTCGTGTTGTGGAGAGAAGGTTTTGTGTTCTTGTAGTAAGGAGTGACTGAGTTTCAACTTGTTAAACTCCGAATAGTTGCAAGCCAATGTTAGCCCCAGGATTAAGAGAATGTTTTCTAGCTGCAACCTTGAAACACTCACATACACACACTGACACTTTGGTTCTGGCTTAAAACTTGCCTAGTTGGGTTTTACCATAACATATTGGCTTTGATTAAATAATGTTTATACCCTTTAATTTAATTTAGATAGATTAACCACAGTAGTAATGACATTGAGATGAAGATCCTTGTTAAAAGCTTTGACACTTTTGAGTTGACAAGCTTCTCAGATCTGAAATAGTAGTTTACCTTGATATTGTATTGTGGAGTCCAAGAATAAGTGAACCAAACGCGTGGGTGCAAATCCTGCCTTTTCTATATTTCTACCATTCAACGAAACCGATACTGCTCGGAATAGTTTTTTTTTTTAATAGGAATGATATAAACAAATACTAGTAAAACACTTTTTTTTAAAGATTAGGTCTGGCGTTTCTTGTCCGTTCTTCTCCATAACAAAAAACTAGTGGACTGTAGAATCAATTATTATTACTCTCATATTTTAATTTTTGACGTTTATAATTGAATAAAAATAATTGATTTTGAATAAAACTTAAATGGACTTATTTACTGAAAGCTTTAGATGCGAATGTAAAGTATTACAACCAATGATGTTATATATATATACGTTTTGCCGACGTCTGCACGGCAATACAAACACAAGCTGACCAGCTTGAGGGAACTCAGTCCGCCCTGCGTCTGCGTTTGAACAATATGTTTATATATTTCTGACAACGGGAACCTATTTATATCCCTGTGATCTTTTAATCTACTCAGTGATAGAAATTAAGTTCCAAGTTCCATAGGTCCCATGTAGGTAGCTAAAGTAAAATATCGACATGTTTTTATTTTTTTATAATGATTTCAACCAAGTACAGCCTAAACTCGAATACCAATGTCTTTTGGAACGATAAGCTGTATTATTATTGTTTTCGTTTGCCGAAGGCAAATTGAATTCCATTTTGTGATATATTTGGGATGCAAAGATGACTGGTAAGTATGTTAAATCGTGAGTAATAAGTTTTAGCAAACATACATGTTGAGTTTAGATATGAATGTTTATTGATTTGATGGAATGGACGAGAGAATATATTAAGATTAATCCAGTCTATATTTTACCTTACGGATGAAGTCGACACATGGTAACTGCGGACTGGATTCAGTGAGTTGACACAGAAAATGTAGCACAGAAGTTTAAAACAAGAAGTTTTAATCATCTACTAAAACTGGTTCTCTGGTTGCACTATGGCGCGAGGACTTAAAAATATTCCCCAGATATATTTTATATTCCTAACCTTGTGCTGAATGTTCGCAAAAAGCGGAACAAATTGCAAGTAAAGAAAAAAAAAAGATATTTTTTATTTTTGGATATTTCCCTGTTTTATTGCAGTTTCGGGTTAACCTTGACCATAAAAACCTTTTAGGTTCTGAGAAGCATAGCCCTACGACGCACTGTTTCCGAATCATGGCCCTCCAAATTTTATTTTATTTTGCATAAAGCGCTCTATATTTCCAAAATGGTATCTCGAAAAAAGTGTGTCCTAGGCAAAAAATAACCAATATTCGTTTTTCATTTAAGTCGTGTGTCAAGGACTCAAGGCACATGGGGAAGTTAGTAAGTACTCCTAAATAACCTTTCCTTAAAAGTCGTTAAATATCTATAGATACCTACCTTATTAACTTATGAATTTTGTCGAAACCTTCCCTAAAACAGACATACTGCAGACACTTCGCGTGACAGTAGAAATTTGCCACGCTCTCATATATCTTGATATAAAACGTGTCTTATAATATGCCAAAACAACTTACTTTAAAGCTACAGATAATTTAATGTCACAACTTAACAATACCACTGGATATATCTATACTAAATAAAACAGGAACCTTGCCTGCCACGTCAATACTGCTTGAAAGATCTGACCTTTACGTAAAAACCTTTAAAACAACCTTAACAAACCTTTTACAATGCTAACTCACGATAAAAAGCAATAATTACGACATTAACTTGTTTCACACAAAAAAGAAAGTAAGGAAACGTTTAAAAACATTATCATCTGTCAAATCTGACGTTTCGGCGGCCATTGTGAAGCATTACTGGCCAATGGCGGTGCCCGCTTTGAATTTAGATTGTTTTCTTTTTCGAATTCAACTCACCATTGTTTTCGAGTTGTATCTCTTTAACGATCTATTTTAATTTTATTGGGAATCTACCTTATTGTTTACATATTTGAGTTCTCTCAAATTATTTTTTACTTGAACATTTGCACCTCATATACTTTATTTATTTTCATTGGCAAAGCACTTTTTAAACCGGATCACAACAAAGCTTGGCAAAAAAATAATAGTGTTTGTACTTTCCTTGTTGGGACCTCTCACAAAGGCGCTTTAATATTATACTGCCTTTTTATAGAGAACTTTCAAAGCCCATAAAATTGTTATTAGCCTTCCTTTTACGGCTCCTAACTTCGAAAGAACAGACACATTTGACCATTAAGCCAATTTCATCAAAATCACTACTATTACACCAAAAATCAGTCAATATTTCTACTAAAATAAAATAAATTGTAAAAAAAAACCACTTTTCACATTTAATGTTACAAAATTAGCCATCATATCGAAAATAGGTCTAATTTTGAGTTGAAAAGTATTGTGAGGCCTAAAAGCTTTTTGTGCCAGCTCACCCTACAGAGGAAACGCGGGGCAATTTTAAATCGTGGGTACAGTCGGACACAGTGTATTGCCCTGTGGCACTCCTTCTTTTATTGTGCTAAAATGACTTTAAAAATTGACGAAAAATTTAAAATGGGTGATTCTTTCAGCAATTACTATGGTTAAATACTCCAATGAAAAGTTTTGACATGCGCTACCGGAAAATTTGTACCTGAAATTTTTATTTCAGGTACAAATTTGACTTTTGACAATTGTTTTAGCTTTAGATTGCCTAATAAGCAAATATTGTCTACAGATACTACAAAAATAAAAACAAACTTATAAAAAAAAAACAAGTACTTACGTAGTACACTTCAAAATGTTATTCATCTTGAATATTCATAAATTTATACCAATATTTTCGTTCGACTGTACATCCTCACCCTTGAGGCGGCCGACAATATTTTGACAGCCGATTTTTGGGGTACCGCGCGTCACGTTAAAAGCTTTTTTTGAGAAACGTCGGCAAAAACATACACACTACAGTTTTGCATAAGACAACTTGCAAGATTTTTTACCCTGATAGAGGAAATTGGCCCTCGACTGGTTAAATGGCTGTTAAATTAGGGCTCTTACGATGAAATGGAATATTTTAGTCGTTTTGAATCGTCATGTGTCGGATACCTACGTTTTTTATGGTGGATGAAATGGATTGTCTAGTTTACAGCTGTCCAATTTTTTGTAGGAATCGATAGAGACTGTAGTTGCTCTAAATCTCTAAGATAAATCCTGTGCTTCTCACATCCACCCGACTCCTTCTGCACTCACCAGGTCAACGGTTGTAGATCAGAAGGTTATAGATGACCTTACAATGCTGCGTCTTCCAGTACGCGGTCGTCACTTCAAAACTTTTCGGCAGCATTGGGCATGAGCATCGCGAGCAATGCCAAAGTCGACTTATGTTTGACAATTCTTCGGGTTATGTCGAATGCCTAGATTCTCCTGCAGATTTCTTCATTTGTTATTAGACCCCACTCTTCATTTCTTATTGTTCATGCAAACGGCCTTCCGCTTGTCAGTCAATGACTTAACCTCATGGCTATTGCCACTCAATAGGAATCAGAGTCTGTGAAAAGTTTCGATACTATCCTATGGGAACGTAGATTCAACTTAGATTACAGGGAAAAAGCACATATTTAATCGAGCTGTTGGGGAACTTTTAAAACTTTATCAGCTGTCAAATCTGACGTTTCGGCAGCCATTGTTGAAGCATTACTCGCCAATAGCGGCGCCCGCTTTGAATTCAGAATGTTTTCTTTTTACAGTTCTACCGTGCATTGTTTTCGGTCAGTATCTTTTTAATAATCTATTTTTAATTGACCAGCGTTATAGCAGATTCTAGTCAGGTATTTATATCTAACTGTTTTGAATACCGTGTGACCTAGTTTGATATTTGTTTACATTAGCAAAGTTTATTGACCGGTTTCACGGGGTCTTGGCTATTTTTGATACTAAACACATCAACACGGTCTAGGGATATTTTTAAAAAAGCGAATTACTATCAATGTGTTAATTATTAATGTGACATGTATATATTTAAAAGATACGTTATTTAATATTCTACCATTTTTTAATAATGGTTAAGGTACTTCGATTAAAATTTCAGGATTTTATGGAAAAAATGAAGCATAGACGGAAACCGTATATGAATTAACTTTTAATTTATGAGTAAAAACTGAATAAAATAGAAAAATCATTTAATTTGTGTTTATAAACTTGAAGTTAGTAGTCTGAGAAAGCGCCCATGATGTTCATAACACATCGGCAACGATTCGGTATGCTCAGAACAAGGTTGTCAATGTCTTGCTGCGGAATATTGTCCCATGTCCTTCTGAGGTGCGCAAAAAGTTGATCTTCTGTAGCCAGATTTTCAGGAACTTCCTTCAGAGCTCTTCTTTGCAGCATATCCCACGCATGCTCAATGGGATTTAGATCTGGCGATTGAGCAGGCCAGTCTAAGGCCCTAACATTGTGTGTATGTAACCAAGCTGCTACCGTTCTCGCCGTGTGTGCCCGGGCATTGTCGTGCATGAGAAGGAAATCTTGCCCCATTTGTGTTCTGTGGGGCAAGATTACGGGCCCCAGCACCTGTTGGACGTATCGTTCTGCCGTCATATTGCCCCGCACCCAAACGAGATCAGTCCGTCCTCCAAGACGAATTCCTGCCCAAACCATAATTGTTCCTCCTTGGTATGGGTGAACTTCCTGAGGGTTCTGAAGACGGCTCCATCGTCCAGGAACTCGCCAAACACGCGTCCTTCGTGAATCTGGATGGAAGCCGAACCTGGATTCATCCGTGAACAGCACATTGGACCATTGCTCACGGCCCCAGTCCACGTGGTTCCGAACCCATTCTAATCGTCGTCCACGATTGCCTCTCCGTAAAGGTGGGACCCGGAGTGGTCTACGAGAGCGTAGATTGCTTTCATGCAGTCGCCTTCTTACAGTTTGGTCACTCACAAGCACTTGGTGTTCCACTCGTAGCCTTTGGACCAATTGAGTGGCCGTTGCATTTGGTTGAGCTCGCGCAGTAATTTGCAAAAATCGGTCTTGTCTGGGGGTAGTGATGCGACTTGGCCCCCGGTGCCTCTCCGCTACTTCACCTGTGGCACGATAGCGTGTCCACAATCTTGAAATTACATTTTGGTGGGACGCCATAGGGACCCCTATGGCTTCAGCAACATTACGCTGAACAGACCCAGCTTCCAGCATTCCCACAGGTTGTAATATCTCCGCCCTCGTCAAATGTTGGCGTTGCATGGCTACAATACCTCAATTTTAACTTTATCTTTCGTTTAAAAATGAAAAAAAACTGTAACTAAACGTAATTCGTATTGTTTTCTAAATTTCGCACAAATGAAAATTCCCTCTCTTACACATCAAGACATTTTTATGCCACCGAAACAAAAGAATTTTCAAAAATTTGAATTTGTAATTAGTCTGAGATAAATTACAAACATATCGGTATATAAAAAATTCCAATGCGGCCAGTACTTTTCGAGTTATTTAATTGAGTATGAAATATCCCTAGACCGTGCTGATGTGTGTATTTATTTAATATAGATCTACAATTAACTCATATTCCGTTTCTCTGCATTTGTATTCACTACTGTCATGATCAACTATTGTGATTATGATGATGGTGATATCAGCCGCGACTTATAAGTTGTAGGTCGTGGGTTCAAACCCAGGCAGGCGCTTTACTTTATGTACATTATTTCACCACCACTGCTCGTTGAAGGAAAACATCTTGAGGAAACCAGCATGTCCTAGAAACAAAAATTCGAATACATGCGACATCCACCAACCCGCATTGGGCCCGCGTGGTGGGTCACGTCTCATACCCTCTCACTGACAGGAGGCCTGTGTCCCAGCAGTGGGAACATTAAAAAGGCTGATGATGATGATGATTGTCATGATTAGCTTAAGACTCATAATCATCAGATTGCTTTGTCTGAAATTCCTTCATGACATATTTTTTTTAATCCCCCAAGCGTCGCCACATTGGCTGGTCCAATGCTTCACAGATCCAGCGGACTGACGCAGTCCTTATCAGAGGGTCAGGACAAGTGACATCATTCTTTTACATTCATATTTTAGTTATTCTAATGGAGACGACGATGCTTTCGTTGATAGAACGCCACTTGTTTAGAACCTATGAGCGGTTTCGCACTGCATCCGATTCGAGTCCGAGAAATTACGGTCCGAAGTAGCCGTAGTACTACTTGTAAGCACTAAACACAATCTAAGAAGTCCGTTGACGTTTCTCATTTTACATGCCGCGATAACTTTCCACGTAAGAACAACACTATTATTATTAAGTATTTTTATAGCTGTCAAAATAGGCCTTTTTTTTGACATCTTTAAATAGGTAAAGTGGAAAAAACAAGCTTTTTATGTTATTTTCACAATCTGAAAAATTGCAATTACGTTACACCCAAGTCCGTTTTGAATATTGCGTTTTCCCCACTGCCCCGTAAGGATGCAGTTGGTATTGGTAGTATCAAATCTGCTTCATTCATAAAAACTCACGCCTTTTCAACATGCCTTTATTAGCTTGGTATGTATGTATGTATGTAACGGAATATAGATCCGAACTTCGTCCAACCGTAATCGGTAATTTTCAATTCGGATAGAACTCTGAACTGAATTCAAATCCGGACTCGGATTGGATGCAGTGCGAAACCGCTCTACGGGTGTTTTAGTATCACGCGGATTTGCTCACGCACGCGGGTATTACATTAAGGATACTACGCATGTGGAGCCAAATGCAGGCCATTTCCGCGTGCGTGAGCAAATCCACGTGATACTAAAAACACACTAACGTGGAAAGAAAACACATTTTCTTGACACTAGCCACTAGAGCACACAATATAAACATTAAAAAAAAAAAACAATGTGAGATAGGAAAGTCCTTATTGAAAGTATTAGTAAAAGAGATTCAGAATTCAGTCAAAAGAGGTAAGCTGACTAGACTTTAAAGATAACTATGTAAATCACTTTTCCTTCGCAGAAAGATTGCTGATAAACCTACCCTTAATATTTTCACTGCCGAATCACCGTGGAAATTGCACGAACAATATGAACTGATCCAGAACTTGGTGCAGATCATCGAAGATCGTGAGAACTCAATTATAAAGCATATTGTATTATTACCCTTGGTTTTAGAGTTGAAACGACAGGAATGGTGCTCTATTTGATGAAAATCTTGTTGGTATAAATAATTTTTATTATAAATTCTTATTTGGTTTTCTTTTTTTCTTATTTTAGAATAGCTACGGGTGAGCATGAGATACTCATTTGAAAAGGGATGTTTTTTGGGTACAATAATTATAATTCTATTTAGTCCGTCACTGAAATTAATAATATTGGACACGTATTTTTTGCTTTATCAAATAAATAAAAAAATTGACAAAGATAAAGAGCATCAACGTTCAGGAGTGGGGGCTTACGACGTCACTTTGTTAGTATAAAGTGTAGCACACCGTGACGTCACGTTGACGACGTCACCGTGACGTTGGAATATCGTGTGACGTCGTCACTTTGTTAACGTGTCAAAAGAAAAATACGTGTTCAATATGTTTTGTTAATCTACCTGACGGACTAAAATCTAATTTTCAGTCAACTACCCTATTCCCGGTCGGGTAAAGTTAAATTGAGTTTATGTCTAGCAAGCCCTACGTGGAATACAAACTCGTGTTTTGTTAATTTGGAGTATTTTTTTTATTATTTGTATACCAGGTAACCTTGGACTGCGAGAGAGTACCTTGGACTGCGAATGCATCGACACTAATGCATCGATCCGGACCCAGCTCCGAGTAAAAACTCACTTGTCCACCATATGCCAGCAGCGCATTCTTTCGTATTTCGGCCACACAATGCGCAGAGGCGACGAGAATTTGGAAAGAAGATTGTGGTTGGGAGCACCGAAGACAAAAGTTCTCACGGTCGTTCATCAACGAGATGGACCGATCACGTGAAAGACTCGTCGTCCTCCAAATTCGCGCTGGACAGAAACTGGTGGAGGCAGATCATTCGCTCCAGATGTTACCCTGATGCTGACCACGATCCTCAGACATGAGGGACCGACTAAGAGAACAGATAACAATTTGATTATTTAAATGCTCTTTTGATAAATTAGTAGATAATTAAGAAAATTCAAAACTGTAAAATTTCTATAAACTTTAAAATATTACTAACATGATAATCAATTACATCCACGGCTTCAAGCAGAGCACATTTCTCTCCATACTCCCGAAATCGTATCGCCACCGTGTCGGATCGCTACGTGGGAACTGCTGGAGCACCACCGAGACGAATCGGACACGTGTCGCGCCCGTCACGTGGGTGTACCTACTAATGAACTGTTGTTCAGTGCTAAATTGTAGAGGATATTAATAAAATATAAATAGGTAAAGTGAAAAAAAATACTGTTTATGTTATTTTCACAATCTGAACAAATAACTAAAAAGTATGAAACAAGAAAATATTCTCACTAAAATTTCAGATGAGAATATTTTCTTCTAAAAATCACGCTCTAAAATGCATACATTTTAGAGCGTGATTTTTCAGTAGTCGGGTTTTAGTTTTTGAACTTTTTTTTATCTATATTAATCTATACTAATATTATAAAGAGGAAAGTTTTATATTTTTGTGTGTAACGAATAAACATAAAAACTACTGGAACGATTTCAAAAATTCTTTCACCGTAGGGAAACTACACTATCTCCGGGTAACATAGGCTACTTTTCAACCCTGTATTCCCTCGGAAACGGGCACTACGCGGGTGAAACCGCGAGGCCTAGTTTAAAGTATTTTGGGGTTTTTGCAGAGCCACATTAAATTTTTGTCGATTCAGGCCTCCTGTTACTCTGTTAGTCTCTACCGCTTATGATTCTAGACCCGCAAATACTTCTTTATGATTCTGGCCTCCTGGTAGTTTGGCTATAAATGCTTATAATGTTCAACATCTAACTAAAAAAGCAGAAGAGGAAGTTATATTTTATCATGTTTATCAACTCGCTAATGATTTTAATCGCGTATTTTTATAACTTCCTAAAAAAATAAACTTCCCAACTCTAGTACCTACTGATCCGTAGGTGCCAAATGTAGAATGAAATTTGAAATAATAAATCATTCCACTGTGAAAAATATTGATAGGTGCCGAATGTGAAATACCTCAGGTGCCATTAGCTCAGATAAAAAAAACGGGTTCCCAAGGCAAGGTACGTATGCCAATACGTCAAACATCGCGCCACCATCAGCACCGGTACGATTCTTACAAGAAAAATCGATGATCTACATTTTAAGTAGAATAGCTTCTTTTCTTTTTCTTTCCTTTGCCAGGAAAATTGATACAGTAGAAAGCCTAAAATTTTTGGGGGTGCAAATAGATTCTTTGCTTAATTGGAAGCCGGAATTAGATTCAATTACAAATACAATAAGCAGTTCGTGTTATGCGATCAGATCACTGAGGGATATTTTGTCTATTGCAACTTCGTGCCGTCTATTTTGCTCTAGTTGGATCTAAACTTAGATACAGCATTAAATTTTAAGGAAATGGCTATAAATATAATATTAAGGCAGGCTTTACTATACAAAAGCGAGCATTAAGAACCATGCTTCGTTTAAACCAGACAGTATCGTGTAAGGAGTATTTTAGTAAACATAGAATTTAAACGGTACCGTGTCTTTATATATTAGTTCTCCTTACTAATTTAAACAAAAACTTAAACGAGTTTGAAACAGACGAAGAAAGAAAAAACTAGAGTAGATACTCGCAGAAAAGATCTTCCTACTATTCTGCAGGCAAAGCTTAATGTTGTCAATCACTCGTCACGCGTGCAGTCTGTCAATCTGTTTAACAAATTACCAGCGGTATTAAAGAATATTCAGAATGTGAACATGTTTAAAAGTAAACTTAGGGCTTTGTTAATCAATAAAGCCTATAGCATTGACGAATTTTGTAATGACAAAGACCTAAAAACTAGTTTTTTAGATCTCTTTTGTCTTTGTTTTAAGTGTATTTTTTGGTTTGTTTTGTACTTGATATTTGACATTGAATGTATTTTTGTAGCTTTTTGCAGGGGACTTTGCTCTGTATCAATATGAATATTAATGTTTGTTAAGTTAGTATATTTTTATTTATTTTTTTGATTTGGATATACGTTCTAACTTCGATGATGGGTGAGGAACGAGGTTACTTGTGTTGTAATTTTTTATGTTGTACCTACTGTGCTAATATTTCGACACAAATGTAATTTTTGTTATGAAATAAATAACTTGAACTTGAACTGCCACCAATTGCATTGCACTGCAATCAATCAATCAGTTTTATAGCCTCATTTTCTCAAACATGCATGGAAATCACAGAACAGAGAAGACAGCGTTTTTTCTGTTCTGTGATGGAAATATTGTCATTATTTTCGAAGACAGAACACGCGAAGTATCGAATTTACGGACAAAGAAAATCAAATCCACTGCAGGAACGTTTTTTGAATTTGGAACATAACAACGCTCCAGCAATGTTGATCATATCCATTGCAGGAGCGTTTTTTGAATTTGGAACATTACAACGCTCCAGCAATGTTGATAAAAGCCATTGTAGGAGCGTTTTTTTAATTTGGAACATTACAACGCTCCAGCAATGTTGATAAAATCCATTGCAGGAGCGTTTTTTTGAATTTGGAACATTACAACGCTCCAGCAATGTTGATAAAAGCCACTGTAGGAGCGTTTTTTTAATTTGGAACATTACAACGCTCCAGCAATGTTGATAAAATCCATTGCAGGAGCGTTTTTTAAAATTTAGAACATTACAACGCTCCAGCAATGTTGTTGTAACTTTTAATAAATTAAATGTATAATATAAAAAGTATGTTTTATTTCCCTGCATTCTTTTGAGAAAAGCACTATATAAGCCTCGGCGGAAATGGCAATTGCCTGTCTCGTATTAGTGAAGTCCTCGCCTACGGCTCGGCCTTCAATCTCATACTCGACCTGCAATTGCATATTTCCCGGCCTTTGCAATAATGTAACGTAAACAAAAACGTAACCAAACGTCTCAATAAACGGTTCTCGTGTTTCTTTCGGTCTAGTATAAGCTATGTAAGATGACCAATTGTAGACTCATAAAACGCGCGGTCCACGGCGTGTCCTTACTACTCGTACATAACCCAATGGTGCCAACTATGATGGTAAATTGACAGTAAGGACGGTTTCGACCTGTTTCCTTGACCTCTTTCTTCAAGACAGTGTACTCAACAGTGTTTCTTCACACACTCATCACAGAACAATGAGCGGTCGTTTTTGTTGCACTACAGTGTACACGTGAATACTTTTAACTTGAGTAGGTAATTATACCGCACTTACAGTGTAAGGAAGTGGCTATAGTCCGGCTGGTAAGGTCAAATAAATGGGCTGTTTAACTTACCAATAGTTTATGGAACTGGAACGAGGGTCGATTATCAAAAGAGTGCACTGTATGTTGGCGTTTTCAGACCCTTCACTTCAATAATTTTTTTTCTTGATTGTAGTACTTTACCGGTGTTTCATGTTTTATTTCGGAGGTGTTTCGTATGGTGCCGGACGTAAAGAATTTCACCATCCCGTGGGTCTTAAGAGGCGACTAAGGGACATACCAGAGAATGGGCAGCAGCATTATCTCAACAACCTGCCTGCCAAGCGTGGCGATTACGGCAAACTTCCCCACTTGGGGGGTAGGCTATGTCCAGCTGTGGACGTGTTTCTGCTGAAATTATGATTATGGTGATTTATAAGGGATGAAATTGAAATTTCAAAAAAAAAAAAACTTAATTTGCATATGTCCCGGTTAAATCAATTTAGATAATCTTTACCTATCAAAGTACATTACAAACATTTTCTTAATGTCCCTCGGCAAACTTCGTGTTTCGACAGTCGTCGGCTTTCTAATTTTTCTATCAGTTGCCCTTTGCACTTCGTGCAAACGGGACGTTCTCAACCAACTTGGGAGTATATAGAGTTAATACTCTTTTAACATAATGTAATTTATTTTAAATTGGGTGGAAAGCTACTAAAGCTGTTATTTTTACAGCTCTATTTATTACACACGGTAATCAAAACAAAACAACAATTAAGTAGGTACTTAGTTCTGAATTCAAATTATTATACGCAATAAAACTAATAGTTTGTGGACATGGAACTTAGCATTCGTTTGTATTCGGCAGGCCGATGATTTCCGAAGGACAGCTATTTGTCAGGGCCGACAAGGTTACACTAGTCGATCATTCTTCCATACAAGCGTAGTCAGGTTTCTCCTCTGTTTGACGATGTACGTTCAAAGTAAAAAATTATATCAATTTGTCTCATCATCTATCTAGCCCTGTTTGGAAACAAAAAAGTAAAAAAAAAAAATACTTGAAAGTTATGAGCGTTGAAAGTTCCATATTTCAACACTAATTTTAATGTATCTTTGGGCGGAAATAATTCTTATAAGAAGGAAAATTGCAATACAGCTACCATACAGGGATAGATTAGTAGTTCAACAATGCAAATAATTTTTCACACCACCTGCTCGAAAATGTCAAATTATATGTCAAGCAACCTTAACCTAAAGTGAGTCATTAGTGGCCGGGGGCACAGCCGGTCAATAATGTTGTACTGGATTTCATTATGACCCGCTGGTCAATAATGTGATTTGAATTTGGAATCTCACATGCTCAGCTAAACTGGCAGTATAATACTAACAAACACCCTTTGGTGCCAGAAAGAGGAAAGCTATTCTCGATACCCTTACTACACGTGGATGATATTCTCGATTTCCTACAAAATCATAACGACTGCTTCTTCATATCGTTGCCATGTTTTCGAAGACATAATATTGTAAGAATACTTAGATAACTACGAACCATTTTTTAAAAGGAATGGAATAACATTAAAACTGGCATTAATAATAACAAATACCGTACCGCGCCGTAATACCGTAATAGTAATTGGCTGTAACATTAGTTAATTTATTTTAAGTAAACTGCGCAAAGATTGCTGTGGATTTTGTGATTAAATAAATAAATAATAAAACCTTTCTGTACTACAGTCGATTTATCACATTTTATCATGTTCTAAATATGTTATTCTTACTGTTTGTTTATTTAATAAATACTTGTACGAGTATCCTCCTCTGGGCTAAAGGTGTCTTTGCCTTGGACTAGCTTGAATCCCTCGCTGCATTCAGGATTCTTCTATTAACTCCCTCGCTTTGCTCGTGAGTTAAATCCCGAATCCTTCATTGCGCTCGAGATTCAATATGACGCCCGTGACATAAGACACAATTTTAGCCCCTCGGTGCATAATCTACTATTATTTTGAAAATATACATTTAGTCGTTTTTTCATGGTATCTAGACTCCCAAAGGTCTGTTTATAAAATTTCGCGGGCTCGTTTTCGGCCTAAATCATTATCAATTTCGCTATTGCAAAAGTGCTAATTCGTACGCGAATCTAGCATCTTACTGCTCATCACAGCTTTTATCTCTTTCGCACGTGTTGTTGGGTGATAGCATGCATTTTAACCCTGCGCAAAAAATAGTACGTGCCGCCGACTAGGGCAACCTTAACTACTTAGAGATATTAAACACATTGCGACTTGTGTACAGCTTGGGTTTCTCCTACGCTATTTGACTTTTGTAATAGAACGATTTGACACACCTACCTAAACACTGGAAACGCAAATGTTTTTTAACTTTGAATAACTTGCTTTTGGCAGTAGATTTCCAGGATTTATAGTACCTATGGAAAGCCACACGATGATGAAATACTAAACGATACCTTCATGGCTTCACCGTCTTTACCCCTAAAACAAAGATCATAGCATACTTACTATACAATCAGATATAATGACAAGTCATGCTGTACCCAGTAATACAGAACAGAGGTTGTACTAACTTAGTTGTGAACCCCGCCTTTAGAGAATGTCATTACAGTGGCGGACAGATTAAATGGGAAGCTATTAAACTAGACTTGCTTTTGATCGTGTGGGGTGCCAGCTGTTTTAGAACCCAATGGAAGAGACCAGACGGGGTGACCATAATTTCTTGGAAGTTAGGTAGGCATTTGGTGTGGGATGCAACATGACATGTGTCGATACCCTTGGGCTATCCTATCTTCGTAGCACGGTGGGCTGTGCTAGAAAGGCTGCTGCTGGTGCAGAAAACCTCAAACGGCGCAAAAATAATAACCTTATTGGCAGTTATTTGTTTGAGCCGTTTCGGGTTGAAACATGTCCATAAGGGTCCGGGTGCTCATCGAGTGTTTCGAGACATAAGTAAACGGTTAGTCGACTCTTCACGTGACCAGAGGGCTGGCCTTTTCTTCGGCCAGAGAATCATCATTGCCATAGAACGTGGCAATGCTGGCAGCGTTCTGGGCACGTTTCCCATTGACATCGATGTGGAAGAATTTTTTTATGCGCAATGAGCCCTTTTCCCTCTCCCCTTTGTATAGGTTTGTTTAGTTATTAGTCATAAGTTTTGAAATATTTGCTAAGTAATCAATAATGTATTGAGTATGGTTTTAAGAATTTTACTGAGAAATTACGTTGGTTTATTGTTCCCAAACTTTCAGCAATAAATTTTCTACAGGAGAACCTATAGTACTTTGTTGGCTATTCATTTGGGGAACACGGGCATGATAGTTTCAGCTTACCCTTTGCGTTTCTGTGTAATCAATTAAAATTCAATTTTTCAAACTAATTGGATTGACGCGTCTAAAAAATAAACCGCACATCTATATTCACAGAACGTTTACACATCCAATCAATACATTGAGCCACAAACAAAACAACTCACAGTTTACCAGTAACGTTGCACGCCAGTGTACGGAAGGGGCGCACCTCCAATTTCCCTAAAAGCTTCGCGAGCGGCGCGGCGGCGGGGCGAAGCTAGTGTAATAAATTGAATAATAACCGTGTAGTTTGATGTATTGTTGCGTTCTGTTCTGCTACCACTGAAACTACGATGATGTAATTTTTGTGTCCCGACTTGTAATGGGTTTTTCTTTCTTTGTAGAATGTATTCTTGTTGTTTTTTTTAGGGTTCCGAACCCAAAGTGTAAAAACGGCTACTCAATTACTAAGTCTCCACGATCCGTCTGTCTGTCTATCACCAGGATGTCTCAACCACTGAGCCAACCGTGCGTCTGTCTGTCACCAGGCTGTATCTCAGGAACCGTGATAGCTAGAGAGTTGAAATTTTCACAGATGATGTATTTCTGTTGCCGCTATAACAACAAATACTAAAAACAGAATAAAATAAATATTTAAGTGGGGCTCCCATACAACAATTGAGATTATTGATAGGCTCACGCTTGACCACTATGTCACCTGATGGTAGGCGATGATGTGGTCGCCGATGAAGCACGCATGCCTAGAAGTAACCTATTCTCTCTTGACACAGTTTAAATATACAAATTTATACCGTGCTCTTGACTTAAAGACTACATGGTTCCTCCTTTCAGAGCCCTTACTATCTACCAAGGGATAGCGCTCTTCGTCCTGTATAGCATCGTCTCTCTCTGTCACAGTTGATCCGTGATAGTTTTAACACGTCTGAGTAAGGCCCTTGTGTGGCTGCATTGTTTATTGAGGAGTATGATTGCAGACAGTGTCTTGTTGAAGAATTCTACAGCAGCCTAATTGCGTAAGTGAATTCGGCAAAAAATATTGGACTCTTTCGAAAAGAGTATCTTCACCAATGATAGTCTAATAATTTTTGGCAATACGTAATTATTTAAAGAGAATTTGTCATACTCTTTCATGGGGTCAAACCCTTTGCTTTGCCGAATTAACTTACGCAATTAGGCTGCTGATTTCACTTCACATATCATCATGGCTTTATTCTTAGTTAATTATGTATTAAGTAATGCAAAATTGTTCTTGTATTGTGCACCCACGTTGCCGCAGTTGTGTTATTTTTAAGTTTTAAGTAATAATAGGCGTTGAATATATTCATATCCCCTTGATTTCAGTCAGTTGAAGATACCTTGCGTGATCACGTCAGAAATGAGGATATCCGCAGGAGAACCATAGTTACCGACATAGCCCGAAGAATTGCCAAACTTAAGTGGCAGTGGGCAGGGCACATTGCTCGCAGAACGGATGGCCGATGGGGCCGAAAAGTTCTGGAATGGCGACCGCGAACCGGAAGACGATACGTTGGAAGGCCTCCCACTAGGTGGATTGATGATTTGATTAAGGTTGCGGGAAGGCGCTGGATGCGAGACATACGGGGATCAGTCAATGTGGCGACGCTTGGGGGAGGCCTATGTCCAGCAGTGGACGTCTTTCGGCTGAAATGATGATGATGATATTGATATCAATCGGGCACTTGTGCAGAGTTGGAACTGCTACTGGGAAGCCCAGCACCCTAATTTCGTAACTGTTTTGACAGCACGAAGCACGCATGCTCCCATTCATTTTGATAACTCAACAGTATTCATTGAGTGTTTTACGCTTTCGAGTGGACGGTTAATGCAAGCAAATTAGGCGTGCGCCATTCTACAGGTCAGGTAAAATCAATAAGACTTACAGACAGAATCCAATAAGAATTTGCCCAACCACAGTCTAATTGCGATAAATTCGGCAAGGTAAAACCGATCAATCATAAAGACTGAAATCCACAACGCGTCTTTCATCTCGCATGTAAATGATCGATTGATACTCCCATAAATAATTAAATAAAATACATTTACTTCGAGCAATCATAGCTCATAATTATGTGGAATACACATACAAACACAATGCAAAAGGATAAGCTAAAATAAAAATGAAACAAACTAAAAAGACTTAATCAAACCAGCCCTGCTGACGGCAACATGCCTACCACAATAGTGTCGTGTGTATTGGCAGTCCATCTGGTCCGCGATCATCGCCAGGACGGCATTTCTCTTGCCGAATTCATGAAGAACTTCACGCTAAACAGCACACCAACGAGATACTAAGGAATACATTCTCAAAAGCAGCCCACAAACACAAGAATTTTGATCATTGTTGAATTAGTTTGAAACCTACTCTTTGAGAAAGCTTTCCTGATATTATTTCGTGTTATACTGATTTTGTGTAGGTACGATCCACAGACATAAATCTAACTAGATAACGCAAGTCAAATCTGTATGAAAACCAAGCGTGCCACTTTATCACACAAAATTTAAAAACAAATTTACTTACCAATGAATGAAAACATTTCCAATGCCTCAGCCAACTTTTTCTATAAACTCTTTACAGCTCTATATGGTATAATTAGGCATTTTTTTAGATTTCGGTGGGTTTTCCTTTTCATTGATCGTAATTTTACTTCGTTTGTTGACACACAAAGTATATACATACAACCGCGCCATCTAGTTACATTTATATCTGTTGTACGACCGTTATTTTTTTTCTGTAATCCCTTATAGAAAATGATAATCCCTAAATTGAAAACTGCAAGACGCTAACCAAACATGATTAATGTAAATACGCAGAGAAAACAGGATTGTTGTATTAGTATGTATTGGTAGGGTGTAGGATGCCCATTCGTTTGGTGGGTGTGGGGTACCCATACGTTGAGTGGGTGTAGGGTGTCCACGTTATGGATGCGTGTAATGTTGAGGTGCATTTATAATCTTGTGTTTGTTTGCTGTGTGGTGGCCTCCGTGGGTACGGACTTGGGTGTTAGTTTTTTACCCGACTGCCGAAGGAAGGTAATGTATTTATCAGTCTATCTATGTATGTTTGTTTCTTTGTGGCATTCTAGAGAACAAACGCGTTGGCCGATTTTAATTCTTCCTTGGGATTGTCACTGGCTACATTAAATTTGGTAAATAGAAAAATGGCGGATTTTGGGGCACTATTTTTTTTTCATCAAAATAAAGGGTTTCACGAGGTGATTTCAATAATGTATAACACTTCTATGTTGTACCTACCTAATTCGATAAAAAACAATAACTAAAATGTTATAATTAAAAAAATCAAAACAGCCGACAGCAGAAGTAAACTGAATAATCGTAAACAAGAAAATCATGCTGTGCAGTCGGTGGATACATCTGGTTTTTGTCAGCCAGCTTGCGAATATGTATCCTTCGTCTGCACAGCATGATTTTCTTCTTGTTTACGTGTTCTTATTTAAAAGTTACACAAAAACTGAACAAAAATGGCAGTCCCTTGAAGATACCAAATTCTTCTTCTATAATTGCTATGCAAGTTAGACAATCATTAAATGATACCATAAGATGGCTAATCATTAAATGAGATCATAAGATGGCTAATCATTAAATGAGACCATAAGATGGCTAATCATTAAATGAGACCATAAGATGGCTAATCATTAAATGAGACCATAAGATGGCTAATCATTAAATGAGACCATAAGATGGCTAATCATTAAATGAGACCATAAGATGGCTAATCATTAAATGAGACCATAAGATGGCTAATCATTAAATGAGATCATAAGATGGCTAATCATAATGAGACCATAAGATGGCTAATCGTTCTTTTAGAAGTTATCTATCCAGATTTAAACAGTCAGAACTTACCGATCCCTAGTTTAAATATCCCCATAATAATGGTTTGTGAAACAAGACGACCTTATACTTTTACATTGTTTTTTTATCTTTTATGAAATGTCTCGGCGCAGTCAGAGGTGGCGAGATGATTTAGACCCGTACCATGAGAGCTGTTTCATAACGGCTTATGCCCAGCCGTGGAACAGTAACGGATAACCAAAAAAATAAATTTTAGAAATGCCTTAAATATTAAAAAATGCCTCAAGGAATAAAACATTAGCATTTTTTTTTGTTTCCATCTCATCGCACTATTCCAAAAATACTGCTAACTCCTGAAAGCCAGAAACAACAGTGGCGACCACCAGAATAGCGCCGAGGCAATGAAGCTCGACGAAGTCCCGAGAGAACCGCGGCACAGAACCCACTTGGGTCACGCACGGCCCGTGGAAAAACGATAATAGATTTAACACTCGCCACAGAAAACGCAACAAACCTTATAACAAATTGGCACGTATCGGACGAGCCTTCTTGCTCAGACCATAGAAGGATCTGCTTTACACTAACTACAAACACTAAAAAACCCGCACTGAGGCGAAACCCAGAGGCGAACCAACGTTCTCGGGTTCAAAAGCCTTCTGGCCTCACTATTAGCTGAACATCTAGCACTGGCACCCATAAGGGACCAAACACAATTAAAACACACCGTAACAATATTATCCAAATACCTAACAGAAGCTTACCACGCATGCTGTAAATCAAGAGCACCACAAAGCAGGAACGAGAGGAACCCTTGGTGGAACGCTGAACTTGGTAAACTCAGAGACACGATGCGTAAGCAATTTAACATAGCAAAAAACACAAGACTCCCGGAAGACTGGGATTCATACAAAGATACCCAATA
This sequence comes from Orthosia cruda, assembly GCA_964057195.1. Lineage (NCBI taxonomy): Eukaryota > Metazoa > Arthropoda > Insecta > Lepidoptera > Noctuidae > Orthosia > Orthosia cruda. The sequence continues at coordinate 18,860,565 of OZ059833.1, read as the reverse complement.
TGCATACAAAAAACAGACTAGAACCGCCAGAAGGATGGCATGGCGGAAATTCTGTGAATCCATTGAAACAAATAATGAGGCTGCAAGGGTACGGAAGGTCCTATCAACTGACCAGGACCGAACCCTTGGCGCGCTGAAAAAACCCGACAACTCATACACACAAACCGACTATAAAACCAGCAAAGTCCTCCTCGAAACTCACTTCCCGGATTGTCAAGTCCTGGAGGACAGGACGTGGGAGGCTGAACCCGAATGGACCGCAGCGGAACAAGACTGGTCAAGAGCCCACAATATAGTAACAGTAGACCGGATAAAATGGGCTATAAGCACCTTTCAGCCATACAAGTCGGCGGGGCTGGATGGCATCTTCCCAGCCCTGCTACAGTGGGGGGTAGATTATCTAACGCCATGGCTGTTGGAGATCTATCGGGCCTGCATAGCACATAGATACGTACCTCTCGCATGGTGCGAGGTCAAAGTCATCTTCATACCCAAACCGGGAAAAACTGATTATACACAACCCAAGGCATATAGACCTATAAGCCTCACGTCCTTTTTACTGAAAACCCTCGAAAGACTCTGTGATAGGCACATCCGTTATGGGCCTCTCCGGAAAAAATCACTGCACAAACAGTAGCATGCGTACTCCACAGGCAAATCAACAGAATCTGCGTTACACAGTTGCATAACGTAGTTTCTAAAATTGAATGCGCAGTGGACCACAAATGCTCAGCACTGGCTGCCTATATTGACATCGAGGGCGCCTTCGATAAGACCATGTTCAACAGTATCAACACGGCCCTCGACAGACACGGCATAGACCCGACCCTAGGGGGCTGGATCACCAATATGCTCAAACTGAGAGCAGTTTAAGTCACGGTTATCGACGTTACTACGAGGGCCATCGTCGTGAAGGGCTGTCCGCAGGGGGGCATCCTTTCACCACTTCTGTGGAACCTGGCAGCTGACAGCCTCATCAAAACACTCAACGACAATTAAACGTTGAAACGTTATTTCACCGTTGGCTACGCGGATGACATAACAATAATAATAAAGGGACCCACGAAAACACTCTATGCAATCTCATGCGTCAAGCCCTGAGAATAGTAGAGGAATGGTGCAACTTATTCTCTTCACAAAAAAGAGGAAACCGATGACACTACCGCGTTTCTTCGGAACAACCCTAAGCCTTTCAACCGAAACCAAGTACCTGGGCATCTATTTGGACATACAATTGAATTGGGCAAAACACATGAACCATATCATCACAAAAGCCAGTATATCCCTGTGGCAGTGCAAACGGCTGCTAGGCAGGAACTGGGGGATTAGTCCCATGGTCACCCACTGGCTATACACCACTGACTAACCACCACTATCCGGCCAATCATCATATTATGGCTCGTTGGTCTGGTGGCCCAGGACAGACCTCAGCACAGCCCAAAGAGATCTCGAAAAACTGCAGCGGTTTGCTTGCGTTGCAATCACTAGCAGTATGAGAACCACACCCACTGCAGCCCTACAGGCAATGCTGGGACTGCCACCTCTACACCTTATTGTGCGGGAGGAGGCAGCCCTGGCCACTTTTAGACTCCATCTATCAGGTACCCTAAAAAAAGACTCCAGAATTAAGCACAGACGCATAATGGAAGATGCAATCAAGCGTAAACCGATGTTAGCGTCACCATGCGACAAAGCCCCCAAAACACACCACTATCACAGGCACTACAACATAATACTTACAGAAGAACGATGTGACTACTCAGGCCCGAAAGAGATGAGAGTATACACCGACGGATCGAAAACAAACTCCGGTACCGGAGTTGGAGTCTTCTCACACGATTTCAACATACATATATCCAGACCGCTAGGAGGGTTCAACACCGTCTATCAGGCGGAGTGTGTGGGCATTATACAAGCGGTCCATGCCCTAGAAGCCAGGAGGGTTACGGACGCCCACATACGAATACTCTCCGACAGCGCATCAGTCCTCCAATCCTTACGGAAAAAATATATTACATCAAAACTAGTACTAGAATGTCACAACGCACTAGAACAAATAACAGTATCTAGTCGCAACACGGCGACACTACAATGGATAAAGGGACACAGCGGATCACTGGGCAACGACGCGGCTGACGAGCTAGCGAGACGCGGATTCAGCTCGGCGGTCTATGGACCCAAACCTGTTGTACTCATCCCCTTCAACCAAATACGCAGGTGGCTACTGGAATTCACCCAGACACAGGCGGAGAACTGGTGGGCCTCTACACCGGGCTGTAGGAAGTCTAAAGAAGCTCTGCCATCTTTGGACAGTAGGCTTACCAGGCGTCTTTTACGACTGGACAGGAATGGCCTGCGCCTGGTGACGGGGACCATCACGGGACACTGCTCACTCAACAAGAACTTCCGCATAATAGGCATCACGGATAGTCCCCTGTGCAGGGCATGCATGGACGCCGAGGAAACCGTTACGCACGTTCTCTTTGAATGCGTAGGTGTAGCCCAGATAAGAACACGAACCCTCGGGTCACCCAGATCTTACACAGATATGTTGAGGAAACCAGGAGCTCTAATTGACTTCTGGAGGGTGGTGGGCTGGTTGGAGTGACCACCCAATGGCCGCCATGGCCAACGTATAAAGGTCCATTTGAAGTACTAAGTGCGGACCTTACATAGAACATAGTCCCGAGAGAATTTAAATGTCTTTGACCCCATAACGAAATTAAACAGAAAAGAATAACGAAGGAGTAGGAAAAAACAGACAGTTTACAAAAGTCTTAATTTATTCCTGGACGTTAATTTCGGAGTCATAACATAGAACTTTTAAAATCATTAGAACATAGCCCGCCTTATCAATTATTTTGTGAAAAAATCTCTGCCTAATATGGGCCTTCTAACTCCCTCCCTGATTTCTAATGTGAGTTCACAAACAATTTCCTTAATGCACAGTGCAGTGTATTGCACATTTTCTGCGCCATCGCGCCGTGGACCACAACTCGCTGCTTTGAGAGAAACTGAATGGTGGAATGTATTAGTGGGTATGGATGGTGTGGTGGAAGAATGAGGCAGGCAGGAATTGTGTGTTTAAATACAACACGGTAATCCCCGAAGTATTGCTTGACAATAAAACAATAAAAATGTAATGAGATGGTTCTATAGGCATCATTTCGAATCAAATGAATTATTCTATGTATATAAAAAGTGTGTCTATACGTCACGCATAATCAAATCTATATATATAAAAGAAAGTTGAGTTAGTTACACTATTTATAACTTAAGAACGGCTTTACCGATATGGCTGAAAATTGGTGAGGAGGTAGCTTAGAGCCAGGAGTAGGGTAGGTTAGGTAGGGTAGGGTAGGTTAGGTAGGGTAGGGTAGGTTAGGTAGGGTAAGTTACGGTAGGTTAGGGTAGGGTAGGGTAGGTTAGGTAGGGTAGGGTAGGGTAGGGTAGGTGAATGTTCGGTGTTTTTATGGCAAAACAAAGTTTGCCGGGTCAGCTAGTAAAAAAATAAAAAATATGCCATCTTTTCAACATAATCTCTCGTTTAAAGGAACCAACGTAGATTCGTGCTTCCCTCTCACATAACACTACAATAATACTCCTAGTGCCGCCGCACATATCATAATAAGTCGGCTCTAACCGCTGACAGATCGGCAGCTAATCCGCGGGCAGGGGGTTCGAACCCGATGCGGTCATAACTAATAGTCATACATATTTATCAATTTCTATAAGTAGCATTACTGACTGTTAACGGTATTAGCCAATATGTTTAAGTTAAGGCCGTTAAATAAATACAGAATTTGTTGCGGTTTTAGACGTGTTAGAGCTACATAGCTAGAGCTATACAAACGAAAAAATGCTGTTTTAGATAGGCCCTTGTAAAAAGGTTTTAAATAAAATTATTCATCTTTTCTTTTTAAAACCATCCTTTTTCGTATTGTCCTCAGCAAATCCCGGCAGTGTACAAAAATAACTAGCCCGATTCGATTTAGAATGACGTCACTTAGCTAACCATGCATTGTCATCCAAAATAAACGTGTATGCAAAATTTCGTCATAAATCGGTGGAGGATAATTGCTTTAAAATTCAGTTGCAAGATTTCACCAGAACACACTTAAATACATACAACCTACTCATTGCAAGATAAATAAATAAAAAATTGTGAAAATGACATCTAGGTACTTACAAACTTTTTCGTCAATAATTATTTTTGTAAAAAAGCTTGCACGACACTTGATTGAAGGTTAAGTTACGCTTGTCCTGCAGCCTAATTCGGTATGTTAAGTTAAAATTAACCCATGCCGATTCCAAAACCATTTCGAGATTTTAGATTTGTAAGCCTTATTTTTCTAATTTCGGGTCTTAAAATTTAAAGACCGTATTTATTTTCACAAAAGCACTTAAAATCACTTGACTTTTACTTAACCTCTAAATGACGTCATAAAGTGTCCTTTAAAGGAAACTTTCAGTACCTCTTGTAATTAAGGCCCACTTGCACGAAAAACCCAACCCTGAACTAGTCGCCAACGCGAGGTTAAATTGACAGTTCGCTATAAAATATTGTCAATTTAACCTCGCGCTAGCAACAAATTCCGAGTTAAGTCTTTCGTGCAAGTGGGCCATTTTTTTTGCACGTGTCAAGCGTCAATGTCAACGTCAAACCCTATTGGTTCAGACTACTTTATGACGTCAGCACGAATAAAACTTTAAAAAATATAAAAATATAACTACAGCTTGGAACAACGAAATGTTGAAATTAGTTGCTTAAATAACTAAATCTATAAATTAAAAATATAAAAATACCTGAAAATACTTTACATACCGAATTGCGTAAGTGACTCCGGGAAGGCGAAGGGTTTGACCCCATGAAAGAATATGACATATTCTCTTTAAATAATTAGGTATTGCCAAAAAATATTGGACGCTTTCATTGGTGACGATACTCTCGAAAGTTTCCAATAATTTTTGATAATTGGCCCTTTGCCTTGCCGAATTCACTTAAGCTTACGCAATTAGGCTGCTTATCAACCAGTGCATGGTTGGGTGCCCATTAAAAATCGACTCTTCGTCACGAATATTCAGAAGTCCGAAAAGTCTACTAAATTGCATAATGTTACTCCAATCATGTCCTAGAACCAAAAATTCGAAGACATGTGACATCCATCAACCCGCACTGGAGACCCGCGGTCCATTCCCTGTAACAGAGAGAAGTCCTGTGTCTCAGCAGTGGAAACATTAAAAGGCTGATGATGATGCTGAATCATGGGTGATGGGTTATGAAGTTAGAGGCAGTCGCGCAATGTAAAACGGTGATACAGTGGTATATGGGTTAAGTACATCTGATACTAGAGAACAACTGAATTCAGTACAATAGAAAACTAATATGTTCTGGCAACAACATTGTACCAAATCTTAACAGTTCCTCAAAGAACGAGACACGAAAGGATCAGCTCCCATTTACCCTAAAAGGTTATCCCCTAAAACATCCTTTTTATACAAAGATTTGATCCGGAACATCGATCATCGCGATCCCGGAACCGGAAGCATTCCCGGATAGATTTATCATCGAGAAAAAATACGCTTGTCAAGTATAACCGCCATTTTGGTAATGGCGGAAACTCCCGCCAATTTTAATTCAATATGGCGCCGCCGGCGGGGAAGAGAAAATATTCGGTTTATTTATGGCTTTTTTTGTTAAAATGTTTTGGTTCAACAAGGTATGATTGTCAAGATTTCTACAATGCGAAAATGTTCGATTTCTTTATTACGTATACATATATTACCTAGGTAGGTTTAGAGTGAAATTTTAGGCACTTCATTAAAAACAATTTCGACTTTCTTGTAAGTCCTTATAAATGTTTCAACTACTTGGATGGGATTGGTATTCTGCAAAGAACATATTGGACCTAATTTATAAAATCAAATAGTTTATTTGAAATAAACCATAGAGGTACTTTTGAATAGTCAAACAAAAAAACACAGATAAATCTAGTTGCAAATTCGCAAGCGTCAGTAGGTCTAAATGAAGAAGAATTTGCAGGCAACTCCACGGACACTCTTTTCCATCAGTTTCAATTACAAATATTTGGTTAGATACATCATTCTTGTTGAAAAACACATATATGTGAGAACGATGTAAAAAGACGAGAGACGACTATAAGATCTGTTTAATGATATGAAACACATATATGTGAGAACGATGTAAAAAGACGAGAGACGACTATAAGATCTGTTTAACGATATGAAACACATATATGTGAGAACGATGTAAAAAGACGAGAGACGACTATAAGATCTGTTTAACGATATGATTCAGCAGATTCTTATTTAAAATTGTCATAGAAACATTTGAATTTAGTCTGCTAATGAGTATTTAAACTAAATAAAGGTAACGAGTAGTTATGAATAAGGCTGAAAGTACTAAATAGGTAGCTGGTTAAGTACTTTTTTTGTAAATCTAAAAACTATACTTACAGACTAGACCTGCTTATAATAGTAAGTATTAGAGAGTCGTCTTAAAATTCCTCAATTTATATTTTGCTCTCCAATTTCGTGCCCTAACTTCTTGAGTGTACCCGATACCAAAGTTCCCTTCTATCACCACGATTTCCCCATACGCACCCAAACAGTAACCGCTTTCCAACCCATCCGTAACATCAACAATAGCCCACATTACGACGCACGCGCCGAGCGCCGCCCGCACCGTGCTGTACCGCGCCGCGTGGCACACGTCCACTCATTACAGTGTTTTGTGTTGATTAGATTAATGTCCCGACCGGCTTTTAGGGTAGATACGAAAGCCACGAAAGAAAGGCAGGAATTTAAAGTATTCGATGGTGAAGGAAAAATGCTGTAGACGATATAAATAATGTAAGAGACGATAGGGTAAGAAATTTTGATGATTTATCTACGATTGGTAGTTGTTTTACGAATGAGCTTGAGTTTTCTTGTGGGCTTGCATTATGGTCGGTAGTGAGTCTTCTGAAAGTTGAAGTTTTTGGTAACATTACCGCTCATATCTTTATTATTTCTGGTATTACAAAACTCAAAAAAACCGTGGTCTTCTTAGTACCGTCATTTGAACCATTGTCTATACATCAACCACAGATTAATACAAATATCATTCGTTCACCATAATATCATTCTATTGCAACGTTCCGTATGCCCAGAAATAAAAACTTTTTGATAATACGATAAGGATTAAATTACGTTTAAGAGTGTTGAAAATATCGAGACTTTGTTATTTTGCATGGATATAAACATTTGTTATTTATCGATTGAAGTTTTGTTTAGATTTAAGCAAATTACTTAAATTCTTAATAATTACTAATAATACATCTACGTACGTGTAACAAAACGTAACATTCTCGCGCGTTATATGAAACTATAACATTAAACAAAACCATCGCAAGCTGAACAAAGTTTACTAAGCTTTGGAATTTTAAGTTATCGAACGATACCAGCAATACCAGAATCTCAATGACTAATCTTGGAATTCTTAGATTCAGTCAGAAATTAATTATTAATACTCTTTGGTGTTCGAAAACTACCAAGATTAGCTTGTTGATGGGCTTGACATTGACCATATTATGCAGCAGTACCTAACTACATACGAAAAAAATATAGAATTATTGGAGCGCAGAAATCTTATTGGAAGAATACAGAAAGTTAAAATGATCAGGATCTTTATAGCAATGCAATGTTATGATAGTTAACAGTTTACAGAAATTGTATAAAATTAAAGTTTGATCCACTTAAGGCCGTACCCTGGCCAAAAAATCAGCATGAGATATGAGCATTCCTATTGGCCGAGCGGCACTGGTGGCGCATGATTTACAGTAGTGAATACGGCCAGATTTTCGAATAAAATCTTTATAAAATCGAATATTGGTCTTTTGCAAAACATAAAACTTACAAAATGTTCGTTATCAAATTGTCTATCCATTAGTGTTAGTACAAAAAAAAAATTAATGAACACTTTACGAGGAGATGCATGCTATCTATCATTATTTCTCATTTTTATGGTCTTTTTGGAAGGAGATTAGTGAAACATATAATTCATTAAAAAATGCTACCATTTTGGAAACAATAATAAGTAGAAATTTAATGTATTTTTATAAGTTGATATTTCATTTGAAATAACGTGTAGATAGCTCCTAAAAACTGCACGAAAAACGTCTAGCGCGGCGTTTTGCTCGGGGTAGCGCCTTAAACGAAGTATTCAATTAATTAAAAGCTTGATTTCAAGCTTATTAATTACTTTCACCACATCGTCTAATTGGAACTACTCATATTCATCTTCTATCATACTTACAAGACATTTTCCATTACCTTTAGGCCATACACCCAAAATACCAATATCAATATCAGCAACACCAATTCATAACCCTCGTTTTCAAATCCTAAAGCTGCCATCGGAAGTACCGGGGTGTGTTCGAAAAGTTATTTTATTGCGTTCTCTGATGACAATATGTGACCGCACGCGTTCGTAATGTTTCCGTCACGGATGAGCTAGCGTTTGGCTAATTGTATGAATGTTGTATACTTTTTTATGGATGGATATTATAAATGTTTTAGGTGGAGTCTGCGTCTGTGGGGTTAATTTTGAGGAATTGTTTAGGGTTATGCTAATGTAAGTCGTAGTTGGCTTTTTTGGTCTCGCACGGTTTTTCATTATTATTGTTTGTTTTTTTTTGTCTGTATCTTATACGCGAGTCAATTTTTTTTTTCTTTCTGTGTTTTTCTTTCTACTTAAAGTTTAATTTAGTGTTTAGTTAAATTAGTAAAAATTATTTTAGAACAGTTTTTGCTGATTTAAATTGTTCTATAATCTTACAAATAACGTCAGTCAATTAATTTATTTCAACATCATTTAAAGGCAGTTTTGCAAGTTAAAAATATAAATTCATAAATCAAGTATATATAATGTAGGTATTATAACTAGTTTCTGCCAGCGGCTTCGCCTGCATGAAAAGTGTTTTCACAATATTATACCGGGATGAAAGGTAGCTTATGTGTTATTCCAGACTATAATCTAACGCTGTACCAAATTTCATCCAGATCCGTTCAGTCGTTCTGGTGTGATTCAATAACAAACATCCATCCATCTATCTAAACCTTCGCATTTATAATATTAGCTGCCACCCGCGACTCCACCCGCGTGGTATCAATACTTCGCCCAATATGTTTATAAATTATGTGTTATTCTTATGCATAAGCTACATATCTGTAAAGTTTCATCAAAATCCATTGCGTAGATTTTGCGTGAAAGAGTAACGAAAATCAATCCATCCATCCCATCCATACTCACAAACTTTCACGTTTATAATAGTAGGAGGATTAGTAAGATAAGAATTAGCAAGTTAAAATAAATTAATAACTATTCCAAAATGTAGTTTTCTATCAAACAGAACAAGATATTCATAGACTTACGTAGGCACGGTTTTTTTGTGAATTATTATGATTGTAATGGTTTGCGTGACGAAGCAGGCAGGTGCTCTCTGTTCATTCCTAAAATAATACCTAACAACCATCATTACTTAAAATACGCAAAGCAATCAGCGCCCAGATTTTAGTGATAAACGAAACTAAACCTGAACAATGAAACGGAAGCGACCTAAGATTCACCCCTGTGGGACACCCTACCATTACAGCCCATTTTAATCAAAAAATCTATGGGTGTGAAGCCCAAATAAACAGGGGAATACTTTCCCATAACGATAATGAAAACAACGGGGAAAATATAACAAAAAACACGACTTTTTGTGTATATTTAACGTGTGTGAGTTAATCAAACGCTGATCAGGAAACAGTTTGCGCAAACAATTACTGTGATTGTCGCGGTGATTTTATGATGACTTTAGATAATTATTTTAGGGGTGCGTCGGCATCGATGGTTTGTTGTGCTTCCTAATATCTTTTTTGTGTGTGAAATGTACGAAAACGTTGTCAATTTTCCCAACAGTTAGTTTCTAACTTATACTGGATGTGGTACAATACGTGAATTGGCCGGGCTTTTTTGCCATTTGACCTTTATTCATCAGACCGTTTAGACATTTATCAATCTTACCTAGGTATACCGCGTTACATAGCAACTGGGTGCCTGCAGTCACTCCAAGGAGTGCATGCATCCAGCAAGACTGGACAGCCCACTCCAACGACATTTCATTTTATTTTTTTCTTTTACTACTTACTTACTTTTTCTTTAGCATGGTTGCCTTAAAAGTAACATTACAATCAATGTTTAAACTATAATATACCATTGCAAGAGACTGGGGCCTGAAGTAGGATTTTTGAAAAAAACCTGTGTTACAGACATTGGGAAAAGTTTAGGAAGGTGATGCTCTTTTGTCAGACATTTGGGCTTCTGGAATAGCTGTTTATAAGAGAACAGGTGCTTATAGTAAAACTAAGGGCCAATTGGGCAGTATGGGAGCAAGAACCCATTTTGCACCGACCTCAAATAAATAAGATAAGGAAAAGAGAATGATTATGATAAGGTGTTAATGGTAAAATATTCAAATGAAAAAGGTACAAATTAAAAAAAACAATACGTTAAAAATTAACTCTCTTTTACAAAAACATAATTCAATGAAGACTTTCAAATAATTTGAATAATGAAACCGAATGAGTCGTGATATGATGACGGGATCACAATGCGCGCAATGAACCGATCGGCGCGAGCGATCGTGCATATGGCTAGTGCTGCTTTATTGTAGGGGCGATGTGTCTTGATACTTGAATGACGATAAGGGGTAAATTGTAGATCTTTGAGCGCACAGATTTACAATGTGTTTTTTTTATAATCTGTTTTATCTTTCCTATATATATCTACAGTTTTGTGTTAATTTGGTCTGATGCATCTATGTTTTACTTTAATTCTAGAGCAACAGTAATTTTATTTCAGAAGCCTGTAAGTGTACCTGCTGAAAAATAGCTTATGTTTAAATATCAAGGCTAATGTTGTTTATATGCAATTAAAAGTTTAAGTACTGATCCGATTAAAAGGACACCAATAAAAAACTATACTATGGCTGATTTTCATAAACTACTTTGTATATTGAAAAAAATATGCACGTTTCTTATAAGATAGGCCAAATTAAAAACCTACCTTTACATTAAGAATAATATACCTTTTTTGAATAGAGGTGAAACATTTAGAATCGATGTATCAAAACCTCTGTCTCGCGCTACATACACCCCGCTTCAACGAAGGGGTGCATTTGACTGACAACTAAATGAATATTTTTTAACACATTTAAATATTAATTATATTATAATCCATTCAAAACATTACGCCGTAATTCGTATAATATGCACTATTGTGCAAAATGTTGTGCATTTTGAGATCCATTCAATTATTTTAATGAAAAGGTGATAGGGTGAAAACAAGTGCTTTGTTGTGAATCCATTATCTACTAAAAAGCAGTATTTTTTATGGTTATTAATATTTGGTAAAAATATGTCATCATAATTTCTGCCGTCAACTACTCCGCCTCCTTCAAGCGTCGCTACATCTAACGGTCCCGTGCTTCTCGCGTCCAATGGTTTCTCTCTCTGACTTCACTAGATCATCGGTCCAACTCTCACGGCCTTCCATCATTACGCCATGGTGCATTTGCAACTGTGAAGTTTAATCACAGACATCTCCACAACTTTGTTTCAAACCTTTTGGTACATCCTTACGACAAAAATGCTCACTGTCGTAAATGTCAGGAAGATGGTAATAATAATGTAGTAAATGATATATATTTTGTGAATAAGCCGGTGTTTCCTTGCTGACTACTCTGAAAAGAAACACCGAAACAAACTCCGACTGCTACTAATCCCATAAGCAAAAACATAGATAACGCTGATACATCAGTACAATGACGAGCCCACATTCATAACTAGATCAGCAATCATTAATATCAATATATAGTTGAAATGTAAAGTTTTTTAGCAATAAACGCACATATGCGATGATAAAGCAGTTTATAACGAGGGAGGGTGATTGTAATGTTGTGTGCTGCTTTATTGATATTGAATTTTGTATAGACTGCAATGAGAATCATGGTTATGGTCGGTTCTAACACCTTCATAATCATGATTATTTTGTTATTAAAAGAAAGAGCGGTCATGAGAAGGCAGTAGTAGATTAAAGGATAGAGCAGGTAAAAAAAACAGTGACATAATGACTTTCAAATGGCTAAAAGTAAACATAATGAGGGCAGTGATAACGGCCCCGACTTACAAATTGTAGGTTGTAGGTTCGAAACCAGGCAGGCGCTCTAATTTTTGTAAATTATTCAATCACCACTGCTCTCAAAATAGTGACGGAATACATCGTGAGGCAACACAGGGCATGTCCCAGAACCAAAAATTCGAAGACATGTGACATCCAGCAATCCCCACTGGGTCCGCGTGGTGGATTAAGACCCATTATCTCTCTCACAGAGAGGAGGCCGTTGCCCAGCAGTGGGAACATTAAAAGGCTGATGATGAAAAATAACGGGCCTTATTACTAAAAATCTCGCTGGTGTTTAGCAACTCATTACACTACAGATTGTTAATTAAAGCTTTCTCTATATCGAAATTAAATTTATAATCTGTTCATAAGTTGCAAAATAGCTGAGATTTTATATATGATAGTACGTATGACAAGCTAGAGGGAGGGAAGAATAAAACAGACATCGAAGGAGCTGATGGCAATTGCATGATAAGAACTTATTTGAATTAACAGAGATCACATCTGTCTCCAAACTCAACACTACTCTGAATCATCTTACCCCTTAAAATACACTTAAACACTAGAACACATAATTTTACAAAACGGTAGCCATGCTGTCTTCATAGCAACTTCCATTCCCCCTTTACCATATAAAAGGCCCAACATAATACTCACCAAATAACCAATGAACATTAAAATCAAGAAGAGGATCTACACTCCAACTTCTATTTTAAGAGAACACTCAAATACTTAAAAATCTACAAGTTTCCGGTTCAAAAATCCAAGTTGCGATATTTTTTTCACCATCTTGTCTTAAGTATGTCGGCAAAATGGTAGACGGTGAAAAAATTGTCGCGCGTGTCTTGAAGATTTATTAGTGTGGGTTTGAAGTTGTCTAAGGGGACCATCTTGGGTGATATGGCTTTTTGATTTTGACCATGTGGCGTCTGAGGTTTGGTGACTTCATTTGTTTTGATAGAGATGTCTAAGGAATTTAAGCAATAATTTTGAAATTCTCCATGTAATTTTTTTTACACAAGTAAAAGTTGTTGCTGATGAGATCATTGTAAATAATGATGGTTGACTTTAAAGTGCTTATTAATACGAAGAAAAAAGCTCGTAGGGAACATTCTTGCTAGACTTGGACCAAATTATTTAACTATGAACAGAAAAGCAGTTCTAAAAAGTCCTACTTTTCTTCAAATTAACTCCTACTGACTATGTTGCTTGTCTCACCCTAGTTTTTACCCGACTGCCGGAGGAGGGTAATGTGTTTATCAGTCTATGTATGTATGTATGTTTGTTCCTATGTGGCGTTCTAGAGACCAAACGCGTTGGCCGATTTTGGTGATTCTTACGTCTTGGTGATCGATTCGTCTTAAACCTGCGACTGTCACCGGCTACATAAAAATTGGAAAAGGAAAAAATGGTGGATTTTGGGCGCCATTTTGTAGGAGAAATTTTTTTCATCGTGTGGGGTATCAAAATAAAGGATTTTAAGAAGTGATTTCAAAAATATATAACACTTATATGTTTAAATGTTCCTAATTAAAAAAAATAACTAAAAAGTTGTAAATAAAAAAAAACCCGACTGCTTGAAAAGCGAACTAAAAAGACGAAAACACATCTTTTTAGTTCGCTTTTTAAGCAGTCGGGTTTTTTTACATAATTAATATAATTTAAGGGTACTTCTTCGAGGTCCCTTAAAACACGGTCATACGGTCTTAATTCCTAACCTAGTAAACAGACTACCACTATTAGACTGAAGTCTTAGGACCAAATACAGATTACTTTTTATTTATATATGTGTACTACCCTTAATAGCTTTCGCTTATGACTTCACTCCTATGATTTATCCCGCAAGGACCGTGTGCATTTTCCGACACAAAAGCGATGTTATAATTTTTGAAATCGGATTGTACGAATCCCATTCAGAGATATCGAAAAAAACAATAGATAGATAATATAAGTTTAGATTTAATATAGAAACATTATTTGCATATAAATAGGTAAATGATGTTGTCTTGTTTGTGTCCCAATATAACTAAGAATAAGTTTCTTTTATCGAAATGTATTTTGGCCTATTACTTTTCAAATGTTCAAATAACAACATTATTCCATTTTATTCTAGAAAAACAAAGCTTTTTCCTCGACACAGCGTATCATAATGGAAAGCCATACATCGAAAGATAACGCAGTTTTATAGATGAGTGTACAAATACAGCGAACAAGCTTATCGCGCCACGTAATTGTGGGCGAGTTATCTAAATAAAGCAAATATTGGAGAAGCCACTACATTAACGATAGCTACCTAGCGACATATGGCTAAATGTGTATGTTTTTGTATGTTTAATAGGCCGAAGTAACCGTCCTACAAATTGCCAATCTTCTTCACCGTCCTGAAGTTGGCTTTCCGATGCGCATCGCATGACGTGCTGTTGTTTTAGTATGAAACTAGTTGTGCCCGCGGCTTTGCTCCCGTCAACTGACTCCTTATCCTACCCCACATACTTTCCTACCTACCCTACTTGCCTTCCTGTCTAACCTATCTACCTACCCACCTACCGCCATCAAGAAGATTTTACTTCTTGAAGACTTTATATTTATCTAACTTTTGATAGAGTGAACCGATTGCTATAAAACATAAAAAAACTTTTTGCAAAAATATACTACCGACTTCCAAATACAAAACTAGAAAGTGAAAAATAACTTAATTTTTTGAAGTCGGTGTCTTTCGTAGGTACCATTTTTTTTGTGTTATGGACACCGACTTCAAAAAATTAAGTTATTTTTCACTTTGTAGTTTTGTATTTGGAAGTCGGTAGTATTTTTTTGCAAAAAGTTTTTTTATTTTCACTTTTTAGTTGTACGTACGTAATAGGCAAGTTAGTAAGGGAACTATTTCGCCAGAATAGATTTCATGAAACTTGAACATAACCGGTGAAATGAGAGATCTGCTTACCCCTTAAAGCGAACTGGCGTGATGTTATGTTATGAAATGTTATAAACAACAAACAGAAATGCGATTGCAGCCATCCCGAGAGATTTGCCGTTATTTATTGAAGAGTTCTGTTGTATATCTCCGAAGTTCTTCATCAGATCTTCACCAAATTAAAATGGGACCAATTTCGGAGCATACTTTTTCAAACGAAAAAAGAATTTTCAAAATCGGTCCACAATTGACGGAGTAATCGGTGAACATACAAAAAAAAGAAAAAAATAAAACAAACCTGAAGTCGAACATAGAACTTCCTCCTTTTTGGGAAGTCGGTTAAAAAACTAATACTCGAACTTCCAATTACGTACATTTTTTATGTATAAGATATCTTCATTGGTTTCGTACATTTTACATAAATAAACAGACAAACAGACGAAAATTCTGGAAATGACTTCTGTTCTGTATCACCGTGGCTATTTTGTTTTGGAAATATTTTTGATGAATATAAACGACTTTTCTACAAATTATAAAATTGCTGGCAGCATTGCCATACAACGTGGCAATGCTGCCAGCCTTTTGGGCACATTACCAGTGGACAACGATGCGGAGGAGTTTTTCGACGCCATTTTTTAGTTTAGTATACTTTAAGGTTTAGTTAGTGAGTAGTTTTTGGTTTAAGTGTATATTTTTGCAGTCTTAGTTAAGTATTTTTTACATTGTATATACTTGTATCTATGTAAATAAATTATTTTAATTTCAATTTAAATATTCCACAAATTTATTATATATATTGATTTACTATTTAGGAAGCCATTATAAGCCAACTTCAGGGCGGCCAAGAAGATTAGTGAGTTTACCTGCTGTATGTAAGTAAGTACATAGGACATTAGGTACATCATCTATACGAATACTATATAGCTTCTGCTAGAGGTTTCACCCGCGAATAAGTCAGAAAATAGCACAAGTAAACATTGGCCCTCGGGATAGAAAAGTAACCTATATACAAATTCAGGACACATCTTCCTGG
Source organism: Orthosia cruda (assembly GCA_964057195.1). NCBI lineage: Eukaryota > Metazoa > Arthropoda > Insecta > Lepidoptera > Noctuidae > Orthosia > Orthosia cruda. The sequence goes on along the minus strand of OZ059833.1, from coordinate 18,844,389 downwards.
ACTACAATTTTTTTTTTGTGTGTTTGTGTATTTATAAACGGCTGAACCGATTTTAATTTAGTTTAAGATGACATCATCGGGAGTGTTCTTAGCTATGTTTGATGCAAATCGGTTCAGCCGTTCAAAAGATATGGGCGTTTTACTGTTTGAATCGGGGTGTTTGAGCAAGATGAGGTAGGTGAGATAGTGGTCAAGCTCGAGTCAAAAGCAAAAAAATTATAAAGATGTCGGGAGATTTTCAATTTTTAATTTTACTTGTTACAAGTTACAACACCCGAATGGGATTGTCTTTGAAAGCTGTACACGCCTCAAATAGGGTTTCGAAGCGAAGATGAACAACAGTATGTTTAAAACAGATTCCATTCTCACGACATACATATATTCAGTTTATCTCATTTGAACTCATTTAAGAAGGCACATGTTGTACAGAACAAAGCTTCCATACATTTAAAATTGTCAAGTGGTTGAGGATGGGTGACTCGTTGACTTGATTGAATTATGTCTAGCTACTGCAGTTACAGATTATACGAACATAATATTAATTTATTAGTTGTAAAGATTTTATGTAGTTACCACAGCTACTATAGTCTAATAAAATTATATAATGAGTTTAGAGTTATATGTTGGGCTTCTCTATTGTCGCTTAAGCTTTTTATCCGACTACGGCGAAGCAAAAATAAAGGGTTATGATTTTAGCAGTCTATTTATGTTTGTATTTACGTATGTTCCTCCGTAGTGCCTAAAGGTGTCAATCGATTCGTTATTATGGCCCGGGTAAAAAAGGCTTAAACAATCCATCGTCGGGTGACAGTTTTTATTAAACTTTTTGCTTGTTACTTGTATTTTTTTTATCCTTTCCATGTCTACTACTTTAGTTTTTATCTACACGCAGGGAGAGAGAGATCAAAGAGAGAGTGAGATCAGGGAGAGAGAGATTCTAGTGGGAAATTATCGACCCGGAAAATATAGCTAACATGATGTTGCAGATGTCTGTGGGGTGACACAAGCTCTTAGAGTAAGGTTATTTTGTATACAAGTCATATACATCTGTCCCATACTAACACTCAAAATAACCTTACTCTGAGAGCTTATAGTCAACGACTTGGAGTCTTAAATGGCATAGAGTTCGAACAATATAGAAACCATACATACATACATAAACACACCCCTTTTTCCCATGGAGGTAGGCAGAAACTACAGAACGCCACCTGCTACGATCCTTACATACTTCTTTTGCTTCACTCACATTCATACATCTAGTCATACACACACGCCGGTTATGAGTACTGCGTACCTGGCCTTTCTGAAGAACATCACCTATAAGGTCTATGTATGTCTTTCTAGAGCGTCCCCTCCCGGCGTTTAATTTCACGCTTCATCTTTCGTTAGTCGCCTTTCATTCATCCTCTCAACATGGCCAAACCATCTTAACATACTCTTTTCAATTTTAGTCACTACATCTTCTTTTAGACCACAACGTTGTCTTATTACCTCATTCCTCAATCTATCATTTAAAGTTACACCACACATACTTCTCAAGGAGCGCATTTCTACTGCATTAATCCTACTTTCATGTCTTTTTTGCCAACCTTCACTTCTATACATATGTGTAGGAAACAGCACGCGTGGTACCAGCATATAGAAACCATGTCGTTATTAATCGTTACTTCTTGAAGATGTCTTAGTCAGTAATAATAATTAATGGCTTAGAGACCTAGAGATGATCAAATGAAATAGCAGGACGCTTCATTTGATCATTCATATGAATATGAATGATCAAATGAAGCGTCCTGCTATTTCTTCTCTGGCATATTGAGTTAAACGAGATCACCCAAGGCCGTACCCTGACCAAAAAATCAGCATGAGATATGAGCATTCCTATTGGCCTAGCGGCACTGGTGGCGCATGAATTACACTGTAGTGAATACGCCCAGATTTTAGAGTAAAATCTTTATAAAAACGAATATTGGTCTTTTGAAAAAATAAAACTTACAAAATGTTCGTTATCAAATTGTCTACCCATTAGTGTTAGTACAAAAAAAATATTAATTAATACTTTACGAGGAGATGCATGCTATCAATCATTATTTCTCATTTTTATGGTTTTGTTGGAAGGAGATAAGTGAACTAAAAAAAAAAAAATTCATTAAAAAAAGAAACTATTTTGGAATCAATAATATGTAGAAATTTAATGTATTTTTATTAGTTGATATTTCATTTGAAATAACGAGTAGATAGCTCCTAAAAATCGCACGAAAAACGGCTAGCGCGGTGTTTTGCTCGGGGTAGCGCCTTAAGGTGATATATATGTAGGCCCTTAAGGGCCTTTCAACGCTTTAGTGCCGTAAAACGGTAACTTTCTAAAGAATACTCCTTAGTAACGGCTAGGTTAAAAGGTTTGAAAAAATATATATTATTGATTCATGTACATAATTTTGAACACAAGGTTTTTTCGTGGAACTAATAGTTTTGCTTTAAAAAAATTAATAACAACACGATATTTTTTCGCAACTTTTGGAAACTCCTCCAAAACGACTTGGATGTTTATAAATATTTTTATACAGAAAAATTGATAGCTGGAATTTCTTCATAACTAACATAGCAAATGTAAATCAAATAATATTTTGCAAACAAAACTGTTAAAAAGGCGATTCAATATTGATATTTTGTCACCGAGCGGACGCACGGCCAGTACTGCATTAATATTGGGCAGTATGTATCTGGAGACTCTACACTTGAAGTTGTAGACGATTATGTCTACCTGGGACAAACGGTCCAGTTGGGAAGGTCCAATTTCGAGAAAGAGGTCAACCGTTGAATCCGACTCGGCTGGGCGGCGTTCGGGAAGTTGCGTGGTATCTTCTCGTCCAATTTACCGCAGTGTCTCAAGACAAAAGTCTATGACCAATGTGTGTTGCCAGTTATCACCTATGGGACTGACACGTGGTCCCTCACAATAGGCCTTATCAGAAAGCTCAAAGTCACACAAAGGGCAATGGAGAGGGCTATGCTCGGCATTTCCTTGCGTAATCACGTCAGAAATGATGATATCCGCAGGAGAATTAAAGTTACCGACATAGCCCGAAGAATTGCCAAACTTAAGTGGCAGTGGGCAGGGCACATTGCTCGCAGAACGGATGGCCGATGGGGCGGAAAAGTTCTGGAATGGCGACCGCGAACCGGAAGACGATACGTTGGAAGGCCTCCCACTAGGTTGACTGATGACCTGGTTAAGATTGCGGGAAGTCGCTGGATGCGAGACGCACGGGATCGGTCAATGTGGCGACGCCTGGGGGAGGCCTATGTCCAGCAGTGGACGTCTTTCGGCTGAAATGATGATGATGAGTATGTATCGCCTTAACTGTCAATTTGAATGATTCGAGTTGGAGACAGTTGACTTCGAATAAAGAGGTAAATAACAGCCCAATGCCTTGAAGAAATATCCCGTGTACCAGACTTACCTTTACAAAGTTTAAATATTCTTCAACCCAGGAATCAAACTCAACACCGAATCACATAAACTCCACATATCTCGAAAACATGCATCTGAACAACATACGCATACACCACATATTATTAAAGAAAGACCAACTTAACATTGCGCTTTCATTGCACCCTATCTTCGTAAACACAAAGCCTAAATTTGCTTAGCAAGTAGATGTTTAACTTGTTTTAATATATCAGGTTGATAAGGCGGGCCGCACATTACACGATCGTTGATAAAGCTAGGTGCACACTTAGTTGGCCGTTTTGTAAACATACTTTTATCTTTACGTTTCGATAGTACTTATCCGATGGTGCGGAGCGAGGTTATGATTTGTACTTTGGATTCAGAAATGTTAGGTAAACTGTTTGTGAGGGTTCAAGGCAGGTTGTGGAATAACTGGATTTTGTCAAGTGATGCCTTGCAAGAGCGTATAGCGGCTATTTTCTGCGATGGGAAAATATTGCGGCATATCTATACCAATATTATAAAGAGGAATGATTTTTTTGTTTGTATGTTTGTTTTTTTGTACCGAATAGGCGCCGAAACTACTGGACCGATTTCAAAAATTCTTTCACCTCTGGAAAGCTACATTATTCCCGAGTAACATAGGCTATAATTTTGACGGGAGCGAAGCCGCGGGGGTCAGCTAGTTGTCAATAAATTTGTAATGATTGGCGAACGGAGTCCTATTACATAAAAAAAAAAACATACGTACTACAAAACAAAACATATACTTACATGGTACGTAAAAATAATTAGCAAAAGAACAATGGCGAAATTATTTTTATTATTAGCTGACTTACATTTAATCGTCTGAAAGTGAGTTATGAAAGAAATTCCATTAATTGCCTACGTTTTTTCAAAGTATAAAATTAACTGGTTTACTACGAATTAAAAAAAAACATTAAAAATGAAAGTAATTTAATTTTTTCGTTAACTTTCATTTGCTTAATGTTACCATTTTACACTATTATTCTCCCAAGTGACAAGTAGTGAATATAGTAAGTAATTATTATTATTTGTTATTATATTAAAACGGATTAAATGAATTAACAATACAGTTTATATCTAAATGTATGTCTGGTTCTCTTGCGGATGTCTTCATTTTTGATTCCACCATGCAAGGAAGTCAAGGGTGACTTTAAGTCTTCTGATGAGGCCCATTGTGAGCGACCTGGGCATAGACTTTCGTCTTGAGAAGACGAAAGGTATAATGTACATTTATAGCTTCTGAATCCTTAAAGCTAAGTATATTTTCATATAATAAAGATGAATCTATTTGTACATTCGCAAGCCTCAGTAGGTCTCTATGGAGAATTGGAGAAGAATGTGCAAGAAACTCCACGGACAATCTTTTCCATCAATAAGTTTCGGTTACATCATTCTTGTTGGAAAATTACACATAATTATGTGAGAACGATATAAAAAGACGTGCACGTAAAAGCGTCTGGAGTAAAATAAACAACCTCAAAATACAATAATTAATTTAAAACAGGCCGAGGCAACAAAGTTATGACCCGTCCTAACTGATGGCGCCCGTTCACGAACATGACGCATGGATCGGCACCACTCAGCTCAACCATCATGAAGGAAACCGAATGATCCAACACATGTGCTACCATCAGAGAGACATTTGAGAGATTTAGAACATACTACTCACATAATTATGTGCTGTGCAGTTATATAATACTAAAAGGAATTGAGTTTATACAATATAAATATATTCATTTTCATACAGTCTTCAGCAGGTCCAAAAATACTGTATTGTGAATCATTTCTTGAACATTCAATTTATAATCCTTCACTAATCAGTAATTAAAGAAACCACAAAACAAAGCCTCAGCATCAGAAATAACAATAATACCACCGGCGACACAGACGGACGGACGACATTCCTCCGTGGCGACGCACTTATCTGCCAAATAAATTTAACGGACCCTTACCCGCCACTATCTATGTATAATAAAACTAAAGCTTTGTCTGTATGTCTTAAATTCAGTGTTACATAAATGGTGGGTGATGGGAGGAATGTATTATTTTGTTACAATTAGATACAAAACCTCACGCCCGTCGCCATTGGTGTAGGCAGCAGAAGTGTTTCATATATTTTGTACAAACACTACTAGAATAAATTGCCGTGGGTTCAAGCGTTTTTGCCATACCTAATATTGGAATCAAATATTGGCTAATTTCCTAATATTCCTAATATTCTGATATTTGGAGGTTAGAAAAAGATAACAACATTGGTGGTCAGAATAATGTTAGTTTACATTCACACGCAAGTGACAAACAGTAGCTGTCTCTTTTTTTCTTGTTGGTTTTATCAAGTCATCCCTTTCGACTTGTAGTGAAATGTCAGATGATTGAAAAGTGTGTATGTGTGCTGCCGCTGCTGTACGGAACACTTTTTTAAATTGTTTTGTGAGTGTATAACGTATCTGTTTATTTGAATATCATTGATTGGCTCACAATGTTAGGACCAATTAATATTAATGATAATTTTTAACCGTTGTGCTAGGCAACTGGGCTTATCCCAGTTGTAAACGACCCTTTGTGCCTATTGGCCTTATTTGTTCTGTCTCCTGCTTGATATGGAAGGAAGTGGCAATTTGTATTTTTAGTACTCCTCCGTTATTCTTTTCTGATAAATTTTGTTGCGGGATCCGAGTCAGTTAAATTCATCACTACATTTTTACTGATCCGTGAATCGAACGCTCGCCCTCATGGTCAGGTCACCTAAACCAACGAGGCATAATAATATCAACCAATTAAAAACCTTTGGGATTTTTTAGGTTTAGCCTCCATACGAAGACTCACGATTCCTTTTCTTCCCCACATACTAGCTATCTTTTCAAAATTCAGGCCAAGCACCACAACTAAAAGGCCAAACTGACCCGAACACATTGTTGCTCTAATCTCAGGAAAATCCTCCTATTGTTGTCCAAATAAATAAAGCTTATATAACATACACGTCCACACCACAATATCCATTGCTCTTTTACTAAGAAAAATATTCTTTAACAATAGAATGAAACGTCAATGTATACCAAAAAATATTTCAATGTTGGTAGTACCGGAGCGGCCATTATGATTTTCCGCTTCTCCAATTTTAAATGCGCGTAGGAATTCCACACACGAATTAACAATAAAAAAATTGAGGCAAAGGCGATTATCACTTACAGCCTCTATAGCCGCGTACCCACCTAGCGCACAGGCTCGCGCGGCAGCCTCGGTGTCCGGATCGCGAGCGATGGCTCCCGCGGCAGCCTCAGTAGATTTGTTCAATTACACGAGGCCGCCTCGCGAGGCAGGCTGAGCCATCATAAGTCCGCGAGTATTCGTAATGGACAGTCGTGTATTTTCAGCTGCTGCTATTTTCCTAGCTGGTTATTGTTTAAAGAAACGAAAACAGTCACGTATCAAGAAAAAACCTAGACGCTTCTGGATTAGAAAAATTTATGAGCGTCGCCACCAATATGGAAATAGATTATTTGGAGATTTAGTATATGATCAGACTGTACATAATTTTACAAGAATGTCCGTTTTACAGTTGTATTAAGCGAATGGACTCCTCCTGACTGCCCATGATATCAAAATTACAAAGAGACAAAACTTGTAGTAGCTTCGCGCGCGAGCCAAAACATAACCGTCCCCACCTAATGCACAGCGCACACTGAGGCACCTTTGAGCGCGTCAAGTTTACCGACAACAGATGGCTCGGGGCCGAGCCGTGCTCGGTCGAGCAAACGCGCGCCCGAGGCAGGCCGAGGCACGTCCACACCAGCCGAGCGTTTGGCTCGCGAGGATGCCGCGCGAGCCTGTGCGCTAGGTGGGTACGCGGCTTATGGCGGGTCGGGTGCGTAATCCTCTTTGGGTTCGCACTGGGATTGTGAAACGCAGCAGCTGGGTTGGTCAAAATTTTGCTCGCTAGTTACACTGAAACTTGATACATTACCTATTAATTTTACATTTTGTTGTCACGTTTTAAATATTGGTAGGTCCTACTAAGTTTAAACTAAGCCAGTTTCAACAAGTGTTGCCGATTTCAACAGGCTTATAACGAAAATGCCTTTCCAAAAGCTACACCACGCTGTCACCTTAACTTAATATTATTAAGAAGTAAAATATTGTTTCTTTGTTAATAAATTTGTAAAAGATTGACAGAAAGCTACACTATCGCCGAGTGCCATAGGCTACTTTTATTCCGAAAAATAAGTTCCTGTTCCTGTTAGTAGAGACTATGAAAAGAGTTTTCAGTTCTGACCAAATAACAAAACCAACTAATAATAAACTTCCTAAAAACGTCGCGTCAAAATCTCCCAGTGCGTACAAAAGCGGCTACCGTACCTACCTACTTACTAAAGAGCTTACGCACTACTGCGCCCGACGCGACGGATGACAGGAACTGTTGAACTGTTCCATGACTTGATGATAGTCTATGACAGTCCACTGTCATGTTACACGGCACTGGTTTTGTATGTCACACTATTAAAAGGCCGGCTTTTGTGTGAAAAGATGTTCTTTTTTGAGTACAAAGTCGTCTTTTGCAGTCCGTTGTCAGCAGCTTTGTCAAAAAAAGGTGGCAATGTGTTAGATAGTCATTCGTCATTTTCACAACAGTGTTTTGTTTAATAAATAACTGGCTTGTTTTTGAACAATTAGTTTGGGCTAGGCTATTGTAGAATTATAGATATATTGAATAAGTCAATGGCTGAAACAATTTCGCTAGAAGTCTTTTTTTCTGCAGTAATGTTTAACAAAATTCTTAACATAGTGTTAAAACTAGATCCGTCAATTCATTTTGTTAGTGGTAGAAACAATTTGTCTGATATATATCACTGAAATTCGTCATTGATTAGTATATTAACTACCTAACAACTACGAGCATAGCTAAATTACGTTTTTCCAACTAATGTAACACATTGCCTAAGAAATTCGTTTCGAAATATGAACATTTAGACACAAGATAGGGACAGCAGTGGTGGCCCAGTGGTAACAGCCCCGACTTTCGTGTCGTAGGTCGTGAGTTCGAATCCAGGCAGGCGCTTTACTTTGTGTAAATTTCATTGCCAAGTACTAGTGAAACAATTTGCAATTTAACGAAAAAAAAGTACGTAACTGAAAAGGCTTCTGTTGGTATACGCATTCTGCCGCTTTTTCCACCGCCCTTCCGGCAGAATGATACTGAACCTGTTACATCTCGAAAAAGTGCGCGTTGATTGTTTGTACATAGTCTGTTGTTTTTAGTCTGAGCGTTTCTAATAAATTGTTTTTAAAACTTATTTTCATTTAATTAAGTAAGGTCATCAGGTAGGGGAAAAATAATCGTTCGTGTCTTGCATAAAAAGGCTTTATTTTAACACTCGCATGTAGTTTTCGGCACAAAATTGGCTACATCACTCGTGTTAAAATATCGACTTTTTATGATCGACACGAAATGTACTATTTTGTTTCAAGTTGAGAAATAAGGTGCTAAGAGTAACTGTAAAAAAATATTCAAAAATCAAAAATCCGACTTATACAAGAATAAAATCATTATGTGCAATCGGGGGATACATATTCGCGAGCTGGCTGACCAAAACCAGATGCATCCTCCGACTGCACAGCATGATTTTCTGATTGTTTACGTTTTTTTAGTTCGCTTCTTATGCTGGTGGTTTTAATGACTTTTTGAATAACTTTCGTTTTTATAACCCTTTAGTTATTTCTTTTTTGTATTTGGTATATTTAAATATAATAAGTTTTAAACTGCCATGGTCACTAACATGTTAACATGTGTAAACTCGCTACAAACAGTAAACATGGTAAATATCCCGCTTATAATGTTAATGTTATAATAAGTGTTGTATATTTTTGAAATCAGCTCTTATAATTCTTTATTTTGATACCCCACATGATGGGTTTGGATGAAAAAAATGCCCCCCCCCCCCCCCCCCAATATGGCGTCCAAAATCTTTTTATTTTCTAATTTTAAATGTAACCAGTGATACTTGCAAGGTTATGACGAATCGATTGACGTAAGACTCATTAAAATCGGTCAACGCGTTTGGTCTCTAGAACGCCACATAGGAACAAACATACATACACTAATAAACACATTACCATCCTTCGGCAGTCGTGTAAAACATAAGTAGTACGATCTTAAAGTTTCACTAAAATATCGAATTATTCTGTAGTCTTTTCACCCATTTTGCAGTGTTGTAAATACGGTCGGGTTAGTCAAGCAAACCAAAATAAACATTTGCGTAAGTATCAGGGATATCTATTACCTTCACAATAAGTATTATATTTCTCTTACAAACAAACTCAAAGAAAAGGACGAAAACATTGACATAAATAAGATTTTTTTTTCCCAAAAAAAAATATTGGTCAACTTATTCAAAATCTATTTAAAACTTGACACACACTGCCGCCAACAGCAACAAAATGAGCAAGAAATGCGCAACAATAAACAATTTTTTTTGTCAGCAACGCAACACTATAAGGGCGGCATCAGATTTGCCACTAATCGCATCAGCGGCGAACGTGAAATCCGCACCTTTGAACGCCCGCGCCGCCTAATGCGTGATGCGTACCGACTTCCAACTTAATACTTTCGGGGTGCTTCGGGGAAAGTCGATGGGGCCGAAAGATGACGGAGATTTACGAATTTTGACGAGCTAGTTTGGATTTGTCGCTAGTTATTTCAGGGGGTGAAAGTATTCATGAATATTTATTAAAATACGAAAATATGACAAAACAGCACCTCTGTCTTTTCGAAAGGGTTAGTCAAAGATGTACCTACCTAGTAACCACATTTTTGTTTGAGTTTCATGTAATAAGGGGCGACCCTGCTACAACCACCTGGGCTCAAATCCGGGCTACGGGCTGCTATCTGAAAGTTCATATCACTGTCCGATCTGGGAATAGAAATCAGAACCTAACCTTGTGCTGCTTACCACGCGCACTCAAGACCTCTAGACCAACGAGGCAGTACACATGGAAAAATAGCAAAGAAAAACAGTCCCTCCTCTGAAAATATTGCCATTGCATTCATAGCCAGCCCGTTTACCGAAATTGAAAGTGTCTCCGTAACAGCCAGCTCATCTCCATTTGATGAAGATCGAAAACCTTTCAAAATTATTCAACCCATATTAACACATTGTCATACACTCTCGAAAAACGCAAATCACAAAGAGATTCAATAAAAACTACAAATTACATCGATTTCAGAAAAAAAGTTTACAAAAAAAGTATATAAATGACACAATATGCGTCACCGACAAAGCCGAATGCGAAGATACCTTTGTCATCGAAAAAAAAAAAGTTTAAAACCTCTATTGTCAAAATATGGGGCGCGTTTAACACATCGTTGGCGCCATTAGGAATCTGAGTGAGATGTTTCAGATTATAATTTAGATTTTGTATAAAATTTTCGCCTTTTGTTAAAAGCTGTGTCATTTTATGTCGCTTTTGGAAGGGATCATGATCTGCAATATTGTTGATGCTCAATTTAAATGCAGTGTTGTTTTGGATTTAAAAGCAGCAGTGCCTGTCGATGTCGTAATTTACAAAAGTAAAGTTCTCGCCAATCTTCTTGGCCGCTCTGAAGTTGGCTATCCGATGCGCAAGGCACAAAACGAGGATCGGGCGAGGATCTCACGGATCGGTGCTGTTTTTGTATGAGATTTACTACTGCGCAGCCATTGTAGCCAATTTCAGGGCGGTCAAGAAGTTTGGCGAGAACTACACCACCATTATTATTTATAAAGCAGATGTTGCTAGATTTCAGTTTGTAGTTTTATTCTATAGACAGGGATGGCGAACTTTTATTGTTACCTAATAGTGACATATAAAAATATATGAATAATTCAAAAAATCAACAATCCCGAATGCGTAAACAAGAAGAAAATCATGATGTGCAGTTGAAGGATACATATTTGCGAGCTGGCTGACCAAAAACAGATGTATCCTCCGACTGCACAGTATTTTTTCTTTTGGATACGTCTTTTTAGTTCGCTTCTTAAGCAGTCGGGTTTCTTGAACATTTTTTTTTAATATTTACGCCCCCTACCCCTCTTTCCCTCCCTCCCCGCCCCCTAAAACGATGAACATTTACGGTATTTTTTATTCTACCCTGAAAACTTTAACCATGGATATGTTCATAACCATGGGGCTCCGAGTGGTGGGGATGGTACAGGGGGGTAGCCAAACCTCCCCCCCCACGCTCCCCGCGCCATAAATCAACGGCCCATAATGGAAATTTTAACCAACACATTACCCTCCTTCGGCAATCGCGTAAAAACCATGACAATCGTTGCGTTGAACCCACAAACCGTAATGCAGTAGCCAAATACTCAGCAAATGCAATACATTCTTCACAACTTTACTGCGAGCTTGTAAATAAGACAGTTAATTTTAGAAACATGACCACTATGTTTGGATGTATCGTCTCCGGGACCTGTGTCAATATGTTGACCTCTTTTGTTAACAAAATCGTTTAAAATAGACCGAACAGTGTCTAAGTAACTAGCGTATCATGTTGGAAATAAATGGCGAAGCGGGAGTTAGGAGAAAGAGAAGAGGTTCCGTACCATTTTGACAATTGTTTCGATACATGAGGAAGTTCCGTATTTTTTTGTGAGATATTACCACTTGATAAAAAATTGTGAATACTTTGATCTTGTAAAAAAATCACATTCCACTAATATTATAAAGGCGAAAGTTTGTGAGTGTGTATGTTTGTTACTTCTTTACACCAAGGCGGCTGGATACATTTGGATGAAATTTGGCACAGAGATAGATTATAGTCAGGAATAACATATAGGATACTTTATGCCGGGAATATGTTCCCTCAGGATAAATATCGAGTTACACGCGGGCAAAGCCGCTGGCAGAAGCTAGTGTACTGATGAATGGTCTATTTTTATAAAACTGTTGCTTTGTTTAGCATAGTACAAGTAATAGTAGACCATTTTATATTTTAGCCAGTATTTTCCTAATAATAATGTGCATTTAGACAAAAAGAAAAATTTAATTTCAGTGTTTTCCTAAATTAACACAGTGGGCTTAGTTTTTCATCTTACTCTGTTCTAACTACAATTTGAACTTAAACTAAATAAGCGCCTCCTGCTAAGTTAATATCCTTTTTAGGGTTCCGTATCCAAAGGGTAAAAACGGGACCCTATTACTAAGACTTCGCGGTCCGTCTGTCTGTCCGTCTGTCACCAGGCTGTATCTCATGCACCGTGATAGCTAATCAGTTGAATTTTCCACAGATGATGTATTTCTGCTGCCGTTATAATAACAAATACTAAAAACAGAATAAAATAAATATTTAAGTTGGGCTCTCATACAACAAACGTGATTTTTTTGCCTTTTTTTGCGATAATGGTATGTATGGGTCCCTTCGTACGCGAGTCCGACTCGCACTTGTTTTTTATAGGTACACATTGAGGTAAGAGAACATTTATGTTAATGCGATCGAGGATGTATAAAAACTCGTGCTATGCTTACGGAACTCCAAATTGAAAACGTTCAACATCTTACTTACAAACCAGTGCGTCAAATGGTACTAATTGAATTAGTTCCTACTACAGTCAATTAACGTCATACACACATACACGAAAACATACAAACAGTAATAACTACCATAAGGTGAACTATGACGCGTCTATGAAACACACATACACCATAAAAAAATTGCCATTTAAATTCCGAGGAGGGTCAAATCGTCCGGCACAATATCTATTTGTAAAGATAAAATTTAAAAATAATTAAAAAAACACAATATAATAAACCGACTTCCAATCCAAAAGAAAACACTAAAAAGTGCAAAAACAACTTTTGTTTAGGAAATCGGTGTTGCAAAATGATAAAACAAAAGGTACTACCAAAGACACGGTACATTCGGAACGAAAGTTATTTTTGCACTTTTTTATGTTTTGCTTTGGAAGTCGGTTTATTTTTAATTGTTTTTTACACAAACATTTACTTTGTGTAAAAAACAATTAAAAATAAACCATCATTATATACAAGATCATTTTTAGGGTTCCGTACCCAAAGGGTAAAAACGGGACCCTATTACTAAGACTCCGCTGTCCGTCTGTCTGTCTGTCACCAGGCTGTATCTCAAGAACCGTGATAGCTAGACAGTTGAAATTTTCACAAATGATGTATTTCTAATGCCGCTATAATAACGAATACTAAAAACAGAATAAAATAAATATTTATATTTTATTTATTTAATATTTTTAGTTATTTATTTATTTCCCATACAACAAACAATTTTTTTGCTGTTTTTTGCGGTAATGGTACGGAATCCTACCTGCGCGAGTCCGACTCGCACTTATTTAATATGTTGATACGGAAAATTATAAAAAAAAAATACAAAAAAATACAACCGACTTCCAAATAATAATTTTCGAAATCGGTCAGCAAACGTGCAGGCTATATTGCTGCAGGCATAAATTTTATTGTTCTCAAATTAGATCTCTATGATAATAGACAATATTTTATAGATTTTAATTTAGGAAAAAATTTGAAACCTGAAACCTGCTTTTGTATAAAATTAACTTTATTTCCTGTCCTTAATTGACAAAACTAATTCTTTGTTAAAAATTAGTCATTAATACGCTAATTTGTATCAATTAAAAATAAAAGTAAAAATCTCTGTTTTATCTTTAAAAATACATTAAAAATCCTTTTATTTGTTGCGACACGGATGAAAACAATTAAAACCTATGAAAATGTCAAGGTTATTTCTAAAACTTTAATGTCACAAAAGTCGTAAGAATATTTTATAAGGTTTAAACCGTTTAAAAATCACTAATCAATGCGATGTCAGATCTTTGTGTCATTGTTTGGTGAGAAGTTGTCAACGCTGTTCCAAAGAAAAAGGAAAAAAAAATAAAAGAACAAAAAAAAATCGAATTAGAGAAATGGAAAAGAACAAAGGAAATAATCGTAAGTTTTTAAATTTATCATTTATTGGTTTATAATACGTCAATTATACACACACTGGCAAAATAAGCGGAACAAATTGAAAATGACGATTTTCTTTTGTATTAAGATTTATTTATTTTTTTTATTTTTAAAGAGATTTTTCCCTACTTAAAAATAACTTTTTAAAGTAAAAATGAGATCGCATTTAGTGCATTGTTTGTGAGAAACATGACTTAATGGGGAAAATGGTAATTTTTGATCTTTTAAGGTTACTAAGGAAAGTTTAAAAAAGTTGTTTAAATATACATTTTCACAATAAAAATAATACCCATAAAATCGAGTGTTTCCTCCACTTGCTCGTAATAAAGTTTTCACCTGCCTAGACATAGAGAATAATGTTATTCATTGTCTCCTGTGGTAGTTTTTATCATTGCTGTACAACAGCGTTTCGCAGTTCACCCACATTGACCGGTGTAGGAAGTATGAACTTTGTTCTTCGTTTTAACAGGTCCCAGGCGTGTTCTATCCAATGCATGACTGGCAATCTCGCCGGCTTTGTCAAAATTGTGATATTGACATAATTAATATAGACTGCAACATGATGTAACATATCCTATCTGAATCCATTATTGTGCCTCTACCATATGCCACATTAGTTTAAAAAAATGACAGATTAAGTTGTTCTTGTTTATGATAATACATTTATTGCTGTCCGTCAATTCGATTTAAATGACTTCCACACTCATCACTAAATTTTACTCCATTACTCGGTGATCCAAAATCGATATTCTCGAGCACAAGTTATTCTGTTTCTAAGTAGTACACCTTAAGTTTTAGACCTTCGGCGGGCACGAACGAACCAAAACCAGCTTTCTTCAACTTCTTTCGTACCGTAAGCTCACTTACTGTTGCACCTCAAACTTCCTCAGCACATTTCTGGCTGGATGGTCTTTAAACGCGGCTTTTTGCGAACGTGAAACGGAATGAAACGATTATTCCCGTTAGAATTACGGGTTTTCTGCCTGATCTTCTCACAAAAACATTTTAGTCTCTCTGAACCATTAGAAACTGCAATAAATGGTTGAAACAGGTAAACGATGAGTCATGCACATCACTTGGTAGGTTTGATCATTTCTCCTAGTCCCCTGGCCCTCTCAGTTTTGATTAAATTGGGCATAATGACGTCCTTTCTACTTACTTCGAAAAAGATCTAAACATTAAAAATAAAACAAATAACTCAGTATGTTCATGACATTTTTTTGAAATATTTAATCAAAACTTTAAAGCGAAATTTTCTCAAAATCATGTAAGTTCGTATTAAGTTAAAACAAACGCTTGATAGGTGACTTTCAATTGTTTTATCAATTAGACATTATTGGCTTTATTATAAAACAAAAGAAAAACCAACAGGCAAAGGTAAAAAGAAAATTGCGATAGTTTTTCTTGTTCCGCAAATTTTGACGTTCAGTAGTTTTTGCGTAAAAGGGTAACAAACATCCATCCATCCTCACAAACTTTCACGTTTATAATCTTATCATATCTTGTGGAGGGGCCAATAAATAACTCGGTCACTTCGACCCATTGTGACATTTTGTGGTCCCTTAGATAACCTACTCCTCTCCAATCTCGTTGAAAACTCTATGAGTTTTACAACGAGACTAGGAGATATAGTCTATAGTCGTCTGGTACTGTATGTATGTATTGGCCTATAGTCTTCTGGACTTGGATATCCAACCCCTAGGAGATTCATTCGCTCACCAGCCAGTGCATCGCATGTGCACAGAAGGTGCTTGTTCCCCACACAACCTGCACATGGGTGTCGTGGTTACACCTATCTTCATGAGCAGGTCGTTGGTTCCAAAGCGGCCAGTAAAGGCAGCCCAAGTAAGTAGCGGATTTCTCCCTGCTCATATTCCAAATGCATTCTTGTACTTTGAACGTAGAGCCCAGGAATTTCTTGGAGTGTTCCAGACTTGTATTAGACAGCTAATGTGTTTGTTGTCCGTGATCTGCAAACTCCCTGAATGTGGCTTTTATAAGACACGTCGAAATGCCTAGGTACACATGGTTCTGGTCCCACAAAATCATTCATTACGTTTATAATAGTATAGGAAGATTGTCAAGTCAATTTATGTAGATCAGCAACATAGCATGCATCGAAATAATTATAAATCTATAACATGTTGTCGCTGTCAGCGATGAGACCGCCTTTGTACCCGGCGAAATAAGTTTTCTTGTAAAAGAGATGTGTAACTGTTTTTGTTTTACAATCATGTATATTCTATTATATTCTAACCTGATACTATTATAACCAATTCTGCCTGGCCCGTATCATCATCGGACTACAAGACGTACGGCGATGCACCATCGGTACATGGTGGATACTCAGATCAAATAAAAAGTCAAGATGGAACGTTAAAACAACAAAGTGACGCCGGTTCAAACTATGCCTTGCCGTACAAATACACAATTACACGCACCCACGTACAACGAAATCACGCCTTAGCTTGTGATTCGAGCTCACAGATCAATTAATAAAGCTCAACTGACAAGCTAAGGGGTAGTTTCGTAGTACGTGTGCGTGTGTAATTGTGTATTTATACGGCAAGGCATAGTTTGATCCGGCTTCACTTTGTTGTTTGCAACGTTCCATCTTGACTTTTTATTTGATCTGAGGGTGGATATCCTACCTATACGCACCAAACGTTTTGGAAATACTTTCATAATGCGTACAGCTAAGGACTGGTATTCCCTGCCGGAGTCTGTGTTTCACGATAGCTACAACCTTGGGGTCTTTAAGTCAAGAGTGCATAGGTTACTTCTAGGATATGCTTCTAGGCAAGAGTGCTACACCGTCGACTACAGGTGAGATAGTGATTAAACGCGAGCATAATATAATTTAAAAAAAATACCTCCAAAAAACCCAGCCAAGCCATCACAACCCAATTCTAGCTTAGAATTTATATCTTGAATCCATTATCCAAGATTTAAATTATAAGCTAGAATTTTGATAATATGAAGCATTTCCGATTCCCGCAGCCGTATTGCGTAAGTGCGCAAAGAGTTTAAACTTTATCCAACCGACCAAATCGGCCAATCACACAAAACGGAAATCCACATCGCGTCATTCATCTCGCATGTGATTGGTCGATATAGTCGGTTGGATAAGAGTTTAAACTCTTTACGCACTTACGCAATACGGCTCTGATCACTTTGTTTTTTTAGCTTTGCCCCACTTTAGGAATTTCATCCTGTATCGTAGGTGCATTTAGACATATATAAACTCACATACACAAACACCCATAGCCGTCACAACTATCTGTAGGTCATATAAATATTTGTCCCGTACTGGAATCGAACCCGCGACATGCCGCGCAGCAGTCAATCGCTCAGCCACTGCGCCAACCGTGTGCCCCAATATTTGTTGCATACAATATTTGTAATGTAAACTATCAGTGCTAATTATATATGTTAACTATCTGCGCTAGTTCATACGTCTCAAAGTCGTATTCTGGCATTATTATATTTTTGTTTTTATTTACAAATAGTCAAGTTTTGACTCTTATTATTGAATTTGACAGCATGCAAAGCAAGAATCCATTTTTTTACAAGCTTTTATTTAACTTGCAATGTATGTGTGTAAGTGTGTTCGGGTCAAATCTTACAAATGAATTTTAAAGCAGTTATCCTCCACCGATTAAGATGAAATTTTGCATTCAGGTTTAGTTTGGATGACAATGCATGGTTAGCTAAGTGACGGCCCAAGATGGCGGACCAGTCATTTTTTATGTTCTGCCATGATATGGGTATGAGATGATGGGATAGCTGTGAAGAAAACGAAAAAGCTTGTTTTTAAAAAAGGTTTTTTAATGAACTATCTTCTGGCGGCGGCTTCGCCCGCCTGAATATCAAAAATTATCCTAAGGGAACATATTCCGGGTATAAAAAGTATCCTATGTGCTATTCCAGACCATAATACAGCTCTGTGCCAAATTTCATCCAGATCCGTCCAACCGTTTAAGGTTGAAGAAGTAACAAACATACAAACACACACACACTCACTCACAAACTTTCGTCTTCATAATATTAGTGTGATAATTTTATTAATTCCACATTTTTAAACTTCTCCAGCTAATAGACCTTAAAAAATCGCAGGATCCGAACAAAGATTTCATCTACCAATTAGCATTATCACCACATTGGAATGTGAAGCATTTAGGAGCAAAAAACTAAGGGCGCCCGCACACGAGCGGGCGGCGCCTCCGATGACACAAATATGTCACCGAAATAGTGTAATGTGATGTAAGAAAGGACGAGGAATTTGAATAGCCAAGGCCGGAAAATAAATTGTATATGTTTTAAGTAGCCTAATAGATGTGAAATGGACTAGCAAATTAGAGGTCGCGAGTTCGATTCCCTCGTTAATGTATGTTGCACTTTTGACGTTAGCCCGTTAACAGAACTAATAGTGTTTACCCGACTGCCGAAGGAGGGTAATGTGTTTATAAGTCTATGTATGTATATTTGTTCCTATGTGGTGTTCAAGAGACCGTTTACGCGTTGGCCGATTTTGATGATTCTTACGTCAACTGATTTTTCTTAACCTTGCGAGTGTCACTGGCTACATAAAAATTGGAAAATATAAAAATGGCGGATTTTGATCGCTTTAACATCTCGTTTTGGTCAGCCAGATCGCGAACATGCATCCTCCGACTGCACAAAGACAAGTAAAGTAAAGTTTATTTTATTTGCATAGATTGTAGGTACTTCATTCCTTAAGGTATAATTTATGAATGAAGTAAACGAGTAGGTAATAAAAAACTAGTCTCAAAATACAAAATTACGAATTACATTTCAAATCGGATACAATTAAATAAGTCGGTATGTCGTTAAATAGCATAAAACATATTATGATTATATTAAATTAGAATTTTACATTAGAATAAATTTTAGACATTGTCATTTAGAAAATCGTCAGGTATTTTATTATATATTGTAGGTCCCATACCAATAACATTTTTTTTTAATAAAGCAGTATTGCAACTCTCAACTAGTAAAAGATTTTTGTACTGGCATCTGATTGGTCTCTTACTAGTTTGCGAAACTGTAGTAAATAGATGGATGTTACGTTTAACAATAATTGCCATTTCTAAAATATTGCCGGCAATGTTATCAGCTTTAGGGACATATTTAACATCGACATCAAACAACGTTTTTGGAATACCTGTTCCCGCAGGCAAGAATTTCCCCAGAAAACTATACCGTATCTCAGAATGGAAGCTACGAGACCATGGTATGCAGCCAAAGTTGTGTTGATGTTAACCTTCTTAGCCAAATTAAATAGGATATAGGCAGATATGCTCAAATTTTTACAAACCTCTTCTATTTGATTTTTCCACGTCATTTGACTGTCAATTACTATGCCTAAGAATTTTGCTTTTTGTACTTGGTCTATTTTAGTTTTATTAAGTTCAATTTTTAAATTTGGTATTGATGTGCGCTGATAGAAATGTTTTATGTTAGTCTTTCCTGAATTAATTAATAATTTACTGTCGTCAAGCCAATTCACAATGTCCCTGAGTGTAATGTTTATGTCCTGTTCATATTTATTTGCATCAGAACAACTGATTAATGCAGTACTGTCATCAGCAAACAGCAGCATTGGGTCTTTAATGTGCCGCGGTAAGTCGTTTATATAAAGCAGAAATAAAAGAGAACTTAACACCCCGCCCTGAGGTACGCCGTGTTTGACATCTCTGTATTCGGAAAAGTATTTCTTTTCGCGTTTGTTCTTTATACTTATCCTGGATAATTCCGTGTATTGTTCACGTTTACACTGATATGATTTGACAAGATCAAGGACGTTTCCTCTTATGCCATACGTGTCAAGCTTAGTTAGCAAGGTTTTATGATGGACACAGTCGAAAGCCTTTGTCATATCAGTGAGAATTGCACATATTGGTATTTTTTTGTCAACATTTCTTAAGATTATCTTCCTAAAACATTTTTGTTCATTACATAGAATATTATACTTAAACAAAAAATTATTAATTGATCCATATAGATTTTTTTCGATGACTTTAGAAAAAATAGGAATTAAGGCAATGGGTCTGTAGTTGGGAAGTTTTATCTTTCGTGATTTTTAAAGAGCGGTTTTACAATAACTACTTTTAATGCTTTTGGAAACATTCTAGAGCTGATGCATAAATTTATAATATGACTAAGGTGTGAGGCAATGTTATCCGATACAAATTTTACTACTTTTGTAGCTATGCCATCATGTCCGAAACTGTTTTTATTTTTTAGAGATTTTATTGCTCCCATGACATCTTGAGGTGAGACAGGAGACATAATCATTGAATGCGGATTGCTTAATATATTGGTAGATACAGGTGTTATCTTGGTGTTTGTCTGTATTTGATCGATAAAGAAATTATTAAAGGCGTTTGCAATATCTCTTGGATGACTTATGATTGTATCTTGGATTTTTATTTGAGAAATTCGCTCATTAGTGCGTGGATTATTATTTATAATTTGCCATGAAGCTTTAGATTTGTTGGATGACGTATTTATAAAATAATTATTTTGAGCCTTTTGGGTTAGTTTGATTATTTTTCTAAATTTCTGGGAATAGTTTGTAAATTTATTTTTATTTTCGTTTGAAGGTTCGCGCCTTCATATCCACAATAATTGCCGCTGATTTTTACTGCACATTCGTATTCCACGTGAAACCCATTTTACTGTTTTATTTGTTTTGATAGTTACACTTTTAGTTGGAAAACAGAGATCATACAAACTACGGAGGTGGTCTATAAAGTAATCGTACGCTTCGTTCGCAATTTCTGTTTTGTATATTTCTGAAAAGGTAAAGCATTGAAGGTGATTCTTAAATCTAACTAAATTTTCTTTTGAAAGATCAGCACAGCATGATTTTCTTCTTGATTACATCTTTTTAGTTCGCTTCTTGAGCAGTCGGGTTCTTGATTTTTTGAATTAACTTTTTTTAGGATATTGCCAATTTACTAATAACCGTTATTAAAAAAGAACTGACAATCGCGTTGTGCATTCGCAAAATCATGAAAATTTGACAACTGATCTAACCCTTGTAAATATTGAACATTTACCCGATGACTTTCAGAGAGTGTAATCAGTTGGCTAAAAAGCAAGACTTACTACGACATAGAAATACTCTTGCAAACACTTCAATAAGGTTGGACATCACACACACACACACACATAGAACACACACCCACCCAACATAGTTTTGTATTATTTTGATTATATTTTAAGGCATTTTTATTATTTTTCTTTCTCGTTTGTTACACGCCTTGTTCATTTTCACTTTCTATGTTATGAAGAGCGTCGCCTAGCACACTCACAGGTATTTGATATACTTAAAAAGAGACTCCTGCTTAAGAATGATTGTAATGTAATAATGAAACAATTTTTTTTTTTGTATATATTTTATATAACAATTTTTATTCTTTGTCCTACATTTATGGAGCAAAAAAAATTAAGGTGCTCATAATCGAGGAGGTCAGAATTGGACATCATGGCTTAAACAAAATTGACGTATTAGATATTCAGCCAGTTTTGTTTACCCTAGAAGCCAACTACAACATACTTCAGAAAAGGACCACGAAAAATAATTCTTACCTCAGGTTTCCGAATTTGAGAACTTATAAAACCTTCGTTTATAAATATTCTAAATACTACTACTACCGGGGTAAAAATACTTTCTTAGAAAAATATTCCTCTAAATATAATAAGCAATTAAATTACGTCTTATCTCAAATAACTCCAGACAAAAATGAATTAGCCGCAATCAATAAGAAGTCTCCTTCACTTCCGGCCGGTCAGCGGCTTCCGGCCCGTTTCCGACTTCCTCCCGGCATCCGGTTCCGGTGGAAAAGTATCGAGAATGGGGAATATTAATTCTCTTTGTGCAACGATGTTAATGTGTTTGTATTGTGAACTCATCTCGGGAATTGCGGGATCGATATTCGTGATTGCGATTTTGGATTTTGGGGTGGAAATGTTGAAACACACCACTTTCATGGTGTGTTTAGGTGTCAAGTTAGGGTGATGGCACCAATGAATTTACAAGTGATCAGAACATCTTTCTTCGTCTGTACGCTCTTAGCAGAGGGGTCGTGGTCATCATGCAGCAGTGAGGCTTCAGGCAGTCATGATTCACATCACGATGCGATATCATCTCTCTCTGTCGGCTGTGAATCCTGTGCACTCATTCAATAAGCCGTAGCCTGCAGACTTGATCATCGGTCCATCGCTTGGGTGACTTGCTACGCACTCTCGTTCCTTCCACTCTACTCTGAACCTCAAGCCACTTAATAGAGTCTCATCTAAAGAGCTGTCAGTGATAATAATACATATTACTCTTGAACTCGCCCTTAATATGCTGTTCTGCCAAAACTAGATCTAGACTTTATTTTACATTCAAGGTTGGATCTGGTTTTGGCGGCATAAAAAACTAATGATTGAAATTGCATAACAAAATTGTTCTGGGCTTTTTTTTCTTTTTTTGTGGGGGGTTTGCTCTTGACTCTAGTCTAGGTCAGAGGTGAGAGAGACGGAGTCGACGATGGAGTGAGCTTACCAAGAAGAAGCCTGTTCACTCTAACTTTGAAGATATTCGGGTTGAATGCATTCGGAAACTCAGACGCAGGTAGTGAGTTCCATTCATTCGCTGTGCGCATTATGAAGCGCTTGGTGCGAATTGGTGAAATGGCAACAAGGTAAGGGTGGTAACTTGCAGTGCGTCTAGATGTCCGATGGTAAAAGTGGGCTGGTGGGATCAGGTCGTGGAGTTCTTGAGCACACTCACCGAAGTACAGTCTGTAGGAGAACTTTGCGGCGATGAGCCAAGCTGTGAGGCTTGGCATCTACCACTTCAACGTCGCCAATGAGCCTCTTGGCTCTGCGTTCCACCGAGTCAATCGTGGCAAGCTGATACTTAGCTGAGCCATCCCAAAGGTGGATGCAATACTCCATGCAGGATCGGACTTGCGCTTTGTATAGAGTTAAAAGCTGTCCAGGCGTAAAGTATCGCTTCACTCTATTTACGATGCCTAGTTTTTTAGCCTAGTTTATAACATATTAGATTTTAAACGTGTTTATGTTATAGGTTAAAAACCGGTTATAAATGGAATTCTTACCTATTTTAATCCTGATGATATTTTCATACATCTGCTCGATTTATGCATGTTAATGTTATTTAGGTTAGGTAGGCTGATGGGCCTGCAGAATAGCTGACACTATTTATTGTAAATTATTGAAATTAATCAAAGCTCAAGCTCCAAGTATAAATAATAAGTTATACACTCCATCTCCGTTCCACTTAAAAAAAAGATGCACACACAAAAAACCAAGAATAGGAAAAGGAAACGCCAAAAATAACTTCTTAAAAATCCATTCAGCTTAACATCTGCTTCAAGATAAGGTTATCTGTGGCGCTATTTTATCTGTGCTTAACGACTTTTGGCGCGAACTCTCGGCGCCATTTTTTTGCATCACCTCACACATCGCTGATGAAGTAATTAGGAGAAAATAGATGTTTTTTTTAAATGGGTGTTATTTTTTGAAAGTGGACTGTTATAGCCATATTTTGACTTGGGTGACAAGATTGTTAGCAAAAGAATGGATAATGCAAATATCCATGCTAGTGACATTAACTGTCATTTTGACAGTTCAGTAAAATGTATTGCGTTAAATCAATGATATTCAAATAAACAGATACGTTATACACTCATAAAACAATTGAAAAAAGTGTTCCGCACACACACTTTTCTTTCATCTGACATTTCACATTATTCTGACTACCAATGATGTTATCTTTTTCTAACCTCCAAATATCAGAATATTAGGAAAAAAATTAAATAAATTAGTAAATTGAGGCGTATTGCGTACTTACATATGGTATGAGATCCCTTCTGTTTTATGTACTTTGGTATCATAATTGGTACAATTTCGAATGACACACGATGGCATTTTTTTTATTTCTTTTTTGATTCAACAAAGCCTATCGCTCTTCGCCATGCGTGACATAAACTAAAGACTAAAGGTCACAATTGTGACCTATTCGAGTCTTCACAATCCGCGCGCTCATAACATATCTGTTTATTTGAATATTATTGCGTTAAATGGAATTATCGTGAACATGACATAGATTTTGTAAGATAAAGCGTAATTCATACCTATAGCTAAGTGATTGAGAAAATGAAGCAGATTTTAAATTAGTAAATAATCCAGTTAAAATTGTTTGAATGAGTCTGTTCTTTTTGTTAAAATGTTTTTGAAAAGTAGTCTTTTGAAGCACCTAGTCCTATTACGAAAATTCTTCCACTTGTTACTACGGCTTGCTACTTACGGCTACACTGTCGCTGAGTGTCATAGACTTTTTACCCGACTGCCGAAGCAGGGTAATGTGTTTATCAGTCTATGTATCTATGTTTATTCCTATGTGCCGTTCTAGAGATTTTGATTATTCTTACGTCAGTCGATTCGACTTAACCTTGTGAGTGTCACTAGCCACATTGAAATTGGAAAATAAAAAAATGGCGGCTTTTGGGCACCATATTGTGGCGGCCCAATTTTTCTTTTCGCAACCCCATCGTGTGGGTCATAAAACCCGACTGCTTAAGAAGCGATTTAAAAAGACGTAAACAAGAAGAAAATCATGCTGTGCAGTTGGAGGATACATCTCGTTTTGGACAGCCAACTCGCGAATATGTTTGTTTCAGGTTTTTGGATTATTTTTATTAACTTTATATAATTATTATACCTGGCAATTTACGGTTCCTTTGTGATAGGTGATAGATCACGGGGGGTGATGCCCCGGGAAAACAGTATGCAAATCATATAAATAAAATTTTTTTTGGTCCGTCTAAATACCTTGAACTAACTACATATGAACCACGTAGTATATTTTAAATTGCAGATGCTAACTTTTAGCAAGAGTTTTAGGCTATTTAAACTCTTATACCGTCTTATTAATAAAAATGGCGTATTTCCGGCTTATTCCGAAGTTACTCTTGGACTAGCTAATCCCGGAGTAACTAAGGATTAACTTAACTTTAGCAATGTTATTAATAAACATGGAATAACCTCGGACTAACTATTCATTCCTTACTCTTGGATTTACGCGTAAGCTATGGCAACCCAGTTGAATTTCAAAGTAAAAAAGAATGAACTAGTGAATCAATTTTTTTTCTACTTAATTCATCAACTTCCTTTATTTCAAAAGGAAGTTGATGAATTAAGTAGAAAAAAAATTGATTATCGGACAAAAAGACATCTCTTGGCGGTTTTTTTTCGAGTGTATTTCAGCGGCTGTTAATATTATTTGCAAATTGATTGCTAGTGGATATTGTCTCAGGATAGCGGAGCGGAGAGTTTTATTGTATGTAATATTGACTTCCTCCGCAAAGCTAACTGGGAAGGCTGACTCGATACAATTTGCTGCCAAATACTCTAAAAAAACATTGGTATCTGTTACATCCGCATTCTAATGGATACTAAAGAATTCAAGAAGGATATTATGCACTGAAGACGAGGCGGTATGGTATAAGACCTTAGGCTGCCCGAGAAGGCCGAAGGAAAAAACAAAGTGAAGGAGGCAATTTTAAATTTATCTCAAAAATTTTTCAACAACTTTTGAAATATCATAAATGCGAAAATAGCTCTTTTTGTCTGTTACCTTTTCACGCTTAAATCACTGAACCGAATTTGGATGGAAAAGTCATTGAGATAATATGTACTACATAATTACCTCAATGGAGTTAGTTTGAGACCCTGGGAATGACATAGGATAGTTTATATCCCGGAAACCAGCCTTATGGGGATGGCAAGGTAGCTGAAAATTTCTATGGTGCACCAATAATTTCTCAACCAAGGCGGCCCGGCCCACACACCTACAATATTATTGCGCGTCATTAAAAATAGGCTGTTAGAAGTACTAATGCTAAGCAGACGAAGTCGCGTGCAACAGCTTATATTTAATATTCGTAGTGCTTTAATAGATCTGATGTAGAGTGTACCCCTCATACTAATGTTAATAAAATACCTAAGTAATAACCACATCGCCTTCATGCCAATTCCTGAAATAGTGTTTCCCATAGTATTTGATAAATTACTAGAATAATCAATAAAATATGGAATTATAAAATTAAATAAAAAAATTTTTCATCATCAAATCACAACGAACAAAATGTGAATCAAACATAATAATTTTAGTTGCCATGGATACACTCTTAGTCAAACCTTAAACTATCTAGCGCCATGGTGTAACTTTTAGTCCGAGACTAGAGTCAGATTAGTATAATCCCTCCTTATTCCATGTTTATTAATACGGAAATTTGTTAGTACCAACCTAATGCTTGGAATAAAGTTAATCTTACCTTAGTCCACGTTTATTAATAAGACGGCTAATGAATAATAATTACCTGATCAAACGGCAAGTCATTGTCACTGGGTTAATAAAAACTTTTGGTCTATTGTGTTCTATAATAAAATAGCCTTGATGTTCATCATGAATAATCTAGAATATTTATTTTTAAAGTATTTGAATTATATAGTTCCGCAGTTTTTCTGACTGGATGATTGAAAAACAACACTTTATTGTCCGACCGAAAGTTCAGTTTCGGTTTCGGTGGAGTTTCGGCAAAAAAACGATTTTCGGTTTAGTTTCAGTTTCGGCTGCAAACCTGCCGAACTACGACCGAAACCAAAATTGCATTCGGACGTTCTCGGACTGTGATCGGTCATATTCGCCGCATTAAATTCCATCCAAACGAGTAAGCGACGAAGACTTTTTGTCGCAATCACATGCCCAATTATGTCGTGACTGGCTTGTGTTTGCAGTTCGTTTTGTGGAAATGTCTAAGCCTGCATAGCTATGTGATTTATAGATAAAAAAATAAAGTCTGACTGATTATAATAACGATTTCTTTATTTTTCCCTTAAACATGATCCTTGTAAGGAAGTTACGGCTTCAGTTTCGGCCGAAACTGAGACTGTAACCGAAAATCGGTTTCGGTTTCGGTCGTAAAAACCAGGACAATACAACACTTGAAACGATACTAGCGGAGTAATTGCGTGACTACATTCAAACAATGGCATATGCCTTTCATTTTAACAATTCAACAACATTTATTGCGTTATTAACGTTGTCAAGCAGACAAATTGTACATAATACTATAGCTTTTTTTCGCGGCTTCACTTCCGTGGGCATCCCTTAAGATCCGAGAAATTTTACGGAATAAAAGTAGACTAGAACACCCAGTGATAACATAGCTTTCAAATCAGTCAAAGAATTTTCGAAATCGGATTTAGTATTTTCGAAGATTACCTCCTAAATCCAAACTTTACCTATATGTAGTCCTCCAAGCCGGATTTCGGGCATATTGACATACCTAATAATAGAATAGAATTATCAATTTTTTCAACTATCTTTTGACTCAAAAATGATTAGTAAGACTTACAACTATATTAGTAAGAACTGAAACTTCACAAAAAAAAAACAAATGGTATAAATATTTTTTTAATAATGTATCACCGTTGTGGCAACCTATGTGAGATGGCACAACAGCGACCGCAGACAGAGAAAACTAGAAAACACAGTCTAGGCGACTTGAAATCATGCTTTGAATACTGTGTAATGAACATTGTTATGAAACAACTGATAATAAATTAATTATTCTCTTTCCTATTGTTATCCTTCAAATAATCTTAAATTGTGATAGAATGTATCTGCATTATGGAATTGGTGTGTTCACCATGGACGGCCCAGAGGTATGGCCCCGGCTTACGAGGTTTTGAATCTGATCTCAGAAGGCAGGCATTCATTTTAGACTTTGCCACAGTTAATATAATTTTACTTTGCTCCTCAAATCAATTAAAAGATGAAACGGTGCAAACAACAAGGTGAAACAGGTTAAAACTACGCCTTCCAGCTTTTTATTGGATCTGAGAGCTCGACTGACAAGCTAAGGCGTAGTTTCCTTGTACGTGTGGGCGTGTAATTGTGTATGTATACGGCAAGGCGTAGTTTTAACCGGCGTCACCTTGTTGTTTGCAACGTTTCATCTTGAAATAAAAAATTTGATCGTGAGCTTTCCTCCTCTAAAGCGACGAAGGAAAACATTATAAATTTACGAAAATACTTATTGCTAAAAACTAAGAAGTCATGTGACATTTTGAGAAATGGACTTTTAAACCGTTAGACATTCTGGGTATTGGGGTTTCTGCACAAATGTCATGCCATATGAAAATTTTCAGCAGCAGTTCGAATTCTGAATTTGTACCCAGTTGATGACAAAAACCGAAACATAATGGGTGAATTGTGGATTCACTAAGTGTTCTAGATATGCCTCCGCATACTGATGTTTTGATTTGTTCAATTAAAGCTATTGATAATTCCGTTAATCTATTTACCTAAGTATATAAAAAACTGTGTAAAAAGTGGTCGGTGATCTATCAATGTTTATCGTAAGATATTCTGGTAAAGTCGTAAATTATTGTCACAGTGAAAATAGAACTCGTAACGTTAAGTAGGTTGGCGTTAAGTGATCCAAATATAACTAAAATAAAATAGTCTAAACTAAAAATACAAATAAATTAAAACTAAAAATAAGTTTGAATTTGAAGATTAGGAATTTAAAAAAGTTAGACTAAAAATTAATTAAATTAGATTTAGTAGGAAAAAATTGTGTAATACTAAAACTTTTAATTTGAGTGAAAATGTATTTGGATTTGTTATTTATTACCTACTAGCGACCCGCCCCGGCTTCGCCCGTGACAAATTATATAGGAAGACCTTCTTCGTTTCTCACTCTTTCTATTGGTGACAAACGCATGGAAATCCGTTCAGTAGTTTTTGAGTTAATCGCGTACAGACGTGACGGGTACTTTATATACTGGTTTAGTTTATTTTTGATAGTCGACTCTTCGCGCAACCAGGGGGCTGTTTTTTTGTGCTTTTAATCGGTATAAAAGGAGGAACTCTGCTATTCCATTTTTATTTTTTTTGGTCATGTAGGTAAAATTCATTACTGTGTTTAATTTTTTATTTAGAGCATTTAGAAGTTATAAATAGATCGTAATACATTAGTACGAGTAGTTATAGCTAACGCTATGTACCTATTAGTGTCAATAAAGCAAGGTATAAAAAATATTTACAAAAATTATTACAAATTTAAGAATAAGCCCAATATCAAGTGTACACAGTGAGAAAATAAAACTTAGATTAAGATATTACATACTGTAACAGGCAAAAACCGGTTCCGGTTCCGGGTTAGCTAGGTATATTATTTTAAAAATGTTTTTGTAGTTATGACTGAGGTTTTATACATTATAATAAATACAATTATTAACTGTCTTAAGTACCTAACCGTTATTTATAAAATATATAGTTTATGTTATTTTCAGTTCAAGGTTACCTAAAAGGAAAAAAATCCATTTGGATATTAAAATTATATTTTTAATTCACCTACATAATGAACATTGACAATGGCAGTTTACAGTACTTTATATTTATGCAACAAAATGATAACGTAGCATAAGGTTTCGAAAAAAATTAAGAATAAGAACAATCTGACTCATTTGTGACCTATTTCTCAATAATTCACACTGACGAACAGCTGTAATCCACCCTTGCCTCATCCCCGTTCCGAAACAGGCACGAAATACGATCGATAAGTCGCACCTCCCATTAAATACTACCACGAAGTCTGTACGTCCCTGCTGATGCCACAAAAATGTAAAGCGTAACGAAGTTTTAAAATTCACCGAACAGCCAAAGAGAAGCACAAATAATACCTTTTACACACGGCCGGGATCAAATAAAAATTGGCTCGCGATTAATCAAAAACAAAACACGAAACACCGAAGATTAACATGGCAAGATTATAAAAAAGTAAAAAAAAAATAAGCAAGTCCACGGATCAAAACCATAAATCATGCTCATTATATCCGAACCGGATTATTTTTTACCGAATAAAATGTTCAAAAAAGCATCAAAAGGCTGTAGGGAGCGCCATTTTGTAAGGGCACTGTCGATTTGGGCGGGAAAATGAGAAGCTATCAGCCAATCAGAATGGCCGTACCCAATAGGCGTTCTAAAAATGGACCAATGGGAAACGAGGACGGTCCGATCATGCGCTTTCGAGTCGATCCATAGAATTATAGATATAACACGGCAGTGTGGGCTTGGCCGGCGCGAGGACACGACGTACGTGACACACGAACATTTTTTTTTTTGTAGAATTAAATATGTCGAAGTGCCTAACCGTAATTAGTGGAATTTTTATTTAAGGCTAAACAACGTTTTTGGTGTATTCCGTTTGTGATAGAACTTAGTGTAAAAAAAACTTTTTTGCGTGTGTAACTTAGACTTTAAGCAAAAAAAAAAAACATTTATATTCATAAAGTGTGATGTCATTGCAATAAATAAACAACTGGATCCAGTTTTTTTTAACACGCAAAGCAAAAAAAACGGGTTAAAACCGTAAAAAAGCCGGGTAGTGATCGGGTTTTTACGGACTTTCGGGTTAAACTATTAAAGGTGATCAACGGTGCAGACATAACTCCGTCAGTGATGGTGATGGCCAGCGGAGGCGGTGGTGGACTGGTCCAGTCCCCACCCGAAATGATGCATCACCACAATATCATGGACACATCATCACACGTCGAAATGATGCCCAGTGAGTAGATTTTTTTTGTTGTTGTTCATATTTTGACAGGCCAATTTTTCAATCGTCGTAGGAATAAATATTGCGCTTCGATATATTTTTTGTACAAAAGCTGCCATAGCATAATAATTGTACCTCAGATAAAAGTACGGTAGGTATCTGAAGATTTAAAATCAAACCAAAACAGGGTTTTCTTTTCGAATCATTTTGGTAATGGTAATCAAATTTAATTGCGGTAAGTAATAAGTAGAAGTTTGATAGAGGAGGTACAGACAGCGGTTTTGGCCTAACTTTGAACATCAACAAGCAGATGAAATATCAAAAATTTGTATGTGGTTTTTGTGGTGAATAAACACTTTTTCTTTCTTCATTCTTTCTTTCAGATAATGAATAGACACATTATCTGCCTAGGCCTTAATTCATCGATCAGTACCTTTAACGCAATTGGCGTTTAATTTGCCTTAGGACCAACATTATGATAAAAATAAAATTACATTAAAATTACATATAACTCAAGAAAAAGTTCGGCTAAGTTAGATCTGTCAAATTCGTTTATGCCTTTATTGCAGTGTTTTAGGCAAAGAATTTAAAACTGTCAACAATGTCGATTAAAATTGACAGTTCTTAGATTCCGTCCTTTTTTTTAGTTTTATAAGAGAAGCAAAATAATTTAGGCTATTTGTATCCTAGACTAAATTTTTATCAAGTTTAGCTTGGGCAGGTAAAAGGGAATTGGCACTAGATGGCAGTAAGATATTTAAAAAAAAATAAGGATTCTCCCTATCAATTCTTAAAAGTGAAAAAAAAACCATACGGTCTCTCAAGATACAGGTTGCCCTAGTTTGAGAGGCAGGGTTCATTATTCAAAATGGTTGCAATGCAATTCTTGCAATATAGCTGTACGTGTATGCAAACTGTAATGTAACCTTTCTATTTGCAACAATAAACTTATTTATTATTATTTATTATTTAACTTTATTCTATTTTCGATTGTCAAATAAATGTCAAAATAATATTCTCTAAGTTCCTTAGATTATTCGAATTTAAATTAAGAACACCACCACTTACCGACTCCGCCACAAATTCTTGAAAGACAAAAACAGATGTTTGTCTAGTCTTATTATGTTAATCTAGGCCATGAAAGAAACTCTAAAATCTAATTCTAGATCGGTAGCTCGTAAATTTGGTATATCATTTCTACTAACCGGATCCGATTTTAAGCACTAGATTTTGCTTTGCATTTTAATTTCCTTTTCTAAAATAGGTAAGTTAAATGAGCAATTTATCGGTTAACCTACTGAAAAAAAAAACTAAAGGAAAAGTAAACCAGTTTCAGTACTTCTAAAACGTTTTAAATAATAAACAATAGCTTGAATTAAAATTTCACAAACAATGATCAAAATAAATATAACTTACCAAATATAAAATCAGTTTAGTTAACCCAAAAACTAAAACAATAAAGTGATATCTAATTTGGTAGCACTATAATTTCAAATTTAGAAACTGTCAATTTCAAATTTAAAACATTACCAACCGCCAAGCAGTCTAACCTGCCTGTATCAAAACGCAGCACATTGTTAGTTTAGTAAGTGTTAATATAATTATTGATCACCGTATGTGGCATACCTACATTACCCGGTTCCATACCGGTTTGGTTCCGATCAGGCTATAAGAGAAAGGTGACAATTATTCACAAATATCAACGTTGCGTCGCCGGTGGGTACTAATTTTGTCCCCGATTTGGTTTGGTTTTGACCAAATAGACTTTATATCTGGATTTTACCATGTCGATTTTGCCCTTGTGAGATAGGAAACAAACGAATATGCCTAGTATAGGAAACGATAAATCTGATCTAAATTGATCTACATTCTCAGTAGTGAAAATATTATCCTTGAAAAAACAGAAATCCTCTTCTCAACTTTTTATAATTATAGATTAAACTTTTTAAAGCTTTTGATACGTGCTATCTTAAAAAAAAAACTCTTGTTTTTAGCGGCTCATTTAGTGTTAAAGTCATACTAATGAAAACTAATATTATTTACAATAAACTAGAAACAAAATACCTTAATTATCTTCAGCAAGATGATTTACATTAAAAGGCAAAACAGATTAATTCATCAATCGCGAAACTGAAACCAATTAGTAGCCTAGAATATCAAAAGATTTGATTACTGCTTGTAAAACAGTAATAAAACGGCAAATAAATCCTTTTGTTTTGACCTGTTTAGGTAAATACTATAAAGTCTTATAAATAAAACAAGCTTTTGGCTGTTTGGAATTACTTCTTTCAGAGGCTTTATCAATTTAAGTTTCACCTAAAAAACTGTTGGTATAATAATAACAGTCCGATTATCAGGTTTAAGCAATACTTGCCAAAATCGGTCCGTGGATAGGCGAATATTCATTACTTACCAAGAGACCGCTGTGTCTCGGCAACCACATTAAGCTATTTGTCCTGGTCTGGTTGTCTTTTGAGGAAGCCAGAACATCTGATGCCAGTTCTGCCAAGGGGTATTGTGTTTCCCAATTCATAAAAGCAGTCGCATTCGTTTAGCATGAGGAGGGTCCGGGGAAGACCAGCCGCGACGGGTACGCGGTGAGTGCTAACGCACCATAAGCGGCATAGAAGGATACCGTGGAGTTTTAGTGGCTTGGAGTCCGACATAACTGCGCTATCTCTCCGTGGTGATGCAGTATGCATGAGCATTTCGCCAAGCTAAAAAAAAAAAGAATGGAAAGCGACCCCGACATAGTTGAGCATAGGCTAGGCAAGATTAAGGTTTCACTACACCGAAACCATATTTTTTTCCAAACAAGCTCAAATCTTGGTGTTCCAGTAAATCAATATTTTACAACTCCAAGGTTCTTTGTAGGTTTTGCAAGATATTGAACTGTGATAATTCTTTACTGGTTGCCTCGGTGTTTTCAAGGTTGAAACTTCACAATTGAGAGCATAAAGTTTTGCAAGCTTTCAATCAAGTAATGAATTAATTATAATTAATTTTATTGGATAAGTAACTGGCCGTGGAATATTTTATATGATTTTAAATTTTGTGTTTGGCAAGTGTCTTTAATGTGATGTTTTAAATGTGTAATGAATTTGTTTTATTTTTATTTTATTATTTCACATTATAAGGTTGCGAGAACAATTAATGTATTTTGTTTCTTAATGAAATACAGTGTGTGATAATAATTAATTTAACAAAGTAATAAAAAATATACGAATTTTAACAACTTTCTTTCTTCATTGTTATTTTAGTCATAACAAGGTTACATAATATCAGTAACTATCTAAAAAAATCAATAAATTAAAATAAAACAAACTTAATTAAAATAAAAGATAAAAAAAATATCTTATTAAAATAAAATAATACTAACTTAATAAAAATAAAAGATAAAATAATAATTATAACAATTATTTTAGATTTACTAAAATAATTCACGCATAACACTGCACACTAAAACTAAACTAAAAATAAAAATAACATTTTTACTTTAGCCTACCGAAAATTGTGTGCACGGTTAATCAAATAATGGGGAATCCATCCAATCTTGCGAGTTGGGACAAAAAGGGGGAAGATTTATAAATCGCGGGGTCTTTGGGACCGACGTATTATTTTTGGCAGAGCAAGCGTAACTGCCCATTAGAGGGTTACGCACATAATTTATGCGTAAGAAAGAATTTATTGAATACTAGTTTTGCGTGCGGCTTGGTTTAGGTTTCAGTTGAATTCTCTTTCGGCAAACTTAATGTTGTTGGTGTGTTCCTTTAACAATTCTTAAAGTATTTTTACCATTATAATATTTTTTTTTGTATTGACTAGTTTTTTTTAGGCTTGGAACGGATAAATTTAGATTAAGACGTGCGTAGTACATTATTACCTCAATGATTAAGACTTTATTGTTATAGAATACGCCCAAAAGTTTTTGCGTGTAAGTTTACTGCTCAACAAGGTACTTATGTTTTTGTAATATTGTACAAAATAATTCGGACGATCAATATAACGACGAAATAAAAATACCTACTCGGACTTTTATAGCGGCCATTTTTCTATTAAATGTTATTAATTAGTTCTAGTAAATTATTTGCGTGTTTTAGTGAAATTTATTAAATGCCAGAATAAAATTAAGAAAAATGTCAACGAAATTATTGCAATTAGCGCAATTAAAGTTCAAAATGTCGTTCTAAATTTTAAACTGCAATTGATGGTTTTAATTTTAACTTTTAACGTAAACTAATAGTGTTATTAAATTTTGTTAATTTTAATTTAGTTTTGTCCTTCTGTTGCGTGTGGAGGTCCTATTAGGATAGGATACATTTTAACTTTTATATGTGTCATTTTTTATACGAACACCAAAATGTGTTCGCAAAATTACTATATATTAAATTCCCCTTCAAACTGACTAAGTTGTAGTTGTCGTTAAACTCTTAAACATTGTATCTTTATCCATACCAATAGTAACCTATGATTATTTAGGCTCTTCGACAAATATGTAATAATTGTCGTTAATGCAATTGTCACAACCAACTCGAAAATGTGATGATTTCGATTATTTATTTACCTATTTCACACGACATTTCGGTCGTGTTGCAACGACCGTGGTCCCGGGTAGACTAGTGTCTCGGTGTACTCAGTGTACTGCCTCCGTTGGGGCAGAAAATTCTTCCTCTACCCTCACATTTCTACACACAACACTAACCGTCCTTGTTATGTAAGTTCGCCAACTGCACAAAACGAGGTATTGTTTTTTGAATCACGCGCGCGTTTCATCGCGTTAAATTCCCGTGATATATTGTTTTATCAATTATGAAACGCGAAAGTTTTAAACTTAACCAACTCATTTGCAACATCATCTATTGGAGCTCAGTTTTTAATATACTAGGTCTTCAAATTATGAGTATGATGAAGTACTTCGGTTGCCACTTCTGCATTTAGGTCGGTAGATAATTTTGACCACAAAATTCACAAACAGGACATGCATCTCCGGATTATCTCCTACCTACATGCAACTACTATCTTCAGCAAGGATTTAGCACGAATGCAACTCACAATGTACTCAATCAGTTAGCAAGCTGGCTCGAAGGTAGAAGCTATTAAACCTTCACACTCGCTAAGCAGTAAACAAATTAAAGAAAGTAGCTACCACGTTTGAAACGTCTGTTTTAACAAGAGTATACAAGTGGCTTCGTAGGAACAGCGGTGTCAATTCTGAGAAAGATCGACTTTGCTAAACTCAACAAAATTTAGTTAGTCATTTGCAAAACAAAAAAAAATATGCACAATAAATGAAAAATAAAATTAATATAATCTCTAATAATTTAGTTTTTTAATCAAGAATACTAAAATTCATATTGTTAATAGACAGCTCAATTTTATTCATTCCTTTTATTTGAATGCCATTTTAAATATTGAACATATTTTTATTCATATTTGAGATATATTAAATTAGGCTTGTAAATGGACTACATGAACCCTCTGGACCGATATCTTCTAAAATGGTCCCAATCTTGTTTTATCCGACAGCCGTAAAGATATGTACTATTTGCATGTTATTCGCACATAGATTTAGATCATAGTTTCAAGAATAAACCACACAGGCCAGTCTAACGACCTAAAGGTCGACCACACCCATTGCATTATAGTGTACACTCCTTATACACGCATAGTTATTGAGCAAAGTTGCAAAGGTCTGACATAGGCCAAACTGAGGAAGGTGAAATCTTGTTTTGGTTGTTACAAACACAGTTTTATGAGCATTGATCATCTCTGCATAATCCTCAGTTTCTGCTCTTTGTATTGTAAGTTATTCATCACACCATTTTCCACTTGTATCACTCGTATCAATTCTTAGACGCGGCTTTAAATTTCATGACTTTTGCATCGTAATCTCTTCTCTCGAGTGGTCAATGACTTATACGGTGACTTACCGATTTTTTATTTAACATTCTGTATATAGATTTCAACTAAACGTGGCGAATGACAGAGCTGTCCAGAGGCCCTAGACAAGAAAGTGATATTCTATATCGAAAGCGTGGCGATAGCGATTGTCAAAAAGGCAAAATTGTATGGCTTGTCAATACAAGCGATATCGAAAAATCATGTGATCAATCCCTTACATTTTGAAATTTATACTATCTCCTTCGCTGACGTCGCGTTCAACTCAAATTTCATATTTTATCGGACCAGTATGTAACTGGTCCGATAAAATATG
This sequence comes from Orthosia cruda, assembly GCA_964057195.1. Classification (NCBI taxonomy): domain Eukaryota; kingdom Metazoa; phylum Arthropoda; class Insecta; order Lepidoptera; family Noctuidae; genus Orthosia; species Orthosia cruda. Next base: position 18,807,059 of record OZ059833.1, on the reverse strand, counting down.
AAATTTGAGTTAATCGATACGAAATGAAGAAAAATATTTCAACTATATTTTCTTCTTTAGGTTCTTCTTAAGATTTCTTTGTTCCTTTTAGTGTAGGTGCATTTTTTAAGGACATACGGGTGCAAATGAATATTAGTTAAGAAAGTGTGAAGAATTTGTCTATTCAAAAATATCAGCGCTACAAGTACTAACGCTATGTTTCTTTGTTGAACGAGGTTCTAGGTTTCTATGTGTAGTGTTTAATCTGAGAAACTAGGCTTAAGTTACTTAAAATTCAGGATCAGTGATTCTAAAATTAGCCATTTGCCTTTATTTGAATAACTACGTTCGTGAGTTAAAAAATCTCGCGGATTCGTATTTTGCGAAGCGAATGTAGTCATCCGTCGTGACAATTTAGAAGATTGCCTAATCCAAGCATGTACGCACACAAATTGTCACGAGACTGCAATGTTTAATTTCAAATTATACCTTTAGAGCGGTGTGACGAATTTTTTGCCTAAACATTTATCATCATCATCATTTCAGCCGTAAGACGTCCACTGCTGGACATAGGCCTGGGTGTCGCCACATTGACCAATCCCGTGCGTCTCGCATCCAGCGCTTGCCCGCAACCTTAACCAGGTCATCGGTCCACCTAGTGGAAGGCCTTCCAACGTACAGTCTTCCGGTTCGCCGTCGCCATTCCAGAACTTTTCGGCCCAATCGGCCATCCGTTCTGCGAGCAATGTGCCCTGCCCACTGCCACTTAAGTTTGGCAATTCTTCGGGCTATGTCGGTAACTTTGTCCTCTTGCGGATATCATCATTTCCGACGCAAGAAAAATCCGAGCAATAGCCCTCTCCATTGCCCTTTGGGTGACTTTAAGATTTCTGATAAGGCACATTGTGAGCGACCACGTCTCGGTCCCATAGGCAAACATTTATATGGCTAAAGATTTTTTTTCATGTAACAACCTGTAAATAAAACGATGATTGTAGCCTTAAATAACTAGGCATATCTCAAAGAAATCCAACATACAAACGTTAAAAAAATTAACCCGAAAATTATCGTTTTAAAGTCCCCAATTCGGTGGCACAAAAGTAGGTACGGTCAAATTAAACTTTTTTATGACTTTTGGACCTAAAAGGCATCGCCTACGGTAGACCACCAGTACGTTTTATGGGGATGCGAAGTCAGTAGCCTCGCACCTATATGGGATGTTTGTACTCCAACCCGTTTCCCAATGGTGTCGACTTTGAAAAAAAATGGTGACGTTGACTCGGGAGTTCGGCTTGTCGTTTTAAGTTTTTATTCGACTACGGAAAAGGAAGAAGTGATTTGGTTATTTTTTTCATCTTAGAATTAATTTTATTAATATATCGATATTTTTCTTTGTTATGTTATTTAGAAATAAAGATCTTTGATGTGTTCTTTACGAAAATGTAAAGGCGTTTTCTGTTTTCTAAATACCTTCATTTTAATATTATAATTTTTATTAGCATTTAGCAGCAGCTTCACCCGTATGAAAATTGTGCAAAGGGAATATTAGATATATATTCCCTTCCAGGATAGCAAGTTTGCTAGGTCCTAATCCAAGACATGGTCTATCCATGCGCCAAATTACATCCAAACCCGTTCAGAAAGTTACTTTCGCATATAAGGAAGGATACGTAAGAAGATTATTCCCATCATTTTTTTTTCAACAATCATAGACTTAAATAAGTCTTTTATTAAAACTAAAAATAGTTTGCAAAATAACGTATTCTGAATTACATTGTGGTTTGTGTCTAAAATAGAATAATATAAACCAGTTGTTTGGAGGACAGAAACTATTACTTATTTAAGTACGTATATTTATATTCTCGGTATTCTGACTAAAATGACAAGTTTTAATTTATTAGGTAGGCATGTGATTATTTATTTATTTATATTCGCCATTAAAATTCTAGTCTTATTGTCATTAGCAGTGTCGGTTACTTTGATGTTTACAATTATAATTAGGAACCTACTTTTGTTGGTGTTAATTAATTTTAGCTACCAGCTTACGAATTAGACCGCTATTTCTTGCATTTTTTTAAATATAATTCCCATGCGTTATTTTTAGATATTTGGATTAAGAAATATCTCCTTTTGTTTCTAGTTTCTGTCTTTTTATTTTATAAATTCATCTGACCATTATTCTCTTGGTCTTTCCTAATTGATGAGATTATGGTCATCAACATCTCTTCCTTAACTAATTTAAATTTATAACCACTGTTATCATCGCCTAACTATATAGTTTTCATACAGTCCATTGTTTCTGTAGTAATTTCTGTCATCATTCAGCCTCAAAACTTGCCACACTTCCCGTAACTTCATCAGCATCATATTTCTGGCCTTTCATGCTATTTATATTCATACAAGTGTCATACTAATAAATCATTATTGAAATTAAATTGTCAATCAACATTCGTTTATTAAAATGTATACTCAATATCAATAAACACAGACATCCGACTATGCATAAGTAACATTTGTATTTCAAATGCAGCTGTAGGTCATGAATAAAATATAAATAATAAATCCGACATGTTTCAATAATAATTTGCATTCTAATATTGTAATTGGCCATGTAAAACAAACAGCTACATATACATACATGAGATATCTAGCGATAGTTGCAGATGATTTAAATTCTGATGTTATCGTTAAAGATAAAGCTTTTTACGCCTTTACATATGAGATTAACTCAAGTTTTGCTTTTACAAATGGTAATCCAGCTCTTCCTATAGATATGAAAATGGGTACGTTTTTAGCGCTAGTTATTTTGTAATAAGTAGCCATGCTATACTGTAGAGCACACAATTCTTCAACATAGTTGAATTAATAAGTTCTTTTATTCTATGAATAGGTTTCGAAGTTTACAATTATTCGATTTCTATTATTGCTGATATTATTTGCAATATGACCTTAAACCATCAAGCTTCCACAACATATGACCATCACCATCATTCCTTTACGTTATAGGCCTTATCCCAATTTATTCGACTTCTTATTCCATACTTCTATGTTACTCGTCACCTCCCTTTTTAGGCATAATATCATCTATCACACAATCTATCCATCTGTTCGTTGCTCTTCCACACTTTTCCACAACTGTAACTCTGTAGTTTTACCAGGCGGTATTCAGTCCTTTACAAAAAATCTGACGATAGTCCTATGGTTTTTAAAATAGTTTTTCTACTCCAGTTCGGATCACCCTATATAATTGTGCCCACTATAAAGCTAACATTCCATAATCTTTCATAACAACCCAAATAATGTTTTAATATACAAAAAAAAAAAAAAATTGAATTTTATTACGTTTTGACCTCTACGTGTCGAAACAAAGGACAGTCGCGCGCGCGTGTCGGCTTCTATGATCACCGCATTACACATTTACTTTTATATGCGACTGTACGGTGTTAATATGTGGTCTTAGCTTTAGTGGAGGGATGCCGAAAGGAAGTGTCTAAGGCCCTGTGTGGTTAGGGATGCCGCAAGGTACAGTTTTTAGGCCCATGTTGATTGGTGCCAAAATCGTTCAGCTACAGTCTATGATTTTCCGCTCATTGCAATATGAAGTTTTTGTCAATTCCTTCTTGACAGAAGATTTACGGACAATTTTACTAGCAATCTAAATAAGCCTTTTATTCAATTCTGTTTTTAAGTACAATTTAAATATTTCGTAATCAGTTGTTGACCGTTTAATAATTTAAAGAAATAACTTCTTTAGTTCAAGACTTTTTAGTATGATTTTGTAAAAAGGAAGTTTTGACAACTGATACATATTTTTTTTGAAGTGTGGTCTATTTTTAATTCGAAGCCTGGCGTTTTAAAAAGCTGGTAATGCGCCTTATCACACATCACTCTTTGTTCAACTTACCCTTGAACAACTAAACCATGAAGCTACCCACTTAGAGGGTGCTACACAACATATGTTAGGTAGCACGCTTCGTTATCAAAAACAAATAGTTAAAGTACCCAGTAGTTAAAGTTAAACTCATGCAAATAACTGTTATCTGCGGTAATACAGTTAACATGTGTAGGATGTGTTTGTATGTCAGTTTGGTTAAAAGAACATATGCGAATGAAAAAATATTTAAAAGACTCGAACTGTAGGTAACTTGATTAAAATGTTAGAAGTTTTTATTTAAATATAATATACATATTAGCATTTGCAAAGAAACCGTGCATTTTTCGGATATACAAAAGTAGCATAAGACACTAATAGCTACTCTGCATAAATTTTCAGAGATTACCGTTTACAAATAAACAATTTGTACCTCTTTATATATAGGTCATCTATCTTGATTTATTTTATAAATAGGCTCGTGCTTGACCCCTATCTCACCTGGAAAGCCATAATGTGGTCGACGAAGAAGCACGCTAGTCTAGAACTAACTTATCTTATTCCTTTTAGAATTATTAGGCCTTACCTATTAGACATTATCATTGGCAAATTGCAGCTGTACCTACTTATAGTGGATAATTATACTCCTATACAGTTATTCCTATACTAAAATATACAGTTTATCTAAGGACTCCTCTGTACAGGTAAGTCGTCTTGAATACCAACAACTCGATGCAAATCAGCCTAGAAATTCTCGATGTTAAACAAATATTTATTTATGATTCGTAAAAATGTAAATTCTCTACTAACTGCAAACATATCTGCTAGAACCTCAAAGCGTATCTTATCGCATCCACTTATATGCGTTCTTATCCATCTAGGGGTAGGTAAATTGAATATATTACCATTACATACGACTTGACGTTTACATATGTATGAAGCTAGAATTATTCTTGATTCTGGTTTGTTATCTGATAGATTAGGATTTGCAGATGGTTTATAAAGTGACCTATAGTAAGTATGGAAATATATAAGTAGTATTGCAGCTCTGCCCTCCTGATTGCAAATGCAGTACTTGCAAAATGGCGGTTTGGATATAATCGCGGTAAAGTTATTTTTTGATACCTAAACAACAAGTCAATGTTATATAACTTTTGGATTGTATCTATTGTACAAAATAAGAAAAAAGTCTAGCTTTCTATGGACATATTTTTTCCTTTACTTTAGTGTCTCATTTGGGCAAAATGCGCAGTACTGCATTTTCATCTTCCATATGGGCTTGTGAACATTACAGTATGACTAAGGCCAAATGCAGTATTTGTTTTTATTACTGCAAAACCACCTGCAGCAAGGACAATTAGCAAAGCTGTGAATTGTTGATTACGATTGCTAGTTTTTAATGAAATTTAAAGGTTGAAAACCTGATTTTGACTCTCCCAAAAAGGGTCTTGCAACTCTTATTGAATTTGAATTGAATGTATTATATTGTTTGCTGATAGATTAGTTGTTACAGAGGAAAAAGCCTATTCCGAAAATCGCTAATTAGATATATCTTATAGAAAACATTACAATTCATCTAAATAAAATAAGTAAATACAATTTATTAGAATTGACAATTATTTCCATTTCATCCGCGATTCTTTAAAGTTCGTCATCTATGACTTCCACTTGCTATAAATCTCTAACAGCTGCTAAACCCTCATTATCACCATCAAAAATTTTAATTTAATTAAAAACTGTAATCAATTTAACCAACCCTGTAGCACCAGCGTTTAACAATTTTAATCACCGTACGATTTCCGGTGATTCTGATCAAAAGATACCGCTTAGCGCCTCCAAAATGACCACATTCGAATTACCACATTTCGGAAGTCCAGAAATGTTCGGATAATGATCAAAGTACCCAATCGACGCCGAATGTTTAATGTATTAGGTTCAAGTGGCCTTAAATTAAGATCGTTTTTTTTGTTTGCTTTGATTTGAATTTTGGTGTGTTCAGTAAGTCTGCTACAGTGTGGGTTGGGTTTAAATACTGGTTATTTGGTTCAAATGTCTTCGGATGCTTTCGATTTTTCCTTAAAATCTATGTTTAGTTTTCAATGTTGCCTTAGTCACAGAAATTGTGTACTCTTTTTCCAGTTTTCCTTGTCTTATTTTAATATTAGTAATGTTTCGTTTATTAACTGTTACTGCCTACTCAACATCATATTATGTCGTCTTTGAATTTCTGTATATATTTTGCGGCTTTTTACCTTGTATAAGGTTAGCAAACCGTTAAAAAAGAAAAGGATCTCTAGAAATTTGCCGTTGCCCCAATTTTATTGTTCATTTAGCTATTCCATTGGCTAATAGATATATGTTCCTTATGCACCTATTAGCCATCATCTCGGCAATCTCTTCCGTGCACCATTATAATCTTTAGCACCATCCATGCATCTTTTATTTAATCCGCTGTTATTTAATTCAGTTGTTCAATCTCTTCAACTATTAAGATATTGCATAATGCATGTGTTACGAGAAAGAATATAATTACTTGTACAAACATGCAATATGTCAGTCAGCTTCCAACTTGACATTGCATGCTTCTTTGTAAAAACGTGGAGCTAAATAATTTATTATATTTCCTACAGTAACTTCATTGTCTGTAAGAATTATATTCGTTACATTGTTAATGTATTATTTCCCATGAACTTCAACTTGTTGGCCTATCAAGGAATCATCGTGATTGGTGCTCATGAAAAGTTCTTTGTGTTCAATGTTATCAATGTTGTCGTAATTAAATATTGTTTTTTGATTTTAATGCGACATTGGTTATTGGAACGTATTTGTATATTCACCAACAGTCATCTTGCTTTGTGTATCTGACAAGCTTTCTACCAACTATATTGGGGTTTGCTGCCAGTCTAAACCGATGCAGATGATAATAGTATTTTACAAGAATCTATCTTCCAACTACAACCAGTTACTGGGTATAACAATGCCCATTTCAAGGCTGGTTTTCGATCTATCTAACAAGTGGGTTGTGGTCTAAAGAGTGTGATGCTCCTGTTCAGAGTTTGTCCCATTTGCTAGAGTGTCCTGAATATCTATGCTCCTGCACCCTCGAAGATAGCTTTGCACTTCCAACGCTGCAATAAAAGTGGCCACTTACTGAGCCCAAACAGTAAAATAAGATGTTACATCGACATGAAAAGAAGAGGTATTGACTTGCAAAAGCACACAAAAAAATTAAATCATCATTTGAAAAAAAACATACCAACAGTTGAAGAGGCGCTTTGAACTTTGAATTTCGGAAGTCACACAGAGGATCAGATAAGTGTTAGCTTCATAGATACCGCGAGAACTATCGGCTGGTCATTGAGAGAGCGCTTGGGACAGCGGCGCGTTTGATCTCACTCGATCTTATCGGGAGAGTTCAAGTGTTGGGCTAGTCATAGCAGCGCTCGTATTTTAGGAGTTGACTTTGGGCAAATTTTGTGAATGGTTTGAGTGAATTGATTGCTTCTATTCTGAGTTACCTACATGAGATATTCAAATCTCGGTACCGGTTTGAATTTGAAATTTTGTTGGGGTCAGCTTCCAGTCTAACCGGATATAGCTGAATACCAATATTTTATTTATTTATTATATGTTTTTTATCTTTTTTTCTTTGAACGTCTGGTGCCATATTTGATAGATACTGATTATCCGTAACGAATATCAAAAATATCTTCAAATGGCAGCCGGGACCAACGGCTTACCGTGCTTCTGCATTCAGAGGCACGGAACATACTTTACAAAAACCTGGTTCGGACGAGGAGTGATAAATTACTTATCTATAATAAAACTTTTAAGGATTAAAACAGTGTATTTCTTCTTTACCTTTTCAATCTGATATTATTTCCTTTTAACCGTTCCGTTAAGCACACATTGTTTTAGATGATTTTCCGAACATTATTATCGTTTTATTAAACGTACCTACCTACTGCATGTCAACCAATCCCTGTATGTGAATATCAATCACATTGAAGTCACAATTTAACGTTTCGTCGACCATCAATATCAAATACAGGTGTTTTTGAAAGTATGCGAATGAGATTCCAGAGCGTAAGTGCCTTTAAAATATGGACATAACGTTACGTGTTACGTAATATTCTTTCTTTAAATTCTATTTTAATCCTGACCGAATAAACCAGTTCTTGATCAACCTACAAAAATAATAACCTCCTCGCTAACCCTTCCAAATTCAAACAGAAAATAATTACAACGGACCAAGCCGATGCGATTCGAAAAAGGAACGACATCTCTTATCGAGTGTCCCCATAAAAGTAACTCTGGTTTTAAAAAAGGAACAGAAAAAAAGGTTTTATTTCGAACCGCCTTATCTAAGGTTGGCGCCGGTGGCAAGAAATTTTGACTTTTTTTCAAAAGACTCTTTTCGTAATTGACAGAATTTACGCAGGAGATAAGGCTTTGGAGTTCGGATTGGTAACATGGACCTTGGTATGTGTGGTCAGACCTTATAATGGACGTAATAGGTATTTAGAAGCTGTTTTGTGTTTAGTTGCAGTAAATGAAGACAGATTCTTGCATGTGAATTCAGAACTAAGAGCTGAAGATGCAAAAATGTAACTTACTAATGCCGTGGCTTCCTAACGTGCCAGCGTCCCACAATGCAGAAAGTTAAGGGTCGTTTTCAATACGTTTTTTTTTTGTAAGTATTGTTATACCTAAATAAACAAATGAATAAATTCAGTTAAATAGGTTTATCTAAGACTTGACGCTAATGATGTGTGCCCCAAATAATTATAATTAAAATAATGCAGCTTTAAGTGATTAGCGTAAAACCTACCCGTTTTGTTGTTTCTCAGTGAAATGATAAGGATGGGGAAAATAATAAGGAAATATGACCCCAACAAAAATGTTATATTTCGTAAATAATGGATGATAAATACCGTTTTCAATAATAACTCAAATCATTTAAATAGTAGGTACAGTTATAACGCTATTAAAATATATAAATAGTTTAAAATAAAGCTGTTATTGTCCGCATTCGCCAATAAACGGATTTAGATATTTTTTCCGAGAGGTGGGTATTTTTGCACGTGGGAGTTTCAAGCAAGCAAGAAAAGCTAGTTAGTATTAACTGTAGTTGGTCATCGACCAAAGGTAAAGCAACGATTTTGGAGGCTCGAGGATGGGCGACTCCAATTCCATATCGTGACTCATAATTTTTACAAGATTTTTATTAACTTTCAATGTATTTAATGTGTGTATGGGTAAAATCTTGTAACTGAATTATAAAGCAGTTATCCTAAACCGATTAAGATGAAATTATGCATACACGTTAGATTTGGAGGACTATGCACGGTGAGCTAAAGAGATTGTTTAAAAAAAATGGAAAATATTTAAAATACGAACTGTGGAGAGGTTTCTCTCCTCGTTTACACAAAACACGCATTTTCTCTTTATAATTTTAGGGTAGATTGTGTAATCGCTCTATTTGATGTATACCCAGTCCTTATTAGTCCTGTGAAATCCATGCCATCTTTATAAGTATACTTCCAATAATAATACGCGGCTCCCTGGAAAAAAAGTCTCCTAAAATTATGGTATATGCGTGACATGTGGAGGCAACCTCCTTGCCTATAAAATTTAAATCTGGAACGTTTTGGAAGAGTAATCATAATTAGAACGCCAAGAATATATTTTTTTCTTTTTCATGTCTCTTCTGTAAAAGCCACCAAAGCGTGAAGACAATATTATTGAAAATATAAATAAGTAAAAGCAGTTTTCCTCTTTGACACGCACAAGCTACGTCTCCACAGTCCTACCTACCATCTGTTGAAAGCATTACTATAATTCATTTGTTTTTTTAATTGTCGTTTACTAAAGAAATTTTTGTCTAGATGATGAAGTACCTACAGGCAGAATTTGCCATTTTAATAAAGATTTAAAAAATAATATAATGCAAATATTTGTATTTATAGAATAGACTAGATTGATGGGAGAATAAGATGAGAGTTTTAAGGTGGTCGATAAAAAAAGTCAGAATGAAAGAAAATAAAGTTGGTTTAAAGTTTGATTATCTGGTGATGAGTGGGTTGCGCAATTAAATATTTTGGACTTACTTTCGATAGGTACTTAATTTAGTTGTAAAAGCTATTGCGGCCATCACTTTCTAGCTTTAATATATTCATTCCATACTCAACCTGAATTTGCGCCTCATTTTCATACCCTGCGTATCCGACATCCTCTTTATTTTTCCGTGTTAAAAAATAACTAGACTCTTTAGTGCCGTAAAACAGTAACTTTCTAAAGCATACTCCTTAGTAACGGCTAGGTTAAAAGCTACTCCTCCCAAACGACTTGGATGCTGAATAGCTATTGTAAATCAAAGAATATTTTGCAAACAAAACTGTCCAAAAGGAGTTCGATATTCCGGCTCCGAGCGGGTGCACGGCCTGTACTGCATTCACATTGGAGAATATATACGCCTTAACGGTACAAGAAAGTTCGAAAACGGATCAGTAAGTATACTTCCAGAGATTAAATTAAACAAAAAAAAAAAAAAAAGATGTTCGAGTAAATATAAATCTTATAGACATCTACAACTTAATTACAACTTAGTAAAACTACAAATCATTTACCATAAACAACATACTCAGGTACACAATGATCGACACAATTTGACCACAACCAACGCAAAAATTTCAAAATATTTTCGAAAAGCAATCCCCATGTCAATCTCAATTTGACAACACCCGCCCGTTTGACAGCTGTCATATTAAGTTGACAACTGTGTTGCCGCTTTTTTTTTGGTTAAGGTTCCGTAAAAAATTTTTTTGTACGTTTATTAAGACGTCCCTAAGATTTGGTTGGTGTCCACTGTTAATTATGATTAATGCTTCTCTGTGAATTGGCTTCTGAAGGAATAAACATTCTTTTTAATTTTTTTAGGAAATGTTTGGAATAAAGTCTGGTATACGGACTTTTAAGAAATCTTGTTTAAAATGTAAAACCTATCAAAATATTATTAAAAAAATAGCCAACTAACTAGACCTTTTATTTATTTCTCCGTCTTACATGATCAATCATTGCAGGTTTTTTTAACTCATTGCCAATAATGTGCTTATCCTAACCGAATCCTTACTAACAAAAATTTTATATAACGCATTCCTTGTGAATTTACTCATAGAACCACGGAATAGGTCTGTCTCTTTAGATCAAAGCTTATATGGGCATATACTCAATATAGTATGCGGTATAATAATATACTAACTTCTGCCAATGGCTTCGCCCGCGTGGAAGTCGGAAATCATCTCAAGGGCACTCTCGGTATAAAAGTATCCTTCTCCAAGTTACAATCTATCCCTATATCAAAATTAGTTAAAGCTAGGTACAGCGATTTAGGCGTTACAAACAGACAAACTTTCGCATTTATAATGGATGGATGGATGTAACCATCACATTGTGTGGTCCAACAAATAACCCGTATTTCCTCAGAACATACTAAAACAGCTATCCTTGATGACACCAGTCTAGTTCAGTTTATGTCTAGAATCTAGATAAAGTACTCTCCGTAGACTTTGTAGCTAATTTTATGACTTCAAAATGTATTACAAGCTTTTATGCCTTGATTAAACCAGTTTTAAGGATACTGGTGTAAGCGTTTATAGGCTATCGTTTCATGAACTAAGGTAAATATTTTAATATGAAACTTAATACAAAGATTTTGATATTGTAGTTAGGTACCTACCTAATTTATCTGTCGAAAGCATAGACGCGAGGATAAGAAATGAGTAAAAGAAATTGGAAAAGTAACAGAAAGGAACTTTTAATTTTAAAATTGCATTGCCACGAAAAAGTGGGCAAAATTTCGGCTAAATCGGATACCCGAAAGTAGGGCAAATTTAACTTACAAGCTTTGATTACATACACATCGACACCGGAACAGGCGAAACTAAATAAAAGCTTGTAACTCGTAATAGTTTTAATTATTGACATTGATCCCTAAAAAATAAAAGTCCTATAAATATTACGACGAAGAAAAAATCTAATTACACAAAGTATACAGGAAGAAAACCCAATCAAAAAGTAAGAGAACTCCTAATTTCACTCACAACTTTGATTTGCGGAATTCTAACTCAAAAACTCTCTTGGTCAGTTTTTTTGCTAACTTTTTGCTATTTACAAGGTGACAAAGAATTTTTTTTTTGCTAAATTCCTTTAGTTTGGTCAGATGACATATCGGCAAAATATTTGATGTTATCTCTGGTAACGGGTAATGTTGGCGCCTTTTGGCAATTTCGTGATGTTTGTGTTAAGAGGCTTTACTTGAGTTGCAGTTACTCGTATTGTTTTTTTTACTTCGGGTTTTTGGTCTTCCAATTTTGGTGGAAAGATTTAACCAATTATTTTACTGCATTTTTCAGGTTTTGGTATTTTTGTTTGATTTTGTAAATAACAATGAAAGTTTTTTAAACAGTTTTATATTTTTAATAAATCAAGCGGGAGGCGTATAAATGTAATTCTTGAGCTGCAATTTTCAATTTTCTTTCGAAAATGGTACCTAATGGTATTTAACGACGAATAAGAAAAACCTTACCATAACTACACCAAAGTTTTTCAAAGTTTTCAATATTTATCCAAAAGCATAGCAAAACATGCAATTACTTCGACGTAGATCGCAGAAATTTAGCAAAACAAACATTGGAGGTAACCGAAAAACAAAACTGACCCTTTCTGAGACAGAGATAAAATAATATAAGAAGTTTACACCCGCACGCACAGATTTTTGAACACCTGCCCCATTTGATTCTCAACCTTATCTCATTAGCGATACAGTTCAAACTCTCTAGTATTCACATTAACACAATAGTCAGAAACTAATGCTATTGTCACCAGTAATTCGACACTATTTTACTACAACACTATTTTTGAATATCAAATCTGAACTTTAAACCTTTGAAATAAAACTCAAATTGTAAAAACTAAAAAGTAAAAAAAAGTACAAGGCGCCATGGTTTTGTCGCCAACGTAATGTCGCGACGATGATATCCGGTGAGGAATAAAAAAAAACAAAAACGAAAAAAAAACTTTTTTTTGTTTTTGTTCTCTCCAGATTCGGTAGGGCACTGACCAAAACTTTAAAATATATCCGTACGGGACCCTTGATGATTTATTGAGGACTGCCGTGAATGTTTTTTTATATTATGTTTTTTCTTCGTATTCGGAAGTTCCGATTTTTGGGCGTTTTGTTGGCGCCTACGACTAGAAATAGTTTGCACGTGCTAAGTGGAAAGAATTTATTTTTTAATGATTTTGAACGTCGTTTGTTTTCTTGTGGTACCCTAAATTTTTGAAGCGTTAATCATTTTGGGAATGAACTTACTCGTAGCTTATAATAAATTCCAAAAATTCTAGTTCTAAATTGTGTGTACTAAGAACCATTCTTAGTACACACACAATTTGACAGTTTCCGTTAAAATTTTAATTCAAAATGCGATATTGGATTGCTTGCCCTTAATAAAGCCTGGAACCAACCTAACTATCTATCAAACTGGTGTGTAGGTTCTTTTCAAACTTTAGGTACCTATAATTTAAATTTTGTTTGTATTTTTAACATAAATACATTTTAATAAAAAAAAACCGGCCAAGTGCGAGTCAGACTCGCGCATGAAGGGTTCCGTACTTGGTAAATTGCGGTTTACGATTTATGACGTATTAAAAAAAACTACTTACTAGTAGATCTCGTTCAAACCAATTTTCGGTGGAAGTTTACATGTTAATGTACTCGTACATTAACATGTAAACTTCCACCGAAAATTGGTTATCATCATTATTATTGGTAGTACATCATATATTTTTTTAGTTTTATCATTATCTTATTTTAGAAGTTACAGGGGGGGGAACACATATTTTACCACTTTGGAAGTGTCTCTCGCGCAAACTATTCAGTTAAGAAAAAAATTATATTAAAACACTCAATATCATTTTTAAAGACTTATCCATAGATACCCCACACGTAAGAGTGTGACAAAAAAAATGATTTTCATTTCTAAGTTTGGGGAACCCCCAATTTTTTTTCCTATTTTTGTGTGAAGATCTTAATGCGGTTCACAGAATACATCTACTTACCAAGTGTCAACAGCATAGTTCTTATAGTTTCGGAAAAAAGTGGCTGTGACATACGGACGGACAGACAGACATGACGAATCCATATGGGTTCCGTTTTTTGCCATTTGGCTACGGAACCCTAAAATCTCTTATTAACAGAATGAGATGACGTTTACAGTTTGACAGTTCCCATCCAAGGCGCCATATTGGATTGCTTGCTTGGCTGACTTTAATCAAGACTTGGACCTAAGCATATCAAACTTAGCAACCACGCTAATTAGACTAAACCAACACCTAATCACTAATTAAGAGACGGTTACAAAAACAATCGTGAAAGCTTATAATATTGACTATGACACCCGACGTTACTCGCAAATATAAACCCATTAATAATGTCATTTTATTTGTTTTAAACAAATTCCTTCACGCTTTCTGAATACGTGGGTTCTTGTTTGATAGACAAAGTTCACATGATAGACAAATAGATTTAATTTCTATATCAATGTTTTTATACGTATGGGAATTTCGTTGCCATAGAGAGCTTATTTATGAGGTAATATGGGCAGAGAGCGCCGACTGAATTAGTAACTTGAACTTAGTAAAATTCATAATTCGAGGTTTTCCTCTCGACTATTTCCTCCACAAAATATTGGACCAATTTAAAAGATATTCCATAAACTGGATAAATAAGATATATAGTGTGCCACTATGTTTTTCTTTTTTCATTTATATTTGTCAAATTTGTACACTAAGCCTCTGTTGACAGCGCAATTTTGAGCATTTTGAGGGGTTCTAGTGCTTCTAAAGATAATGTATCATCAAAAAGGAAAACATAGGGGCATAGTATATTTCAGTTACGCACTACATCCGATCCGAGTCCGTGAGTCAGAGTTCAATCCGAATTGAAAATATTCTGAATTCGAACGAAAATGTTCGGATGAAGTTCGTATGTAGTGCGTAACTCCTCCCCTACAAGAAGTAGATACTACGGCTACTTCGGAACCGAAATTTCTTGGATTCGGATCGAATGCAGTGCGTAACCGCTCTAATTGAACCTTATTTCTCCAAGTCACGTATAATATCTCAGTTTTATGAGTATATTAAGTATATATTATGATAATAATAAATCCATCCCGAATGTAGATCGGGTAAGATGCTGGTAGGTTTTTTGTGCGTCTGCGGCCATTGTCATAAAACCTTTACAGTAGCTCGGGGGATGTCAAAAGATTTTTTCTTTTATTACTCGGTTAGTGGCACACTGAGTTCTGTGTTTGTTATTAGTAGTTTACTGTCCATATAAAGAACTATATACTGTTCAGTAGTTGAGGTAATTAGAATCTATTAGCTTATGTTGTCTTTGATTAACATGATAAGTAATTGGCGTTTTGATTAATGGTGTTATACAATAGTTTAGATTTAAAGCTGATTTTAGCTGACTGGTAAACTCGTATTTGATTTTATTTTACTTCTCATTTAATAATTAATATTAATACCCATAGTGAATTAATTGTAAAAAAAAATCTAACAAATAGTTACTTACATTTTTACAACAATTGTCACAGATTAGTGGGGGTTAAACAAAAAACAAAACAAAAATTGTAACTTAAACATTTTGCCAATTAACAAATGTAAAAATGAACACATCACATCAGAAACTGCATTTTTTCGGAATAAAACCTGAAACACGCAGCAGTAGGTAGCTACTAAAGTTTTCTGACACTTAATATATTTTCTGAATTAGATCAGTACCTACTTACTTTCAGAGAAAAACTCCTAGAAATAATCAATTTATACTATCAGTTTAGAATAGCTAAGAATATTAAATACTACAGTTCACAAAACACCTTACATTAAATTACAACAATTCCTCATCTCACTCAGTGTACCACCATCCCAACTAAATACCCTAGTCAGGTCATAATCCGACGTATGACGTTATTAAGCACTTTTTGTTTGACGACGTCGGTAACAAGTGCAGTGAACGAATTATGTTCTGTGCAGTGGATGAGTGGATCAGGCCAGTTCGGGGGCGCCTCTTGTCTTAGTGAATCTGATTTGAATATATCAAGGAAGTTAGAATAGAATTTCTTACTAGTAACTTAAACGAATGATAAAATGTCCCTTGACGGTATACATAAATAAAGTTCTTTACCTTCCGCGCTAGTTAAAACTGTTACGGCGCGGTAAAGATATCTAATAGTATTGTGACTCGTCCCTGTCCTTGAATGAAATAAGTGCCTACAAACGCGCGTCACATAAACATGAGTTAGGGCCGCCCGCCTCTACCTACTTGAGTTTCTTTCTAGTTTTGTGATTGTATATATCCCAGATTCTTTTCTCTGATCTGAGGTTTATATTATACTTATTTTAAATCTTACTAGGTAGGTACCTACCATTTATTAATCTCATAGGTAATCATTTTATAATGATATTTTGTCTAATCAAATAATATATGTAAATAGCTAAGTACATAAGTAGATAACCTAGCCTAGGAAACTACCTACTAGTTTATTTTTAACCCGAGCGTAGGTAGGTCACTGGTGTGTGACTTTATTACCCTATCCACTTATTTATTTATTAGTCCAGGTATTTTACTCGGTTGAAAAAGCGAAATACCTACCTATTAAAAAAAGAACTAAATTACGTATTAGTAGGTTAGGTATATATTTTTTTATAGTTTTGCCTTTCGGAGGTTCAGGTAATTTAAAAAAATGTTAACTCTGGCTGCTTTATAGAAGAATTCAAGCAACCAATAACAGTACAATATGGTCTAATTGCTCTCTGACATGTTAAGTATAAGTACTTGTACGTATTTCAATCAAATATTCCCAAATCGCACGCTTACTGCTTACAAAACCGTCACACCGTTCGTGACTGTTTGTGACTGTAGTGTATCGAGTGTTGGCTGAACTCGACGCGCGTAGGTATGACTCGTGTTCCGACCGTTTGTAAGAAGATAGAATACTGTTAGATATCTTTCCCGTGGTTATGGAAAGGTAAGATTCTCGTTCGATGATAAATTTTTAATAGTATCGTAATGAACAAAACACCATTTTGCTAAAAGTTTTATTCTTACAATGAGAAATAGTCGTCGATGACGAGTTACAAGTTTAACTTAACAAGTAGTATATGTAACATAACTGTATAAGTATGATGCGTAATATAATAAATATGATTTTAGATTTAAATGTAGATACTAGAATAAATTTGTAAATGTTTGGCGAGTTTAGAATTAAGTAACACGACAACAACCACGGCACATGGCACATCAACAAGATGGTGTATACCCAGTTGGAAATTTGAGTAAGTGGGTTATTCTGGATTTGTGTTCAGTTTTCTGAGTTGCATTCCCCAATTTTATTAACGCAGTACTGGCCGTGCGCCCGCTCGAAGCCGGTATATCAATATTGAACCTCCTTTTGGACAGTTTTGTTTGCAAAATATTCTTTGATTTACATATGCTATATCAGTTATGAAGAAATTCTAGCCATCAATTTTTCTGTGTAAAAATATTTTTAAACATCCAAGTCGTTATGGTGGCGTATCCAAAAGTAGCGGAAAAAATATCGTTTTGTTATTAGTTATACGAAAAAACTATGTTTCACAAAAAATGCATGTGAATCAATCGAAACTAATATTCGAAATTCGAAACTAATATTATAAATGCGAAAGTAACTCTGTCTGTCTGTCTTTCTGTCTGTCTGTCTGTCTGTCTGTCTTTGCTTCACGCCTAAACTACTGAACCGATTTGTGTGAAATTTGGTACAGACATAGTTTGGAACTTGAGAATGGACATAGGATAGTTTTTATTACAAAAAATAAAATATAAAATAAAATTTATTCCGGACATACAGCGCCATCTATTGGTCAAGAGTCGGCATCAGAAGTCACTATTCCACGCGAACGAAGTCGCGGGCAAAAGCTAGTAATAAATATATATTTTTTTCAAACCTTTTAACCTAGACGTTACTAAGAAGTGTGCTTTAGAAAGTTATCCTTTTTACGGCACTAAACCAGTGGAAGGCCCTTAAATGGGATTGAAATGAGGAAAACGAGTGTCCGAAGCATACTATTATTGTTTTAAAGTGAACTGAGCATTGGTTTTGCCTACCCCTATGGGAAAAATCTTTGCGGTTTTGGTCGTTTCTAGAATTGTTAAAAATATGCGAAACCTTGGAAACTACTTGCCTACTAACAAGGAAAGGTACCCAACTGTCCTGCTTCGATTTGATTTATATTAGAGAGTAGTCTAAAGTAACAGACACATATTTTTTTAGCTGCCCAATCTCAGCCTATTGGGAGAAATTGTCCTCCAAAGAACTGAAAAGTTACTAAACCCCCTGACTTCTATAGAGAGTTTTGTTCATGCAAATTGCTAGTTAATTACTGGTTTGATTATATGTTTGAGAACATGAAAAAATAATGAGACTGGTTTTGTTATATCGGCTCAAACTACTATTTTCCTAAAAAAACACCCTTTAAAGTTTTATATTTCTCATCGTTGAAGATACACTTTCGTTATTTTATTAGAAAACAAAACAAAACCCGATATAATAAAACCCGTGCTCATTATTTTTTCATGTCCTCAAACATATAAACAAACCAGTAATTAACTATGCTTGAACAAAACTCTCTATAGAAGTTAGAGGGTTCAGTTACTTTTCAGTATTTTGGAGGATTTTTTTTTCACAATAGGTTAAGATTGGGCAGCGAAAAAAAATACGTGTCTGTTGTTTTAGATTACTCTCTAACATACATCAAAATAAACTGAACCGGACAGGAACAATTTACGAATTAAACACACCGTTTTGCTTGAAATTCGTACATAATCGTAATATTTATTTATATATTATTTATTTATATATGCTTTATTGTATTCACACCAAGTTAAAACATAGGAAAGGAAACTTAAAACTAAAATAGATACAACGGGCGGCCTTATCGCAAACCGCGATCTCTTCCAGGCAACCTGGAATGTATAGTGTTAGCCTGGACATGAAATACCCACTCCTAAATTAATAAACTATACATAACCACTGAAGGCAACAGCGTCATTGAAATCCGTAATTTCCTGGCACCTGGTGCGACCGTCGTCAACTCTCCCAAGTAGAAGGATGAACTCATCATCGAAGGCAACTCACTGGAGGATGTTTCCAGCTCTGCTGCCCTCATCCAACAGTCCACCACCGTGAAAAACAAGGACATCAGAAAGTTCTTAGACGGTCTTTACGAGTCTGAGAAGACCACTGTTGTAATGGATGAAATAAGGACAAACAAATTGATTAATTGGAAATTTGCTGTGTAGCTTCTGAAGATATTCATGACATAGGTATGAATTAGATGATTCTAGTACAGAGCAGTATATTTTTCAAACATTGTAGCATTTTGTAATGCTATAGATTTCATTTGAGACGTTTTTTTTTCCTAATTATCAAAAAGTATAAAGGTAAGATATCAACAAGCATAACTATGGGAACAGCTAACTCACATAGCCAGCTATTTCCAAATGTCATCCTTACCACAATACATTACGAAGATTCATCCTACAGGAATGTGCGATAAGAATTAATCTCAAATCATTTGGTACTAATAAAGACAAGATTTTTACTTTTTTTCAAATCCAAGATGGCGTCGCGATATGTGAATATAGACGTCAGGCGAACACACTGATATTATCAGCTGTGGTTTTAATTTTGTGGCCACGAAATATGCGGGGAAGATTCTTGGGGATGGCGCAGGTGCGGTATAAGTTATGACAAGTGTGAAATAGAAAAGTGTGAAAGTCAATGGAATAATTTGAAAAGTTATAAATGTAAACCATTGGTTAACAGCATTGCAATATTTTCTTTGGAGGCTGAATACAAATCTTGATCCTTTTGTACTTAATCCATATTAGTAATAAGCAGGTACTTATTTCTTGGTACAGAAAGCTCTGCAGTTTAACTAGAATTAGAAAGTCTAAGACTTTCTTTACGTATTGTGTACTAACAAAAAATTTCGTGGCTTTTCACAAACCGTAGCACAGTTTAAATATGGGCAAACAATATGCGCACTGCTTAGGGGTCTGCAGCGTCCGCAGTGCTGTCAGTAGTGCCAGCCGCTTAGGGGTCCAAAACTATTCAAGGTATTGAAAATTCGCATACACAGATCGATAGATATTTTTTTCTCATATATTAAACATCAAAATCATCAAACGTAAAAAATCGACCAGATGTCGGATAACGGCATTTTAGTTATACCACGGCAGAGGTAGTTTCCGTACTTATACTGTTTGTCCATATTTATACTGTGACCGTAGTGTACCCCTAGATTGCCCTGTCGGTCATTTACGTATAATATGTATAACAGGGCACTAAGATTAGCTCTCTTCCTTCATTTACACTTAATTTAATTGCTACCGCTCATACCTTTCACCCACCACCTTTACCCGCTACTTTCATAGCTCCAAACAAAACAGTAGCGGTCTCACAGCACACTACTTGTAAGCTTACACACTGTAATGACATTTCAATTGGTTCCCACGACGATACTAATTTAATTACACGGCATCGCTCGCTTCTAAATGAGTAGTCAATCAGCGAATGATTGACAGATACATTGGAGCTACACTTGTTCTTAATTAGATTTGAGATTTGCATGTGATTGCAAATTAACTTATTGGTGGTCTAGTAGTCGAGAGTGGTGGTTCGAGTTTTGGGTCGCTCAAATTATTTTCAATTAAAGCCTGGCGGCAATAATTGGAGGCCTAATTCCTGTATTTTCAGAACCTCCTTATCCCAGTCTTAATGTGTCAAAAATACTTCAGCTTTTCCTACATTTTTAACAAGTTTTTGATGAGATGACCACCGCGTCGCCCTCGATGGGCCGTGGCCCTGAGTTTAATAAAGTACTAGGTAAAATTGACATCTCTGAATACCCTTTTAAAAAACACAGGCGCGATGTTTTGCTATTGTATTTACTGTGTCTATCAGATTAGTTGATCATGCTTCTATCAAAATCGACAAAATTCACAAAGAGAAGACGATGTGTCGGTGTGTGAAGAGAAAATAAATGATTAGAGTGAACGAGTTCGTATATTTGGGAATTATGTTCACAAGGGATGGAATGATTAAACAGGATGTGAAAAGGAGAGTGAATGCGGGCAATAAAGTGAATGGTGCTATACATGCGGTTATGACCAGCCAGTCGGTGCCTACACTTATGTATGGAAGTGAAGGTTGGCAAAAAAGACATGAAAGTAGAATTAATGCAGTAGAAATGTGTGCTTTGCGAAGTATGTGTGGTGTAACTTTAAATGATAGATTGAGGAATGATGTAATAAGACAAGGTTGTGGTTTAAAAGATGTAGTGACTAAAATTTAAAAGATTATGCTAAGATGGTTTGGCCATGTTGAGAAGATGAATGCAAGACGATTAAGAAAAGGTATCTATAAGGCAGACGTGAATGGAAACGCCGGGAGAGGACGCCCTAGAAAAATATACATAGCCTTATTGGTGATATTCTTCAGAAAGGTCAGGTGAGCAGTACTCATAATCGGCGGCGTGCGTTTATGACTAGATGTATGAATGTGAGTGAAGGTTAAGAAGTATGTAAGGATTGTAGCAGATGACGTTCTGTTGATTCTGCCTGTTCTATGAGAAAAAGGCGTGAGTTTATGTATGTATGTAAAATTCACAAAAGCATCATTCAAGCTCAATTCCTAATACCTTCAAACAACTTTCTTTCTTCTCCAACACTTATAATTTCAACAAGCACTACCTTCCTTATTTCCACCAACCAATATAAATACTCAATCCATTAGGTTTTTTGTACAGAACGTCTTTTTTACCGCGTTCGGTAAATAGAGTTACTGCAGCGGGCTTTGGCGGTAAAAATCGGTAAAACGCGGTAAAAAAAGCTTATACGAAGGGAATAAATATTGGGTACTTGAGTCATGGTTGCTGGGTAAGCAGAAATGCTGGTTTTGAGGTATAAGAAGTGGTGTTTTTGATGTTCGGTGTATGAGAATTAGAAAAAAAGACTTGGAATGGCAAATTAGGCTAGCTAGTGGCTTCGCCTGCATGAAAAACGAAAATAGTCCAATGGAAATATACAACATACTATCAATATCAGAAATCGTATGTCCTAATACAGGTAATGGTGGTCTAAATTTTATCCAAATTCGTTTAGCCGTTGAAGCGTGATTGATTAACAAATATCCAAACAAACACACATTCACAATCAAAGATAATATTAGTAGTATATCTACACATATCATAAATGACAACAACAACCCCTGCATCATATCTTTAATACTTGTTTAAAACAAGCAACGTATCCGCCTAGGTGGAAAATCACACGAGTGATTCCGGTTCCTAAGGGTAAATCAGGTTCGGATGTCAGTGCCTACAGACCGGTGGCAGTGTTGTCGACACCTGCAAAAGTGTTTGAGTCTGCCGTCCAACGCTGCATGCAGGGTCAAATGTGCCCACAGCTATCGGACGCGCAGCACGGGTTTCGTCCGGCGCGCAGCACTGCCACTAATCTGCTTAACTTCATGGTGCGGGTGGTGCCGGCTGTTGATGCTGGTGTGCAGGTAGACGCAGCCTATTTTGATTTTAGGAAAGCGTTTGATACCGTTGACAATGATGTACTGCTAATGAAGCTGGCGAAAATTGGCTGTACATCGCACCTCTTACGGTTCTTCGCCAGCTACTTGAAAGACCGACAACAGTATGTTGACTACAACGGGTTCGAATCAGAGCCATACTACACCAGATCCGGCGTGAGCCAGGGCAGCAATTTGGGTCCTCTCGAATTTATTTTAATGATAAATGACTTACCAGAGGTAGTCAAACATAGTTTATGTTTATTGTTTGCAGATGACCTCAAATTGTTGCTCGAGGTCAAGAGTTTTTCGGACTGTGAGCGATTGCAGGAAGACATAAATAGAGTGGTAGAGTGGAGCCATAAAAATAAACTCTATTTCAATACAGCGAAATGCTCAGTCATGTCATTTACGCGCGCGAAGACTGCCTTAGACTACGAATACAAAGTAGAGGAATCTACTTTGCAGCGAGTGTCTCAGGTGCGAGATCTAGGAGTACTGCTTACCCCAGATCTCACTTTCCGGGCTCATATAGTCAAGATTTGCAAGAAAGCGTACAGAAACCTGGGTTTCGTGCTGAGACAGTCGCAAGGATTCACAAATATTACCACGCTAAGGGTGCTGTATGACGCTTTGGTAAGGAGTCACTTGGAGCACAGTGCGGTGATTTGGGCTCCTCATGAAGAGAAATACAATGTCATGCTTGAGCGAGTACAAAATAAATTTATAAGACACTTGTATTTCAAACTTTATGGAGTTTACCCATTTTACCCGCTCATGTATCCCACACTATTTGTACTGGGAATGGTGGGATACAACGAACTCAGAGTGCGCCGGGAATTTACACTCGCGGCGTATGCACTGAAGCTCCTGCGTGGAGTAGCACATAACCCGGGTGTGCTGCGTCACCTGAAGCTGTGCGTGCCAGATCGGTACGTGTGGAGGCGGCGGCGGCCGCCACTGCTGGCCGTACCTGCTGCTAGAACCAATCTATTGGCAAAAACACCTCTCACCCGCACAATCTGTGTGCTCAACGAATTGCATGAGAGGCTAGACATATTTTCGTGCAATTTGAGTGAATTCGCAAGAGTTTTGTTGAATTTTGCTAGTTATAATTAAAATATTGATGTGTAAAGTTTTATTTTATATTAGTTTGGATATTTTAATAGTGTTAGAATTTTAGATGTATATAATTATTATACATTTATGTAAAAACTTATTTTAAATTAAGTTTTTAACCACCCTATTGTATTGGGTTCAACCTGTAAGATAGTGTGTGTAAGTTAAATAAATAAATTAAATAAATAAACAAATAGATTATTATTATTTCTATGATCTGTGGTAGTGAAGCATGCAGGATACTATGGTTGAAGGCCAAAAAAAGGACCTCGTTTCAATTAGAGATGGGAAAATATTCACAAAGGTAATTTAAAAATAGATAAAAATATATCTGCAGCTCAGTCATGTCCCTTCAAAACCTTATCTTAAACTCTGAAGCAAACTAACCGGACCTAACATACTGACCCCAGCACTAACTCCACCTAGGTGTACGACGTGCAACTTCAAAAAATAAACAATAGGTATTATTACACAGGCAACAAACTGTAAAATTAACATCGCAGCGAAACCTAACCAAAGGGAATATAAAACACAGAAATCCCGACTCTAATGACTCAGTAAACAATTTATCTTTACCTCCGAACCGCTTTAAAGATCAAAATCCTGTGAAAAAGTCATCAAAACATAAAGATTTTCTATGTATTATTTCAACATGTTGCAAAGTAAAATGACCTGTAAGGCGCATCCTGTTGATTCAACAAGATATTTGTTAAGGACGGGAGGTTAAAATTAGCAAGTACTACCGCGGTAAAATTTAAAGAGTTTTCCTACTAATGTGTTATTCAAATATCTGGTCCTAATATGTCTGGGCCTAAAGGACCATTGTCGTTGGTACGGGGGGCTAAAGTGACCAGTTAACGAGTTACGAGCTATTAGCAGGATTGTGGCGCCTTCAAGGCGGTTGACATTCGTTAGGAAGATTAAATATTTAAATTTTGTGGTGGGAACAAATTGTGTGAAGAAAGTAATAGAGCTTCTTATCAAGAAGTTGGTCTTTCGTCTTGCTGCCTTATGTTTGTGCTACTACCAAGAATCGCAGTGTTTAATATATGGATCCTGTAAAATTACAGCGTATAAAATGAATCAACTTTGTCTCTCTAAATTAAGTTCTATTCCCTCGATAAGTCCTTAGTTTTTCAGGTGTGTATAGGAAATTGGTTCCGATCAAGTTCGTCATTCGCAATTTAGTAAATATGTGCAAAAATGTGGTTATAATTACGTACTCGCGTGTACTTACATAAATTTTCATCAGTTTTGATGACGATTGTAACATTCTATGAAGTAACTCTAGCATCCTTCCATACGTTAAACAAGAACCCTTGGTCATGGTCATGGAAGACCTGAATAATGTGAAAACTTAGTGAATCTACGCTTGACATTAATTAGGCGTTTGGGTCTTTATCCCCCGTCGGAAAAAGAAGGGTATTATAAATTTTATGTGTGTACCTGTGTGTTTGTGTATATGTGTATTTTTGTTTCTGTCTGTGGCATCATAGCTCCTAAACGGATGAACCGATTTTGATTTCAAAGATGGCTTTATCGAGAGTGTTCTTAGCTACGAGTATGTTTGATGAAAATCGGTTCACCCGGTCTAAAGTTATGGGCGTTTAACTGTTTCGATCGGAGTGTTTTTGCAAGTTATCGTGTCATAATTACGTGTTCTTTAGATAGTCGATCGAAGCGTGTCTACTGCTAGATAAATTATGTAGCATGAATTTTACATGGTAACTTATAATTTGCACCTCTGATTTTTTTTGTTATAAATAGTTATGAGCCTATTCCATTTAGAATCTCAAAAGATCTCTCTATATCTCATTTTCGATTGTGGTCTTGGTCACAGAACTAAATCAAGAAAAGAGCAAATATAATGATTCACTGGGAGCTTCAAAAAGTCAATAGTTACCTAAATATGAAGTAAATTTATTTTCAACATCAAATGTGTTAACATTTTCCTGTCGCAACTAAGTATGAAGATTGGTCTCCAAATCTTCACATATTATACCTTCCCCAATACCACAGAAGTCAGCCACCTCCATTCTCCACCACGTATTATTTCCCTACAGTATCCTTCTTTCCTGCGCCGCTCCCTGCGTCCATGTCGTGAAGATATCGCGGTGCGTGTTCGCCGCGTCTTTGAGTTGCCGCCACTTTGCTGCGCCGCCTCCGATTCTGTTATTGGATGTAGGGCTGTCCTTATTCGGGGAGTTTATTGTGGGAATCAAAGTTTTTTTTGGTTTTAAAGTTTGGTGAAAATTTGTGTCTTCATCTTCTTTATTTAGTTGATAAAATGATCGTTCTTAACCTCGCTATCCTCGTTAGCCCGCAGCAATCGTATGCTGGATAAAGGCGCTTCTAATCGCGATCCATTAAAACTATTTCATCTCATAGAGCACAGGTCTCTACCACAGTCCATACCTCTCTACATCTTGGTTACTTCAGCTGGTTCATATCATATCTGCCTAACCTTTTCCTAACTATATTGGGGTTGGCTTCCAGTTTTCCGTCGCCCCCTGAACATTAGTACCCGAGGTGGCGGCGTGTAATGTTCGACGCGCGCTCCTCTTAGACATCATGGGGGTAGTGAAACACTTCGGTAGAATCAATTTTTATTCCTTTTAAATTTTAATGTATTAACGTTCAAAAGTGCCGCTTGGTGGCCTAGTTGATATGAAATATCTTTGTCTTTGTCCTCACTTCCGCCTCCGACCCGACGTCGAGGATCGTGGTGCGGAAGGATCGTAAGTTTCCGCGATCCCCGGCGAAGTTGTGAGATGGAACCCTTCACCCCACTCCCCAGGGCGGAGGACATCCAATGAGGATTTTCAACACGGAACAAAAAAGAAAAAATAATGGCTTACAGCTTTACTAGATGCTGCAGTCTTTAACATCACACACCGGTGGGTGTCCCCTATTCCTCTCCCCTAATGGTATAACCTCGTACCTAATATGTACTATTTACTAATTTGTCCTTCGGTTTCAGAGTTAATTATGCTTTTGTCAGTACAATTATTTGCGTCAATACTTGATACTTTCCAACCCTCACTTTCCTTTTTTTTTAAACTATTAACACAAAAATAATAATCATTTTAAATGAATCCTATCACCGTGGCACCCCTACCGCACGCGACGCCGACCATATTATTGACACTATAAATTCTAACGCACGCGTTTTTAAAACCAGCCTCCCACTCACACAGGCACGCAATGAGATCAGGTGTGACACACACACACATGAGAGGATTCGAATCAAACTTAGCGATATTGTACACTCATTAGTGGTGGCTTCGCAAAATACAATCAACAATTATATTGTTTGTGAAAATGTTTTGTTTGATTTTCTTTGAAGAGTTTTCTTATATTTGGAACTCTTTATTGTCTATTGTAGGAACGTGATCATGAAAACCCCATATTATGGTTGTTTAATCTGAGCAGACATAAATAAAATAAAAAATTGCCTGGTATGACGCATACCAATAAGAAAACCTTAAATATGGGTAACTGATACTTTTAGCTGATTATAATGAGGGGAAAATGGAAACTTACATCGATTTTAGAGTAATCTAAACAGAAAATTAATATAACCAATGGCGCACAATAAGCTAGAAAAAGCCGTGGGGGTAGGTCATTACTTAGCTTTGCGATGATACAGGCTGACAACAAGTAAACAATAAATTATATAAATAGATATTTCCTACATTATTTTATATGGTTTATGCTAGAAAATAGATTGCTTTTTATTTAACCCTATTCGGTACTAAAGATCTTATAAATACGTCACTTTTTTTCCGGATCTCAACACACACATAGACAATCATTTATCGATAGGATTGCCGACAATGACGCATACATCGACGTAAATGACGTTGAACCCACCTAAATGACGCTTGTAAAGTGACGTAATGATATCCGGATGTGGTCATTTGATCAATGGTGATCAAATCGTTGTTTTTTTCGTAGATGTTTGATTAGTTGTGGAGCTACCTGTGAAAAAGTTGATCCGGGATGGTTTTGATAGTACCTATACTAGCTTCAGTAATTGGATGGATGGGGAGAGGAAGGCCAAAGAAAAGATGGATGGACTGTGTGAGGAGTGATATGAAAGAAAAGGGAGTCAGTGATGGCGTGACGGAGGCCAGGACGGTATGGAAGAAAACGTGTTGCGCCGACCACAAGTGACATGAGGCAAGGGCAGGAAGATGATGATGACTAACTTCAGTCATCTCGTGACTAAATCATAACAGCCGATCGGTTCGATCTTCAAGGTTAAGCAATGCTGCCGAGGTTGGTCCGTGGATGGGTGACCATCAATTACATACTCAGACTCTTCCATGCCTCTAAAAGAGCGTTAAGCTGTTGGTCCCGACCGTTATTTGTGCAACTTTGACATTCGTTACATGTAGTCAATAGACAGATAATTTGAAATACTTAAGTCTTGCCTACGGGTACCGTGTTACCCAGTTACTGACGTCAGATAGGGAGTTACTCCATTAAAGTACTGGTACTCACCTGCATCCGGTTTGCTGGAAGCTGACCCTAATAAAGTTGGGGAAATATTAGGCAGATTTATTTTGACAAATACAGTATTTCAGCGTAAGTTAAAATACAACAACATAGAGATTTCAGAACAAATGAAGAACGCTGCTTATTACTCTGGCATCTGTCAATTAAAAATTGCGATATAAAAATATACCAAGAGGACACTTACCAATAACTCATTTGTCACCGTTACAACACTTAATTTAGAGAAAAGGTGGCCTTTACTTGGCCAAGTAATTCTTAATTAAAAACGAATTAGCTCAAAACTACCTAAAATGTGTAGATTCGTATCAAAAGTTATCGACCATTGGCAATAATGAGGGCAGTGATATGGAGTAGAGAGTTCTACAGAGACCTAGCTTTGAAGATGTTGTGAGTAAGGTTTTGTGTATGAGTTTGGACGGTTAGACAAGAATCTGCTATGCTAATTTTTATCCGTGGTGCTAGGCAACTGGGCTTATCCCAGTTGTAAACGACCCTTTGTACCTATTGGCTTTGTTTGTTCTGTCTCCTGCTTGATATGGAGGGAAGTGGAAATTTGTATTTATTCCTACTCCTTCGCTATTCTTTTCTGATTAATTTCGTTGCGGGATCCAAGACAGTTAAATTCATAATCCGGGATTTCGTCCAGCTTCATTGCCTCGGTGCTTTTCTGGTGGTCGCCACTGTTCATTCTGGTTTTCAGGAGTTGCAGTGGTTTGGGAACAGCGCGGTGGATTGCTTCAAAAAAAAAAAAGAATTCAAAATAGTTGGGCGAAAGGAAGGCAGATCGATTGTAGACGGTTATAGGAGTAGAGGAAGACCGAAGGTGTGATCAATGGATT
The DNA here is from genome assembly GCA_964057195.1 of Orthosia cruda. Classification (NCBI taxonomy): domain Eukaryota; kingdom Metazoa; phylum Arthropoda; class Insecta; order Lepidoptera; family Noctuidae; genus Orthosia; species Orthosia cruda. The sequence goes on along the minus strand of OZ059833.1, from coordinate 18,778,044 downwards.
GTTTGAATGAGGAATTAGAAAGGAAGCGAATAGAGATGTATGGAGAAGTCAAGCTGCGCTGACCCCAAATAAATTGATGTAAGGGTAAGACAGCAATATAAAATTATCATCAGTCTTTGAATGTTCCCACTGCTGGGACACAGGCCTCCCTCTGTTAGAAGGGGAGGGCTTTAATCCAACACGCGGGCCAGTGCGGGTTGGTGGATGTCACATATCTTCGAATTTTTGGTTCTAACACACGCTGGTTTCCTCGCGATGTTTTCCTTTACCGTTTTGAGAGCAGTGATTATTAAATTATGTATTCAAAGTAAAGCGCCTGCCTGAGTTCGCAACTTGAAAGTCGCGGCCGTTACCACTGTGCTACCACTGCACATTGCTCGACCATACACCAATGATCAACTACTAAGTTTTAAACCATCTTACGGCTGAGAGTGGAAGAAGAAAATTGTTTAAGCCATCCCCAAGTAACATGTGACAAGGATAGACAGAAGGTGATGGTTTGAGACGCTATAAGACACAATTATGTGTGCGTGTTTTTGATTGTGTTTTCAAATAAAATATTTAGAATACTCACCAAGGATTTAAAAGTAGTTGCGGTTTGCGAAAACCGCAGGGTACTTACCGACTCTTAATTGAATTATTTAAGTAACCACAAAGCAACAGCGATACAAGTGCATTACAGAAAATGTATGTAACATTATTTAATATGACTAATAATATTATATTTTCCCAATGATATTCAAATAAACAGATTCGTTATACACTCACAAAACAATTGAAAAAAGTGTTCCGCACTCACACTTTTCATTCATCTGACATTTCAATACAAGTCGAAAGGGATGGCTTGATAAAACCAACAAGAAAAAAAGAGACAGCTAGTGTTTGTCACTTGCGTGTGAATGTAAACAAACATTATTCTGACCACCAATGTTGTTATCTTTTTCTAACCTCCGAATATCAGAATATTAGGAAAAAAAAGAATTAAATTAGTAAATTGAGGCGTATTGCGTACTTACATATGGTATGAGATCCCTTCTGTTTTATGTACTTTGGTATCATAATTGGTACAATTTCTAAATACACACGCTGGCATTTTTTTATTTTGTTTTTGTTTCAACAAAGCGTGTCGCTCTTCGCCATGCGTGACATAAACTAAAGACTAAAGTTCACAATTGTGACCTATTCGAGTCTTCACAATGCGCACGCTCATAACATATCTGTTTATTTGAATATCATTGTATTTTCCTGTTTAAAGTATAAGTATAAAACATGTGAATTGACTACTAAGAAATATTAATAGAATGTTCTCTTGTGGTTAGTTATCTTGAAGAACGAGCAATGACGTACACTGGTTTATGTCCAGCAGTGTAGCGTCCCTAATCCCTTTTGTCAACCATAGACTACTACATTTTGTGTGACATCTTCCTGTCATGTTACCGTACGTGACAGGAGTGGGACAAACAGGCTCAGTGAATGGACAATGTCCTAAACGTCACGAATTCAGGCTGAGGTATAGCTGAGAATGTTCCTGGTTGAATTTTCAACCTTAATTATAATGGAATAAGAGAGAATAGTGGTTCACCGGGAACTTTTGCGGTTATACTCGTACTCAACTATCTGCTTTAGCGTTATATAGTCTTAAGTAAATTTTAGTAACTATCCAAATCTAAATCATATATTAAGAAGTAAAATTATTTGTTCGTGGAATTTAGAGAATTTTTGAACTGATGGAAAGCTTTATACCACAGTGCTACTTTTTATCCCTACAAAATTTATGGTTCCCACAAGCAACGTGTCCTATAAGAGTGAAACTGGCAGAAAAAGCTAGTTTAAAAAACATTCTACACTAGTTGCAGTTTAACCTTTCATTGGAATTTTAACTTTGCCATACCTACCATAGAGTCTGATTTTCAAAAACTTTACAAGCTTCAATGATTCCAAATACATACTAGTTCCATACATCGATGAAGTGCGGTCTCTGTCTATTACTTACTCTGTGCTTTGATGGTCATGATAAGACTTTACCACAGTAAAACGGGTCGTTATTTCCCCGCCAAAGCTTACAACGCACTGTTAATTACTAATTAAATTAATGGTTTCATTAAAAATTTATGCCTCTTTTAATTTATGGAAGGTATTTTAGTAAATGAAGTAGCTGAGTATTTTTTGAAGAGTTTGCGTAAGTTCAGGGATGGTTATTGATTGACTGCGGTTAAATTACTATGCATTGTTTTTTACTATGTAGAGTATGTAGCTGAATTGAAATTTTAATTTCCTAATATTCAAGAAAGTTATTGATAGTACAACGATCAGAATGTTGGGCTGTGAAAAAGATAGATGAAAAGAGATTGCATATGTAGCAGAGATGAGAATGTTGTGATGGATGTGCGGAGTGACGAGATTGGATAAAATGAGAAATGAGTATACAATAGGCAGTTTGAAAGTGGCGCCAGTGACAGAAAAGTGGAATGGAAACCGTTTGTCCTGATATGGTCATGTGATGAGGAGGGATGAAACGCATGTTACTAAAAGAGTTATGAATATAAATGCGGATGGATGAAGAGAGAGGGAGAGGAAGGCCAAAGAAAACATGGATGGACTGTGTGAGTTAAGAAAGAAAAGGCAGTCAGTGATAGCGTGACAGGAAAACGTGTTGCGCCGACCACAAGTAACATGAGATAAGGGCTGGAAGATGATGAAAAGTACTAAGGTACTACCAGTTCTGTAGATAAAATAGTATCTATGGACATATAGTAAAGACATCAGAGGCTTGCCTTCATTGAGTCATAGCTGAAATGTGTGCATGTAATTAAAAAAGCATACAAACCCTTCAGCCCCGGTCCTAGGGGGAGGCAAACCGGGGCACCAAATCCTTGAGACAAGAATTCGAAATATCGAACAAATGAAGCCTCTTTTCCTACAATCTCATAGGTGTTTATCAACTAATCGAATCTTAATATAATATGTTTGAAAAACAAACTTTTATAGCTTAAAGCTACCTTTTTTAGCCATTGATAACGAAACTGCCCATACGACGGACTTTGAGGAGCTAATAGAATCTTTCGGAGAAAAGAAAGCACGCCGTGTAAAGTTGTAGTCTTTCTTGGTTATATATTTTTCTGTGTTTCTGTTTTATGTCACAAATGAAAGTTATTAGATAATAAAATATTTGGAGTTAGGAACTTGTCAAACTATACTGCCAAATGACAGGGTTTCATGCTAAAGTATAAATTAAAAAAAAAACAATTTCTAAATGAACTGTTGATTTTTTTCCTAATGCAGGGAATCAACTACTCATTGGAGTATCGCATATATGTACCGACCTTACCTATTCTGACTAAATATTGCAGTTAGTTCGACAGTTAAAATAACAGAAAATCAATAATAACTCCTCCCAATCACACTTCACATCTTAACAAACAAACTTCGCGTCTGACCGCCTAAGGTGCATGAACCTCTGCTCAAAATAAAGAGTCTGTAGGTACACTCGCAATCGGTCAGATCTGTACATTGTGCGCTGTGCAGACACCGTGACGGACGACGGTATGCGATATGTTGCGAATTGCAATAAACTTGGGTAGATATGTAGACAATTAATTGAACTTACATTATTGCTGTATGCTGTGTTATGGTTACCGATGGATGGTTTGCGTGAAATATAATATAGCTAGAAAGGAGGTTTCATACATACATAAACACACGCCTTTTCGCCATCGTTTTGTGATTTGGTTTTTTGGGTTCCGTACGCGAAGGGTCCAAACGGAGAACTATTTCTGTCACTCGCGTGTCCGTCTGTCTGTCGTTTGTCACACAGGTTTTACAGCCAAACAGTTGGAGCTACAGTCTTCAAATTTTCACTGTTTAAGCATCTTTTCGATCTAAAGCCATTCAAATTGTCAAAAAATATTTTCAATGGTTTGTAAGGGGCGTACATAAACAAATTACCTACCTCATCGGGGGAGTATCGTTGTTTAGAACTCGTTGAAAAGATAAATGCTGTATTTTTGTTTAAAAAAATACTGGAAAACATAAAAAAGAAGCACCGAAGCCATTGATCTTCAAATTTGGTGAAGTTTATTATTACGTACATTTTACTAACAAATAACAATATATTGATAAATCAGTTTTTCCTTTAATTCACCAAATTTGTTCTATTAAAACCAACTTGTTTTTGCGGTTTGGTACGGAACCCTAAATGTGCGTTCATTGTTCTGAAGTTCTTTAGAAACAGAAGCTCAAGTCAAATCACAATCTCTTAAATAGTAATTTAATCATTTTCTAGTATCCACCTGTGTTTATATACGCCCATAAAAATTAAATCCACGCTTATAAAAAAACTATTTAAATTATGCAAATCATAAGACAACAGTCTTTATCTAAGATCGTGATTATCTGACACTTTGTCTTATCTGAAGTCATAATAACTACACAATAGAGTTATCTGTATTTTATTATAATTTATAATAAACACTGCTGTGATAAAAAATACAGGGTTTAGGTGAACAAAAGAAATATAAGCTCTGATGTGGATTCGTCATAGAAGGCGTTGGAAACAAATAAATCATCATAATATTATTATCAACAATATCCTTGCCTTTTGGGTAACCTTACGTCTTCTGATGAGACCCATATTGTAAGGGACTTACGTCTTTATTCCGTATGTCATCACTGGCAACACACACTGGTCAAGTGGTAATTTTCACCATCATTTCCGCCGAAAGACGTCCACTGCTGGACATAGGCCTCCCACAAGTGTCACCATATCGATCGGTTCTGTGCGTCTTGCATCCAGCGGAGTCCCGCAGCCTTAAACAAATAATAATAATATTTATTTAAAAAAAAGAAATAAGATAAATATGAAATTGAATAAATAAAGGAGAAAACAATAATAAAATTTATTCAAAAAGCCACACAATACCAAATATTTAAAATTACAAATTCATAGTTAAAAGTCATCATACATTCATTAAAATTAATACATTGAAACAAAATTAAAAATTATAAATCATTAATATAAAATACATCGTCAGTAGAAATCATTAAAATCAGTCGATAGTCGAAGCATAATATATTAAAGGATATTTACCGTCCGTTGGCACACTGGTGGACGCCGAGCCAATACCTGTGGATCGGACTGGACCATTCCTCTCTAACGAACCTTATAAGCTGGTTAGCCGATCCTCGCAAGCTGCTGGAAAAAGACGCTATGCGAGATCGTATGACAGCATAGAAGTCAAGCACCCTCCTCACCGAACATGCTCGACGTACTACAGTAAAATGGAACGGAAATTAATGTCTATTGTATATTCCAGAAGAAGGACACTATGAAATAAGCGCAGAATTTGAAACGCCACAGAGAGGCGTTCGAAACAATCTCACCCACAGTCACACTCACTCTCAGACATATATACACACACCAAACACATCTACCTACTCACGCTCTCGCTAAAATGTTTACTAACAATACTAACACTACACCAAACCACAATATTGTACTGGTTTTTTTATTTTTTCCTGTTTTTTCTTTTTGAACACTCCATTTTGAGCTACAGACTTTTAAAAGCTATTAATATTATACAACCTGTAAATCAAATTGTTAACTCAATCTTTTTTTTTTTTCTAAATTTTAAGAGATGTATCTAACTGCTAGAGGGTGGAGACCTGGTGACCTGAAACACAGGCCCTTAAAGCCTAGCTTAGGCACCAGTCTACCACAGTAAACTAAACTATTTCATGTAGGTACTGTTCGCGACGGGGCATCACAAACAATAGTAGTATAGTTTGTTGTAGATATAAAATGTTACGAACAAACATACGTCTGCTTACCCCAGCGCGCGAGCTCGTACTAAAGAGTTTTAGACGGGAATTTTTCTTTTATAGTTTTTTCAAACATAAAATTTCGACCACTTTTTGAGGCACTAAACATTATGTTTTAGTGTATATGAGTATGTATTAAGTAAATATGGGGTCTAAAGAGTAAATTAGAATCGGTACATACATACTAAATGCGGTAGTTACGGAAAGAAAGCAAAATCAAAACAAGTCAAATTCCGTAAACACGACCTACCGCCATGGCCGTTTAGTTCGAAATGAGCAGTCAGATGGCGGTACACGATATATATAGTCTGGCGCGTAAGCAGACAAATTTGGTATTTTAGAATAGCGTTTTGAGGGCTTTATAATAGCCTATAGTACCTAAAATATAGTTATCTAGTATAATTAGAATTAATATACTATAGATAAAATGTGTAAGTAGTATTTTAAGCAAATAAAAAATATTTGTTTACGTTTTTTAGGACCCCCCGAAAATGGCCGGGTCGCAAGTATCGATAGGTGCGCTCTGCCCACCTACCAATCGTATTATTTACCTTACACATTTAATTTGTTAGGAAACACCACCTAGGTGTTCTAGATAGTATACCTTGGTGCTATGACTGAAAAACTGTACATAATAACAGTACATAGCCAGGTTTAAAACAGTTTCACTCTGAGATGGTAAATACATGCATTTTTGCTCAAGTAAGTAAATAGAATTTTGGTTATAAGCGTTTTAGCGCTTCTAGGTGACCTGGAACTGTGTCCAGGCCCTATGTATAGATGGCATCTATGTAATTCTAGTACATAGATATTACTTACTTGAAATAATGTGTCTGTATGTGCCAGCATGGACGTTTCTACGCGTCTGCCAGAGGGCCCACTACCTTCAGACACACTTGGTGCCTGAAGGATTATTGATATGCTATCTGAAGCATTACCTTTGGGGACCCTCGGGCACACGCCTGGACTCAGTCACAACACATAGCTAATATATAGCTACACATACACACACAGAGGCGTTAAAGCCGTGGAACAACACGATATTTGCTATTTCGGCCGCTTCCCGGCATCAGAAGTCCCAGAAGGGCTGGTGGTACACCCATCAGGGTACTACCATTCGATAGCCCAATTCTCCAGCTTCCCAACCACATTTTTGGAAGGAGCCTAGCTCTGGTGGTTAGGGAACTAACCGACTTAATATAGCAAGAGGTTCCATGGTTTTCTCGCATCATCGACCACATCAGAGTGAATACTGGATCGAGGGTTGGAGCTGTATCCACCGGACTTCCACCATGGGGTAGCCCATCGCGAGGGCTATCCGATGACGGTTGGTGAATGCGGATCCGCCCACCAGCTCGAGTACAAACTCACGAAATATGCCGAAAACAGGCACTGAAGCTATGTTTTCGCACCTTCACGTGGCTGTGCCCGTGAAGGTGACAGATGAAGCTGTGGAACTGTCACAGATCGACGGTCCAGGAGTAGGGCTACAAGTCCCTCGCTGGTACCCTGGCACTAAAGTGCACCATTGTATTGTAAAGTAGCATATAAAGCTACAAACTGACTGAAATTCCCCTTATTAGGCGTTCTCAACGCAAGGGCTCCGTGAAGGTAGCAGATAGGAACCTGGACCCAGGTCCGGAGGGAAGGTCTTCTCGAGACCTATCCAGAGACACAAGTCTCATCAAAATCGGTTCAGTAGAAGGGGGGTTTCTGTCGGTTTTCAGCGACTAGCCGTAAGGTATTAATTTATTAATTAAAGTTTACGCGCGGTCGTTGTTTCGAGGTCCTCGTTACGGTAAAGTGTGGTGGTAGGATAGTGCGCTGAGGCACCGTCCTAATCGTAGCCATTATTTCCGAAATATTAAATCCACGTCACTTTGCGTAACGGAGACCATGAAGAGACGTCGCTTTTGGACATGAAAACCTGACTTTTTTTCTGAACTGGACATCACGCCTTCCCCTCAACATCCTTGGCAGCCTTCCAACCACTGCAGGGTCAATACTTGCTCGAAGACATCTGAACAATAGGTGCAAGGGGCGTCAACGCGTTCAAGCTGAAGCCTTACAACCTTCAGTCAGCCTGGGGCCTTGATCGATCACGTCCGTCCCGCACATTTGTTGGTCCTGTCGAGCCGGATTTTTGAGCAAATGACCTACGCAGCGTTCCAGTGAAGATACAGGCCAATAGGAAGAGCCTAGTTCCAGTGAACAAAGAAGCCTGGCGTCCTGGGTTCCAGTGAAAATACAGGCCAACATTGAAGAGCCTAGTTCCTGAGAACAAAGAAAACCGTTGTCCCGTTCCTGAGAACAGAGAAGCCTGGCGTCCTGGGTTCCAGTGAAAATACAGGCCAATATTGAAGAGCCTAGTTCCTGAGAACAAAGAAAACCGTTGTCCCGTTCCTGAGAACAAAGAAGATAGACGTCCCGTAACCTTGTTAAGTGGGGTTACATTCCTATTTCTTTATCGAAAGTCAAACGTATCGTTCCTGTGAAGCTTGTGCCTGAGAACAAAGAAAACCGAGGCCCAAGCCAGTGAAAATTCCTGAGAACAAAGAAGCCTGACGACCATTGCTGAGAACGTATGTACCCTCAATATAAATCTGGTAAGAGTACACACCTACACAAAGTACCGACCGGGGTACGTAACGTTACGTTCGTGAGAAAAGTTCCAGTGAATAAAGAAACCTGACGTCCCCCTCGTAAACCTTACAAGTGTCGAGGTTAAGATCATATTTCTTTAACAGTCAAAAACAGTGTAGAAACCCAGTAACTGGGAGATTAGCGTCGTCAAAAGGCGCGCGTACGTTTGACCTTGGTTAGTAGAAGCTTCTAGAGCGACTACCGGAGTGAAAAGTGCACGTGTGGTTTGGGACCCACGCGTGGACTAGCTCTAGAACATAACCATTTTGCTGGGACGCAACTGCCTTTCCTGAGCCGTTTCCTGTGGTGCCTAGCTGCTTCCAGAGAAGCATTTCGTTCCGATTAGATTACCGTCGCAAAAAGACGGAATTTTGAGTTGTCTCTGTTGTGTAACCTGCATACTGAGAAACAGTAGTATCTGAGAATACATAGAAACTGTATCCTGAAGGAACAAGTAGATTGCCTGAAGAGTTATCGCTGAAATTTCAGAATCGGAAATTTCATATATAGCGTGTCGAAAGCTTGTTTAGGAGATAGAACGAACATACAAACGTTCATAGAATTCCTGAAGGATTACGGCTGAAGGATTATCGCTGAAGCGCTATCCTATAGGAGGCTTACACACAGAGGCATATTGTATAGTCGTGTGGGCGACTTGTTCTATAAAAAATAGAACGAAAAATAGTTCCTGTAAATTTCCTGAAGCGTTATAGCTGAAGACTTATTATTGACTTAGAATTTGTTTGGAAACAAATAGTCATATAAGAGATAGAAGTTCTCAATCGAAGCTTGGACCTTCGATAGCTGGAGTCTGGACTGACTACTAACGTCAAGTGTTAGACAGAAGTTTCTGCGAGTGGTATCGGACCAGCTGGTCATCCTTGAAGGCTGCTGGACAGGTTGACACGTATAAAACAGTAAGTACAGTGAAAACTTACTCAAGTGCTTACCCCTTGTGGGTCGATAGTAATATAGTGAACCTGTGTCGTGTCAACATAGCGTTTTTGAAGCTGATTTGGGACTTATAGTTTTGAAGACTGAATAAAAACTTATAGTCTGAAGGATAACCCGGAGTCAAGAGGGCCAGAGTTAACCCGGAGTTAAAAGTTAACCCGGAGTTTAAAAATATTTTTTCAATTTTGAAAAAGGAAGCGAACCCTCTTCGAGTCAACGATTTAAATTGGACTTAACCCGGAGTTACGACTTAGGTTTTTCGAGAAAAAACTTGAAGTTTGGACTTAGCTGTTTCGAGTCGACGACGTCTTGAAGCAAAGACTGGACTTGGACATAGCCGTTTGGAAGCTCGAAAATAGACTTAACCCAATCGTACTGAAGTCTGGAGTTGGACTTAACCCGTACGAGTTGACGTTTTGAACTGAAGTCTAGAGTTGGACTTAACCGTTTCGAGCTGACATTTTGGACCAGTCGGAATGCCGATAACCAGATCGCAGGACAAGAGACCTGAGGCGTGGACAGTCGCCATGGAGCGACCGGGTGCAGGTATACACCATCAATTGCCCCCACGCTCGCCGACAACGACTGATGGGACTGAACAGTCCGTACCGAACAGGAGCCCAACCGTGTCACAGATAGGTGACAATACGCCCACACACCAAGAGGAGGAACCACAGGAACCGAGCACATGCAGGAAGGCATCGAGAGAAGAAGGATCTTCAGAAGGAACACTGAAGCCTTCTGATGAAAAACAAAGGATCCAAGACAAGACCTTTGTACATAAGGAAATAATGGCTACCCGGGGTGACGCCCGTAATAAACGTTGGAGACCGCCGTCTACAAGCAAGACGACCCGGTTACAGGGAAGAGTCTCTAGAGCTCGCGAAGACTTACTGAAGATTAAGTTTGAGCTCGCACAGTTAGCCCTTCAGAGAGCAGAAGAAGAAGCTTCTGAAGCGGAATATATGGAAGACAGAGACTCAAATGAAGAGTACGTGCGTTCCTGGCTCGAAGAGGCGCCAGAGCCCACACCTTTGAGGGAGGACGACGTCGCCAATAGGAAGCAAGATAGGCCTCCACCTGCGAGCGGCGACGCTGTAATGGACTCCCAGACCCATATAGACCAACCACAGACGAGGGCTAACATAGAACCGTCTAGGACAGAGCCGTCCAAGACGGAGCCACCAGGGCAAACAGAAGCGAAAGAGTCACTCCGTCCGTTTCTAACGGAGTTGACATCCGCTATAGTGTCGCTAGCCGACAGAAAATTCGAACCATGGACGCCTAACCGAACGGCGTCGCAGGTTATGTTGACTCTGCCGAACTTCGGTGGAGCTCACACAGAATGGCTGACCTTTCGAGCCATTTACGAGGCAACTGTTGCCTACTTCAGCGACATTGAAAACACAGCAAGACTCAGAAGGAGCTTGCGTGGTCGCGCACTGGAGACAGTGAGCTCAGAACTCATCGGGAACGCGAAACCGGATGAGATCATGAGAGAATTGGAGCTACAATTTGGACGGCCCGACTCAATAGCTCAGGCTGAAACCGACCGACTCAGAGGGCTGCCACGCTGCAGCGAACAGCCCAAAGATATATGCACCTTTGCAAGTCGGATCAGAAGCGGAGTCGTCACTTTACGGGCCCTCAAGAAGGAGCACTACTTACTCAACGCTGAGCTGATGCGCCAGTTAACTGAGAAGCTGCCCAATTCTCTACGTGTACAATGGTATAGAACGTACACAGAAAAGTACCAGTCGCTGCCAGACTTGTCACTCTTCAGCGACTTCATAACAGAACAAGCTCACTTCTGCAGTGCATTCGCCCCGCCTGAGGACATCAAAGAGATGGACTCTCCCGCGGGAAAACGCGTCATATAGAGGACGCGCATAGTTACCGACAAGCCGGTAAACAAATGTCGAATTTACGACAAAGAGGGTCACTACGCGTCTGACTGCTCAAAGTACAGAGACGCAGCAAGTGACAAAAAATGGGAGCTAGCCAAGCATACAACTTGTGCTATCGCTGCCTAAGATACCGTCGTAAGAACCACAGCTGCAGCAAGAAGCAGTGTGGCCTTCAAGGGGTGCACCGCCACGCACAATCGACTTCCTTACAACAGGAAGCCTCAGACAGAGAAGTCGCAGGAAACGGTGGCTAGTTCGCGAACTAATTCGAGTCAAGCTCTCCTGAAGATGATACCGGTCCAGGTCATAGGACCGGCGGGAGAGGCAGACACATACGCACTCCTTGACGACGGACCTACCGTCTCGCTGATCGACGAAGCAATCGCTCAGCGAGTAGGAGCAGTGGGCCCAATTGAGCCACTGAAGATCGATGCCATAGGAAACAACAGGATCGATACTCCACTATCGAGACGAATAACAGTCGTTCTCACATGCCAGTTGAATAATCGGGTGCCCTTCAATGCGCGCACCATTTCGAAGCTCAACCTGTCTTCACAGGCAGTCAATCTTAAGGACCTGGCACGTTGCAGGCACCTTCAAGACTTGACGTCTGAGCTTATATATCCGGCGGGAGTACCGAAGACACTCGTCGGACAAGACAACTGGCATTTGCTGCTGGCCACTGAGGTCCGTAGGGGACCAAGAGACCAACCCATCGCGTCAAGGACCATGATGGGCTGGACATTGCATGGTGCACACACCAGAACACTGGGCCAGCAGGTGCATTATGTCAACGGCACGCAGTCCGTTGTAGGGCGAGACACGGAACCACACCGGCGGTCCCGTGAAATCTCTGCCATAGCTGTATAGCCGATTTCTGACCCTCAGAAGAGGGCAGTAGGCATCCTGAACCGCGACATAAGGCGGTTGGATCGTGTCAACGGAACTCGGAACGTTGACGCGGGGCAAGATGCGGAACTGAACGAGCAGCTCCGTGAATTCTTCGCCAGCGAAATCTATGTACAGCCGGCTTCTGACCCTCAGAAGAGGGCAGAAGACATTCCAACCGCGACATAAGGCGGTTGGATCATATCAACGGGATGCAGTCCGTTGAAGGGCGAGACACGGAACCGAACCGGCGGCTCCGTGAAATCTTTGCCACAGAATCGTTGGCTATCAAGCCAAATAAGCCAGCTTCTGACCCTCAGAAGAGGGCAGAAGACATCCTGAACCGCGACATAAGGCGGCTAAAGAGCGGGCACAAAGAGACCCCTATGCTATGGCGGGAAGAAGCCATAGAAGTGCCCGACAGTAACGAGACAGCTCTTACAAAGCTAGTCTCCATCGAGAAGAAGCCGGGTAGGAAACCGGATCTTCAGAGAAATATAGAGGGCGTGAATGACGCCATCACACGGCGCTTTCACCGACCATATAGAGGGCGTGAATGACGCCATCACACGGCGCTTTCACCGACCATATAGAGGGCGTGAATGACGCCATCACACGGCGCTTTCACCGACCATATAGAGGGCGTGAATGACGCCATCATACGGCGCTTTCACCGACCAATAGATAGACCAATAGAGGTCGTGAATATCGCCATCACACGGCGTTTTCACCACGAACGAGACACAGACAGAGCTCCGAGAGGCCTTCCGAGAGGAGGCCAGTCGCCGAGGCTGCCTGCCGGTGCTCCAAAACCGGCGGGAGCCCATAGCTGCGGGCCTGGCCTGCAGGAGGCCACCCCGCCCCCGTCGCCGACGGCCAGCCGCCACGCAACCCGTGGCCGCGAGGCCGCATCCAGGCCATATACCCTGGGCCTGATCGAGAAGTCCGGACCGCTGAGGTGCGCACCACTGGCGGCACTCTAAAGCGTCCGGTGAAGAAGCTCATTCGTCACTACCGAAATGAGCGTAGCAGAGTTCCCGCGGCGAGAGCAGAGCGACGTGTCGCTGAGCGTCGTGGCACGCGCGCTGCCGACGTGCGTCGCTCACTATGCGTGATGCAGCGCCGCGTCAACACATCGGGTCGACACGACACTGCACGGCGGGAGAGATGTTCGCGACGGGGCATCACAAACAATAGTAGTATAGTTTGTTGTAGATATAAAATGTTACGAACAAACATACGTCTGCTTACCCCAGCGCGCGAGCTCGTACTAAAGAGTTTTAGACGGGAATTTTTCTTTTATAGTTTTTTCAAACATAAAATTTCGACCACTTTTTGAGGCACTAAACATTATGTTTTAGTGTATATGAGTATGTATTAAGTAAATATGGGGTCTAAAGAGTAAATTAGAATCGGTACATACATACTAAATGCGGTAGTTACGGAAAGAAAGCAAAATCAAAACAAGTCAAATTCCGTAAACACGACCTACCGCCATGGCCGTTTAGTTCGAAATGAGCAGTCAGATGGCGGTACACGATATATATAGTCTGGCGCGTAAGCAGACAAATTTGGTATTTTAGAATAGCGTTTTGAGGGCTTTATAATAGCCTATAGTACCTAAAATATAGTTATCTAGTATAATTAGAATTAATATACTATAGATAAAATGTGTAAGTAGTATTTTAAGCAAATAAAAAATATTTGTTTACGTTTTTTAGGACCCCCCGAAAATGGCCGGGTCGCAAGTATCGATAGGTGCGCTCTGCCCACCTACCAATCGTATTATTTACCTTACACATTTAATTTGTTAGGAAACACCACCTAGGTGTTCTAGATAGTATACCTTGGTGCTATGACTGAAAAACTGTACATAATAACAGTACATAGCCAGGTTTAAAACAGTTTCACTCTGAGATGGTAAATACATGCATTTTTGCTCAAGTAAGTAAATAGAATTTTGGTTATAAGCGTTTTAGCGCTTCTAGGTGACCTGGAACTGTGTCCAGGCCCTATGTATAGATGGCATCTATGTAATTCTAGTACATAGATATTACTTACTTGAAATAATGTGTCTGTATGTGCCAGCATGGACGTTTCTACGCGTCTGCCAGAGGGCCCACTACCTTCAGACACACTTGGTGCCTGAAGGATTATTGATATGCTATCTGAAGCATTACCTTTGGGGACCCTCGGGCACACGCCTGGACTCAGTCACAACACATAGCTAATATATAGCTACACATACACACACAGAGGCGTTAAAGCCGTGGAACAACACGATATTTGCTATTTCGGCCGCTTCCCGGCATCAGAAGTCCCAGAAGGGCTGGTGGTACACCCATCAGGGTACTACCATTCGATAGCCCAATTCTCCAGCTTCCCAACCACATTTTTGGAAGGAGCCTAGCTCTGGTGGTTAGGGAACTAACCGACTTAATATAGCAAGAGGTTCCATGGTTTTCTCGCATCATCGACCACATCAGAGTGAATACTGGATCGAGGGTTGGAGCTGTATCCACCGGACTTCCACCATGGGGTAGCCCATCGCGAGGGCTATCCGATGACGGTTGGTGAATGCGGATCCGCCCACCAGCTCGAGTACAAACTCACGAAATATGCCGAAAACAGGCACTGAAGCTATGTTTTCGCACCTTCACGTGGCTGTGCCCGTGAAGGTGACAGATGAAGCTGTGGAACTGTCACAGATCGACGGTCCAGGAGTAGGGCTACAAGTCCCTCGCTGGTACCCTGGCACTAAAGTGCACCATTGTATTGTAAAGTAGCATATAAAGCTACAAACTGACTGAAATTCCCCTTATTAGGCGTTCTCAACGCAAGGGCTCCGTGAAGGTAGCAGATAGGAACCTGGACCCAGGTCCGGAGGGAAGGTCTTCTCGAGACCTATCCAGAGACACAAGTCTCATCAAAATCGGTTCAGTAGAAGGGGGGTTTCTGTCGGTTTTCAGCGACTAGCCGTAAGGTATTAATTTATTAATTAAAGTTTACGCGCGGTCGTTGTTTCGAGGTCCTCGTTACGGTAAAGTGTGGTGGTAGGATAGTGCGCTGAGGCACCGTCCTAATCGTAGCCATTATTTCCGAAATATTAAATCCACGTCACTTTGCGTAACGGAGACCATGAAGAGACGTCGCTTTTGGACATGAAAACCTGACTTTTTTTCTGAACTGGACATCACGCCTTCCCCTCAACATCCTTGGCAGCCTTCCAACCACTGCAGGGTCAATACTTGCTCGAAGACATCTGAACAATAGGTGCAAGGGGCGTCAACGCGTTCAAGCTGAAGCCTTACAACCTTCAGTCAGCCTGGGGCCTTGATCGATCACGTCCGTCCCGCACAGGTACCTTATTGTAACAATGTCTGTAATGTTTATTGTGGTGTGAAAATAAATAAATAAATAAAATCTGCAATTCAGCAGTTTACGCCACACATTCATTTTAACTCATACTAATTAGTCAGTTCGCGTTGAGCTATCATGTCAGCCAGGCGTCCTCGTAACAGCCAACAACTCACACCATCAGTCCATTAAGCTCATTTAAATCTTTGGGACAATACATCATTGTTTTAATACTTTAAATTATTTTATTCCATTCATCTCTCATCTAAAAGTAATGTATTGCCTAGCAAGGAATCATACATTCTTTTTGGTCCTTCGAGCCGGACAAAATTATTGGATATGGCCTGTTCTAAAAGGGTTCTGCACAATTAACCTATAAGTCCGAGTAAGGTTCTTAGGGAAAGACAATTGGAATAGTGGTTTTGGAGTATGTAAGGGTAGCAAATGGCGTTCTGTAGTTTCTGCCTGCTACCATGGGGTTTATAAACTCAGTTTAGACTGGACAACACAAGTCGGTTATTTTTATAAAATACAGCTGTTTGTAGTTGGGACTGTGTTTTGTTACATACTCAATGTGTAATTTAATATTTACGAATTGGACGTAAATAAAAAAACGAACTTATCTAACTACTGTAAAAAAGTAAGTGCAGAATTAAAACAAAACAATAAAAGAAGATAAATATAAGAAACACTAATAAAATAATAAAACCCGTGAAAGTATGAACGGTACTTAACAAAAGAAAGTCAATCACCAATCAATCTTTGGATCAATTTAATTCAATTGATGCATTAATTGAATAACTGTAATCCAATTGTTATTACAACTATCGATGTTGGTTCCGTCTCGAATAATAAAACTTTTCAATCGTAAAACTTAACACTGTAACTGCCTTGGCATATTTAAACAACAAAAAAAGTATTTTATTTTTATGAGATGCATTTTTTATTATTATTCGAATCTTAAAATATCAGACGGTTGCAATATTTTTGTTTAATCTTTTTGATGGATATTTTTTTGTTGCGTGATTATTTTATTTAATGTTTTTTATGCACTTTACAACACAAATTCGGTAGCACTCATAAAATAAATGTAGATAAGGAGTATATAGTAATAAGTAAGTTTCGTCAACCGGCGCGAGACCTTAAAAAGCTTCTGTTTAATTGTTTCACTATTGTGTTTGTAATTATAACGCCAGATGAGTGCATAACAAATCAAGGCTCCTTAGCATAACAATCATAAAAAATTCGTCTATTAACTTACAAATTAATACTTTAATCAAATAACCTGACTAAATTCCTGTATAATCTTCCCTATGACCAAAGCCAACATTAGAAAACCCTAATTAATAAAAAAATAAGACTATTTTTGTAAGCAATGGATCATAAAATTT
Organism: Orthosia cruda; assembly: GCA_964057195.1. Classification (NCBI taxonomy): domain Eukaryota; kingdom Metazoa; phylum Arthropoda; class Insecta; order Lepidoptera; family Noctuidae; genus Orthosia; species Orthosia cruda. The sequence continues at coordinate 18,761,087 of OZ059833.1, read as the reverse complement.
ATAACTTTGCAAACGCTGTAGATATGCCCACCGTTCCATAAAATAGTAGATTCCACAACTAAAATAATACGTAAAACTATTTAGCTTCGGACATACAAACCAGATAATAACATAGGTTTTAACATTCAGAACTTGTGTGGTCTAATCCAAACCGTGCCTGCTCTATTTAGGTTTAATTTAAACGACAAACAACAACACACGCCGATCAACTCCAACTTGACAACTTACAATGTTGTTTGCAATTTCTCGTGTAGAGCGAGCGAGAGGTTATATAAGAAAGAGATAGACAGATTATCGCCTTTGCTTAGGCGAGGGGCGGCGCTTACAGCCACGCCTACTTATATCGATCCGCACGAGGTATAATTTATTCATAATTTCAGTTATTATGTTCTCTTTTCGAATAATATTGATGGCCGCGGCGCAAGGAGGGTTAATTCGTGTAGTACTATGAAAATAATAATGTACCTGGATGTAGTTTTTTTTTTATGTGATGACTAGGGTCACTAATAGACAATTAATTGGTCTGTACGCTTGTAATATTTATTTCTCCTGCTATATTTTAGGTTTTAGTCAATTATGATAGTAAGAATATACAGGAAAAATTTGCCTGGCTAAATGTATATAATAGGTAGGTACCCATTATATTTATTTAGTCAGTCTAAATGTAGGTATGCCATTAAACATTTTATCTACTTCGGTTTCGTTATATTCGAATTACAAAATTGACAGCGGTTTCATTATGATACCCATAACGACATCGGGTTGCATTATGCGAATCGTCATAAATTCTAAAACACAAGCAAATACATTCTGAACATACAGCCAGGTAAGTACATACCTATAATATTATTACGAAATCGAGATAATGTAAATGATGTTTTTAAAAATGGAACATGTTTAGAACAAAAGTATCGTATACTATTTGGCTGTTGCGGCTACAATATCTTTGCCTTATAACTAATAAAGACTAAATTTAAAAAAAAATTGGACGTGGGATAAACAATAGTCAGTGTGTAGTTAAGTTTCTATTAAAAATACTTATTTGTCTATATCTGTGTTTTATTCCTTCCTTCGTAGATAAAATCTTGTATGCAACTGTACGTTATTGGTATTTTAATAACTCGTGCCCACCTATTTCGGTACGCGCTACGCTTGTACCGAAAAATGGCACTCGTAATAAAAGACCGTCCATAACGTAACAGTTGCATAAATAGCTATTAGATAACAGGCTGAATAATAAGTACAATACCTAATAAACACTATGAAATCTTTAATCATGAAACTCGTAACGCATACGAACAACGACGTTTTAAAAAATCTAAATTAGATTCCGATGTTTACCTACTGATCGCTGGTAGCCCAGTCTTAAAGGTTCCGGCTTACGTAGCGTAGGTCGTGGGTTTGAATCCAGGCAGGTGTACTTTGTGTTAATTATTTCATCACCACTGCTCTAAAAACGGTGAAGGAAAGACAGTAGATACCTATGTTCTAGAAGCAATAATTCGAAGACTTACAATGTGACATCCACCGACCGACACTGGGCCCGCGTGGTGGATTACGGCCTATTCACTCTCACAGAGAGGAGGCCTGTGTCCCAGCAGTGGGAACTTTAAAAAGGCTGACAATGAGAACGCCAAATACAAATACAAAAACTTCTAAAAATCAAGACCATCTCCTAATTACTTAGAAGGCGTCGCGCGTCGCTCCCAGCAACCCACGAAGAGTAATACGGTTCACAGACTTACCTTTTTGACCGGTTTGTGTGTATGTTCATCTGTTCCCTCATTACTTCTAAACTAGGTATGTCAGACTGCCGAGCTGCCGACTATTCATCATAGACCTCCTCCAAGCATCGCCACACTGATCAAGACTGTGCGTTTCGCATCCAGCGGACTCCTGCAGCCTTGAGCAGGTCATTGGTCCACCTAGAGGGAGGCCTTCCAATACTGCGTCTGCCGGTACGCGGTCGCCACTACAGAAATTTTCGGCCCCAACGGCCACCCGTTCTGCGAGCAATGTGCCCTGTCCAATGCCACTTAATATGGGCAATTCTTCAGCCTATGTTGGTAACCTTGGTTTTCTTGCGGATGTCTTCATTTCTGATTTGATCACACAAGGAAACTCCGAGCATATATTATAGATCTCGATTCCCATTGCCCTTTGGGTGACAGTAAGCTTTCTGATGAGGCCCATTGTATTCACAAACATTTAAACTCGCAAACATCCAGTACCAAATCCGGAACAACTATCTGTGAACTATCTGCCATACAAATATATGTCCCGTGCGAGAAACGAACCCGCGACACGCAGCGCTGCAACCGATCGCTCAACCACAGCGCCAACTATGTCGTCAAATTCAAGTCAAACCCGACTAACCACCCAACTCTTCCACAGAAAAGCTCCGCCTCTCCTTATGCGTGGGTTGCGGCGGCCAGATCCACGACCAGTACATCCTCAGAGTGGCTCCGGACCTGGAGTGGCACGCCGCCTGCCTCAAGTGCCAGGAGTGCCGCCAGTTCCTGGACGAATCCTGTACCTGCTTCGTGAGGGATGGGAAGACGTACTGCAAGAGAGATTATACTAGGTAAGACCGAAAAAACTGTTATTTTTAGTAACACCTTCATGATTCCGCTGTGTAAAAGGGTCCGCCCGCACCGCACTTTTCCCAAACCACTGCAAATCCTGAAAGCCAGAATTAACAGTGTCGACCGCCAGAAAAGCGCCGAGACAATAAACCTTGACGAAGTCCCGGAGAGCCAATTTAACAGTCTTGGATGCCGCAAAGAAATTAATCAGAAAATAATAACGGAGGACTAGGGAAAAATACAAATGACCACTTCCCTCGAGATAGCTACAGGTCTGTGAACCTGTAATTATCGAGTACCCATTTTCCGCCAATTATGTCCGAGTCTCATGCAACAGCGACAAGAACATTTTAATAATTAGGTTGCCGGACAGAAATCCAAACTCTCTGTAGTACCCTACCACCTAATATTATGGTCCATTGAAAAAAATCCTAATGGAACCTAATAATAACGGTTTGCTTTGTAACAAGAATACAAGAATTCACATTCTGTCAGCAATAATGACTATCAAAGAGACAAAATATTAGGTTGGATCTGGATCCCAGGAACTAGGATTTCTAGAGAAACAAGACTCCGGCAGAGAACTCCACTTCTTAGCTATTCGCGCAATGATAATCAAAACGATGGCGACGCTTCGCTCAAAGGACGCACTGGTTATTATGACGGAATATAAAGAGGTCCAGGTGGTCTCATACCTAAGTACGAAGTCGACAGTTTTCGCCTTGTATGGTCCATTTAAAAAAATCCTAATGGAACCTAATTATAATGGTTTGCTTGGTGGTGGTTTTGTGTAACAATAAGAGACGAATTCTTAATCTATCAGCAATAATGACTGTCAAAAAGTTAATATATTAGGGATGACATTTCGCTTGCAACTGTAAATTTCATACATTTTGGATTATTGTCAATGTTTATCGCCGATAAAATGTAACATTGTTGAAAGCAAAGACCTTATACTTCTTACTACTAGACTGTGCACTATGGCGCAAAAACCGGTCCGAGCGAGAGGTTTCCCTTTGGTAGTGTGTCTCTTTCTAATGAGGTGACCATGACCAAACAGAACACGGGACAAATTGATTTTAAAAACGATAGTTTAAGTATTCCGATATGTTGATGCTACCTAACTGCGCTACCTAATTTATAGTTAATAAAAAAAAGTGTTTATATTTTTTAGTATCTACATCACTAACCGTATGGTGTCATATTTGCCCGTGGGTGTTGTAAGGGGCGACTAAGGGAAAAACCAGAGAATGGGCGTTCTCTGTACATTTGTAACAACTATACTGCGATCGCCAACCCGCCTGCAAAGTGCTCCTCATGAATAGCACAAATAAAACATGGCCCCTATTGCCCGGTAGCCTGTACCCTCGACTACGGTAGCGGTCGAGGATACGGTATGGTAAGTGGTGCTAAGAATCCCGGACGAGATCCGGCTACCCCAACAAATACCGACGACTGGACCTGGCAACGTACGACACGCGCACACTCCGGACCGACGAAAATATCACCGAACTCGAAGAGGAATTAAGCAGTTTACCATGGAGTATTAAAGGGTTATCTGAAGTTCGAAGAAGCTCTTCAAGTTTCATTCTTCAAGACCATCATATAGATTGGAACAAAACGCTCTCTGATCCTACCCTCAAGCTCATGAAAGAGAGGCGTTAGATGACCCTGCAGTCTTCTGACGGTGCTTTGAAATACCGGCAGCTAAATATACCTCAAAGGATCTCTATGATTTCACATATTGTCCAGTTGCGTAAACAGTTGAGAAATAAAACTACACCAATTGTATTCCACTAGGAATCAATTTGCAAATAATATTAACAGCCGCTGAATTTCATTCGAACAAAGTCCGCCAAAAAATCCGCAAACCACCACCCTACATTTAGTATTACCAGGCCCAAACATTTAAAAGTACTACTCTTACTCAATATTAATTTATATTTTTTTAAATATAACGAATTGATTAAATATAGGAACTGTAGAAATATTTATATACTTTTCTAGAAATATTTAAATACGTGTCAAAGTCTATGCATTGTTCGTTTTGGTACAACATAAAAAGAAAAATATAAAATTTTCTACCATTTCTATCAAACCCAATGATTAGTTGAGCTAGCAAGAGGTCAGACAAGGACACACTACCAGCGGAAACCCTCTCGTCAGGACCGCTTTTGGTTAGCTACCGCTTATAAGGTAATAGCTAACCTAGGTGTATGATGATAGATTTCATTTTAGCTAAACAAAAAAATTTGGTACACAGTCTAGTATTATGAAATTGGTATAAGGTCTTTGGTTGAAAGTCTCCAGAGCTGTCAGCCTCAGTGGAGTCAGGCAAACGCTTAAAATCTGTCCCAAGGATTATTAAATGGGTAATCAGCTTGACTTGCTTTGAAAATTAGGTACCTATTGAACAAACCAGTATTTCATCTGGCGTTAAAACTACCGTTGTTCGGTGCAAAATCTATTTATGGAAATCCACCCGCCGATTCAGATTCATTTCATACGACCGAGTCAGATTTAAACTGTCAATCTAAATGACCAAAGCTGCGGTGAACACGACATAGGAATATTTAATTTCCGACACCAAAATTGGAATCTGAGCAATCAAATATTGATCATCCACACCTAGTCAAATGAAGACACGGTAAATCTCTCCAAAACATAACAATCAAAACTTAAAAACACGACGAAATCCGTTCTCATTACAAATCTAACAGCAGTCACTAATTTCACATTCTAAAAAAAATATCGGGAGAAAAAAATGAAAAAAACAAAACATTGGTAATCGAAAACCCGCTTATCCGGCCGGTGTAAACGGGAACAAACAGAGATCGTGTTCCCGCCGCCCGCCGCGCTGTCAAACTGACGTTTGTTTTGGCGCCAAAATACATAATGCTGAGTTGAGCTGCGTTTGTTTTCACTTCGGCACATCACAGTGAGACTTTACCAACGCATTTTGCTGTTCTAAAACTTATTCCCAGCTCAATTTTAGTCTTTATTTCTTGTAGGTTAGAAACTTTGAGGTTATGTTTTTTATTTTACCAATGGGTGTAGTTTGTTTGTATTAGTGTAATACTATATTTTAGCAGTGAGAAATGGAAGGGTGAAAAGATAAACATTAGAGGTTATTTTAGTGAATTTCATCTTTGGAGTCTGTGTATAAAGTGGCGCCCGACATTATGATTGACGGTATGCTATTCTTTTTTTAAACTAGGGTTTTAGGCATTTTGTAAACTGTTGATAAACGGAAGAATTTACGTTTAAATTTCGAACTTCCAGTCGCTAATGTAGTAGGTAGGAGTCGAGATAGGAATGTGAAGACTTACGTCAGCAGTTTTCTTTCATGTGTCTATTTCTTTTTTTATGATATTTAAGGTAAATGTGCTAATTAACTATTTTCGTGCCAAGAAAATAACCTAATATTAACGGTATAAAATCATATCTACCTGCCTACGTTACTCGTACGTTACGCGTAGTGAGTTGCGTAAATCTCAAGGATTTACCAAATTTTCTAGGAAAATAGATAAAATATTCGTAAACATGTAGATTTTAACTATTAATCTGAAAACGATAAGACTTCTGAACAAAGCGACTACCCGCGTTACTCAATAATTCTTAGAATTTTATGTTAAATATCTATCATTGATACTTAATATCATAGATGCCGACTGTCTGTCTGTTTGAAGAGATAACTAGGAGTGATAAATTAATCATAACAGGTTATCAAAGTTCCTCTAATATACCGCTAAATGATTAATTGTTTATTGAAATTAGACTGATAATCAGCATTTGTTTGAGGCTCAAGGTGATAGTCCTATAACGGTCTTTAGGTAAATACTACTTACAATCACAAACGTGTCTTGCCAGTGATGACCTATGCTGAAACGCGGTCGCTCACAATGTGCCTCATCAGAAAGCTTACACTCACCCAAAGGGCAATGGAGAGGGTTATGGTCGGATCAGAATTCCAAAATTCCTTGAGTGATCGAATCTGAAATATAGAGATCCGCAAGAGAAACAGGGTTACCGACATAGCCAGAAGAATTGCCAAACTTAAGTGGCAGTGGACAGCCACATTTCTCGCAGAACGGATGGTTAATGGGGCCAAATAGTTATGGAGGAAGGAAGAAGAAGAACAGGAAGACGCTGTGTTGGAAGGTTTTCCACTAGGTTGGCAGATGACCTGGTGAGGGTGGCGGGAGTCCTCTGGATTCTAGACACACGGGACCGGTCAATGTGACGACGCTTGGGGGAGGCCTGTGTCTAGCAGTGGACGTCTGTCGGCTGATATGATGATGATGATGACTTACAATCATAGCCAGAATCATCATCAACATCATTTCAGCCTAAAGATGTCCACTGCTGAACATATGCCCTAAGTTTGCCTACATGGACCGGTCCCGTGCGGTGCGTCTCGCATCCAGCGAATCCCCTCAAAAGTTATCGGTGAAAAAATAAAAGGTAGCTTAAAATTATTTATTTGCTTGTTTATATAGTAATTTTCGAAAGGAATTAGGCCCAATTTCTGGAACGCGAATCATCGCCGAATTATTGTGTCATTTTCCAAACGCGCGTTAGCTGCTGTGATTGGTTTAACGAATTTTCAACGTAACAGCTAGTTGCATCACTTGACTTGCGTTGCATTTGTTGCGCGTCGATAATTTCTTTCCAGAAACCGGATGTTAGATAATTGGGGGCCTTAGGATAGGATAGATGGACCTCTTTGTCACATTTAGACTCCCATTTGGTCCGTTGTGCGTGCAAGCCTCCTCTCTGTGAGAGGGAATGGGCCGGAATCCACCACGCGGGCCCAGTGCGGGATGCGATGTCACATGTCTTCAAATACGATGTTTTCCTCAACGTTTTGAGAGCAGTGGTGATGAAATATTTTCAAAAATGAAGTGAGAGTCGGACTTGCACTCGCAGGTTCTACCTTTATCGCAGAAAATGGCAAAAAAACACGTTTGCTGTATGGGAGCTCCAATTGAATGTTTTTTTTATTCTGTTTTGAGTATTTGTTGTTAAAGTGACAACATAAATACATCAATCTGTGAAAATCTCATCTTTCTAGCTATCACGGTTCATGAGTCCCGTTTTTACCCTTTGGGTACGGAACCCTAAAAATTACCTAAAGCGCCTGCCTGGGTTCGAACCCACGACCTACATACCACCACCTACAATTGGGGGCCTATGGACAGTTGCAATAATTGTATTGCCACTGTCCATAGACATCCTAAAAGGCCCCTAATTGTATTTAAATTGTGTGTTGAGCGTAGGACATTTTATACACCAACATCCACAAAGCCTATTTATTTTCAAAGCATAACCCTGAAACCGCAACAAAACACAATAAAATAAACAAAACACAACAAAAATAGCTAATCAAACTTTATAATTAACCCTTCAAAAGCGAACGCGGGACGGATACAATGTTTACGCGACGGTCGAAGCGACCGCGTCTCTCAACGCGCGGTAAATATAGGAAATGTACTGAAAATACTCTATGCAAGACAAATTCTCATTGTTTGTAGTATTGTAGTGATCCATCATTTTAGAGGAAACGGGGAATCGAAGAGTTTTTATTGGATAAAGAGGATTTCCTATAGGATGTTGGGGGGTAAACATTTTAAGGTTATTGTCTTACTTTGAAATAAAATCGGAAAGAATTAATGAATGATGGTTGAGCTGAGTGGTACCGATCTATGTGTCATGTTCGTGTACGGGCGCCATCAGTTGGGATTGGTAATAACTTTGGTGCCTCGGCCTTTCATGGTACTTTTTTTTTTAAATTGTTTGTTACTCTAGAAGCTTTCACGTGCACATCTTTTTACATTGTTCTCACATATATGTATTTTTTCAACAAGAAAGATGAAACCTAAAAATTGTAATTAAAACTGATAGAAAAGAGTGTCCGTGGAGTTTCTTGCAAATTCTTCTCCATTGAGACCTACTGACGCTTGCTAATTTGCGACTAGTCATCTTTTTTTATGGCAATTGAAAATAAACTATTTGATTTTGAAGTTATACTAAACGGATGGTTGGTAGGGTCAAAAAGTTTTAGACCGGAAAACGCAGCGTTGGAAGGCCTCCCACTAGGTGGACCGACGAGCCGGGGCATCCGCTGAATTCGGCCATGATGATCATAATGATACTAAACTACGAGTGAGTTCCTCAACGTGCTGTAAATATAGGAAATGTACTAAAAATACTCGATTTAAGTCAAAAACTCATTGTTTGTAGTATCGAGTACAGTGTCGTGATCGATCATGTTAGAGGAAACGGAGAATTCAAAGTGTTTTTATTGTATATAGAAGATTTCGTATAGGATGTTGGGGGGTAAACATTTTAGGGTTATTGTTGTCTTCATTTTTTAAATGGATGTTTAAATTATGTTGTGAAGAAGAGTGTAACTTTTTCGTGATATTGTTCATACGTTTTTTTTTTGTAAAGTTTTCGTTACAAAAATAGGCATGAAATGCCCCAAATGTGGTCTAAAAAGACTTAAAGATAGTGCGACACAAAAAATTAAGGTATTTTTGGAACTTATACAACTACAGAATTTAAAATTCACAATTAATTGGGTACCAGACTAAGGATTCTTCATTTGTTTCGTCGTAGTCAGTTCCTTATGGATGAAATATGAACATTACATACAGATCAAGTAACGTATTACAAATATTGTCTCTAATACGTCAATCGCTAATCCGATTATTTCCTATTTTCCACTTAACAAGACCATGACATCGTTAAAAACACCTTTTACTGAGTAAAATCCAAGTCAACATACTTATATCTTTCATACACTGACAGACAAGACACAGCCAAAACCACTGGGTTTAGAAGTATACAATTTTGGATTAGAGCTCCTTAAAATATAACGAAGGTGACAAAAAAGAACGATTAAAACAAAATTAAACAAAAATCCTCTCCAAAATTGTTTAAATATTTGATAAAAGTTTTAAGGTAGGTATGTATGTTAGGGCTTATTTCGTCAAAGGGAAGTTTACCCATTGGGTACACGGCTTGTTCATTAATAAAATAATAATAAACAAAAATCACACCGAAAACAAATAAATCCCACCAGTCATTTGAAGCTAGCAGCTACCGCGCATGCGTCAATTAGCGTAACACTACCCTGCGTCGGAGTATCGCGTTACTGTTTACACACTATTTGTGGCAACTGACATGTTCTGTGACGGGTAGGAGACCAGGCTGTGTGGTCTAATTCCTCATCATTCATGATTTTTGCCGACATATTTACAGATATCTGGCTAGTCCTTGGTTCAATTTTATCAGTATCTCACGAGTTTTTCTCTGTACTCCTTTCCATTGTCAACTGAAAGTAACTACGAATTGATAAATCACCATACTTACAAACTAAATACTTGGGTATATGCCCCGTTCATAATTCTTTAGTGAAGGATCCATTCCGTCTTTAACTGAACCTTACTATAACAGGCCATCCAACTAATAAGATCATCTTCAACATCCACCTGAGACGTGGTACCTAGCTTACATCTGTGAGGGTCATGTGATGAGGTAAGATAAAACGCATTTTACTAAAAGAGTTATGAATATAAATGTGGATGGACGGAGAGGGAGAGGAAGGACAAAGAAAAGATGGATGGACTGTGTGAGGACTGAGGAGTGATATGAAAGAAAGGGGAGTCGGGTGATGATGTGACGGGGGACAGCACGGTATGGAAGAAGAAAACGTGTTGCGCCGAATCCAAGTAACATGGGACAAGGGCAAGAAGATGATGAATAGTGACAAAGACCTCGCTACAAACCTTAAAAAAAGGTTCAAAATGGCGAATACGCGTATAATACCTGTCCACCTATTCAAGGAGCAGTAGTGGCCCATTGTTAACGGCCGCGACTTACAAGTTGTAGGGCGTAGGTTCAACCCAGGCAGGTGGCAACCTATTACACACCACTGCTCTCAAAACGCTGAAGGAAAACATCGTGAGGAAACCGGCATGACTTAGAACCAAAAATTCGGAGATATGTGACATCCAGCAATATGCACTGGGCCCGCGTGGCGGATTACAGCTCATTCCCTCTCACAGAGCGGAGGCCTGCATGCACAATGGACCGAATGCGAGTCCAATTGCGTCAAAGGGGTCCATCTATCCTATCATATTCACTATCTACTTAAAGGATCCTTCAAAAGAGATGCATATCGTGGTCATGTTTCCATGCTATCATACCGAGATAATCATTGTGTACGTTGATACAGTGATAAGGAGTCATAGCGATGTGCCTAATTCATCATAGTCCTTCACTTGAACATATACCAATAGTTATAAAGATAAGTTTTGGATATACTATGCGGTTTTTTTTGGTAAAAGTGTTGAATGTATGTTTGTCGGCCTTTAAAAAGTTAATTGTCTGAATAATATAAGTGCATTTTCGGGATTGCCCTTCCATTAACAGGATATTCTTCTTTTTACAACATACAACATAATCAGTCTGTAATGTTCCCACTGCTGGGATACTCTTTCTGAGAGGGCGTGGGCTGTAATTCACCCATGGGTGGTTACCTTATGATGGTGATGAAATAAATTACACAAATAAACCTTTATTTTTGTAATTTTACCAACGACCAAAGTCGTTGTTTGATCCAAAGTCCTAAATCGGGTTGAAATATTTTCTTGCTGTTATAAAAATATTAAACCAGTCAGCAAGGTGAAGGCTAAATACAAATTTCCACTAAGTAAGTAGTCACAGCGGATCTTTGTGTCTCTGAAGTTGGCTGCAAGACCCCGCGCAGTTGCTATTTTTGTGTCAATGTTGAAGTAGAAGATAGCATTGTACAACTGTCTCTTTCACTCGCTTACGTTTGCCGCATCGTCCTATCTCGCCTACTCTATGCAGTATACTCGATGACAAACTGTTTCTTGCGCAATGGTTCGCACAGCCAACTTCAGAGAATCAAAGATCCGTTGTGTCTAGTGTAGATACCTATTCATTCTATCAATATTGATTCATCATCCAACCCATCTACCTTAAAAGCTTATTCTTATCTAAACCTATAATAAAGGTCCAACCAAACAAGAAATAGTCCTATAGGCACCCATACCCAATAAGCTAACTAAGTAAATTTTTAGATAAACCACCACATCACTACCACCGACTATAAACAACCGGCCAAATGCGAGTTGGATTCGCGCACGAAGGGATCCGTACCATTATTGCAAAAATCAGCAAATAAATCACGTTTGTTGTATTGGAGCCCCACTTAAATATTTATTTTATTCTGTTCTTAGTATTTGTTGTTATAGCGGCAAAAGAAATAAATCATCTGTGAAAATTTCAACTGCCTAGCTATCATGGTTCATTAGATACAGCCTGGTGACAGACAGACGGACAGTGGAGTCTTAGTAATAGGGTCCCGTTTTTAACCTTTGGTTACGGAACCCCAAAAAAAAATAACCATCATAAAAAAGTAACTATACTAATCCAATTACGCAAAACCATTTTTATGGTTCAATACCAACATATGAATACTTAGAGCATACTGCCACCATAACAAAAACGGTCTAGTTTCCAAGGGTGCCAACGTGAAAGTACGAAGTACCAACTTACGCAAGGCTACCAACCTACCTATATCTAGCCCACAGAGTAAATATCGCTACAGGTATCTATCTACCTATAGGCGATGCTTTTAGCGGGATTGCCAGGGGTGGAACCAACCCCTAAGTGCGGTCGATGACCCCTCCCAACGGGGTGGGTTTTAAAAATACATCGCGCCATCGTTTCTCAATCTATTTCAGTTTTTATGAGCTGGCTTTTTTTATTGATGTAAATTCGATTTTGTTTTCGACTTTTATATTTAAAGTTTTTTTTTAAGTTTGAATATTAATATTTTGTAAACCTACATTTTGATGGCAATGTCACTTCTTTTTTTAAGTGCGGGGATCAGAAAAAGGTACACAGGTAGGTACTGCCTAATGCCAATAAGAAAAAAGGTACAGTACAACTATTTTCTAAATGTCCCTCGGCAAACTTCGTGTTTCGTCGGTCGTCGGATTTATATCAGTTGCCCTTTGCACTTAGTGCAGACCGGACGCTTTCAATCAACTTGGAAGTATATAGAGTTGTTAATAATCTTTTAACTGAATGTAATAAAAATTTAAGAATGGGACGAAAACGGCTAAAGTCGATGATTGCCGAGGGACATTGAGAAAATAGGTGTACTGTACAGGATTTCTATATGAATTACTAATTTATTCCCACATTTTCGCTCCTGTGGCCTTTTCCTCAGCAATATTGTATGTTTGCCGATATAAAAGTAGCTTTGTATCAATGAAATTATGTTCGTAACCGAATCAGTACTTCTAGAGTTTGCCTGTCTCATGTAAACAAACATACAATCAGTCTGCCTGCCTTTTCCCATATTTGTTGGGGTTGGCTTCTAGTCTAACAGGATGCACCTGAGTACCAGTATTTTATACATGAAGTGACGGCCTATATCTGACCTCCTCAACCCAGTAACTGGGTAGCAAATGTTTGTTGCCCAGGTACTGAGTAGCAAATGTTTGTTGCCCAGGTACTGGGTTGTGGAGGTATAATGAGATGAAAATACTGTTGTATGTACAACAATATTTTTTATCACACTTCACACTAATATTATAAAGGCGAAAGTTTGAGAGTGTGTGTCTTTGTGTTTGTATGTTTGTTTCTTAATCAAGCTCAAATGGCTGGACGGATCTGGATGAAATTTGGCACAGAGATAGATTATTGATATATAATTTTTATCCCGGGTATATGTCCCGGGGATAATTTTCGACCCTCACGCGGGCGAAGCCGCTGGCACAAGCTAATCTAATTATAAAATTAATTTGATTACCATTGATGTAACCAAATATGTACTTTGTAATTTAATTTTACTGTTTGAAAAGAGTGTCCGTAGAGTTTCTTGCACATTGGCTTAAATTAACTACCACGAAAAGGTATCCTTCACAGACGTATATAAATGGCATATAACGCCGCCTTTCTGTCAACGGAACCATACAAAATCAAACACAAAACTGTGACTGTGGCTCATTCAGCCGCCCATAAAAAACTGCTCGCAATTATTTGATGGCGTTCGAAGCACTTTAGAATAATATGCTGGCCTGTTAGTGGTCCACTGCAGGGCATAGGTCTCTACTCATTCAGAGAAGGCCCGATCATTGATCACCAGGTTTTTTCACGATTTTTTCCTTTGCCGTTGTCAGCGATGTCCAAGATAAACTTAGAAAAGTTAATTCAAATAATCTAAAATAGTTGGAGGATACATCTGGTTTTGTTGAGCCAGCTCATATGTATCCTCCGGCTGCAGACCATGATTTTCTTCTTGTTGTCTTTTTAAATCGCTTCTTAAGCAGTCGGGTAGATTTGATTTTTGGAAAAAAAAAAAATATAACTTTTTAGTTAAGTTTTTTTTTTCGAATTACATTTAAACATATAAGTGTAGTATATTTCTGAAATCACCTCTTAATACCTTTTAGTTTGATACCCCACACGATGGGTATGGAAGAAAAAAAAAATAGGGCTCGCAATATGGCGCCGAAAATCTGCAATTTTTTTATTTTCCACTTTTAATGTAGCCAGTGACACTCGCAAGGTTAAGACAAATCGTTGGACGTCAGAATCATCAAAATCGGCCAACGCATTTGGTCTCCAGAACGCCACATAGGAACAAACAGACATACATATATAAACTGCTAAACACATTACCCTCCCTCGGAAGGGTGCTGAAGAACTCACATTGGTACTTGCCCGGATTCGAACCCATGACCCCAAGCACGAGAGGTCTTATATAGCCACAGGGCCACGTTACATTTCTGACAAAAGAACCCCAAAAACTTACACAAAGCGATGGGTCACTCAGCCTCTCATAAAAAAAACTGCTCTCAATAATTATGTGGCTTTATCGAAGTACTTCAGCAAATTGATATGCATATTAAACAAAATGAGGAAAAAAAGGTTAATTTAAAAATCAAAAACCCGACTGCGAACTAAAAAGATGTAAACAAGTAGAAAATCATGCTGTGCAGTCGGAGGATCAGGTGGTCAGCCAGCTCGCTAATATGTGTCCTCCGACTGCACAGCATGATTTTCTACTTGTTTACATCTTTTTAGTTCGCAGTCGGGTTTTTGATTTTTAAATTAACCTTTTTTATTTACAAATATTTTGTTACCCTTTCTTTTTTTCGAATCGCATTTAAACATATAAGTGGTATATATTTTTGTAATCACCTTTAAAAATCCTTCATTTTGATATCCAACTCGATGGGTTTCGAAGAAAAAAATATTGAGTCGCCACCAATATGGCGCACAAAAGCCGCCATTTTTGTTTATTTTTAACGTCACTTATCTAAGAACACTTGGGCGGCCAAGCCCTATCTAACGATGTATTAATTATAAAAATCCATCTAGCGGTTTGCAAGATATGAAGTAATAAAGAATATTACATACATACATACAAGATACGTGCGAAAAACATAACCCTTTCCTTGCAGCCGGGTAAAAATACCGTTTAATAGGAAAAACCCCATGGTCAGGTAAAAACGTTATATAATAGATATAGTTTATCTTAGGTTCGCTGGTTCGATTCCCTTATAAGGTAACTTGGCCTTCAGTTATTTTGTTATATTTTTAGGTATGGGGATTGCCTTTGATTATGAACCATTAATGATTATTATAATTAAGTATACTTAGGGAAGTTAGGGACAAAAACACCGCAATGGCACATAATGATACCTGTAATCAAACTGTGACTTTTTCATTGCTATTTTCACACGTGAGTTATAGAGTGTTTTTTAATTTATTTGTTGAGTTGCTTTGTTCTTAAAAATGTTTCGATACAAAAAAGATCGTGCTCAATAGTACAAATAAATTAATGTAGGTATCTATTGCATTTCATGCATGCAATTTCGTATTTAAATGGATAATTTCAACTTGTAGGTACGTGTTTAATAAATAAAACTTTCATTCAAATATAACTTTTATTTTTCTCTGTAATAAAGAAAACTTGAAATCCCCATTTTGTACGTGGCTAAAACGCTATCCGAGAAAAGCCAAAAAAAAAAGAAACCTCATTCTTGTAGTCTATGGCCGATCGCTACTGTTAGATGCGAGTTTTCCCGCCATTGCGAAAAAAAAATATTTTCTTCACAAGTGTGTTGAAAAAACGTCGTATGATACACTTGTGTATTGTTGATTACCGTCCTCGGGGCTGGGGTCTCAATGGCGCCTCAGCGGTAATCACCAACATTACACACTTGTACCATAAAGTACTATTCCTTCGTGGTTAGAAACTGTAAATCGAGAACAGTAGTCTCAGCGGATCTTTGTGTCTCTGAAGTTGGCTGCAAGACTCTGCGCAGTTGCTATTTTTGTGTCAATGTTGAAGTAGAAGATAGCATTGTATAACTGCCTCTTTCACTCGCGTACAGTTGTCGCATCGTCCTATCTCGCTTACTCTATGCAGTATACTCGATGATAAACTGTTTCTTGCGCAATGGTTCGCAGAGCCAACTTCAGAGACATAAGGATCACGCCAATAGATTCTGTGCTAATTGTAACCAGTTTTCTGTATGTTAAAATTCTGTCGCAAATCGTAGATAAGCATATTTTTAAAGACGCCATTTTGGTTGTACATTAAGTATGGTTACTTTTAATGAAATAATAGTGCCCTCCAAATTAAAGGATTATTCTCCTTGTCTTCAGGTTATTCGGCACAAAATGCGACAAATGCGGTTCCTCCTTCAGTAAGAACGACTTCGTGATGCGCGCCAAGACGAAGATCTACCACATCGACTGCTTTCGATGCTGTGCTTGTGCAAGACAACTTATACCAGGTAAGTACAGTGTCAAACTGAGAAATTAATTCATTTAATTAAGTCATCATCATCATATCAGCCGAAAGACGTCCACTGCTGGACATTGGCTTCCCCCAATCGTCGCCAAATTAACCGGTCCCGTGCGTCTCGCAACCAGCGGATTCCCGCAACCTTCACCAGGTCGTCGGTCCATCTGGTGGGAGGCCTTCCAATGCAACGTCTTCCGGTTCGCGGTCGCCACTCCAGAACCTTTCTGCCCCATCGGCCATCCGTTCTGCGAGCAATGTGCCCTGGCCACACAGAGTGACTGTAAGCTTTCTGATGAGGCCCATTGTAAGCGACCACGTCTCAATAATAATCGTGTTTAATTCAGTAGCAAGCATTAAAACTACATAATATATTAATTTTCATGGTATTGTGCTGTTCTCCCATATTTCTCTGAGGCTAACTTGCGGCAAAAGTTTAACTCAGAGTTAGCAACCGCTAGCTCGACGTCAAATTAAAATATGTCATACCTAATGGGCCCGTGTGTCTTTTAGATAACATCAGCTAGATTTATTAAGATAACCCAGAGTGGCACAAGCAGAGTTATTATTCTATCTAAAAAAAACTTGTTAAGCAAGTTTCCTTAACAGCCTTTCCTTTGAGCCTGAAAAGTTATGATTCGTCATTCTTGAACTCTTAATAAAATAATGTAGTGATTTATAGTTTTAGGTAATAGATCCACGAAACCTCCCAAACTCATAGCTCAATGTGTTTTGTCTCCATATTCAGCAATAGTCCTGCACCAGTCGGGGATTGTCTTTGGGTGCTCTTGCGTAGTGCCTAGTGCATACAGGTATAATCGCCAGTTGATGTCACATTTCATCTTACATGTCTAACAAGGCCTGTGCAAATTTGTTTCGGCCCCTGGTCCGCCTTTCAAAGGTCTGGGACCCTACCCAAGCAGCACGCATAGCTGTATAGTCACTGGACAACAGATTTTTGAAAACTCGAGGCTGTTATACTTTCTGTACAAGGGCTGTATATCCGGCTACACAGCTCCTATAATGCTCGATCTGGCCCCAAATTAACCAGCTCTGAGCATTATAGTAGCTTGTTAACAGCGGTCGAGCATTCTAAGAGCTGTACATGGGTTGTATAATGGCTTAGACAGCTATCAATAGGCCACTATCCAGCTCCTTTAATTCTCTTAGACAGCGGATGGATTATGGCTTAGTAACGGCTATTGTTAAAACTACAAAGAAATATTATAGCAACAAAAAACTATTTTTGCAGTACTGCGAAGTGTTACGTCAAGGCGGTCTTATTATTTCTGTGGACAAATAATAATTTCTAATTCAAGTTATAGTGTCCCGAGAATCTCAAAGTTATATCATATCATGTAGTGATTTCAATTCTAACAGCTCAAAATCGAAATCCAAGTGTTTGATAAACTCGGACACTATTTTAGTCATCTCTATAATCGAGTCAGCATAATTTCAACTATAAGTGTCTATTAAAGCAACTATCCAAATTGTACCATAACATTTTTTTTTTCTACAGGTGACGAATTCGCGTTACGAGAAGGAGGAGCCTTATATTGTAGAGAAGATCACGATGTATTAGAAAAGGTTGGTTCATGCAATTCTTATAAACTTTAAATATTTTACTATCCTTGACAGACGACAGTGTTCTTGTGGTGTGGTTCTACATTTTCAGAGGCATTTTATGTGTATGGAGAACCTAATTTATATAGCCGTTTATGTAACAAAATTTTTAACTTTCTAAGGAATATGCATTCTTTGAAGTTCTAATTTATAACTTGTTCTAGCATCATCAATCAATACATACAATAAATCTGTAGAAAAGTCGTTTATGTACATCGAAAATATTTCCAAATAATGTAGAGGATAGCCAGAAGAATCCATTGCCAGCATTTCTGAATTTTTTGTCTGATTGTTGTGCACGCATCACGTATGATGTACGAAGCCAATGTAGATAACTTTTGTACATAAAAACTGTGCGTAACTTGAAGTTAATTTTTAGATTTTGTTTCATCGCAATCGGTTCATTCTATCAAACGCTATATGAATTTAAAGTTTTCAAGAAGTAAAATATCACAACACACGCAATTCAGATACTTGGACAGTTGAACTCCATATTCGATCAATGGCCTTGTGCATTTGATGTCATTTTCTGAATGGCGGTGTTAGGTTTCTCCACGGAAGAAAGACCATATAAAAATATTGTTAGGTACGTAGAGTAGGTAGGTATAGATAAGTAGGGTAGAGTAGGCAGTTGACGGGTCACGGGAGCAAAGCCGCGGCCACAGCTAGTCAATATCGATTTGTATTTTTGTATGTAACGAATAAACTTAAAAACTACTGAACCGATTTCAAAAAATCTTTCACCGTTGGGCAGCTACACTATCCCCGGATGACATAGGCTTTCTTTTATCCCTGTATTCCTACGGGGACGGGAACTACGCGGGTGAAACCGCGAGGCGTCCGCTAGCAATATAATTTTAACGTGGAAACATTTCACGTCATAATATTTTCTTCTATCAGAACTTCAACTTTAATTTCTCTTAATTATAAGTCATGTAGCCGTTTGTACATGCATATTTATTTTAAGATAACGAATATTAACTTCGGTAATATTATTTGTGTGCGGCAACTTTTTCACATATTTGTTTTCTCATCGCAATACCTTAATATTTTCCCAATATTAGATATGTGTGAGAAGTATCTAAATCACCTAGCATATCCTTATACCTACCTTCAAAAAAAAAACTTATATTAAATACTTTATCGATATTACTTGAACCTCTTAACTCCTCAATATATTTAAAAAATCATCTTACTTTCTGGCCCTTACCTGTTAATTTGTAGCTAGTCAAAGTCATTTCTCAACAACCGTCGTTATGTACCAGCGAACATGCTATGAATTTGTCTAAAAACAGTGAAACTCGTTTGTCCAGAGCGCGACGGCCAGCACTGGGACCAGCGGCAACGCCGAGAGCAACAACAACACCACACTTAGCAACAACAATTCACACCATCCTCACGAACTTGGTTCTATGTCTGGTATGTAAATCTTACTTATATATTAATATATAATATTATAAATGTAAAAGTTTGGATGGATGTATGTTTGATGAAATTTGGTTCTGATATATATTATAGTCTGGAGTAGCACATAGGTTAATTTTCATCCCGGTATAATGTTTCCTTGGCATGCGAAAACACTTTTACGCAGGTGAAGCCCTCGGTAGAAGCTAGTAAATATGAATTTAAAAAGATTTTTCGTATGCCTCTCAGCAAACCCTTTCGTTTGATACCAGTATCAGTATTCCAGACCTTCCATTATAAGCAAATATGGCAGACCAACTATTTTTTCATGATCATGAGGGTGCATAAAATAATTGGTCCGCCATCTTTGTTTTCATTTAGCTAACCGTGAATTAACATCCAAGCCAAACGAGTTTGTAAAATTTCTTAATACTTCGCTGTTTTTTTCTGATTAATTTCGTTGCGGGATCCATGAAAATTTAATCGATACTCCGGGACACGTCAAACTTCAGTGCCTCTCTGATCATGATCACATGTCCAATGAAAAAGAGTTCAAGTACCAACAGAGTATTTTCATGATTTAAAATCGCCAAATCGTAGCAGTGACAAAGAATCTTGCGGCAATCATCACCGAATTTTCTCTTACCTATTTACCTGTGTACTATTTTTTCATGTACATATTTGCCTACTCTAAAATCTGAAGTAAAAACCTCAAGGAGACCAGCAAATTCTTAAAAAATATTAAAAACGAGTATAGCGGCGCCACTAAACGCCACCTGCAAATATACTCCGGACTATTTACACAAATGACAAAGCTTACTCTGATTGTACTAAATAAAAAAAAACTTCTTACACATATAGCGACAACCGAAAATTTACTTGGTCAAGTGTGAGCTCGCTTGGTTGTTAATACGGAACCTGAGAAGTTGTTTGAAGAAGTTAGATTCTAGCTAAGTAGACCGATGACCTGGATAAGGTTGCGAGAATTTGTAGGAAGCGAGACGCACAAGACTAGTTGTTGATTTCATCATTTCATCCACGAGCTAACATTGATCCGGCTCGAAGGACCAATGTTAGCTCGTGGATGAAATGAGTGGACAGTTCTTTAGCGAATGGTTTCATGACGTTTTGTTACAAATATAAACTTTCCCGGATAAACAAATAAGATTTAGGAAGAGGTATCACCTAGTGCGGTGGTGACCGCGCTTCGCTGCGTTGATGTCGCCCCGCTCACCAACACACCAAAGCCGCGCAGGCCGCACTGAATGTGCGAAGTGCAGACGGCTCGCGCGGGCTGCGTGTGTTGGGTTCAAATCCCAACACTAGTCGATGTGGAGACACTTGGGGAAAGTCTAAGTTCAGCAGTGGACGTCTATCTGCTGAAACATGTTTATCATCACACATCTGATCTAGCGAATTAAAGATTACATAATGAAGGAAAGTTTCGGTTCCTGATCAATAGAGACCTAATGCCAGATTTATTTTTATGCCATAGAGTGGCAAACCAGCAGGCGGCCTGCCTTAAGAGAAAATGTGGGCAGAGAGCTCCGACTGAATTGTCTTAGTGCCTGAGAGCCAAACCTCGCATTTCCTCTTAAGATAAGTACAATACAAGGCGTACCACAGTTGCGTTGCCTACCGTTGTATACACTTTGGGTCTAGTTTAAAATTCTGCGCTTAGCACAAATTATACTTGTATGCTATTTTCTGTTTTCTGGCGACTTCTTAATGGACAATTAAAGGTACCAACCAGTCAACAAGGAACTCTAAAAAAAATCTTACAAAGGCACACCTATGTCCTAAAAATCCGAAAAAAATAACTTAAAAGATCATACACCAACACGCAAACAGAGATAGCGCACGAAACCGACGCAAAACACTAGTCCACAATCTTAACATCGTCCAATATTAGATCTGCCGTATCGTAGGTACATGCGATTACCCACCTTATCGCCGCTATCGCTACAAATTCGAGTATCGATAATCGTTTCGCGATCATGCCGTGATTTGTCGATAACGCCTTTGAAGTGCGCCGACAAAGGCGCCGACGCGTTTGATAGTGCCGAACAGAGTTAGTCGCTTGTAGAATTTATCGGGTAATTAAAAAATGTGTAAAATCTAGTTTAGGTTTTCAGATAGATAATGGTTTGGAGTATTGGATTTGATAACATTCTGTTTCTTTTCTTTTTTGGTGTTTTGGCGAGTCACCTTTTTAGCCAGAAGATAGTAGTGCTTAAAATATCAACATCATCATCATCATCCTTTTAATGTGCCCACTGCTGGGACTCAGGTCTCCTCTCTGTGAGTGGAATGTCGTAATACACCACGCGGTCCCTGTGAAAGTTGGTGGATGTCACATGTCTTCGAATTTTTCTTTCTCTGACATATGCCGGTTTCCTCACAATGTTTTCCTTCACCGTTTTGAGAGCAGTAGTGATGAAATAATTTACACAAAGTAAAGCGTCTGCTTGGGTTCGAACCCACGACCTACAACTTATAAGTCGCGGCCGTTACCACTGCTCCTCGCGGAAAACTCACAAACGTACATAAACTTCCGCCTTTTTTTCTATGGGAACTGAAAGAAAGTACAGAATGTCACCTGCTATGATCCTTACTTATTCCTTTTACGTTTACATTCATACATGTATTCATACACGTTTGTCAATTGACATTACCTACTACGCACCTGGCCGTAGGATAGGGTAGATAAACCTCCTTTGCCGCACTTAGACTACCATTTGGTACGTTGTACTTGCAGACCTCCTCTCTGTGAGAGGGAATGGGCCGAAATCCACCACGCGGGCCCAGTGCGGGTTGGTTGATGTCACATGTCTTCGAATTTCTCTTCCTAAGACATTCCGGTTTCCTCACGATGTTTTCCTTCACCTTGAGAGCAGTGGTGTTGAAATAATTTATACAAAGTAAAGCGCCTGCCTGGGGTCGAACCTTGTAAGTCACGGCCGTTACCACAGGGCCACCACTGCCCTTCAAACCTGGTCATTTTGTTTTTTTTTAACCAATAATATCCGCGTATGTCTTGCCCTCCCGGCGTTTCCACTGATGTCTTCCTTGTAAATACCTTTCTTCATTCTAGATTTTAAGTAATACATAAGTCGCTGCTGTCGAAACGGTTTGCTACTAGTTCCTGTATAAATGTCAGTAATGGCATGTCTTAGAACGGCACTCCCCTCAAAACAGGTGTGCCCTTTGCACCAGGTGGGTTGTCGTCCTGTTTGTAGCCATCAACCACTTCCTTTTTGATCTTCGAGCTTGAAGCGTCCTTATCAAGTTGTATTAGTATGTTCCCTTCCAGTTAAAAAAAAAAGGTTTAAAAAAAATACAACCGACTAACTTCCACATAAAAACACTACAAAGTCGATGTCGGTGTTCCTGTTTTCGTTTCTTCGTTTTTTTTCTTTTGTATTCATAATTATTGTTCTCTTAAACAATTCACACTCAAAAAGCAAACCGTCCGTTACCCCTCAACTAAAGTCACAAAAATTATGCACACACACGGATCTACAAACAAACAACATTGCAATAACATAATCTATCTAGCAACGACCATATATCTATGCGAGGGTCACTAATAACCGGGATTACAGCCCCTGTCCACTGGATCCCTATTTGACACCTCCGTAATCCTTCTACAGATCCTGTGATAACTTTGTACATATCTAATTGGAGATAATTATTTTAGCTCTGGACTGGACAGTGTGAAAGGGCTTTAAAAATGTATGCGTGGATAGTTTTCCCTATGGAGCGGGCTGTTGCATATTTTTATGAATTTCTTCTTGGAGCAGAAGAGTTCAAATGTTTTATCGGTCCCATCTGGAAGAGTTTCCGAAATGTCCATCTGTTATGGTTAAGGAATGGAAACAAAATAAACTGGTGACACTGTCTCGACTCACTGGGACATCATCACCAGGTTGGAGACAGGTGGATCAGGGTGTAAAGTCCCACAAACCTCCATAGAAAAGGGAGGATCCTCCGACCAGACGGGTGTTGTGTCTGGTACGGACAACTGCCCAACGGTTATTGTCGGACTGTTGTTTGTGTTCAAATCAAAACTTTGCTTGCGCGATGCATTTGGAGGATTTGTGTGACGTCATGTCTATAGTTCGTAAGTGGCGGCGTTGGTGCCGAACCCACTAAAGAAAAGGGAAGGTGTGTTTCAGTACTCGTAATTATGTGCTAAGGCTGACGCGACGACGAGACTGACGAGCTAGAAACTACGGTCAAGTAGTTGAAACAATGCTCTTTCCACAAATCTCGTACCTGCATTTCTGATTGAGATTGATTGAAGCTGACTTGATGACATTTATGAACTTTTATTTCTCAAATAGATACACAGGAACTGTACATTTTTGAAATTGAACGATAGTGTAGCCTGTGCAGCTTTCAATAAGGAAAAAAAACCGGCCAAGTGCGAGTCGGACACGCGCACGAAGGGTTCCGTACCATTATCGCAAAAAATGGCAAAAAAATCACGTTTTTTGTATGGGAGCTCCCCGTAAATATTAATTTTATCCTGTTTTTTGTATTTGTTGTTATAGCGGCAACAGACATACATCATCTGTGAAAATTTCAACTGTCTAGCTATCACGGTTCATGAGATACAGCCTGGTGACAGACGGACCGCGGAGTCTCAGTAATAGGGTCCCGTTTTTACCCTTTGGGTACGGAACCCTAAAAATGTCGTAATTTGATTAGAATTTCTAGAAAATACTAACAAATTTTCTTCTTTAAAAGAAAGAAAAATATATTATTACACACGGCACACATATAGTAACTTCTCAAATCTGTGATATAACAGCAAAAAATCACGTTAAAGGGAAAATAATACAAATATGAAATACAAAACAAAAATAATATTAAATCGTAACAAACATTTTCAGCAGAGCATGACCATCATCATCATATCAGCCGAAAGACGTCCACTGCTGGACATAGGCCTCCCCCAAGCGTCGCCACTTTGACCGGTCCCGTGCGTCTCGCAATCAGCGTATCCCTGCAACCTTCACCAGGTCGTCGGTCCACCTGGCATGACCATACCACAGATAATATAATACTAGCATATAAATGCCGCAGCGTTTTTCCTCTGATTATACTGATTCTTTTTCTAAGAACATCGATCGCGTTCGGCCGATACCGAAAGGGTTGTATGATGCAGTTTAGTTTCTTTATTGCGACCGGCAACCATTGATAGGTGTCTGAACATCAAAGATCACAATTACCAAAATTCCTTCATCCCAGAAAACTGCATCGTCTTTTATATTGTTAGTTAAATACACATTTTATTTTGTTTTTGGTCCTGTACGAGTCACAAATAAACATATGTTCTTGCCTTATTTACTTTATGATTAAACGAACTTACCCTAAGTGAAGTTCTATCATAATTATACGAAGTGCCTCGTCCGAAGAGATTAGTACCTGTAATTAATGATTATTATTTACATGTAGTACCGGCTACGGGAGGCTACTCAAATCACTATGTTTTAGAGACAATATTTTTTTTTTTTTTTTCTTGCCCTGGCAGCTCTGTGTCGGCTGTCAACTTGTCATTTAGTTTAGAGTTATGATGTTTTATAGATATTTCCAGAACGCTTCTGGGTTATACCTTAGGGTTGGGAGGGTGTTACTAATCTCTTCGGACGAGGCACTTCGTATAATTATGATAGAACTTCACTTAGGGTAAGTTCGTTTAATCATAAATTATACTTTGTGCCTCGTCCTCGAGATTAGTACCTGTAATTAATGATTATTATTTACATGTAGACTTTGAGAGTTAAGTTCTGGAATTATCACATACACTATGATGAATTTGTGAAGTAAAAGCTTTCTTTCTTTAAAATTCTTAATTATATTTTTATAGACCAACCATCATGGTTGTCCATAGGTTTCACACATAGGTTCTTAATCAGTTCATTCAGATATGTTCTTAATTATTTGTTTTTGCAAAATTTTTATTTACTTTCTTATTCTCATTGTTATAATGTTTATAGATTAATAATCTAAGTTGTCATTAGATATCAAAGGTTCATATTCAGCATCAACCATTCAGTCATTTTCTTAATTATTATTCTTATCTTAATTATCTTTATTAACAAAATATTATTTGCCTATTATTTATTGTCAATAAGTATTAAAGTTTTTTATAGACTAACAATCACAGTTGCTTTTAAGTAACATAGGTTCTTAACCAAAATGTTTATATATATTCTTAATTATCTTTTTAACAGAATATTTGTTGCCAACTTAATATCAATATTAAGGTTTGTTTATAGAATAACAATCATAGGTGTCATTGGAAAACTAAAGTTCTTAATTAACCATTTAGTTAATATTATACATATATCTGTTTTAACAAAATACAGTTTTGCTTTTTTATTACTATTGTTAGTTTCCTTAACATTACATTTTATACTGATACTCCTTCCTTATAAGTTAAAGTTGCTGGTTGTTGTATTAGTTAGTACATGTTAGTTAAATAAGATATCTTTAATCACAGCTAAAGATTTATCTTGCTAAATCATTTTGATCCTTTACACTATAGGTATTATATAAAATTTCCAGATGTACTTGAGCTGTAACTCCAGCCTGCTGTTTTTAGTATCTCATAAATTGTCACACCTGTCTTTAGAAGTAGCAGCGTGGCATGTTCTGTGAGCTAAATATATGGGTACCTACATCAATACTGCTAGTCTTTAAAGTACACTTAATCCAACGACTGATAGTCTGTTTGGACATTAATGTGGTATGGTTTCTTGGTGCCTAAAATAATTCTTATATGTTAATTAATGTGGGCTACAAGGGTATCAGCTGGATATATTACTGTTCTTTGTCTGAAGGATTGATTGATTTAGTTCATATATAAGAGATTTTTTGAGATCTGAAATTTTGTTGGTTATATGCATTCATTCTATTTCTATACTTTGATATTATTTTTGACAGTTGTTCTAGAGACAACATCTCATTTGGGTACCAAATTCCTAATACTTCCAGAATCTGGGATGTTTCCCAGGTGGCATTGTATTTTTGGCCAGGTAAAAGGTAGTCTGAACATGCCCTTAAAATATTTTCAGAGTACATTAATGTTCAAGGTATTATCAGTGATAATGCCAATTTGTGACAGTTATGCATTTGATATATTTTTTATTAGAATTAGAAACTTCTGTTAAGAAATTATAATACCATTGCTGTTCAAGATGTTATTATTATATTTTTTTTTTTTTTTTTTTAAATTATACCAGTTTATTAAACATGAGTCAATTGTTTGGAAAAGTTTTCTGATAGAGATGCTATCATAATTTCTATTGATGATGGTAGTATGCTTCGTCATAATAGACTTCACTACCTACACACTAGACTCCGACAGCCAGAGTAAGGTTGGTATGGATTTTTCCCTTGGTGTGACATACTTTATTATTTTCATTAGGTTTAAGTATGATCATCTCTATATTATGAGAAGTGCCCAATCGGGCAGAGTTGGCCATGGTGACCACAATAATGCCCTTAGCCTTATCCATTATGATTTTTCGTAGATATTTTAATATGATTGAGAATGGTGGAAACGCAGAAAAGAAAATTGGTTACCAGTATACTGTAAATGGGTCAATTGTTATGTATTTGTCATATTTTTTGTTAATGTGACTTACAGATAGGTAAATTTCAGAATTCCAAATTTATCTTTCAATTATTAATGATATGCATTTTCTTTTAGTTCCCATTCTACATCGGGATGTGACTTCTGCAATACAGTATCAACTACTTGATTTTCAGTCAACCTAATGTAAGGAGCGAAAATGAAATATAATGGTTTTCACACCAATGCCGCTGGCTAAGTTGAAGAGATGAGGGTAATGAATTCTACCCATTCGATTAATGCAGCCTATATTGCTGTTGGATTGTTTATACATAAGAGTATTTCACAATTATTGAAAAGTTTACCAAATATTTAAAAGACAAAGAATGCTGCTAATAAATCCAATTAAAATTCATTTGATATTCACATTCCTTGTCTGACCACTGGCCCCTAGCAATCTCATCCCCACAGGCAGTCCCCCCCCCCCCCCGAATGAATGGCATATGGCCACCATTCAGGGAATTATTGTAGGGATATCTATGTATTTTTCATAATTTACTTCACCTTGGAGGTTTAGGATTTTACACATTCTAGTTTTTTGGTATATATAAAGCCATCCATATTCAATAGTAGGGCACGCTGAGAGCAGTACCTAGTCCTACAAAACATATAAATTGTCAGATTTCATAATAGATAAGTTTTTCTTATCTGTAGGTAATGTTACATGACAGTTATAAGTCTTTTATCAATAATATATATCCCAAAAATATACCATTATTAATGGGTGTAAGTTTGTTATTTACTAACTTGTGATTAACTTCTTAGTGTTTTCAATATTTTCAGTCAACAATTAATGGCCACAGGATCTTAGGTAATTTGTTGGCAGATTTCATGACTTTAGTGAAAATGTAAGGTGCAGTGTTTTACCCAAATGGCAGTAGATCGAACTTATACAATTTTCCAAGAGGGTATTCTAGATATTTGCTAGAATTTTTGTGATATTTTATAAGAGAATCTTTAATGTATTTTATGTATGGCCATGGAACTATCATTTGATAACATTTTTAATTCTGTGCACAAGTCTTCAAGTTTGAAACGACTTACATCAATGCACTTATTAAGGCTTTATTGCCATTGGGTTTTTGTCTTAAGAAAAACTTGAGACAAATTTTCCTTTTCCAAGGCTGGCACTTAGATATTGCATCTTATAGTGTTTTTGCAGCTGGGCTATCTTAAAGTGTTGTGGACACCCATGAAACCCTCAATCCATGATAACATGGTCTTATCATCAGTGATAAATTACCACTATTTATAAGAATTTATAAGCAACCAGGGTACCTTACTGAATTTAGCGGCGTCGAGGTGAGATGTAATGACCACCTAAAGGATATTGTATGGCTGACTCAGGCTATAGACAGGCTCCCTGTTCTCCTGTCGCCCTTGTGGCGCTAGTGGAGCTTTCGAGTATTTTGCTTAGACTGTGTTGGGTTCTTTCTTGGCTTTGGGTGCTGTTGCAGCACCTGATTTAGAAGCCACTTTTCCAGCTCGAAGAGTTTCAGCAAGTGTTTACCCGAACTGATATTTTTCCATCTTTGTGTTTTGAACTTGCCCTTAAGGTCCTTTTTTATTGAGCCGCAGCTAAATTTGCATCTAGTAATTGAGTCACAACTCACAATGTTGAACTTCACATAAGGTACGAGTGGTATCCATTATTCAACTTAATAGATCTGTATAATTTTCTTTTGTATCCAATACTTTGGATAATGTTGCTCCTAGGATGGAGATGGTGCTGAGTAGTCTTTGTTTTGCTTCTATGGCCTTGTTTATCAATAATTTGGGCATTTTGCTGTATAGCATAAGAGCCCCAAGTTTTGTCACGTTCAATGTCAGCGTTTATTTTCCCTGCGCAAGGAGCTGTAGGGGAAATACCAGCCTGTGGTCTCTATGGAAACAAGCCTCATGTTGCAAGATGTTCCAGACAGCTGGCCACTTCCTTGTGGAGTTCGGCCCCATCACCATACTCTGTGTTCAATGTTGGGTCAACCCAATGAATTTTGAGAGCGTCTGTGTGTTTCCGGCCTGGAATTGTGAGGGAGATCACTAGTGTTCGTGGTTATTTTGGTATTTTATTGGTCATATTCGACTTTAATTGTTTTCATTTCATTTGTGGCATCGTCGTCCAGGACTTTGCCTGGAATGATTACAAACCATTGTTTTACTGCCGGTTGATAACCGAGTTATAAAATCTGGTGGGTGTAGCAATTCCAAAGAATTGAACGAAACCAGTGAATTATTGAATGTTGTTTAGACAGTCCAATGATCTGCCCGAGTGCATTCGTTAGGTAAAAGAATTATATTATATTTCATGATCTCGTAGGTATGCAGTGAGACAGCCCGATGGCTTGCCCGAAATGCATTATTTGTTTGAGAATTATTGAATGTTGTGAGACTGTCGGATACTCTGCTCGGGTAAAATAATTAAATTATGATGATCTCTTAAGTATGCGGTGAGACAGCCCGATGGCTTGCCCGAAATGCATAATTTGTTTGAGAATTATTGAATGTTGTGAGACAGTCGGATATTCTGCTCGGGTAAAATAATTAAATTATGATGATCTCGTAAGTATGCGTGTGAGACAGCCCGATGGCTTGCCCGAAATGCATTATTTGTTTAAGAATTATTTAATGTTGTGAGACAGTCCGATTTTCAGCTCGAATACAGTCGTTAGACAATAGAAATACATTTCTTTTGATTGATAATCTCGTGAATATGCAGTGGGACGGCCCGATGGCTTGCCCGAAGTGCATTATTTGTTAGAGATGCAAGTTTAAGCCATAGGATTGGTAAAATAGTTGTAGATATATGTACAATTAAATCAAAATATATTTTTACAGAGTTATGTACCTTGTGGGTCTAAATATGGCGTCGACTCTTGAGACGATTTTTGTTTTAAATAGTTTCCAGGTTTTTTTCATTTTTCACCTGATTCTCTCGTATTCCTCGGTTGACAATGATGTTTCCTTTTTGGCATTTTCCAACTTTTTAAAAACTGTTCTTTGTATTTAAAAGTTTAGCTAAGTGTTGAATAGCGCCGCACTAAAACCGCGAATGACAAGTTGACAGCCGACACAGAGCTGCCAGGGCAAGAAAAAAAAAAAAAAAATATTGTCTCTAAAACATAGTGATTTGAGTAGCCTCCCGTAGCCGGTACTACATGTAAATAATAATCATTAATTACAGGTACTAATCTCGAGGACGAGGCACAAAGTATAATTACGTCATTAATAAAGGATCATACTCTTCTCCCCACAGACTCGGGCAGTGAATCCGGCTCTCACAAGAGCGGCCGCGCGCGCACCACGGCCGCGGCCGACGGCAAGCCGACGCGGGTGCGCACCGTGTTGAACGAGAAGCAGCTACATACTTTGAGGTGAGAATTGATTGGTCGAGAAATAAAAATAAAACTTAAACGTGGCGTTTCTGGAGAAATTTTGACTTTAAATTTAAAATAAAAGGAAGAAAGAAATAGTATTTATTAAGCACGGCTCACTCAGTAGCAAAACAAACAAATAGCAAATATGAAAGTATAGTACCAAGTCCAAAGACTGCTCTTAGATGGATTTGAATGCGTAATAGGTATTTGTATTCCACACCCTCACACCAAAATGAAAAAAGAACAGAATTAGGTACTGTTTTAAAAATGTAGAAAGCCGATTTGGGCGAAAAACTTAACTCAGAGTTAGTTGCTAACACAAGTTTAAATTATCATAATATCATTCAAAAATGTCATACATACATAAGGGGTTTGGGTCTGTTACTTACTAACTCGAAATTAGTAACATAACTCAGAGTGGTGCAAGTAGGTTTAAGGAGTTAAAGAAAAGCGTAGCGCGACAGATACAAAGTAATTACTAGATTTTTCGCGACACTGATTTTTTCTTGAACCAAAATACTAAGGAGTAATAACAATAAGGGCTTCTAAATTGAGTACCTTGAGATTAGAGAGAAAGAGCATGCCATACTTTATTTTAATGCCAAATGTTGATAGGTTTCAGGCTAAAATATGGAGATTTTGACAAAACTCAAGTATAAATTCAGAAATCGACTTATTTTTGCAGTTTTGAAGCAATACCTAGAAATTTCATAATTGAATTCAAGGAGAATACTTAAGGTGTTTTTCTTTTAAACAGAGACTTATCTTACAATGACGATTTAAATCTAAAACCATCGTAAAAAAATCGCTTGCTTTAAACTGTACAGCGACACTTGCACAACACAGTTTTTGATTCTGCTACTATATTAGGTTTATAATATCTAAATCCCAAAACACAAAAATATACTACCTATATTCACCATTCAACAACTTTCCACAGAACCTGCTACGCCGCGAACCCTCGGCCCGACGCCCTCATGAAGGAGCAGCTGGTGGAGATGACCGGCCTCAGTCCGCGCGTCATCCGGGTCTGGTTCCAGAACAAGCGCTGCAAGGACAAGAAGAAGACCATACAGTTGAAGATGCAGATGCAGCAGGAGAAGGTGAGGGTTTGGGGCTGGCGAAGAGCTCGTGAAGTTGTTTACTGTGAAAGAAATACCAACTTTGCACCTCTAAAAATATAGTTGAAATTAAAATTAAAGCTGCGTTGATGTTCTCTAGAAGAAATATAAGTTAAGCTGTTTTAACTTAATGTTTAATGGTGCAAAGTTGATATATGTTTGCCAGTGGCTCTGTGCTTCGGCAGGCATCGGTCTAAAATAATAGTTAAATTTTAATCCAGAAATGCATTTCACACGATTCAAAATTTTGCAATAGTCAAATAGAAGCATCCCAATATAGACATATCCGGCTTGAAGGACCATGTTTGCTCGTAGATGAAAAGAGTGTACTGTTTTAAATAGGCAAATGGTTTTAATGCCATTAAAATTACAAATCAACTGTCCCAGTCATACACTACAGTATATGTTATAGTTAGTGTCCCATACTTACATACATCATCTGCCTAGCCTTTCTCCAAATATGTCGGGTCGTTCTAGTCAACACGCATGCCAAAATTTTAAAAGCGACTGCTTATTAGGTATCCTATTAGGAACTATCCACCCCAAAAGTAACAAAAACAACCTCTCTATTCGTAGGTCCCAAGTTATCTCCACGAGTACGAGCCCACGATGGTGTCTGCCTACCAGTGGTACCCCCATTGACATGTCACAGAGAATCAGTCACCTGTATGGGGGAGATTTTGAAACAAAAAGTGAGAATTTTAAATCAACAAAATCCGGGAGGGCCATTTTTCAAATAGCTGCAATGGGTAATGTGGCGGCCTTTCATGTTCTATCTAAAATTTAACTTTGCAGAACAATCTTTAGTCTCTGCCAAAAAAATCCTGTGATTTTTAGCTGTGTCAAAAGACGATTGAAACGAATTCTGATCCTCAATTTCACAAGTTATTGTTTGGTTATCCCTGGTTATCCCTCTTTTTCAGTAATAAATCTCAGGTTGACAGAAATGTTAACATTCGTTAAGTTAAAAACTGAAATATTTATTGCAGCTAGGCATCGATTTGATTCTTTTACTGATTTTTGACAACCCTTTAAGTCAATGATGGGTAGGTAGCGTCTTTACGATCCCTTTTTGCAGAAGTTATTTCAAAGCTTAGACATAGGTGATACAATCGATATCATGATAACATACGGACCACTCTTATGGTTGAAGGTCCAGCCATACTATGGCTA
The DNA here is from genome assembly GCA_964057195.1 of Orthosia cruda. NCBI lineage: Eukaryota > Metazoa > Arthropoda > Insecta > Lepidoptera > Noctuidae > Orthosia > Orthosia cruda. The sequence continues at coordinate 18,728,301 of OZ059833.1, read as the reverse complement.
CATGTCTATGTCATGTTAGACTACATCTGATCCTATATTTAACACCACATATTTGATCCCATTGTAATAAAGACACTAGACCTAGATCTTAGTAGTCCCGTTGTAAAATCTTAACCATTGCTCAAAATATACATTATTGTAGGCAGATTCTTGTTCTACACTTTAGTGCTTGATACCTCAGGCAGAACACTTTCTGTTATCCATCCCAAAAGAAACCCTTATCGTCGAAGGTTTCAACTTCTCCTTAGCCAGTATAAAGCCATCGGCGTATTAATCATTCCCGGCAATTTCATTTAAGACCGTACCAACTTATACATACTTTGCCACAGGAAAGCTTGGTATCCAAGCTATTCCCTAGATAGTAACCATCACTCAGACCACATAGAACATACTCCAAAGTGACAAAGAGACTGGGGTAGACTCATGATAACATACGAACCTCTCTTATTGTCGAAGGTCCCAACTTATGCTTTGCCACAGGAGGGGCGGCGCCTGGGCTACATGTCCATGGGCGTGCCGCTGGTGGCGGGCTCGCCCGTGCGGCACGAGGCGGGCTCGCTGGCGCTGGAGGTGACGGCGTACCAGCCGCCCTGGAAGGCGCTGTCGGACTTCGCGCTGCACGCCGACCTGGACCGGGCGCCGCAGCACACTGCTGCCTTCCAGCAGCTCGTTAATCAGGTTGGTATTATGTCGTGCATTTGTGTGTTTGTGTTGTCGGTCTGCCTAGTCTTAGCCCAACTATACAGGGTGGAAAATCAAGGGAAACCACTTTAAATCCTAAAGATAGATAGGCAACATTCCTTTTTCCACTACTTTGTCTATTATGTATCACATTGACTAAGAAATTCGAAGATTTAAAAAAAAAACTAAATTACATAATAACATTTACGAAATGACTTTTGTATGGTGTTTTGGTATCATTATGTAACTGGCAGAATGATACTGAACCTGTTACCTCCCGAAATAGCGCGCGTTGATTGTGTGTATATAGTCTGTAGTTTTAAGTCTGAACGTTTCTAATAAATTGTTTTTGGAACTTATTTGCATTTAATTAAGAAAGCTCACTAGGTAGTGCAAAAAGAATTGTTCGTGTCTCGCATAAAAAGGCTTTATTTTACCACTCGCATGTAGCTTTCATCGCTCGTGTTAAAATCTCGACATTTTATGCTCGACACGAAATGTACTATTGTTTTTAAAAAGAAACAAAATTGCATTCGCAAATTTCTCGGCAGCTTACCTAAACCGGGAATTGAAACAGCTAAAAATTCAGAATATAAAAACTCGCTATTTTATTCCACTAATACAGTCAATCTTAAAGGTAAAATTTCTCCAAGCAACATTCAGTCTTATCCTCGTCTGGCGTACAAGATAAACATGAAATCTAATATTTAGTACTCAAGGGATTTAATAACATAACCTAGACTACTTAGAAAGTTTGATGTTTCCATATTTCTGTCAATATCATTATTAATTGCTTGCTCTAGAAAAGCAGTTTCATTAATAGCAATTGAATAAAACAGCATAACAAGTTCTGTTGAATCTTTTGAAGAAAATAAATAATTGTTTCAAATTCGCAGTCCATAGCCGTGGTAGAGTAATTTCTCTACTGCATGGTAGTTAATTTTCTATGTCAATGACACAGGCAAGGAGACTTATCAACGCGACAACGCCTAAAAAATGTCAGTCGTGTAAAGTTGCCGCATTATTGTCGCACTGTCGCAGTGCGCTTGTCTGCTGAACCACTTTATCAGCACAAATCTATAGTCATTTACCTACATACCAACAAAAAGGGTATTCATCCTAGGACCCCATAGGTGTTGAAGTACCCCAAAACCCCGAAAATACACCCTCCAAACCCCGACAATACACCCCCCAAACCAGAGACCTAACAGCAGAATTATGTGTAACAAAAGTATTGTGATTACTTCCAGATGCATGGGTATGACATACCCAACCTGCCACCACCAAGAGCTCCCCATGGGGAAGACAACTACGTGACCTATCTAGAGAGCGACGACTCCCTGCCACCTTCGCCCTAGTGTCGAGTGACATAAAGACTATAACCGTGTGAACTTTGGTGTTGTTGACAGTTCTAATTTGAATGGTTCTTGGATAGGGGAAGTTCGGGAGAGTTGAAAGAACTGCAAAAAAGTGTGGGATTTTGCACCAGGTTTTGGTGAGCTCTGTTTTTTGTTGGTTTTGATGAAATTGTTGATGTGAATAAATGTGAAGTTTTTGTGCAACAAAAAAACTGTAAAATAAATAAAAAATATCAGTAAAAACGTTAGGAATTCCAATTTTACCTTTACGAATCGAAATGATGAGCTAAATCAAAATGTTTATCAGGAATCTATTAAAAAGGACTTGTACCGAGAGTTGTCTTTATATCTCTTTATAAAAAAAAGATTGGCCAGTTACTTTAAAAAAAGAAAGCTTCCGTACGCAAAGACCGGCTGAAATGAAGATGATGATTGGTTTCAATTTCAACGCACAAACTGCTTAAGCCAATAATAGAATTATTGTGTCCCATAATGGGGTTACAGAATAATAAAATAGTCCTTATTACTTAACCCAGACTTTAATATGGTTCGGATAGGGCCAACCGTGCGTTTTTCTGACTCCTCAATTTGCCAATACATAAAGGGCTTATTACACTACACGGGCCCTGAATACCGTGTCACTCCACCATTCCGAGTCGATAAAATCGATTTTTTGGAGACCCTTACTCCCTAATAGTTATTACACCACCCTTAATTAGGGTTTAGGGCCCTGAACACCGTGTAGTGGTCATACTAGACCAAAGCAAACTCGCCACGCGGTCGGCTATTTTCGGGAGCGTTCGGATGGCCGTATCTTTACTATTAATATCAGATCTATTGCGGCAGAGCGAAATGGGAAGTGAATCAAAAATAATTTATACTAAATTAAATAAGAACTAATTGGGACAGTGCAAGCATCTGTTTTTTTTTTATTAAATGCCGAGATTTGGCAGTCATGCCTTAGGTTCTTCATGACTCTTCTTCGAAATATTGTTTAAAAAAATATTTTGAGCAGTAATAATTTATTTATTGGGGCTTATAATTTAATTTAATTGTGTATTTTTATTAAAGTACAGTATATTTAAATGTAAAAAATTACGTCAGAACCATTTGACCAGTATTTTTTTCTTTTTTTTATGGAGCCCATATAAATTAAATTATTACTGCCCAAAAAGAAAGATACAACATATTAAAAAAAACTATCTACTTATTAAATATTATAATGTGATGTTTACCATTAGTTTGTATCATAATAAAAAAAATTACTTATAGTTTTAATTCTTACCTCTGGGTATGTTTTTATAATTTTTATTATAAATGATCTGTTAGTGTTTTCGATGTACATAGATTTCAATGTAAATATAACTGTATAAATTATGTAATAATATTTACCTAATAATAAAATTAAGCGTGTAAATCTAAGGCCTTCTTATTGATGTAAAAAAAAATAGTCACTTTTATACTATTATTATTTTACGTATGAATAATTTTATTTGTCATTTACAATAATGTATCTGTCAGAAAAATGTGAACAATATTTTTGTTTGTATTCATTTTTTTATCGCATATTCTAGAGAATTTTATCGACATTTTTTCATTGTAAAAAAAACGATTTTAATTGTTCTAACTCGATAGAAATTACCAGAAAGTTAATTTATTCGGTAGCTAATACACTGTACTTAGATTGTGAGCATAATATTAATAAAAATATTGAGTACGTATTAAAAAACTGTTTTTTTTATCCTTATTCCGATATTGATCCTTTTTCCCCGTTTTCCTTTTGCAATGTTATTATTTATTTTATACTTGGCAATTATAACAAAGTCTCAATTTTCTCTCTATCCCTAAGGGCAAAAGAGGTGAGCTTTTTTCATTGTCTTTTTTAAACCTAGTCTGCAATCAGATATTTCATTCAACATAAAAATCTTTTAATAAAAATGCATAAACTTTTTTACAAAAAAATACTACCGACCTTCAAATAAAAACACAAAGTGAAAAAAGTTAATTTAAAAAATCAAAAACCCGACTGCTTAAAAAGCAAACTAAAAAGACGTAAACAAGAAAAAATTCATGCTGTGCAGTCGCAGGATACATTTTCGCGAGCTGGCTGACCAAAACCAGACGTATCCTCCGACTGCACAGCATTATTTCTTTCTTGTTTACGTCTTTTTAGTTCGCTTTTTAAGCAGTCGGGTTTTTGATTTTTAGGGTTCCGTACCCAACGGGTAAAAACGGGACCCTATTACTGAGACTCCGCGGTCCGTCTGTCTGTCTGTCTGTCTGTCTGTCTGTCACCAGGCTGTATCTCATGAACCGTGATAGCTAGACAGTTGGAATTTTCACAGATGATGTATGTCTATAAAACAGGATAAAATTAATATTTAAGGGGGGCTCCCATACAAAAAACGTGATACTTTTGCCGTTTTTTGCGATAATGGTACGGGAACCCTTCGTGCGCGAGTCCGACTCGCACTTAGCCGGTTTTTTAAATTACCTTTTTTTATTAACTACTTTTTAGTTTATTGTTTTTAGAATTAGATACATTTAAACATATAAGTGTCATATATTTTTGAAATCACCTCTTAAAACCCTTTATTTTGATATGCCACACGATGAGTTTGGAAGGAAAAAAAAAACCCCCACAAAATGGCGCCCAAAATCTGCCATTTTTTTCTTTTCCAATTTTAATGTAGCTAGTGACACTCGCAGGGTTAAGACGAATCGATTGACGTAAAAATCATCAAAATCGGCCAACGCGTTTGGTCTCTAGAACGCCACATAGGAACAAACATACATACATAGACTGCTAATAAACACATAACCCTCCTTCGGCAGTCGGGTAAAAATAACTTTCTTTTTGGCAGTCGGTGTCTTTAGTAGTTACCAATTATTTTCGTTATAGATTTTTATTTGGATTCGGCAGTATCTTTTTAACAAAAGTTATTTTATTTTCACTTTTTAGTTGTACCTAATAAGCAAGTTCTTTAGTTTAGTACCTATAATGCCAGAATAGATTAACCGAATATGTAAACCTTGAACATAACCGCTGAAATGAGAATTTACCAAGGTAAACTGTACACATCTGCGTACCCCTTGAGAGCGTACTGGCGTGATGTTATGTTATGAAATGGTATAAACAATAAACAGACATGCGATTGCAGCAATCCCGAGAGATTTGCCGTCATTTATTGAAGAGTTCTGTTGTAAATCTCCAAAGTCATCAGATCTTCACCAAATAGAAATAGGACCAATTTGGGAAAATCCTCGTTCAAACAAATAAAATAATTTTCAAAACCGGTCCACAATTGACGGAGAAATCGGTGAACAAACAAAAAAAAAGAAACAAATATAAAGTCGAACATAGAATCTCCTCTTTTTTGGAAAGTTGGTTAAAAATACAAGGCTTATGAATAGTAAGGTACACTGGTACAGGTGGTAGAGTACATTACATCCACATTTCACCAATATCCGATGTTATACAGGGCCTGGCCGAGCCTGAAGCCATTAACTTGGCGTTGGCACAAATTCCAACCAGAGAAATAACCGATTGAAAACCCTAACATTTCAGTTTTTAGGTTGGATCTATTCTAAAGAAGACTACTCTTCATAGTTATGATCAACGCCATCTAGTAAAAATTACGGCAACTGTCTTCATTGGTACCTATGTACTTCTAGTACGTACCGTCTGGCATCCTCTACGTTGTTGTTCTGTTAACTTGTCATAGATGGCGCTGTATATGCTTGCAACCGTTGCAAGCATATAAAACTAGGCGGCACTGATTGCCGAATTTTCGTGTATAGTCTCTCTTCTATCTCTACAACTCATCCTTTATTAATGTCTTTGTTACATATTATAGTTTGCTACAGTAATTCAAATTGATATATAATTAATACTTATTTTTTATTTTTTTCCTTTAGCTAACAAGTTTGTTACGTTGGTAGTTATATAAGCACAAAAATTCTACACTGGTCAACTTACTTCAGTATTACTCGTAGGAAGGTACTGCTCAGTTATTGAGTCGAGCTGTTGTGGAGCTCAGATTGTTTTGTTTCAAATTATTATTCCTAAGCTCGCGTTTGCCCACAATCTCACCTTAGTAAGCGTCGACGACGATGATGTCGTCGACGGTGAACCACGCTCGCCTAGACGTAACCTATTCACTCTCAACTTAGGCCTCCAGCTTGTAGCTATTAGGAAACACAGACTCCGGCAGGGAATGCCACTCCTTAGCTGTACGCACAACAAAAGAGCTCCCAAAACGTTTGGTGCGTATGGGTGGGATGTTCATCATATAAATGCAAATCAGGCATCAAAACTTACCTAAAAGGTCTGGATTACGACAACACAGAGAAACTATTAAATACTTCGTAAAAATAGAACTTATTATTTTCTATAATGTTAGTTTTGGAGACATACCCCACACACACACACACACACACACACACACACACACACACACACACACCACACACACACATTCACGCACCACATCATACAAACACACACACCACACACATACACCCACACATACAACACGCACACACACTTAATACACGCACCAACGCCACTTGACTCACACTTTTGCATACACTGCAAGATACCATGCATCCCCTTATTTATTTATTTTTTGTTTAACTTATCCTTTTTGTTACTGCTACAATAAAACTGTATTTCTGAACAATGATGAAAGAGACTGGCCTCCGCGACACAGGGAATCCTAGTGTGGAGATCAGTGATGTATCTGATATAAAATGTATTTTTCTTGAACAATAAAGATTATTATTATTATTATCTACCGATAGCGCATCGCCGCACGTCTTGTAGTCTGATGATGGAAAGTAAAAGTAAAAAACATTTGTTTCAACAGTTAAGACCCAAGATAACTGGTAGCGCCATCTCTTGTAAATGTCATAAATCAATGACCAAAAACACATAGACAAACGCATTTGAGATTTCGCGGGCGATCGATATCCTAATTATCTCGTTCCTTCCTCATTCCTTTTCCCTTTATGTACGCCTTAATGACAGGTCGCCAGAACGAACCGAAACTTCAACGTGAACGGGCCTCGTATCTCAACCGCCAGCTTTCCAAGCCACCTGGCTGGAGACTGATGCATCTAATTAGTTAGATTGCAGAGAACCTTGTGAACCGTGTCTATTAACCCGCCTCGCGGATATAAAACAATTGTGTGAAGTGTGTGGATCCTGAAGGAGCCATTTTGGAGTAGAAGAACACCAGCTCGCTGCCACACGTGGGCTGGCATCGACCACTACAAGGTAAGGCGTACTACTTCCCTCATTTCCATACTAGATCGCCCGAATTGATCCGTGAATATTTTCCCGCTTATTTTCAACGCACTATTGCCAGAACCCTTCAAATACAGTCCACTTTTCATGATAGACACAAGGATGAAGAGGTTTCTCAAACCGCTATAACATTTTTGGTCCTTCGTAGCCCGATATATTACTATAATATATCCATTTTCCTTTATTTCTTACGTAGGAATTAATCATAAATTCCTACTAGGGTCGTGGCACCTAGCCGCCTACCCACATAATCAAGTTGTAAACCCAATACGTGGTTCCATCAACGCCGCTATAGCAGGTTCATAATTACGTATCTGCTATTATTAAAAATAATTCTTATTTAAAACTAACTTGTCGTATTGTAAATTTCTATATTTCAAGCGTCTTTTAGTTTAACCGCCCTTATAGGAATCACCTACCTCCAATTATAAATTGTTAGGAATAAGTTACTTTCCGAATACCGCGGGGTAGACATTCATTCTATAAGAGAAAAATAAAATAGGTGTACTACTTGTAGGTACCTACGCAGTATAAATATCATAACTTTACCGAATACGTTTCGACGATTGCGGGCTATAGGTTGCATATTTATACCTATTCATTTATCTTAAACAATATTCAAACTTAGCAATAAAACTGGTTGGGATAGTAATGCTATTAACATTTTGTACTATCTAATTACTTTGGTTAGTGGGTACTACGAAAAAACTTATTTCGTTATTACGCAAATATTACGAAACCCGTTGTCACAGTACAGTCACAATCAGTAGTATTACTTTTCTACATACAGTTGTTCGTTTAAATAATTACCGTACATTGTTTTGTTTGTGTGGTTATTTGTAACTACATAACATAACAATGCCGCGTGATGCGAAAGCAATCGCTTCTTCGGAAGATCAACAGTTAGTGATTTTAGAAGCTAAGCGTAATATACTTTTCGAGCGTATTCAGTCAATTTATGATCGCTCTAAAGTCGCTAATACTTCCGAATCGGTGAGAGAAGGCTTTCTCAGTTCTTGTGTAACAATAGATGATATTCGAACGGACTTTCATAAATTATTGGATGATTATAATGCTAGGTTACTGGCTATATATCCCGATGCAAAGCCTAGCTATCAAGCCTACGCCTCATTCGAGGATATGTATTGTTCCGTGAAACGTGTGATGTGTCAATTGGAAGATAAGCCGTCCGGGAGGCACAGTATGAGTGATTCCGCAACATGTAGACCAAGGTTGCCGCCAATCGAACTCATGTCGTTCGACGGTGATATACGAAACTGGCCATTATTTTATGCAAGTTTTAAATCTACAGTTCATGACAATAAGTCGCTGACGGATGCAGACAGGTTGTACTATTTAATAGGTAAGCTGTCGCCGAAGGCACAGTCTGTGTTCGCGGGAGTCACACCGTGTGCTGAGAATTACCAAGTCATGTTCCAAGCACTCCTCGATAGGTACCAGGATATTCGTGTCCTCGCGTCTACCTACTTGGATCAAGCTTTAAATCTTAAATTGTCCGGTCCCGCGTCTGTTTCGAATTACCAGCTATTCGTGGACAAGTTCATCACCGCAATTAATTCCCTAAAGAATCTAAAATTAGTTGACCTTCTGGATTTCATTTTATTGCACCTCGCAATAAAAAAGTTTGACACTGAAACTATTCGCGCTTTCGAGATGACAGAACGTAATCGTAAGATTCCCACTCTAGATAGTTTTGTCAGCTTCATCAATGATCAGTGTCGGATATTCCGTAATACCCAACCACCCTTAGCTAACAATAATAAGCCTAATAGTTCAGACAATTCACATAAGTCTAATAAATCGCGTAGTTTTAATAATAAAATGACCGCTCCTAATCCACAATCCTATGTAGCTTGCTCTGAGTTAAATAATTCAAACAAGTGTCTGTGCGAAGCATATATCCATGAACACTTATATAAATGTCCCGCTTTTGATAATTTGACTCCGACAGCTCGTTTCAAATGTGTGAAGGACAACAATGCTTGTGTCAATTGTTTGAGTATTAAACATAAAACGGTTAACTGTTCTTCTAAATTAAAGTGTCGCGCATGTAATCAACGTCATCATACATTGTTACATTTTAATAAAAACCCGCAATTATCAACTGTAGTGACGTCACAGCCGAATCCGGTCCCAACGCCTATGCCGACTGTACCTTCTATTACCTCACAGTCTGAGGTATCGTTGTGTACGACCTCTGTCGCTGGCGCCGCTCGATCGCGTTCGATTGACGCTCGGTGCGTTGCGGCGTCGCCGTCGGCGAGAGATAGCCCGCAATGTACGGCGTACACAACCGTTCTGCTCGCTACTGCTCAAGTCGTAATTTACGATGTAAATGATAAGCCGCACATAATACGTTGTTTACTAGATAGTGGATCACAAAGTAATTTTATTACTTCTGAATGTTTTAAGCGTCTAGGACTTTGGAAGAACTTTCATACTTCTAATTTAATAGTTAAAGGAATCGGTGGGTCGGAAAAACCAGTTAAAGGTTCCGTAGATATTAAATTATATTCTCGTTTTAGTAATGATATTAATTTTAACGTTTCTTCGCTTATTGTTGAACGTATAACGGAGACGTTGCCGACCGCTCTCGTCGATGTCTCTAAACTTACACATCTCAAAACATTACCGCTCGCAGATTCGAAGTTTGCGGAGCCGAGCGGTATCGATGTTTTGATTGGTGCTGCTATATTCCCGCGCTTGCTTTTGCCTAACATAGTGCATAGCGAGCAATATAATATACCTCCCGCTATTGAAACTGTGTTGGGGTATGTGGTTATGGGTTCCGTACCTACGGCACATACTTCACACTGTACGAGTACAACTTCATGTTGTTCTGTTCTTCAAGATCCCAGTTTAGATTCGCTTCTCAAGCGATTCTGGGAGCTTGAAGAAATTTCCGCCTCGCCCTCGCAGAGCCGTAAGGATCTCGAGTGCGAAGAACATTTTCGCGCTACCACTGTTCGCGATGACAGTGGTAGATATATTGTGTCGCTGCCATTTTGCGACGACCCTTATTCGCTAGGCGACTCATACGCTGCCGCACTTAGGCGTTTTCATTGTTTGGAGCGCAAACTTGATGCGTCCTTAGGGTTACGCAGCGCTTACAATGACGTCATGCGGGACTACATAAATAAGGGATATTTGAGTCCGATTTTAAAAGATGACAACGTTTCTAATCTGTCATATTACATTCCGCATCACGGTGTCGTTCGCGAAGATAAGACTTCCACTAAACTTCGCGTGGTTTTAGACGCTAGTAGTCGAACTACATCGGGACAGTCGATCAATGACATTCTACATGCAGGCCCCAATCTACAGGGTGATTTATTTAATATTATAATTCGTTTTCGACTCTTTCAAATAGCCCTGTCTGCTGATTGCCGCCAAATGTTTCTCAATGTCGGCGTTCGTGAATCGGACCGTAGATTTCAACGCATCTTTTACAGATTCAGTAAACATGAACCTATAATGGTCTACCAATTTAATCGTGTTTGCTTCGGATTTAAGTCTAGTCCATATCACGCGTTACGTGTAGTCCGCCAGTTAGTCGCTGATGAAGGCGATAATTTCCCTGCAGCGTCTGCTGCTGCTTCTTCCGCCCTATATATGGATGACATTGCCTGTAGTGTCATGTCCATACCGCAAGCAATTTCGCTTTGTGATGAGCTTATTCAGCTCTTCAAGCGAGGCCAGTTCGACCTTGTCAAATGGACAAGTAACTCGAAAGGGGTTCTCGCACACATACCTGATACTCATAAGGCTTCGCCCGATATCGAGTATGAGAAGTCTATACCGCATAAGGTCCTGGGTTTACGCTGGGACAAGTCTTGTGACAGTTTCCGCTTTGACGTCACCACACCAGATGATAAATGTACTAAGCGAACCATGCTTTCCACAGTGGCTCGGCTGTGGGACTTAATGGGTTTTGTCGCCCCCACTATTCTGTACGCTAAGCTCTTAATTAAGGAACTTTGGCTAGCAAAGTGTGACTGGGACGACATACCACCTGAACATATAGTCACCGCTTGGAAGCAGTTTTGTGCTGAGCTTTCTACGATTAATGAAATTATTATCCCGCGTCATCTGGGGTTGGTCGACGGATGCACCATGAATTTAGTAGGTTTCGCTGACGCCAGCGAGCGTGCTTACGGTGGAGTCGTATACATGCAAATATACAATGGTTCTAACTACTCCGTGCAGTTAGTTAGTGCGAAGTCTAAAGTCTCACCTGTGAAAACCATTTCGGTGGCTAGACTAGAGTTGTGCGCGGCCCTACTGTTGTCTAAGTTGCTTCGCAAGGTACAAGACACAATATCGCCCCACTACCGCATCCATAAGGTATACGCGTTTACTGACTCTAAAGTAGTGCTCGCCTGGATAAATTCCTCACCGCACCGCTGGCAAACTTTTGTTGCCAATCGGGTTATTAAGCTGATAGAGCTTATACCCGCTAATTGTTTCAACCATGTCGCAGGTACTGAGAACCCCGCTGATTGTCTGTCTCGTGGTGTCACGCCAGCTAAGCTCTTGCAGCATCCATTGTAGTATCGTGGACCATCGTGGGTTTCTCATGACCCAGCTGAGTGGCCCATACATACTTTCGAACACAATGCACTGCATGAGGGCGTACCCGAACAGAAATCAGTCGCTCATGCCGTGGTTTCTGAGGTTAAGGAATCACCAATTTACGCGCTAGCACTACGTGTATCGTCGTGGTCTAAGTTGCTACGCGCTATTGTTTACGTCTATAAGTTTTTAAGACAACTGCCTAGTGCACGTACTGTATCAAGCTCTGATCTGAAATATGCAGAAATTAAATTGCTGCGAGCTGTACAGGATGTTCATTTCCGTAACGATATTTTAAATTTAAAAAACAATAAACCATGCATTCCCGCCATCCATAAGCTTAAGTCGTTTCTCGATGAGCACGGCATCATACGAGTTGGTGGTCGTCTCACAAATTCGGACGAACCCTACGAATATAAACATCCCTGTATTCTACCACGTCATGACCATATTGTTGATCTTCTTGTTGACTTTCGTCACAAGAAACACCTTCATGCCGGTCCGGAGTTGCTTATGTCCTTACTCAGGCATAATTATTGGATTTTAGCTGCACGTCGAATAATCCGTCACAGAATCCACAACTGTAACACTTGCTTTAAGTTCCGCCCGCGTCCTATTCTTCCACTTATGGCAGATCTACCTAGCCAGCGTGTTAACCAAGTCGACAAGGCGTTCACTCACACCGGCTGCGACTATGCAGGCCCGCTGCAGTACACACCATTTTGTGGTCGAGGTGTTAAGAGCCGTAAGGCTTGGCTCTGCATTTTTACGTGTTTGACGACGCGTGCCACGCACATTGAAGTGGCTACAGATTTAAGTACAGTGACTTTCCTTGCAGCATTAAAACGCTTTCTTTCGCGACGCGGTCCTATTAAATGCTTATATACCGATAACGGTACTTGTTTCGTAGGTGCAAGTTCTTATTTACGCGACCTTCACAAATTTCTTAAAGATTTTCGTCCTCATCTTGAGGAAGAACTTTCCTTCAATCATATAGATTGGAAGTTTATTCCGCCTGCTTCCCCACATTTTGGAGGATGTTGGGAAAGTATGGTTAAGGTAGTTAAAACTCACCTTTTTAAAGTTATAGGTCAACAAATCCTCTCCTACGAGGAACTTATAACTGTCCTTAGTCAAGTTGAGGCTCTAGTTAATTCGCGGCCACTTACTGCTTTGAGTAGTGACCCTACTGAACCATCAGCACTGACCCCTGCGTATTTCTTGCACACCGCACCATTGTTGTCCCTTCCCGCTCCTGAAGCAGACTCGCTCAGCTTGCTTCAGCGACATACTCTACTTGACAAACTGGTGCAGTCGTTCTGGCAGCGCTGGCGTTCAGAATACTTACATCAACTTCAGGCTAGATCCAAATGGAATAGTCCTGCACCTTCTATACAAGAGGGTACTATTGTAGTTATCATTACTGATAACTCTCCGCCCCTTTCATGGCCGTTAGGCATTATTGATAAATTGCATACCTCCAAGGACGGTACAACCCGTGTTGTTACTGTGAAAACCGCAAAGGGTAGCTATGTGCGCCCTGTTGTGCGTCTGTGTCCATTACCGACTCAATAAGGCCTGGCTTGATAGTTAGGTCTCTTAGTTTTAGTTAGTTAGCGACGCAACATAATTTTCTATTAAAATTTAACTAAAGGTATGCAACTTAATGTATTATGCAACTCGCAGTATTTATCTTAAATCTTAATAATTGAAATGTAAAAATCCGCATCTTAGTCCGTATTGCTGAATAGGTATACGGTAGTACACCTAATAGGGCTAAGTTTAATTTTCATTAAAGGTGACCCTTTAAGGCCGGGAAAATGGTAGCGCCATCTCTTGTAAATGTCATAAATCAATGACCGAAAACACATAGACAAACGCATTTGAGATTTCGCGGGCGATCGATATCCTAATTATCTCGTTCCTTCCTCATTCCTTTTCCCTTTATGTACGCCTTAATGACAGGTCGCCAGAACGAACCGAAACTTCAACGTGAACGGGCCTCGTATCTCAACCGCCAGCTTTCCAAGCCACCTGGCTGGAGACTGATGCATCTAATTAGTTAGATTGCAGAGAACCTTGTGAACCGTGTCTATTAACCCGCCTCGCGGATATAAAACAATTGTGTGAAGTGTGTGGATCCTGAAGGAGCCATTTTGGAGTAGAAGAACACCAGCTCGCTGCCACACGTGGGCTGGCATCGACCACTACAAGGTAAGGCGTACTACTTCCCTCATTTCCATACTAGATCGCCCGAATTGATCCGTGAATATTTTCCCGCTTATTTTCAACGCACTATTGCCAGAACCCTTCAAATACAGTCCACTTTTCATGATAGACACAAGGATGAAGAGGTTTCTCAAACCGCTATAACAATAAAAAAATGTAATCATAAATTGCTAATTGTACAGTCCCAAGTAACAGGTCTGGGTAGAAGCACAAGCTACACGGTGGACAAAACACCAAGTGTCACCCTCTGGAATTTCGCCAAAGAGCAAGAAAATATGTCCAAACGCAGAGAGATTACTGCACGCACTGCAATCACTGGTGCAAACATTAATAAATTTGTACGGGTTGCCGGGACTTTAAAAAGCCCCTCCCTAGGTCCTAACCTATTAAAATCCTATCGTACTAAATCCAGTATATAAATATCGTACCAAATTAAATAGGACCAGGAATAGGATTGGATAGGGTCCAATCCTATTCCTGGTCCTATTTAATTTAATCCAAGCAACTACAACCTTACCAATTTGAAGGATAGGGTGCTTTGTCGCTGTGATTACAAGTAGTGTGCAAGCTTCGTTATTGAAATTGAATTGAGACGGCAATGACAAATGCATCAAATATATATCTAACGACATTTTTCTTACAAATAAACAATATAACATCTGGTTACGCTTCCTAATTTATAGTTCATATTTTATTACATCACCATAGGGCGATTGAAAGGCATTGGTATACTAGTTCCAATTTATTAAATTAGTGTCACCTATCGTTGTTTTGGTGGTATTCCGCGCCGTGCCGCTACGGTCGTTACGTCAAAGCCACCAATGGCCGCCGGCGATGGTGGCCAGTCTCTTATCAACCAGGGCGGAGGTGCGCGCACTAAGTCACTCTCTCGCCCAAAACTCTTAATTGAACCTACATGGAAAGTGTTATCTGTATTACCTAGACCTACTGTGTTGTGTACCGCTGGCCAGCATAGTGTACCTAGTCTGTGAGCTGAACTTCTCGAACGTGGCATCTGCATCTGCATGGGAATCGCTGTTTCAAAGGTATGTGGCATAATTAGTAAATTGAGCTTTATCCATTGCCTTTCGTCTCATCTGCATACTTTTCTCCTTCAATTTAGCACTGCTGAATCAGCAATTATAGCCTGGATTACTCTAATAATTTAGGTTCAATCGCGTGTGATTTTACTAGTAATCTTCTAGAGGTTATACGCACCATTTTGGTCCTTCGAACTGGTTAAATTAAATTTGGGCCTATTTACAGCCTAATTCTAAGTCCTAAAAGTCTAAATTTAAGCAAAAAGTTTGGGAAATTTCCATATTAATTGCAGATCATCACACAATTCTCGCCTCTATTGCGTTGGGAATAAGGCTGGCTGCCTTGCGTGTAGTACTTTCTACCGGCAAATTAATTGTTAACGTAAATCTTTAATTTCACTAATTGAAACTCCGAAAAATACATTTAATTGAATATCAACGTTGATTCATATCGCTAAATAAGTTTAGTTAATAAATCAGTTAATTTTCGGCGTAATTACATATTTTTTTGTTCGTGTTTGAAAATTGTGGGTAGTCTGTTAAAACATTCGTTCAAGTTGGCCTACGTGACTGTGGAATATTCCAGTTCTTGTTATCGTACGGTTAATTTTTATTTACGCATTGGAAACTTTTACATATTTTTCTAATCGAGATTTGCAGAATGAATGACATTGATTATTTTACGATACACTACTACTGCTGGTTCATTAAGTAAATGCCTACTATACTCGTATTGCACGAGTAGGTATTCTTTATAATTTTAGACTCAACTGCATTTGATTAATTATTGCAATTAACCAGATTATCATTGCGTCGCGTGTTATTTTATTTTGTAAGGTAACTTGATCTTTTGATAGGAACCTTCAGGTAAAATAACAGATTTGTATAAACTTTACGCGTTTAGTTCTCCTCATAGGAAACAGCCGTATATTTATACATATCACCCCCGCACCTAACTTGTAAGCGTAGTACTTACTAGATAATTTACTTCGAACGGTCATCTGCGTATTTACTTGTTAGGAATTTTATTGTGTTTTACGAAGGTATTTCGTTACGAACACAATCGCATCGCTTACGGAAATAAGTACTATACTTGTTTCTAAGTTTCACACTTAACTTATTGTTGGTTAAGAATCTGTACATATTCTATGTATTGAGTAAGTTAATCTCATATAAATAGAATACTACAAGGAAAAAAAATATATCGCTTCGCATCCGACATAAATGTTAATAATCGGGTTGTAGGTATATCTAAGCTAATCATAAATATAGGTAGATGGGTACGTTCATAAGGTATTTCGCGTGCTTACTATTTTATTTGTATTAGACTTTGTTACTTGTACGCGGTTCAAACTTTGTACGTTATTCAAACTTTGTACGCTTTATATTTTTTTCACCTTACAATTTATTATTGTTAGGGTTCGCGTGTACGGATCGTTCCGTACTATTGTTTACGTAAGTTGTAAAATCTTTCGTTGAGTTATCAGTTTGATTGGACCACTAATTTCACTTACGCGGGTTCCGTAAAAGATAAAAAAATTGTTGTTTTTTTTTGTTTCCATATTTTAACTTCTGTTCACTATGACGGACAAGGTTAAACTTAGATTGTTGGAAAGTAAACGCGACTCGTATTTCGCGCGGGTTCAAAGGATTTTGGATTCAACAGAATCTTTAACAACAGAAAGATTACGTAATTCTTTTATTGCTCAGGCTAAACAAATTGACGGCCAACGTAGCGAATTCAATGAGATAATGGACGAGATAAATATGTTAAAATTGACATTGGATCCAAAGTGCGAAGTAAGCTATAGTGCCTTATATTCATTTGATGACTTGGTCGGCGAGATAAAAAATACTTTAGCTTCATTAACTGAATCAACTGTTTCCAAGGAACCTAGCCCGACTGTGAGCCCTAGTGCTCATCATATAAAAGTACCTAAAATTGAGCTGCCTGCCTTTGACGGTGATATTCAGAGCTTTCCGTTCTTTTATGAGACTTTCAAACGTATTATACATACGAACGCAGATTTATCAGATTCTGATCGCATTCATTATCTGTTGAGTTGTCTAAAGGGAAAGGCTAGGAGTGTGGCAGTAGGTATTGTACCTTCTGGCGATAATTACCGCGTGGTCTGGGATGCGCTTATCGCAAAGTACCTGGATACTCGCGCGCTCGCCACTAATTATCTAAATCAACTGTTCTCATTGAAGTCGTTCGGAACGACACCCGCTAATATTGAACAAGGTTTCGATAAATTAACTTCTACGGTTGCTGGACTCAAACAATTAAAAATACATAACTTGGATGATTTTATATTTATTCATTGGGGTCTTAAGTTAATAGACTCAGATACAGCAAAACATTTTGAAATGTCGCTTCGTAATCAACAAGAGTTGGATTATGATTATTTCGTAAAGTTTGTTCGTGAACAAGTAAAAATCTTATATCGCTCCTCTTCTGCGGCAACTAAGCCCGCCCCCGCAGGTAGACCCAGCACCTCATCTAAGGTCTCGCAGGTGTTTGTGGCTACTGAATCTAAATGTTCGCTTTGTCGATCCACGCATAAAAACTTGTATACGTGCAAAGCGTTTCAAAAGTTGAGCGCGGATAATAGATTTAAGTTTGTAAAAGACAATAACAGATGTGTAAACTGCTTAAGTAGCCAACATACCGTCTCTAAGTGCCTATCTAAGTCAACATGTAGGAAATGCAACGGTAAGCATAATTCCTTATTGCATTTTGAGCAATCGACGCAAGCCCCTGCGCTGGTTTCCGCTAGTGACCCAGCCTCCGTTTCTGCGGCCGACCCAGCTACTTCTGATCGTGTGGCGTTGTGTACGCATTCTTCTGCTCAAGTCCAGGCCACACGTAGTACCGAAGTTCTGGCTACTGCCAAGGTGTTAGTGGCGGGTAGGAAGGGTAAGGGCGTGGTGGTTAGATGTCTTTTGGACCCTGGGTCGCAAAATAATTATATGACATCGCGTTGCTGCCGTATGCTCGGTCTAACTATACATACGGACTCAATAACTACCGTTCGTGGTATTGGTGGCATATCGCAGGCCGTTCGTGGCTCGGTGAATTTTACGTTCAGCTCACGGTTTTGCTCGCAGCCTAGGTATAGAATTGACGCTCTAGTTTTGGATCAGATAACCGGGCAGCTTCCTCTGGGCGCTATAGATACTGCCGAATTGAAGCATATTGATCCTAAACTACTCGCTGATGACAGCTGGGGTGTGCCAGGTAATATTGACATGTTACTTGGAGTCACGTTGTTCGCTAAGTTATTGCGACCCGGTACCGTGACCAGCGCACCCGGTTGCCCCGATGCATTGGAGACTATGCTCGGCTACATACTTCTAGGAGAAGCACCTATTATCGAACCTTCAACTGACACTCTGTCTTTATTTGCGAGTTCTTTCGATAACTTCGATCTTCGTAAGTTTTGGGAGATTGAAGATGTTACTGCTTCGTCCGTTGGGAGTGTGGATGATAAACACTGTGAAGAGTTTTATTGTAGCACAATTACCCGCGCTCCAAATGGCAAGTATGTTGCAGCTTTACCACTGAAAACAGACGCGTCAGCGTTAGGAAATTCTTTTGATATAGCTCGCAAGAGATTCTATAGCCTCGAACGTAAACTTAAATCGCTTCCTAACGTCAAGCTTCTTTATGATGACGTCATACGGGATTATCTACAGAACAATTATATTTCTTTGGTGCAAAATAATTTACCTGAATGTGGGTTGCCCAAACGAAATTGTAAGGAGCGAGAAATGGACTACTATATTCCTCACCATGCTGTTATTCGAGAGGATAAAGTGACCACTAAGCTACGCGTGGTCCTAGATGCTAGTGCAAGTACAGATAACGGTACCTCGCTCAATGATATCCTGTACGCAGGTCCAGTCCTTCAGGCTGACCTTTTTAACATCTTGTTAAATTTTAGGCTTTTTAGTGTCGCTATTTCCGCAGATGTTAAATCTATGTACCTACGTATAGGCCCACAAAATCGTTCGCTTCAACGTATATTATATCGGTTTAATGAGGAAGAAGAACTTCAAATTTATCAGTTTTCAGTGCTTCCCTTTGGATTAAAGTGTAGTCCTTTTATAGCGATTCGCACTATCCAACAGTTATGTCAGGATGAAGGAACGCAGTTACCTCTCGCCAGGGACATTTTGCAGCGAGATATTTACATGGATGACATAGTTAGTTCTATACCTAGCACTGCGCTGGCTATAGACTCGGCTCGTGAACTAATAAAAATATTCTCTCTCGGTGATTTTCAGCTAACGAAGTGGTCTAGCAATAGTGTCGATGTTCTTCGGAATATTCCAGAGTCATTACGACTTTCACAGAGCGTGGACCTAAGTAAAAATCCGACACAGAAAATACTGGGACTTCGTTGGTTCCCTGATGAGGATTGTTTCGTATTCCAGGTTAACCCTAATGTTCGCCCTTGCACGAAACGGAATATTCTTTCTTCCATTGCACGTCTTTTCGACGTTTTAGGCCTCGTGGCACCGATAATTTTATACGCCAAGCTTCTTATTAAAGAGCTTTGGCTTGGCAAACTTGGATGGGATGACGTCCCAACACCTCGCATTGTTCGTCTGTAGGAACAATTTCAAGCTGAATTGCCAATTATCTCTGAACTGAGATTTTTGCGACATGTCGGCGTCGTAGAACGCTGTAGGCTCTCCCTCGTCGGTTTTGCCGACGCTAGTGAGAAAGCTTACGGTGGTTCGGTTTACGCCCACGTTGTCAGACCCGACGGTAGTATCGTCGTGTCGCTGGTGTGTGCGAAATCTAAAGTCGCGCCACTGAAAGTAGTTTCGCTAGCTCGTCTCGAGTTATGCGCCGCACTCCTCTTATCAACTGTGATAAAGCGACTATATAATCTTTTCTCAGCTCGGCACGCCATTGAGGCAGTCGTAGCTTTCTCGGATTCAACTGTAACCTTGAGTTGGATTCATTCCGCACCGCATCTATGGCAAACTTTCGTAGCCAATCGTATCGCTAAGATTCATGAGAATCTTTCGGCAGATCACTTCTTCCATGTCAAAGGGTCTGAAAATCCTAGTGATTGCCTCTCTCGCGGTTTAACGCCTGTTCAATTAGTTCATCATCCGTTGTGGCTAAATGGACCGCCGTGGCTTAAACTTCCGCGCGTTGAATGGCCGATAAAACCATTCGTTTCAGGCGAGTCGCAAGAGCTTCCCGAAATGAAGCCCGTGGCCTTACCTGTGCTCTCGCACGAATGCTCGGACAGAAGTCCTCCTTCCGACAACATTTTATACGCTCACTCTACTAGATTCTCGTCATGGTTGAAATATTTAAAAACCATTTGCTTCGTTTATAAGTTTATCAAACGACTCCCTAGAGGGCCCGTTACCGCGTCTGATCTAGAGTTCGCTGAATCTATTGTGTGGCGATCTGTGCAGAGGATCCATTTTGAAGTTGATCTCGATCGCTTAGCCCGCAATGAGTTGTGCTCTAAGTCACTACAACGGCTAAGTCCCTTCCTCCACGAAGGACTTATCCACGTTGGAGGTCGCCTAGCAAACTCTGAGCTAGATTTTGACTCACGTCATCAGATCCTTCTTCCGCGTCAAGATCATATAGTGGAACTATTAGTTTCCCACTATCATGTGAAAAATTTCCACACAGGACCAACCTTGCTCGTATCTATCTTACGACAGAAGTATTGGATCCTGTCCGCGCGACGTATTGCACGTCACATTACCTTTAATTGTAACCTTTGCTTTCGAGCAAAGCCGCGACCTACCTTTCCTATAATGGCGGATTTGCCACGTTTTCGCGTTGAGTCGGCTCCTAAGGCTTTTTCTCAAACAGGTTGCGACTACGCGGGACCTTTCTTGATCACGTCGATACGTGCTAGAGGTCAAAAATCGAGAAAAGCGTATATCTGCCTTTTTACATGCCTGACAACTCGTGCTCTGCATCTTGAGATTGCCTCAGATCTTAGCACTGCGAGCTTTCTGTCCGCTTTTAAACGCTTCCTGGCGCGTAGAGGACCGGTTCAGTGTCTTTACACAGATAACGCTACCAATTTTATTGGAGCCAAATCCTATCTACGAGATCTCTACCAATTCTTGGCTAAGGAATATCGCCCTTTGTGGGAAAGAGAACTTGCAGAGCATCGAATAACACTTAAAAACATCCCCTGTAGAGCTCCACATTTTGGTGGTTGTTGGGAAAGTGAAGTAAAGAGTGTCAAAACGCATCTCTGCAAGGTCATCGGTCAGCAAATTTTTAGTTTTGATGAGCTTAACACTATACTAACTCAAATAGAAGCTTTATTAAACTCGAGACCTCTGTATGCGATCAGCTCGGATCCGTCAGAGCCCACTTCATTATCGCCGGCGCACTTCTTGCATACGAAACCTCTTTTATTTCTCCCCGCCCGCGAAGTCAATGAAACGCGGTTACTTCTTATTTCGCGTTATGAATTAACTGACCAAATGGTCCAGTCTTTTTGGAAGCGGTGGCGCCAAGAGTACCTGCACACCCTACAATCCAAACAGAAATGGAACACCCCTGCCAATCCAATACGGGTCGGTATGGTTGTCGTCTCCATGCAGGACAATGTGATGCCGCTGCATTGGCCGTTAGGAGTAATCACAGAAATATTTCCAGATAAAAACGGAGTTTGTAGAGTCGCATCGGTAAAAACTAAAAGCGGGATCCTTCAGAGTCGCCCGGTAGTAAAGTTGTGCCCTTTGCCAACGCAATAAATTTCGTTACATTAATAATTAATTTTACCGTGCACCAATGTGCAGTATTAGATTTAATTACCGCGTAGAATAGTTAATTGTATATTCTTATTTATAATAGAGAGTCGCAACTTTAGAGTTCTCATAACCTTTGGTAGAGTTGTGATGATCTGCAACTTATTTTACTTCTCCTTTGTGTTTCGAAAGTAGGAACTTTCAAGCCGGGGAAAATGGTTACGCTTCCTAATTTATAGTTCATATTTTATTACATCACCATAGGGCGATTGAAAGGCATTGGTATACTAGTTCCAATTTATTAAATTAGTGTCACCTATCGTTGTTTTGGTGGTATTCCGCGCCGTGCCGCTACGGTCGTTACGTCAAAGCCACCAATGGCCGCCGGCGATGGTGGCCAGTCTCTTATCAACCAGGGCGGAGGTGCGCGCACTAAGTCACTCTCTCGCCCAAAACTCTTAATTGAACCTACATGGAAAGTGTTATCTGTATTACCTAGACCTACTGTGTTGTGTACCGCTGGCCAGCATAGTGTACCTAGTCTGTGAGCTGAACTTCTCGAACGTGGCATCTGCATCTGCATGGGAATCGCTGTTTCAAAGGTATGTGGCATAATTAGTAAATTGAGCTTTATCCATTGCCTTTCGTCTCATCTGCATACTTTTCTCCTTCAATTTAGCACTGCTGAATCAGCAATTATAGCCTAGATTACTCTAATAATTTAGGTTCAATCGCGTGTGATTTTACTAGTATTCTTCTAGAGGTTATACGCACCAACATCAGTTGTAAGTAGGTACAAAAAAAAATATTAATGTTCTTGAGTATAGCGTATTTTTATTTTATTATTGGGATGATAGCCAGACAGCCTCCGAGGCGAACATAAAAATCTGAGAATATTTTTTTCCTAGATAATTATAAAATGCCATCATCATTATCATATCAGCCGAAAACCCACTGCTGAACTTAGGCCTCCCCGAAGCGTCGCCACATTGACCGGTCCCGCGCGTCTCACATCTACTTCACTACCGCCACCCTCACCAGGTCATCGGTCTACCTGGTGGCAGGCCTGCCTTCGGTTCGCGGTCGTCACTCCAGAACTTTTCGGCCCCATCGACGATATGTTCTGCGAGCAATGAATGACTGCCACTTAAGTTTGGCAATTCTGGCTATGTCGGTTACCCTGGTTCTCTTACGGATCTCTTACGGACCCTAGTTCTCTCATTTCTGATTCGATCAGACAAGGAAACTCCGAGCATAGCCCTCTCTGTTGCCCTTTAGGTGACTGGAAGCTTTCTGATGAGGCCCTTTGTGAGCGAACACGTCTCAGAGCCATATGTTGATGTATAAGTGATATTTCATTTAGCATCTTTTAGCTCAGAGCTTGTTCTAAAAAAATGTTTTGCATATACTTATTATATGCCTCTGATATTGCATATATCCAAGGATTACTACTAGCGTTGAACTTGAAAGTGACATATATCTTTCACACGCCCCTGTATCTTTGGGTCACTGTAGCTTTCTGATGAGGCCCATTGTGAGCGACCACGTCTCAGAGACAAAGGTCATCACTGGCGTGGGGTCTCATCCCATACAAAGAAACTGTCCCGACGTTCTGTACTGATTATACTGATTTATCTATCAATATCGATTGATTATTAGATGGTGATGTATCTATCGCCGTGGAACGGAACCGAACGCGATCGATTTACAAAAAATAATCGGTATAATCAGATGAAAAACGCTAGTTACGTGGCACGGATTATTTGTATGGGATGATGCATCTGTATGCTAGTACTATATTATCTGTGTCACTGGCAACACACTGGTCATATATTTTCGTCTTGAGACACTGTGGTAAGTTGGACGAGAAGATACCGTGCAACTTCCCGAACGCTGCCAAGCCCAGTCGGATTCGACGGTTGAACTCATTCTCGAAGTTGGCCGTACCCAACTGGATCGTTTGTCCCAGTTAGACATAGTCGTCCACAACTTCGATTGTAGTCTCCGACCTTGATAGGAGTGGGTATAACATGGGTATTTAACATCGCCTTGGTTTAATTATAAAATGTAGGTAAGTAAGTATAAAGTAGTTTTTGTTTCGAGTGGGTTGAAAAACGTCGTTGGATATACGTATCTAAGCATTTGTCATAGCAGTCTCAAGCAAAGCAGCCTCGTCTTCGCCTCGGCTGCAATGACAAAGTGTGCCTGTTTGCATCAATCTGTACTATATTATATATTGATACGGGGTGGTTACCGGTAAGACGGGGTAATTGCCACCATATTGGCGAAATACTTATACAACTCATTCATAAGGATCAACTTATTATTTGTTACAAACCCATTTTCATTCATCATTATCATCATCTCCATTTCAGCCGAAAGATGTGCACCGATAAATGATAGGCATCCCCAAAGTGTCGCTATATCGACCGGTGCCGATTTTCAGCACTGACTATTGAGACATACACAGGACAAGGATACACTCACACATCCATACTCAGAGATACGCAGGATAAGGTAAGATGAAATAAAACCAAATGCTTATTATAATTTAATACCATTTTGGCACTATATTCTGAACAATTAATTAATATAATATGACATATAAACTTCGTTAGTACTAGGACATCAAAAACGACAAGACAATTATGCCTTTAACATCAATGACTACTAGAGTTATAATGTATCCTAGATAGATATAGATAACTAATAAGGTAGGTATTTTATTGAACACAGAGATGACCAGTTTATTAGGTATATTATACCTGTTCCTGGATCTTTCCTTCTTTTAGTCAGGGCACTGTCCTCTATTTTGCTACACAATATTTATAAAGTAAAAGCATCTTTAGTTGCGTTGAGCTATATATATATATGGTAGGGGCAAAACTTATGAGTTCGCGTCACCGACATGCTAATGTAACGTATGATGGACGCCATTTTGTCACACAAAAACACGGTGATGAATTTTATGCCATTTCAAATAGTATAAATACTTAAGTATTTTGAACTGCTGTTTTATAATTAGCAAATACCGCCTACCAACAACTTGCAATTACAACTATTTGTATGCAAACAACCACTAAGGAAGCAGGTAAGTCTTTATCAGGGATAGTTTATAGTGTGGGCGTGTGAAATGTTGTGTAAGTGTGTGTGAGTGTAGTGTGGTGTGTGTATATAGTATTGTGTATTATTTTATGTGTGTTGTGTTTGTGTAGTGAATTTATAGTGCACTAGTTTTTACCTAACAAACCTAACAGTTGATCCTATATATGTTATGGAGCAGACAATGTGTGCCCGGGCATTATACATAGTGTACTGATTAATCACTTGGTCCATAAAATATATATAATTTAATAAAACAATCTCTACTGCCGCTACACTACCGTGTATTACCGGGATTACATACACTTTTTGTGCTAAAGCACATTCTACATCAGACCTTAGAACCACTTGGTCCAAACCACCATAAGACATTCACTCGGTCATAAGGGTCCTCTTGCACCAACCTACCACGAAAGATTGTACCTCATCCAAATCCATTCTACCATTTTGGTTTCACAGTCAATCATTTTCATTCATATTACTTTTCAACACACTTGCTCATAAAGTGGCTCTAATTTCACCGCAATTAGGCACATAATGACACCTGTAATCAAACTGTGACTTTTTCATTGCTGTTATTCACAAGTGAGTTATAGAGTATTTTTTTTTAATTTATTGGTTGAGTTGCTTTGTTTTTAAAAAAGTTTTGGATACATAACAAAAAAAAAAGATCGTGCTCAATAGTACAAATAAATTAATGTACATATTGCTTGCTCATTTCATGCAACTTCGTATTTAAATAGATAATTTCAACTTGTACGTGTTTAATAAATAAAACTTTCACTCAAATATAACTTTTCTTTTTCTCTGTAATAAAGAAAACTTAAAATTCCCAATTTTGTACGTGGCTGAAACGCTATCCGCGAAAAGCCAAAAAAGAAACCTCATTCTTTTAGTCTATGGCCGATCACCATTGTTAGATGCGCGCGCATAGGAAAACTGATAAATTTTTTCCGCCATTGCGAAATTTTTTCACAACTCGTTTTCACTGTTGAAAATGATTTTTTAGTATTATTTTCTTCACAAGTGTGTTGAAAAACGTCGTATGATACACGTGTGAATTGATGATTACCGTCCTCGGCTCTCTTAAGACCCTCACCTAACGGCTCGGGTCTCAATGGCGCCTCAGTGGTAATCACCAACATTACACACTAGTACCATAATGTACTATTAATTAAACTATTGATATTTATAGACAATTATGATGATTTTTTCAAATATTATATTCGTATATGAAAATAGATAATAATATTGACACATAGGTAATGAAAAATTACATCGATTTGGTATTTTAAAGTAGAAAAGTCATTCAAAATCAACACTAATAAATAATCAGTACTTAACACTCCCGGAAATATGTGCATAACTCCAGCTTCCTCATAAGTGGTAGAATAATCATCATATTATGTACAATCTAAGTTTATCTTGGATATCGCTGACAACAGTGAAGGAGAAACATCGTGAGGAAACCCTGGAATAATATATAGTTAGTTTTTGTAAGTTTCTGCTCCATTGGTGTAATTACTGTAAGGCGTTCCAATGCGAGGGTAAACAAATAAGTAAATAATAACAATAAATATAAAATTGTACCTGTGCCAATATTTAGAGTCGGAACTTTGATTGCTGCTATTATGCCTTAAATATTGGCAT
This sequence comes from Orthosia cruda, assembly GCA_964057195.1. Classification (NCBI taxonomy): domain Eukaryota; kingdom Metazoa; phylum Arthropoda; class Insecta; order Lepidoptera; family Noctuidae; genus Orthosia; species Orthosia cruda. Next base: position 18,701,587 of record OZ059833.1, on the reverse strand, counting down.
ACATAAAATTATTCTACCACTTATGAGGAAGCTGAAGTTATGCACATCCCGGAAATTGATAAATATTTGTTGTAAGTATCTAAAATGTACACACTATAAGATGAAAACGAATATTTTTAATACTTATAAATAATAAACTTACTTACTAAATAATTAATAATGACAAGTCTTTAAGTATAATATGGGGTTATTCTCCATCCAATTCTTAATAATTCAATAATCTTTTAATTTATTAACTATTTAATTTTCATAATATGGGAGACAATTATGATGAATGTGAATATATTTTAATACATATAATAGACATTTACTTACTAAATAATAATCTCAATTCGATTGATAAGGTCATTCTCCATCTAATCATAAGATGGCATCTAAAACCCCCGGTAGTCTCGCAAGGATTCACAATTAATTTTGTCTTACTGTTGTTATTGTTGACAATTTATGACAAATATGTTTTTTTTTAATAGGTAGGTATAAAAAAAAAACAGACAGTTACTTACTAAATAATTATGATAATGGGATTAGTTTAATAAGGGGCCATTCTCCATCCAATACATAATCATAAGGTGGCCTGTGAGACTCCCAGGAGCCGTACAAGAAATGATAATGAATTGTGCGTTACTGATAATATTGTTGTCAATTTACGATAAATATATATTTTTTTAATACCTTTAATAGACACTTACTTACTAATTAATCATGACAATGAGATTGGTGTAATACAGGGTCATTCTCCATCTAATCATAAAGATGGCCTCTACGACCCCCGGTAGTCCCGCAAGAATTTTTAAATAATTGTTTTATGATTATTCCAATCTATTTGCTACCGAATCAAGTATGGACTTTAGCTATTAAAGTGCCTCATAAAAAAGTATGGGTTTCAATGGGATTTGAACTGTGTAACATTGAGTGTATTTTTCTAAAATTTGATAATTAAATCAATTTTAAATTCATATCTTCGTATGAAATGTAGCCTCCATTTTGACTCAATGTATCACCGTAATTTTTTTATTACTTACAAAGTCAAAATTCGAGCCTAATTATTTTTGAATCTACCTTACAGACAAAAAATGTTAAGTCATCATGCCTATTGTCAGAAAGAGGCTTATATGAAAGACTAGCTAATGCCAGCGGCTTCGCCCGCGTGAAAAGTATTTTCTTAACCCAAGGGAACATGGCAACAGGATGTAAAGTAGCCTATGTGCTATTCCAGACTATAATCTATCTCGGTGCTAAACTTCATCCAAATCCGTTCAGTCTTTCTTGCGTGATTTAGTAACAAACATACATACATCCACCCAAACTTTCACATTTATAATATTAAGTAAGAAAGGAAGATTTTATTTTGGTAAATATCTGGTAATAATTTTTCACCTGTGCGAAGCCGGGGCGTTTCGCTAGTTATATATAACTTAGCGGCAAGTCACAATATGCAGTTTATACAGCAACCTTCTGCAATGTTTAGTGATAGCTAAAAACTTATGTTTTCCATCATAAAGCTTTTTCATTTGGCGTCGGCAATCGTCAATCGTTGCATCTGAAAGAAAAATAAAGTACCGTGTAAAACAGGGTGAATAGGAATGCAGGGGCGAGAACACGGGTACGCATTAACACGCGCCACGGTTCGCGGTGAGTGTTAATGCGTGTCCGTCACCGGACCCTCCTCACTCATCACTGGCGCAACAGAACACTTTGCACGCCGGAACTACCCCAGGGTCCAAACCAGCACATGGGCGCCAGATGACCCTGTGTATGACACCCTCGGTCCCCCCTGCGATGGGTCAGGTCAGTGGCCCCGCCACTTGCCACTTTTCGGCCGCAGGGGATAGGGACCTCCCCTGCAGCACCACTGCGTCCGCCATCAGACGGTGCGACCTCGTCCAGGCCGCGGAAGGTAGGGAGTGCAGCGCACCGCAATACCGGCATTCCTCTCCCGCCGCGGCAACTAACCCTCATCCCTGATTGCGCATGGGACCCTGGACGCTCCATAAGACATCGCGGCCCCCCTCAGTTGCGATGTCGCCTCTGTTAGCGGTATCGCAACCTTTTTGTTGGCCGCAAAGTCGTCGGCTTAATCGGCAAAATCCCTGACGAGCGGTCCATCTTCGCTTCACCGTGGGTGACCAAGCCACAGCTACTGAGCCCCTTCGCATCGACGATGCGGTATTCACCCCTGCATTCTTATTCACCCCGTTTAACGGTATTTTTTATTGATATCAAAACTTTCTTTATTCTTTTATCATCATCATCATTTCAACCAAAAGACGTCCACTGCTTAACATAGGCGGGAGGCCTATGTTCAGAAGTGGACGCCAACTGTCGCCATATTGACCGGTCCTTTGCGTCTCGCATCCAGCGGATTCCCACAACCTTACACAATTCATCGCTCCACCTAGTGCGAGGCTTTCCAACACAATGTTTTCCGGTACGCGGTCGCCGTTCTAGAACTCTCCGGCCTCATCGACCATTCGTTCTGGGAGAAATGTGCCCTGCTTACTGCCACTTAAGTTTGGCAATTCTTCGGGCTGTTTCGCTTATCTTTTATTTTAATAAGTCAATGTACAACGGCAAGCTTAACTTAAAGTTATGTTCACTTACAGGAAACCCTAAAGTGTCAGAGAGAGGGATCACAAAAGAGGGCAGGATCCAGTGTACAAATTCAAAATACATACCTCAAACACGAGGGGGGCTTAGCCACCAGGCCACCACGATGTTTTACACACATATTTCATCAATATATTGTATTCTGAAAGTTTTTCTTACCAGGTATCTCATCCTGATAAAAAGCCCACAGCCACTTATTAATTTCATCCCTTTCAAGGCGCAGCTCGGCCAACTTAGCTTTCTTCGTACACAGCCTCTCATAGATGTTCTCCTTATCATAACTTGTATCATCTGGCATATATATCAGATGTGGGAGCTTCGCTAAGACATCATCTTGCGCCTTATCGTGGGGCGGAAGACTGGCTTCTAGCTGTCGTTTTAAAATAGTCTTGTAATCTACATTGTCATTCCAGAGGGCTTCTGGTATTGGAGGAACTTCTTCTCTTTCTTCTTTTGTTGATATGTCTTCTTTTGTTAGGTTTACCATGGTTTTGTTATTGATCTGACGATTGTAGAGTTACGTAGTGAAAGGGTTCCCCTGAAACAATAAGTTCAGTGTATTCGTTGTAATATATCAAAAAAAAAAAGTATGAATATATACAATCTGTCCAGACTTGTAGTAATAAAACTTTAAGGCAGTAAAATACAACTAATTTATCGATAAAGACACCCCATATGAGGATTGTAATCACCACATCCTCAATGATAGAGCAATTTTAGTGCCTGGTTCTACGAGAGACGTAATCCTCGATTCGTCAAATTTGCGATATAAACGGCGGTTTTAGTGTGTAGGGTGAACCCGCACATTTCATAATATTAAGTAGGTTAAGCTACATCAGCGTTTGCATACGCGCGATCGTTTAGTCTACTTGCTAAGTAAAATAAATCAGTGATTTTACCACACTCAACACGGGTGGTTTAGTTCATTATCCCCGGGTTTCCAACAGCTCAAGTGTACAAAACAATCATCGTGCACTTGAACAAAGTGTATAGACATTCGTCGTACATAGGGTTCCGTACCCAAAGGGTAAAAACGGGACCCTATTACTAAGACTCCACTGTCCGTCTGTCTGTTTGTCTGTCTGTCACCAGGCTCATGAACCATGATAGCTAGATAGTTGAAATTTTCACAGATGATGTATTTCTGTTGCCGCAGTAACAGCAAATACTAAAAACAGAATAAAATAAATAATTAAGTGGGGCTCCCATACAACAAACGTGATTTTTTTGCCGTTTTTTGCGATAATGGTACCTACGGAACCCTTCGTGCGCGAGTCCGACTCGCACTCGGCCGGTTTTTTATTATTGCGTTGATTTAGATTTTAGTTATTTCACAGTTCCAAAGAGTTGCAGAGCTAACTAAGTATATGATATTATTAATTTATAAGCCTGTGAAGCTAGATGAAATCATTCAAAAAGTTAGGAGTAGTCTTCGTCTAGTATGTAAGAACATTTTCAAGGCCTTTTTCAAATCATCATCTAATAAGCCTTTTTAACCGACTTCAAAAAAAGGAGGAGGTTCTCAATTCGACGGAATCTTTTTTTTTTTTTTTATGTATGTTCCCCGATTATTCAAAGACGCCTGGACCGATTTCAAAATATCTTCTTTTGTTTTGAAGGGTATACTTCCTAGTTGGTCCCATAGTCATCAGGTCAGGATCTGATGATGGGATCCTAGAGAAATCGAGGGTACTCCTCAAATATTATAGGCATTTATATAGTGATTTTGGTATTTTCACCAACAATGCAATCACTTGCACTCAGAAAGTATAAATTGGTGAAGTGGAACTGATGAAGAAGACCACAGATGGCCACTGATACTCCTTAATGCTAAGTATCTCACGGGTATAAAATATCTCGAATAGTTAACCGACTATGATTAAGCAAATACTTATAAATGAATGGTACTGATGAAAATGGTACCATTGAACTGTTCTGATGATGAAGCCGGAAGGTAGACACTGGAACTCTGAAGTCGGTTTGATTTTTTGTTAAAAAGTTTTTTCAACTATGTTGGGGTCGGGTTTCAGTCTAACCGGATTAGGCTGAACACGAGTATTTTTAACCGACTTCCCAAAAAGGAGGAGGTTACTGGTCCCTTATGTACCACAACTAAAAAGTGAAAAATAATAAACTTTTTACAAAAAAATACAACCGACTTCCTAATAAAAACACTACAAAGTGAAAATAATTTCGGAAGTCGGTGTCTAAAAACGAAGAAACGAAGACAGGAACACCGACTTCGTAGTGTTTTTATTAGGAAGTCAGTTGTAATTTTTTGTAATAAAGGTTTATATGGATGGAGTGACTGTCTGTCTGACCTCTACAACCCAGTAACAGGGTATCAAGATACAGATGGGTTGTTAGACTTTCTGGCTTCTGAGTTCTGACTGCTACCAGCAACTTGGTTAGTTGGTTCTTGCATGGGTGACCAACCATTAAATACCGGAACTCCTCCGTGCCTCGTTGCCCAGTAAATCTGGCACTAGTCTGGTCAAGGGGTATTATGTTACCCAGTTACTGGGTTGTGGAGGTCAGATAGGCAATCTCTTCATGTAAAATACTGGTATTCGGTTGCACCTTCGAAGTTGTGGACGATTTTGTTTACCTAGGACAAACGGTTCAGTTAGGTAGGTCCAACTTCGAGAAAGAGGTCAACCGCCGAATCCGACTCGGTTGGGCAGCGTTTGGGAAGTTGCGCGGTATCTTCTCGTCCAACTTACCACAGTGTCTCAAGACGAAAGTCTATAAACAGTGTGTGTTGCCAGTCGCTCACAATGAGCCTCATCAGAAATCTTAAAGTCACCCAAAAGGCAATAGAGAGAGCTATACTCGGAGTTACCTTGGGTGATCGAATCAGAAATGAAGACACCCACAAGAGAATCAAGATTACCAATATAGCCCGAAGAATTGAAAATACCAAGCTGAAAATGCTTGCCATTGCTCTGAGAACGGATGGTCGATGGGCTGAAAAGTTCTGGAGTGGCGACGACGCACAGAACCGGTCAGTGTAGAGACGCTTGGGGAAGGCCTATGTCCAGCTGTGGACGTCTTTCGGCTGAAATGATGATGATTCAGCTGCATTCGGTTCTCGAATCGACCCCAACATTGTTGGAGAAAGGCAGTAGACAGAAAGCCATGGTTTTTCCCAATTATTATGATGTGCAAATGAAAAGAATCATCGACCCGTAAGAATGTTTCCTCTAGATCCAACGGCTACATCGGTCCCATAGTATAATGTGTTTTGCCATACCGGTAGATACAATTATCGCCCAGCGCTACAGGTAAACCTCTACGTACACAGATATATTACATAGTTGCATAGTTTGCATTGAATCAATAATCGAGAACCCGCGCATGCGTCACGCGGAAAACGTTCCGACCACCTTTGTTTGTTTGTTTGTTTAACATACCATTACATCAAGTCTGTATTGGGAGAGAAGAGGCAGAGGTAGACAGAGAAGATCATTTTTCGGGTCATTTTAGGTATTCAAGAAAATTGCAGTAAAGATTTTTATCGTCATGGTGGCCCACTGGCATCGCCTCTCGTGCTTGAGGTCGTGGGTTCAAATCCTGGCAAGTAACAATGTGTCTTTTTCAATTCATAATCGTACTTTAAGTACTTTCTTTCTTTAGTACGGTGAAGGTAAACATCGTGCTGGGCTTATAGTGAGTTTATTATAAGATTGTGATCCATTGATGTAATTTTTGCAAAGCGCTCCAGTGCGAGAATATTTTTATTATTGCCTATATACAATTTATTTTATTATAATCTACATTTTTAAATATCGTTATTGAGTTAAATTTAAAAAAAAAACATTATTAAATATAAAAGTATCGGGAACAGGGTCCATAAAATTCGAGGCCTATTAAAAAAAGTCTATATTTCTAGTATCGATTTAAGGTTTTTTTTAAAGTGTTTACGCTGCGGAGTATCCATCCCCGCGAAACCACCATGATAAAACTATTACTATACACAGTATAAGCAAATATTTAATATCAAATAATTCTATAACAATTCTATATTTAACCAGTGTTCCCAAATCCTCAATCTAATTTAAATATACCAACAAAACGGTGCCTCAAACTTTATTTTCAAAACAGTCGCTTTGCGATTAGATTAAAGTTCTTAGCAAATAACATTTATGTGAAAAATCATATTTTTTACTTCCAGGCGTTCAGTTTATTAGCGTACAAACTTACAAAGTATAATAATATATTTTCTTGTGTTAAATTATTAGTTTTAATAGAATTATATTATGGAATATTAATAGAATAGTTATTTATATTTAAAATGTCCTGTAACGGCTTAATTTTGTTGTTATTGTCTGTGTGTATCTGGTTTTTATTTTTAAACATATACTTGTTAAAGCAAAGGTGGTTCCGCCAGGGAGCATGACGTCGAAAGGACATGGCAAAATAAAGTATGGACGATTACCCTAGCAATGTATAAACATTTTAACTAGTAATATGTAATGCTGAATAGTTGAATATACGTATTTCGCATGAATAATGTTTCAGGAACTTTTCATATCGTCACAATCTAGAAAATAAAATCTTAGAAACTCCTACATCAATAGGTATACAAACTTGTAAAAGAATAAGATTTTGCTATGATACTTTATATATTTTGCTATGATACTGTTATTATTTAGCCACAAGCTCTTGGCTAAATAATAACAGCTGCACAGTTCGATCTTCAAGGTTAAATAATGCTTGCCTAGGTCATGCCGTGGATGGGTGACCATCTTTACTTATCGAGTTTCCTTCGTGCCTTGGAAAGGGCTGTCATTTAAAGATTCATGATGAATCAATACGCAATTGAAAATTAAGACCATATTAGTTGGCTCTGTATTAATACATAGTATCCGGCAAAAGGAACTTCTTTCAAAGCGAGTTCCCACGACACTGTCACCCAACATGTTTTTTTTTATTTGGTTCTAAGCGAATCAAGTTTAATCGATAAGAATCGAATGTAAATTTTGGTGACAGTACTATATAAGTGCCGTTTCTTTCCAGATATTGCCAATAATTTCTAGAAATCAGATAAATGCAATTAAATAAATCAACGTTTTGAGATGTATTTCGATAGGTACAAAAAAAAATGAATAGGTACTGTTCATTTCGGCATACGCAAATGTCTCTAAAAGTAGGTTTATTTTTGTAAATAAAAGTAGGTTTATTGACTTCAATTTTTGTAATCAAAAGCAGTTTTATTGACTAAAAGTTCTTCTTGTCAAACAAAAACATGAAAAATACTTTTAATTATTTGATTTTTCACGACAGTTCTAGAAGAATAATAAAACCGTAATAAATCATTAATTCATATTTGAATGTTACGAGTTAGTGAGAAATTTTTATACATGCTAAGGGCAGTTGTTTAGCCATGTCCTTTACTGTAGTATTTTTTTTCATTAAACCCCAAGTCAGTAAACACCATGTCAAGGACCCCCGTCCTTGACATTGTGTTTGATGGCCTAGTGGTCAGTGGACTAAAAAAGATTAAGAAACGCTGCTCTAGACGTTCAATTGTATTGCCAAACCATCGATATTGCACAATAATAGTGTTGGTTAGAGCTGTGAGAATCTGTTAGATGAAAGACGCACAGGACCGATCAATGTGGCGACGATTGGGAGAGGCCTATGTCTAGCAGTGGACGTCTTTCGGCTAAAATGGTGATGATGATGAATATAGTCGGCGTACCGGTGTACGAAAGGCCTTACCCTGAAGTACGCGTCGCTTACGCGTTCTATTCAAACCACTACGCCACTGCCATGGCCGCTTCGATTGAAGTGGTTTGACTAGATCGTGTAAGCAATGCATATATCACGGCGCTTAAGACCTTCTTCCCCAGGATTTGATTGTCGCCGCATGCCCGGCAGTGAAACTTGTGTGAAAGTTGTTCATATCCCTGAGTACTTTCTTTCACTCTTTCAAATATTAACAACTAATTAAAGTGCATCCGTTTTCCCTCGAACAGTTAGGAAGAGTCCTAATCCCAAGTAATACGAGAGTAGCCCATAATCGGTAGAATCTCTAGAATCAATTATTATTAGTTTTCTTTAGTATAAATTTTATCATTTAAAAATGCCGTTTAATGGTCTAATTGAAATAAATGATTTGTTTATGACTTTAGCATATAAATAAATCGCGGACGAGATATATTTTTCGCATAACACGTGAAGTTAAACGCCAAATCGCTAGGCTAGTCGCATAAGCCATTGCATTGCTCTCAGAATAAATTAATGATGCATAAAAGAATAAGAACACAAAATATCAACTTGTACAAAAGTCACGTGTTCCTATAAGTTACTGATCTATCCAGAATTTACTATTGCCCAATTTACAGTCAGCAGCATCCAGTAAGACTGAAAGCTGACCCCAACATGGTTGGAAAAAGGTAGGCAGATCGATTGTAACAGGAGGTTAGCCTATTGCTATCAACCGGGTCTAAATCCAAACACCGAGAAAATATATAATAGCTATTTATGCAACTGTAACGTTATGGACGGTCTTTTAATACGAGTGCCATTTTTCGGTACAAGCGTAGCGCGTACCGAAATAGGTGGGCACGAGTTATTAAAAGACCAATAACGTACAGTTGCATACAAGATTTTATCTACGAAGGAAGGAATAAAACACAGATATAGACAAATAAGTATTTTAGGAAGTGTGTTTTCATTGAAAATTGTGAATTTCATTTCTCATATACATGTCTTGATTTTTCTGGTAGTAAGATATTTGTAGCCGCAACTGCCTTATTTGTTATATCTGGTGGTGTATTTTCAATATCACTTGATGTTGAAGACACTTTTAATAAAATTTGGAATAAATTTCACTCTGAATTTTTTTCCCGCGTCCACTTTTTATTGTATTTTTTTATTTAGTCTTTATTAGGTATAAGGCAATGATCTTGTAGCCGCAACAGCGAAATAGTATACGATACTTTTGTTCTAAACTTGTTCCATTTTTAAAAACATCATTTAAATTGTCTCGATTTCGAAGTAATATTATAGGGACCTGGCTGTATGTTCAGAATGTCTTTGCTTGTGTTTTAGAATTTATGACGATTCGCATAATGCAACCCGATGTCGTTATGGGTATCATAAGGAAACCGCTGTCAATTTTATAACCGAAGTAGATAAATATATATAGAAAATATGAACAACTCTTTAAGTATATTTACGCTGTGACTTTTTCAAATTCATATGCACTTTCTAAATTTATCTTGGACATCGCACACAGGCAACGGTGAAGGAAAACATCGTGAGGAATCCTGGACTTATATAGTTAATGTAAGTCTGAAATAGCCAAGTCAGAGGCCTGTGGGGTTCCCATATGTAGCTTAATTAACTCTGACACCAGAGGCCACATCCTCACACGAAAAAGTAAGAAGTATATTTATCACTGTTTTGTTTACAATCACAAGCTCAAAACAACGATCCGTAACTTATAGGAAAACGGCAGAAACACAAGAAAACTTCTTACCTAAAATCACATGTCCGTTGAAACAACACACACAAGAACACTGTTTAAAATTTCGAATATCTTTATATTTTTAATATTCATTAATATTAAAACAGAGTCACCCACTTTGCTAGACGAGCTAAGCTAGACTGCCGGGCATAACTCAATTCCAGGGCATACGTAGGTAGGATAAAGCCTCAAACAAATATCAATTCTACCCCTAGAATATAAAGTTAATTTCAGAATAGCCCGAGACGGAGTTTCAAAGCTGCAGACGAAATTGAATCTTATGTGAAGGAGGTTAAGGTTATTGGAAGGTTATATTGTGAACTTTGTTGAGGTAGGGTGCCGATCAATAATTTTGTACCGAAATAGATGTCCTGAATCCTGATGGAAGATGTGTTGGTTGCAGTTTCATGCGTTTCAAAATTGAATGGTTCAAAAGTTATCTAAACTGTGAGTTTTTTGAGGTTTTTATGTCATTTCTTACTTTATTTTCATACATAATAAGCCTAAACTAACTAATAATAAATAACTCTAAATATATAAGAAACAATCTTTAACTCTTTTGATTAATACTTAAACTCACGCCTTATTGTCACGGGGATAGGTTAGCCTAGATACTAAAGAACGCCACCTGTTACGATCCTTACACACTTCTTTTGTTCCCTCGTTTACGTTTGATGCTTTGTTTGTTTCGATACTTTTTTGTAATATTATGAAGACTGTCAGCTAATAAGAAAGTACACCTGCTTGACTTTACAAAGGCTTTAAATCCAATTAAATCTGATTATCATTTCTTATGCATTATGCCTTCTCTTGCAGAACCAGATTTTATGGAAACAAAGGAAATAATGACGATTAAAGTAATCACTTTGCCAGATGGTTGCCAATGGTTATAAGAAAAATCACAGTAAATTGTATTAGTATGAGCTGGAGATTCTCACACAATGCTTTCAAACAAGGTTAAAAGCCTCGTAGCAGCCGCATAGCGCTTTGCTACGCCGTGCTACGCGCTATGCTACGGCGTAGTTCTTAGTCTGCTACGAAGCGCTACAGCTACAAGAGGTAATTATTACAAGCGTTATATTATCATGTTTTCGTATATGTCTAGAAACTAGTTATCCAGTTTTCAATCACTTCCTGGCATCCGATTTAACTGAAACTTGGCGTATTTATGTAAGTTGTCACTTTTTCGCATCGTGAGGAAACCTGCATGACCTAGATACAAAAATCCGATGCCATGTGACATCCATCTACCCGCCCTGCGTCCGTGTGGTGGATTACGGCCTATTCCCTCTCTCACAGAGAGGACGCCGAGAATTTAGCACAAAGCTCTTCGACTTTTCACGTGACCAGTGGACTGGCCTTTACTTCGGTCAGAAAATCAGCATTACCATCCAACGTGGCAATGCTGCCAGCGTTCTGGGCACGTTACCCATTGACATCGATGTGAACGAATTTGTGATGCACAATAAGGCCTTTTTCCTCTCCCCTTTGTATTTGTATATAGGTTTGTATTTTTATTAGAATATAATCAATTGTATATTTATGTTAATATATTAATAAAACAACATTCAAGTTTATTTCTGTTTAATTTTTTTCACATACATTTTCATATGTTTTACTTACAACTAAAATCAATAATACGGTAACAACCCACTCAACGTTTTTATAGGTCAACGATTGATAGGTACCAGCTCCAAACAATTGAAAATCTATCGACGAAAGCATCGCGATAGCTATTAGAAAAAATCAACAAGTAAAATTTAAAAAGGCCCCCGACACATTTTTATTTCATGATACATAATTTATCTAGTAGTAGACACGCATCGATCAACAATCTATTGAACACGTAATTATGACACATTATCTTGCGAAAACAGCCCGATTCAAACAGCAAAACGCCCATAACTTCAGAAAGGCTGAACCGATTTTCAGCAAATTTAGTTAAGAACACTCTCGATAAAGTCACCTTTCAAACAAAAAATCACATTTAATCATAATCGGTTCATCCGTTTAGGAGCTATGATGCCACAGACAGATACACAAATACAAATATACACAATTACACAGGTACACACATCAAACTTATAAGACCCCTCTTTTTCCGTCGGGTGTTTAAACTTATAACACCCTCTTGTTCAGTCAGGGGTTAAAACTAATAACACCCCTCTTTTTCCGTCGGTGGTTATAAACTTAAAACACCCCTCTTTTTTCGTCGCGGGTTAAAAACTTATTACTCCCCTCTTTTCCGTCTGGGGTTTAAACTTATAACACCCCTCTTTTTCCTTCATGGGTTGAAAACTTATAACACCCCTCTTTTTCTGTTGGGGGTTAAAAACTTATAACACCCCTCTTTTTCCGTCGGGGGTTATAAATGTATGGGAATACCAAAAGCTATTGGAATGTCACGTGATCAATGCCTTACATTTTGCCATTTCGACCATTGCCTTCATTGGTAGAATGACTCTTTGTCTGTGTCTTTGTTTCGAGCTTCAGGTATGTACTACGACAGTGACGATAAAATCCATACGATATTGGTATATAAATTTCGCAGCCATCTGGTTAAGTTAGCCACCTAATTGGACGCCTAACACATTCACTAAACGCTGGTCAATTCAATTAAAGCAGTGGTGGCGCAGTGGTTGCCGCCCCGACTTACGGGTTGTAAGTCGAGGGTTCGAACCCGAGCAGACGCATTACTTTGTGTAATTTATTTCATCACTTCTGCTCTCAAAACGGTGAAGGGAAAAATGTGAGTGAACCGACATGTCCTAGAACCAAAAATTCGAAGACATGTGACTTCTACCAATCCGCATTGGGCCTGCGTGCTAGATTATAGCCCACCCCCTCTATGAGAGGTCTGAGTCCCAGCAGTGCGAATTTATTTATGTTAATATATTAATAAAACAACATTAAAGTTTATTTCTGTTTAATATTTCTTCTGTAACATACATTTTCATATGTTTTACTTACAACTAAAATCAATAATATCTTAAAAGTGTATAATATTGTTTACAACTAATTACATAATATATTCACATACAACTAACAGAAAACTTATGTACGGTTAACAACCCACTCAACGTTTTTATAGGTCAACTATTGGTTGGTACCAGCTCCAAACAATTGAAAATCTATCGACGAAAGCATCGCGATAGCTATTAGAAAAAACCAACAAGTAAAATTTAAAAAGCCCCCGACACATTTTTATTTCATAATACATAATTTATCTAGTAGTAGACACGCATCGATCAACAATCTATTGAACACGTAATTATGACACATTATCTTGCGAAAACAGCTCGATTCAAACAGTAAAACGCCCATAACTTTAGAAAGGCTGAACCGATTTTCAGCAAATTTAGTTAAGAACACTCTCGATAAAGTCACCTTTCAAACAAAAAGAACTAAATCAAAATCGGTTCATCCGTTTAGGAGCTATGATGCCACAGACAGATACACAAATACACAGGTACACACGTCAAACTTATAGCACCCCTCTTTTTCCGTCGGGGGTTAAAATCTTATAACATCCCTCTTTTGCCGTTGGGGGTTAAAAATATAACACCCCTCTTTTTCCGTCGGGGGTTAAAATGAATGGGAATGCAATTTTGTCATTTCGACCATTGCTTTCTTCGTTGATAGAATGACTCTTTGACTTGACCCTCAGGTATATACTACGACAGTGACGATAAAATCTATACGATATTGGTATATTTGACGCAGCCATCAGGTTGAATTAGCCAGCTAATTGGACGCATAGGACGTTTATTAAACGAGGGCATCCAGTTAAATGGCTAAAGGACAACTAGCCAAGTCATTGAGCGCAACGTTTAACCAGATGGCTGAATGTCATGTAGTCATTTAGTTAAATTGGATATTGATGAATTTGTTGTTTTCTGACTAGGGAGACTAGACAGTTTAGACTCAAATATTTCGCGAAAACTTGCAGCGGACGTAGTATTATTTAGTATTTCCATGTTTGCATAATGTTTCGAAAGAAAAAGTTTTTTTAATTTGTGACACGCACGAGAAATAAGCAAAAATAATTTTAAAAAACCCCTTGCCAGACCCAAAAAAGGCTACTACCTCAGCATGTGCAGCGATATCCAAATTGAAACAACACTGCGTTGATATTCTGATAAGGCCCACTGTGCCTGATGCCATGGACACACTGACGGAAACGGATAGTACTTAAAAAATTAAATAGAGTACCGACCGTTTAGACAACATCACACTTTAATTTCACTTAAAATTGCATACAAGAATGAAAAATAACATTCACGGTTTGCGCTGTTGACGCCATATTTGTTTTAGTGACTAATAGCGCCACAGTGGAAGAAAAACTGAACTAAATTTGAATCACTTGGCTGAGTCTTGGTCAGTCATCTTCAAAGGGCTGACTTTCAATAAGCCAAGTTATTATACGTTTAATGATTCTAGTTCAATTAACTACGCCTTAAACGCCAGCCAGGCATCCATTTGTATGCCTGGCCGGCGTTTAATGAACTACACGTCGAATGGCCTATGCGTCCAATTAACTGGATGCTAATTTAACCGGATGGCTGCGACATTTATAAAGGAATTTCGTCTAAATAATAAGTCTCACTGTCATCGAGTGTGCACATATGACTTAAAGCGACCCACCAGGTAGCTTGACGCGACCTGATTTATATCACAACGATAGGCGATTTAAATTGCAAGTATGTTGACATGGACGCAATCCGATACCGTATACCGACATAATTTTAATTGCGTCGCGCTATCAGTAGAAGCCCTTATTACAAGCTTTTATTTAAATAGCAGTGTATGTATGTAAGTGTGTTTGTAATTTTAAAGTAGTTAACCTCCACCTTTTGCTTGACAATTCAAAAGTACATTTAAATGGTTAAATTGAAAATAAATTATTCTTTAAAAATCTATTTTTGTACAAGCTTTTTCGTATTCTTCTCAGCCAACCCTTTCATACGATACCCATATCATGGCACTACATACAAAATAACTAGTCCGCCATATTGAATTTAGAATGTCGTCACTTAGCTAACCATGCATTGTTATCGAAACTAAACGAGTTTGCAAAATTTAATCTTAATCGATGGAGGATAACTGCTTTAAAATTCAGTTGCAAGATTTGACCCGAACACACTTACATACATAGGTACATATTTTGCAAGTTAAATAAAAGCTTGTTAAAAATAAAATATGATTTTGATTTGATTTATCTGTGTGCTTATTAATTCGTTCAGTGGCAACTAATAATTATTTTATCAAGCACTTTCTGGCATCCGATTAAGCTGAAATTTGGCGTACTTACTCGTACGTAATTTTTGAAAAAAAAGGTAGCGTCCTATCGGAGCGGATCTTCGTGTATTTGAAGTTGGCGCTGCCAATCATTGCGCAAGAAACAGTTTGTCATCGAGTATACTGCATACAGTAAGCGAGCTAGGACGGTGCGACAAACTTAAGCGAGTGAAAGAGATAGTTGTACAATACTATCTTCACCTTGAACATTGACAAAAAAATTGCTACTGCGCAGGGCCTTGCAGCCAATTCAGAGACAAAGATCCGTTGTGAGTATAATACCTGTCGTGTGATAATTTTCGACATTAACGCAGGCGATGACGCTGGCAATAGCTAGTAGATGATACAAAAAAAATGTAGGTCCTTATATAGTAAACAAATATTATAATATGATACATCAATATAAAGTTATCGGGTGTTAAGCTGGGGAGTTTGTTCTGCTACTTCTTTCAAGCTGAAACAATAGGAAGAGGTGGAGGCCGGCCGTTTTGGGAGTTTGTATATAATATTACTTATATGATTTTGATTGATGCTGAAAAAGCGCTGATCTTCAGCTCAAGGCCGAACACACACTGGCAGGCGGCTTGCTTAGCGCCTATACTGTCGAGTAGCGAAATAGAATCCACTTACTAAAATGTTTCATTTAGCATTATTCGACTCGCGGAGATGCGAAGGCGCCTAGCGCGCGATGCGGCTGATTAGGCGCCAGGCGCTAAGCAAGCTAATGCGTTTGCGACCTATGGGTGCGCTTACAAGGGCAAATTAAATAGGGCCATTCTTGACTTCAAAAGGGATGGTGACTAAAAAAATATAACATTTAGTCTGTAAACAAAAAATGACAACGATACATTATATATGATATGATATACATTCCTTGTAAGCGCATCTGAATATTTGAATAAAAAAAGTTTTATTTTGATTTTTGATTATGAAGCCGACAATATTTTTTATTATGACTGTAATATACTTTTTAACAGATGTACGCGACAATTCAGGAGTGCGGCAGAATTATGAGACATTGCTAGGTGCTTTACCATCCCAGCAGGGTCGGCCTGGCCATACGGGAGTACCGGGACTTTTCCCGGTGGGCCGGTCCCTCCTGGGCCGGTTCAGTTCGTCAGCCAGACCGGCCCGGGCCACAGCCTGACCGACCCGCAGAGCGACCCAGTTCCCTTCATTTTTAGGGTTACGTACCGAAAGGGTAAAAACGGGACCCTATTACTAAGACTCCGCCGTCCGTCTGTCTGTCTGTCACCAGGCCAGGTCTAATGAACCGTGATAGCTAGATAGTTGAAATTTTCACAGATGATGTATTTCTGTTGCCGCTATTACAACAAATACTAAAAACTGAATAAAATAAATATGTAAGTGGGGCTCCCATACAACAAAAGTGATTTTTTTGCAGTTTTTTGCGATAATGGTTCGGCACCCTTCGTGCGCGAGTCCGACTCGCACTTGGCCGGTTTTTATATAGAGCCAAGCCGAGATTAGTGAGACAGCGCTAGGCCACACTGTGGTTAACCGCTCGCGGTCATCAATACAAGCGACCGCTCTGGCGGTATTTTGCCGGAGCGGAGCCGGACTCCAGCTTCATTTTCCCTTAATTTTTACAGCTTTAAATAATTATTTTGGGCCCAGTAGGTGGACACCCAAGCTGGGCCTAGCTGGGAGCGCAACCGATTGAGTGCTGCTCTATGGGTGCGGAACTTGGAAGGTCACAATGGATACAAAACAAAACATCTAACGCCAATTCCAATTTTTCGTCAACCACTGTCTTCGTCGCATGGACGCATTCTCGGAATTTACTGGCGCGTTTTATTGTCTGGCGCGCTTTGGTCGCTTTTCGACCGCAAGCTCCAAAGGGGTCTTGATCACATACCCAAACAAACTTTGGACTCGAATCCCCAAGGAAAAATAAAAGCGTGGCCGTCCCCGTCAAACCTGGCGTCGCACCGTGTTGGCAGAAGCGACGAGCATCGGAATGACGAGGAGCGAGGTGAAGCGCGTTGAGGTGGCGTCACATATATGTAATGTTGTTTTTTGGTGTACAATAAAGAATTAAGAAGCGTGAAACTCAGGACTTTCTTCTTCTTTTTATGTTAACCTTCAAAAGGCGCCTGGACTTTTGAGGAAAAGACTAGGGAGTAGTGTGGGCTTTTTACCTCACTAAAACGAACCCGGCTCAACCCTGGGGAGACTGAAAGAGCGTCTCCCCTGAGCCTCGCTGTGCACGGCAGCACGTGATCACTGTGCCACCGTCTTTCCTGGATTCACTTGGTGGGTGGACAGAGTCCCCAGTGTCAGCGCCCACGACCCCGGAGTCCCGCTTGCTTATGATGCAGGGAGGGTTTCAACGTTTTAGGCATTGGGGCGATTGGCTCCCCGACACCTTCTTTGCAGAGTGGGGTCGTCCCTCTTACGATCCCGCTCGGCAGCCTCCTTCTGGACCATCACGGTCTCATAGAAGAAGGCCATTTCCCTTCAGCTTTCTGTCTCTGTCAGCACGGCCTTCACAACGGCTGGAAAAGGCAGTTCTCGGCCGATCCTGACGACTAAAAACTGCCGCTCAGTGGCCCACACTGGGCACTCCCTGAGCGTGTGCTGTGCATAGTCAAGGTAAACTTCGCAGTGGTGGCAATTTGCCGTGGTGTCTCGCCCAATCCTATTCAGATACTCACCGAAGCAACCGTGCCCGGTCAGTACCTGACTGTATACCCTCGCTTCCATATCCTCCAGAATAACTAACAGAGGAAAGCGTGCCAGGAGTGTTGCCGCCTCAAAGGATACCGTTCCGTAACCTCGTGCGATACGAATGGCCCTTTTTCCGCTGCAGGCTATTTAGTCCTGCAGCGTCATAAGTCTGCTTGACCAATAAGACGTCCCATAAAGGACCATCGATCGCACGAAACCGCGTAGAGGCGGCGAACTTCTTGCCATGGTCCCGCGAAGTTGAGTAGCAGTCTATGCAAAGCATCCACTGCCTTATCAACGCGAGGGACTTGCAGGCGCTCGAAATACTCTTTGAAGCTCCACCGACCATGCAGGATTAACCCAAGACAGTTAATGTAGGTATCGAAAAATCTGGGCTTGCGCATTTTCAACTGTGACTGACGAGCTGGGTGGCTAACCCAGCTCGCAGATTGACGCCACGACTCTTGCTACCCTGAGCTCGGAAAGCTGGATGGTCTCGTCGAAGGTGTCCCCGCCGGCTAACACCAGGTTGTCGTCTGCGTAAATAACGATATTAACGCCGACGGGTAGGTCAATACTCAGGATCACATCGTATGCAAGAAAGTCATCCTCATCAACATAATTTCAGCCGCTTCCCCCAAGCGTCACTACATTGACCGGTTCCGTGCGTTTCGCAATTAGCGGACAGATCAGATCGGTGGTCAGATGCCAGATCATCCGACACCAGTCTTGATATAGGGGTATCGTATTACCCAGTTATTGGGTTGTGGATGTCAGATAGGCCTTTCATGTAAAATATTGGTACTCAGCTGTTAATTTTGATTTAGCATATTCAAACTAGAATCTTCCCGTAGGTAGGTGGGACACAAACTTCCACTCTATGAGAGGGCTGTAATCCACCACGCAAGCACAGTGCGGGTTGATAAAGGTCACATGTCATCCATTTCTTGGTTCTAGGATATGAAGCTTTCCTAACGATGTTTTCCTTCACGGTTTTGACCACCAATCCTGACTTGTCGCGCACTATTTATAACGTACGATTGCCACCGAGCTGGCCGTCAAAGGAAATTGCATCGATCATGAAGATATTAAATGTCATATTAGTATAGCGGGCCCAGATTGACCGCTGTACAAATAATCTGGTCAAATGGGGCATGATCCACCCATCCAGAACACAGTGCCAGTGTGGATCCCTTTCAAACGACATGCGTCACCTGCTTTGCTGCCCGTAGTGCGCAGCCACTTGCACCTTCCAGACCAATGGATTTAAACGAGGCCAATGCAATGTGTACAAAATAAAAATCTAATTTTGAGTCAATTGAAACGAAAAGACGAACCGAACGGATCCATCTGTCATTTAAATTCCATGCAAATTTGACACAATCACAATCCATACAATGTCAGATAACATATTGCAAAATGCGCTTCGACGCTGCAAGTCCGGTAGGAATCGTACATAACTGTTTCTTATCCACTAGCACTAATTATAACATAATTCATCTCGTGAAAACACGTAGGTCCATCTTCATATAAAGTACACAAGTACATCGAATATTTAATAATGGCACATACAATAACACTGATACCGGTGCCAAAAATGTTAATCACTTTTCATACAAGAAGACTTTGGTTATTTATTAGGGTTGAAAAATGAAAAGATTTGTTACAATTTTATCACTTTGTTGGAAAGTTATTTATGCAGGGCTGCTTTAGGCATCCAGATGAGGGTACTCCGATTATCTACAAAGCAAACCAATCCTACCAAGGATGCCCCATCTCCTATCCCGTTCTTTATGCAAAAACACATGCACCACGAGAGTCCTTTTCGAGACCAGCGCTAAGTCTGTTGACGTAACTGAGAATTGGTCTAAGAAAATGTTAATCAAGAACAAAGAATCATCGACACGATGATGAAATAGGGCTGCAATATTCTGCATTAGGTGCTTTCATAATTCTGTTGCTTATATGCTTTTCGGCTTTATCAGATTTTATACCAACTTAAGTCAACCCACATTCTTACGTATATTCAGATATTACGTCTAACTCACCCAGTATAAAGCAAAATCAGTCCATCATCATCTTCCTACCCTTGTCCCATGTTACTTGGGGTCGGCGCAACACGTTTTCTTCTTCAATTACGTCTTGTCAACTGACACGTTATCACTGATTCCCTTCTCTCTCATATCACAACAGCAAAATCGATCCGATACATTGAAAGCGTGTGCTTTCAATAGATTCATTTAGAGTGTTCTATCCGTATGTCTGTATTTTGAATTAATCTTGATGTGGGTGAACAGAGCTAGACTCATTATACCTTTGTTCTTGATGTTATGTTTTCTAATATGTTTATGCTGCCTTATTTGCTGCATGAAGTCCTGTATTCGATTTCTGGATCGGTGATTCATAGGATTTTAGATCTGGATTTTTTCAGTACAAGCCCGGAGTCTTTGAGATCTTGTCTTTGGATTGGTTCTCTGTTTATTATAGATTCGTTTCTTCATCTAACCCTCCGAGGACTAAATTAATAATATTTACAGCGACAAAAAAATGAAACAGTACTGTTTCTTATGTTATAGCTTCCTCATCAATATTTGCAGCAGCAGTCTCCTATCTTTCTTCTCCTTCGTCAATTTCTGACACTCCCTTCTCTTCTCAAGGCAACTCAATTGACTGTCCAGCAAATAAGACCACAGCTCCATGCGTTCTTTAGTCAGCTCTTTAATTTCCACTTGAAAATCTTTGTCGGACATCTTCATTCGGTGTAAATCTCTATCTATATTATTCAGTACTTTGAAATGGTGGAAAAATTCTAACTCTTCATCCTTTGTGCCTTCAAGAAGGTTGATTACCGCTTGAGCAACTTTTATTTTGGATAGTTCTTGTTCCAGTCTCTCCTTTTCTTGTTCTTCTTTTAATTTTGACAATAATTTCGCTTGGCTTCTGGTCATTATTTTGCCGGACATATTGTGCTCTGCTTGTGCCAGTTGGTCCACTTTGCTAGACATATTGTGTTGTGTTTGTGTCCGCTGGTTCACTTTACTAGTCATCTTGGGTTGTGCTTGTTTGTGTGTTCGTTGCATGCGGTTTGATGATCTGTAAACAACAAATGAAGGTATGGGTTAGTATGGGAGAATGGACTGCTTGAAACAAATGAAGGTTTCGCTGAGCCTTACTCTTGCGCCAAAAACTTAACTCAGAATTAGTCGGTAACACTAGCTAAATTGTTTTTTTTCTCCGTCAGGTAGATACTCGTACCTAAACATAAAGTGGCGACGAAATAATGCGTTGAAATATCTTGTGACGTCACGGTGTGCTACTCCTGAACTTAGATGCGCTTTGGCTTTGGCAATTTTTATTGACTAACAGATTAAATAGAATTTTTATTTTTAAATCAAGGAAACATCCCTATTGGCCTTGTTTACTACTAACTCGGGAGTAAGTAAGACAGCCCAGGGTGGTGCAAGTGGGCCTAAGTGCTTTTGAAGGAATCTTCCTCTATTCCAATCGAATAAGTCGCCATAATAACGAAAAAACCCTCGATTAATATCAAATAATAACAAGTTATACACAGGAGAGCAGTGGTAGCCGAGTAGTTACGGCCGCGACTTATGTGTCGTGGGTTCGAACCCAGGCAGGCGTAAATTATTTCATCACCACTGCTCTCAAAGCGGTGAAGGAAAACATCGTGAGGATGCCAGCATGTCTTAGAACCAAACATTCGAATACATGTTACATCCACCAACCACTAATGGGCGCGCGTGGTGGATAACGGCCTATTCCCTCTCACAGCGAGGCCTGTATCCCAGCAGTGGGAACATTAACAGGCTGATGAAGATGAATAACAAGTTATGACAGTCAAGAACAACAGCTTAATGTGCTTTCCGAGGCACGGAGGAATCTCCATAGTATGCTAAGATGGTCACTTATCCTTGGACCACTTATGCTCAGCAAGCGTTGGTAAACCTTGACGATCGACCCGTGCGTCTGCTTTTATTTAACCATGAGCTCCTCTGGTGATCTATCTACAAAGTGCACTTTGAACGACGTATGTCGGTACACGTGATGAATCAATTGAAATAAATCTGTATGCATTATGCAAGTGCATTTATTCAATAAAAGTGAACTGTGTCCACTTGGACAGTTATTGCTGTTGATTTTATTCGCAAAGTCGAATGAAGGGTGAATAACAAAAGGTATTTACAAGGCATGAGTGGAAACGACGGGAAGGAACGCGCTCAAGGACATACACAGATGTTACTGGTGTTTTTCAGAAAGGCCAGGTGCGCAGTACTCATAACCGGCGTGCGTGTTTGACTAGATATATGAACGTGAGTGAAGCATAAGAAGTATGTAAGGATCGTAGCAGGTGGCGTTCTACCCGGTGCCGAGACGTGGACGCTTACACAGGAGGCTGTACAGGCTTCGAGTTGCACAGAGAGCCATGGAGCGTTCCATGCTTGGCATATGGCTAATAGACCGAGTTCCAAACGTTGAGATCCGAAGACATACGAAGGTTTTCGACGGCGGAAAACAAATTTCGGAACTGAAATGGAGCTGGGCTGGACACCTAACAACGCGCGGTGATGATAGGTGGAGTAAGGTGGTGACTGAATGGCGTCCAAGGACTGGAAGAAGAAGTATTGGTCGTCCAGCGGCGAGATGGGCAGATGGCATTGTTGCCATTTCGGGTAGAACCTGGATGAGGTTAGCACAGGAACGTGGTGATTGGTACAAGAAGAGAGAGGCCTATGCTCAGCAGTGGGCGAAGTCGGTCTGTGGATGATAATGATGATGTATTTATGTATGTAAGTTAAATTCAAATAATTTATTTCAATAAAGAACAGTTAAGGCACTTTTAAATGTCAAAATTTTCTCATCATCATCCCCACGTTCCTAAGCCAGCCTCATCCAGGTTCTACCTATGTCAAAATTTTCCTAGAGTTACTAAAATAATAATTGATTCTATTCTCCATTTGCAAACGCACAAGAAACTCAATGGGGTTGAAACATTAGTTCCATGGGGTCCGAGTCCGCATCGAGTTTTTCGAGAAATTAGCACAAAGCTCGTTGACTCTTCACGTGACCAGAGGGCTGGCCTTTTCTTCGGCCAGAGTTCAGCATTGCCATTCAACGTGGCAATGCTGCCAGCGTTCTGGGCACGTTTCCCATTGACATCGCGTAATTTTTTGATGCACAATGAGCTCTTTTCCGTCACACCTTTGTATTTGTATATAGGTATATTTTTTTTGGATTTTCAATTGTATATATGTTTCAATAAATACTTAGAAGCTGTAACCCTTAGATAGAAACTCAATACTACTCCATGTTTTGTTAAAAAAGGTCAAGGACACCGGGGGGTTTAAAAAACAAATAAAATAAATAATAGTATAAACAACTAAAAACACGTTTTATTGGAAAACCAAACTAAAAAGTAGAAAATAATTTTCAATAAATTTTAAATTAAGAATAGAGTGATTTACAAAAAAAAATGTATGATCGTAAAAAAGCGTGATGTCAATTGTTATCAATGTTTTTAATAACAGATATCGGTAAAAGTAGTCATTTTGAAAATATCTTAAAAAGCTCCCCACGCTTTTTTAAAATAAAATACATTTTTTTGTTAATAATATTCTTAACTAAAATTTATTCAAAATTATTTTCTACTTTTTGTCAAACATAAAAAGCCTCATCTATAGAAAACCTAGCTTTATTAAGGCACACTTAAAAAATTAATTTTAATCTACCAAACACATTGGTTATCCACCAATGTATTTAAAGTACCTAGTAATAAAACACGTATTTTAGTTTTAGCAAAAACATTTTTTTAAACAAGCTACAAGCAACAATTGCATTGTCACAAAAAGAAACGTGTGTGCAAAATTACAACTCAATCGGATATTGGGAAGAGGGTCAAATTTAACTTGCATAATTTGAATACAGACACCCACTGGCAGGCATATTACGTAAGAAACAGCAACCAGCAATCATAGTGAGATCAAACGCTTTACGTCATAAAAGTCGGAATTACCTATCCCCTCACTGTTTATCAAATGTACTTATTTAAAAAAAAAACGCCAAAAACTCTTAAAACTTCTGTGTTGAAGAGCAATGATTGTGCAAAAATCGCTATCGTTTTGCTCTTGCAAGATTCGTTATAAGCCTGCCGGACAAGTGATACTTAATAAATACCTAAAAACTTGTAAAAAACATCATTATTAAAACCCCTGAATTATTACGTAACAAGCATTATGCCGAGATTCTAGATGAGGTACCATTCACTATATTATTATGTTAGTTCCTGTGCTCAATTTTCAGGAACGAGTGTTATCTCAAGAAGTTCCAACGCAAAAACGACTGGGTATTTATAAGTTTAAAGTGTCTGTGTGTGTGTGTGTATGTCTGTGGCATCGTAGCTCCCGAACGGATGAACTGATTTTGTTTTTTTTTTGTTAGAAAGGTGACCTTGTCGTGAGTGTTCTTAGCTATGATTGATTTAAAATCCCGGTTCGGTCCGGTTCGGTTGACCCGTTCAAAAGTTATCCGCATTCTACTCTTTGAATCTGGGTTTTTCCGCAAGATATCATGACACATAACATAACACCAATATTATACACTTGTTCGCAATAAACGTTTTGACTTTGACTTTCATACAAAATAGTCTACCTGTTCCTATTTGAGCAGAGGTGCGATTTATTTTATTATTTTTCTTGGCAATGAACGTAGAGAAAATATAGGGAAGAGCAGTTAATTTTTTTATGTTTTTTTTCAATATTGATTCTGCTTCTGTAGTAAAATTTGTTTAAGCCTCAAATAACTAGGATACATAATAACTCTGTGCATAAGAGATAGAAACAAAACACTTATAGGTAAGTGCATGTATGTTAGGAGAAAGATTTATTGAACCCACAGGGAAAGACAGAAAAAAAACAAAACAAAAATAATTTCAAACTATTTATTTCCACAAGCATTCATAAAATGTATAGATACTTTGATTTGGGACCGCATAGCTTAATTAACTTTAAATATATTAATTCGCCATTATTTCAAAATAAACTTCGCTTTTTACAAAGAAACCGTCAAATATTGAGGCGCTTAAGTTCTCAGTTGATATTCACGATAACTTAAAAATGCTTGCCCTGTCTGGATTTTTTCATAAGAAAGCACCCACATAGATTTATGAGGACCTGTCTCAAATCTGTGTGAGTGCTTTTTTTAGAAAACCATCTACATGGTTCTCATATTATTTAACGTTTACATCAATTGTATTAACTTTAAAAGAGACTTTGACCTCTTGAATCATTTCGGTGTTTCTTCTCAGAGCTGGCAATCAAATTAAATCAAAATTGCATCCATACAGGTGGTAAATATAAATAACAGAAACTATTGTGGGCCCTGTCAGGCACAGCAACATTAAGATAAGTATCTACCCAGGAGAGAGTAGGTAATAGCGTTTAATATTTTCCAATGGCATTTTAGTTATATTTTATTCATGCATGATCTGATTTAAAATGACTAAAAATATCGTCGTGTACCTACAACTGTTATTTTTAACCAACTTGCAAAATAAACATCATTCGATGAATTGATAAATAAAAACAAAAGAAGACTTTAATAATGTGCGCAGTTGTAAATAAACAAAACAATGATGTTTGTCATCAAAGAAAATTCGCGTATTTGTTATTTAAAATCAAAAAGCTTATTCTTACCTGAATCGCAATCTTCAAAACACTCCACAAATTCACATTGAACAAATCTAAATTATTGTTTGTTTGAGAAAAATCTCTGGCAGTACAGTCCCTATTTATATAATATTTCACTGATAAAAAGCAACAGTATTACTGAGGGACATTGTGTTTTTTAATCGCGGGCTTAGGTACAGTATTTTTTATTTTCAGATAAATAAAGCTGGCTGGCAAAGCCCGCCAAGGCAAGACTATCACAGTCTGACCATTACTGAGACTCTCATCATGTGTAGGACCGGAATCTAGGGCTTTAAACGGCAATCAATACAGCTGACGTTCGTCAGAAGCTAGACTCCTTGCTATTGGTTCCTAGGTTTCGTCCGCGACGAACAAAACTAGGTCCTCGGTGGCGGTGTGTTACCCAAACGGAAAAAGAAGTTATGAAGCTTTCTATTCTTAAACAATGAATAAACAAACAATGATAATTATAAATAAATATTTTAATTATAATTGTAACATGACCTACAATATTAACAACACACAGCAAATATTATTTTTGATAGTAAAGTTATGTATTGGGAACAGCGCCATCTGTTAGTAGTTCTTATAACTAATAAATGTTAGTCCTTACTTCCGTACGCGTCTACAAAGCTCATGTCAATAAAGGTAGATGGCGTTGCTGTACATCAAAAGCACAGTAAAATTATACAAACAGTATGGAAACTACGTACAAACCCTCGAAAAAAAACTCACACAAACATACGCACCGACGAGACCACTCGGGCACTTCTGCGGTGCTTGCTTGCTATCAGTAGTTCAGTACTGAGTGCGAGTAAACGTAGTGTTACATACTCTTTGAGTGCGAGTGCCGCGTCGCGACGAGTGGTCACGTATAAGATTATCTACGCGATCTTTTAAAAAATGCCACGAACGTATTGCGCAGTATACGGCTGTTTGCAATCGGATTCATCAAAACGGTTTTGAGTTTGTGAGGTTGTAAGAGGTAATCTCTGGATCTACTGAACCGATTTTGAAAATTCTTTCCCCAGTAGAAAGCTACATTATTCTCGAATGATATAGGCTGTAATTTATTTTCAAAATAATTAGAGATCCTTATGACAATTGCAATAGGTAATGTAACCCAAAGTAGCAAAATTTTCGAATCGTTCATAATGTATTCGTGAACTTATTTGTAAATCCAGAATGGCGGCGGTTTTGAGGGTATTTAAAGCTGATGGTAACAAAAAGTAAAGCCAAGAGTGCGGCTGCAATAATTATCAACTGATTTGTTATGGGTGTCGTTTTCATAACAATATCAAAAACATTAAAAGTTATTGCTATTGCTTCAATGGATCGTAGGTAATTATATTATCAACAAGGCTTTGTTTTGAAACTGTTTGTATATTTTTACTGTGTCAAAAGGCAGACTTAAATAAAAATAAGTTCCTAGGTATAGCTCTGCGAAAATACAACCGACATCCAAATAAAAACACTACAAAGTGAAAATAACTTCTTTTTCGGAAGTCGGTGTTCCTGTTTTCTTTTGTTCGTTTTTGACACCGACTGCCGAAAAGACATCTGATGAAGAACTTCGGAGATATACCTACATTAGAACTCTTCAATAAATGAAGGCAAATCACTCGGGATAGCTGCAATCGCATGTCTGTTTATTGTTTACAACATTTCTTAACATAACATCACACTGGTACGCTCTAAGGGGGTACGCAGGTGTGAACAGTTCACCCTGGTATACCTACTCTTATTCCACAGTTTTCTTTAAGTTTCATGTTATTGGGTTAATCTATTCTGGCTTTACTTTGGGCATTATAGTTAGCTAGCCTTTAGAACTGGTCAATTTCGGAAGTCGGTGTCAAAAAACGAAGAAACGAAAACACCGACTACCGAAATTGAAGTTATTTTTCACTTTGTAGTGTTTTTGTTTGGAAGTCAGTTGTAATTTTTGTAAAAAAACATTTAATTGTCAAAAAGTTTTTTTATTTTTTCTTTTTAGTTCTATAATAAGCTACCTATAATGCCAGAATATATTACTCGAATACCATGAAACTTGAACATAACCGGTGCAATGAGAATGTACCAAGGTGAGCTGTAAACATCTGTGTTTCCCTTTAGACGCTTTTGCTACCAAATGTTAAATACAGGTCTTCGGGTCCCAAGCCAGGAGATAAACACCGGGGCCCATAGCGGCGTTGGGACTCCTGGACCCTTTCTGAACCTGTATTCCACGAAACTGCCATAACGCAGCAGTGGAAAGCTAGGGGGTTCGCTCCTTATTGAGAGATATACTGGTTCCTACTACTACCACTTGGTTTATATTAACTTACCTGGGATGCCTGCGGTAGGCTCCTGGGGGTCGATCAATATCGTGCCGTGCCGGGAGATTGGGGATAGGAGAATATATATAATATTAGGACAATAAGGGATAGACTGACGGCTGTCTGGACCGAAGGCTCTGGCATCCACCAGACAGAACACGTTTCCCGCAAAAGCGCTTCGTTGTGCGTGAAATATATTCAAAACCGACTTCGCGGGCGCCCCACAAACCGATCGCGAACGGCGGGCGCAAATTCAACTCACAATGAACGAAATATAGCTCGATTAGCTTATCACTCCACAAAACACCGAATTTCTCGTGTCCATTACAAATTTTCTCTTCCGACTCTTGTCAAGTGTCAGCTGTCAACCAAACAACTATCAAACTCAAAATGACAGCGAGCTGGCACAGTGTTGCAACAATATATTAAACACCGGGACGAAACACAGCTTATTGTATCTGACAGGGTATTTTCAGATTGATTTTATCCTGACACTTTAATATAACTGTCGAGTCATCAGCAAAAAGAATACATTTCTGCTTAGTGGCATCCGGCAGATCATTTATGTAGAGTAAGAAAAGCAAAGGACCGAGAATACTACCCTGAGGCACACCAGACTTATTTATTATTGCTACTGATTTAAATTTCTCTTTAAAATATATTCTGTCACCTTTCTTTACAACTTTGGATATCTCTGTATATTGTTTCCTATTACTTAAATAGCTAGATATCCATTCATATGCCTTGCCCCTTATGGCGTCATAGAGAGTTGACCCCCCTGGTTCGATGCGTCTCCGCATGGCACGTTCGCGACGTGAGTCACCATAAGATAGCATAAATGTAAATAGGTTAAGTAAAAATCATATCAGCGAGACCCATGTAGAAACACGGGCTCAGCTCGTGCGTAGGGCGTTCTATCGACTCGCCAGTCTTATAGATTTATTTCTAGATGTATTTTGTTAGAAAACACAAACTGGGTGTTCTATGTTATTTAACCTATGTCCTTGACTGAGAATCAGTACATCAGTAAATAGAGGCAGCTAATAGAATTTCACCCTAGAACGGTAAATACAGACGCATTTTCCTTAATTAAGTGGTCTATAATCATGTTATTGTTGGTTTAGCGCATCCAGGTAACCTAGGTCTAGACCTAGGCCTGGATCTAGATTAAAGTCATTTAGTTCTTGTATATAAAAGCCACTAGTTGAGACAATGCGTCTGTACGAACCAGTACGTTCTTTATGCGTTTTAGCGGGCTGACCGCTTTCAGGTAAACGGTGCCTGAAATATTATAGATATGCTTTCTGAATCCCTCTCGGTAGTCCGCTAGCACGTTCTCAGAACCATACATGTATGATGAAGATCACTTGAATGGTTTACGAAGAAATCAACTCGCAAAATGGTGGGATCGCGCAATCTTATAAAATAGCCGCTTCCAGGTGCCCTGATTGCCTGAAAACTTATAGATGTACCTTCTGAAGTACTACCATTCGATAGCCCGTTTGCAGGCCTTCCTTCTAGAGTGAGGGTAGCTTTGATGGTTTGGGAGATAGTCAACTTACAAGATTGCGGGAACACACGTTTTTTAATGAAATTGACCCTTCCAGGGTGAACTGTCCTTATGAGAATCTGTCCTTCTGCTAATCTGTCTTTATGAGAATCTGTCCTTATGCGAACAAAGGGGGTACGCGCCCGAGGGTTATAGTTGCACCTACCAAAGTGCTACCTTGAGATAGCCTGTCGGGATAGCTACCGGGTCGTCTTTTGAAGGTGGAAATTGCTTAAATAGTCTTTTAAGATTGTAAAATTTTACTTTTTAAAGGCGGTTACGCGCCTGAAAAATATAGACATACCTATTTAATGTGTTGTATTTCAATAGCCTGTTAGAAAGGCTACAAGGCCATCTTTGTAAGATAGGGATAAACTGATTAGTATTAGAGAAATTGCTTATAAATGGTAAAATCAAGAATGTTTCCCTTCATCCCTCATTCATCCTGGAATATAAACACATCAACACGGTCTAGGGATATTTTTAAAAAAGCGAATTACTATCAATGTGTTAATTATTTATATGTATATATTTAAAAGTTACGTTATTTAATATTCTACCATTTTTTAATAATGGTTAAGGTACTTCGATTAAAATTTCAGGATTTTATGAAAAAAAAATGAAGCATAGACGGAAACCGTATATGAATTAACTTTTAATTTATGAGTAAAAACTGAAAAAAATAGAAAAATCATTTAATTTGTGTTTATAAACTTGAAGTTAGTAGTCTGAGAAAGCGCCCATGATGTTCATAACACATCCGCAACGATTCGGCATGCTCAGAACAAGGTTGTCAATGTCTCGCTGCGGAATATTGTCCCATGTCCTTCTGATGTGCGCAAAAAGTTGATCTTCTGTAGTCAGATTTTCAGGAACTTCCTTCAGAGCTCTTCTTTGCAGCATATCCCACGCATGCTCAATGGGATTTAGATCTGGCAATTGAGCAGGCCAGTCTAAGGCCCTAACATTGTGTGTATGTAACCAAGCCGCTACCGTTCTCGCCGTGTGTGCCCGGGCATTGTCGTGCATGAGCAGGAAATCTTGCCCCATTTGTGTTCTGTGGGGCAAGATTACGGGCCCCAGCACCTGTTGGACGTATCGTTCTGCCGTCATATTGCCCCGCACCCAAACGAGATCCGTCCGTCCTCCAAGACGAATTCCTGCCCAAACCATAATTGTTCCTCCTTGGTATGGGTGAACTTCCTGAGGGTTCTGAAGACGGCTCCATCGTCCAGGAACTCGCCAAACACGCGTCCTTCGTGAATCTGGATGGAAGCCGAACCTGGATTCATCCGTGAACAGCACATTGGACCATTGCTCACGGCCCCAGTCCACGTGGTTCCGAACCCATTCTAATCGTCGTCCACGATTGCCTCTCCGTAAAGGTGGGACCCGGAGTGGTCTACGAGAGCGTAGATTGCTTTCATGCAGTCGCCTTCTTACAGTTTGGTCACTCACAAGCACTTGGTGTTCCACTCGCAGCCTTTGGACCAATTGAGTCGCCGTTGCATTTGGTTGAGCTCGCGCAGTAATTTGCAAAAATCGGTCTTGTCTGGGGGTAGTGATGCGACTTGGCCCCCGGTGCCTCTCCGCTACTTCACCTGTGGCACGATAGCGTGTTCACAATCTTGAAATTACATTTTGGTGGGTCCCTATGGCCTTAGCAACATTACGCTGAACAGACCCAGCTTCCAGCATTCCCACAGCTCGTAACATCTCCGCCCTCGTCAAATGTTGGCGTTACATGGCTACAATACCTCAATTTTAACTTTATCTTGCGTTTAAAAATGAAAAAAAACTGTAACTAAACGTAATTCGTATTGTTTTCTAAATTTCGCACAAATGAAAATTCCCTCTCCTACACATCAAGACATTTTTATGCCACCGAAACAAAAGAATTTTCAAAAATTTTAATTTGGAATTAGTCTGAGATAAATTACAAACAAATCGGTGTATAAAAGATTCCAATGCGGCCAGTACTTTTCGAGTTATTTAATTGAGTATGAAATATCCCTAGACCGTGTTGATGTGTGTATCTTCAGGGTGTGTAGTTACAGAATATCTTCTGTATGTGGTTACGCTGGATAGAGGGCTTCAAGGCGCAGCATATGGCTAAACTTTTTAACATAAAAAATAAACCGACTTCCGAAACAAAACACTACAAAGCAAAAAATAATTTTCTTTTCGAATTTCAGTGTCTTTGGTTTATTTTTTCGTTTTGGACACACACTTCCGAAAAGAAAATATTTTTTTTGCTTTGTAGTGATTTGTTTTTGGAAGTCGGTTTATTTAAATAAACCGACTTTTTGATATATCGTTTTTTATTTTTCTCTTATCAGTTTTGGTACCTTACATTACCATGAAAATACGCATTATTAATCGTTAGAGCTCGATCAAATTTAAATGAGACCACATGAGAAGCACCAGCTTTCAAATAACAAACAATCATCAAAATCTGTTCATAATTGGCGGAGTAATCGCGTACCAAACATACAAAAATATACAGTTGAATTGAGAACTTCCTCCTTTTTTTGAAGTCGGTTAAAAACCCAGGAGCACTTTGCCCATGCCGTAGATAATAATTAATAATAGCATACAGATGACTCATCCCATACAAAGTAACTAGCGTTTTCGTCTGATTACCGATTATTTTTTGTACATCGTTCGCGTTCGGTTCCGTTCCATGGCGATAGATAGATGGTGTTAGCAGCGACTTGCAAGTAAAAGGTTTTACTCGGAGCATGAATATTTTTTCTTCAAATACAGTGAAGATTTGTTTTATAGTATTATTTTGCACGTTTTTACAGTTTCATTGCACCAAAATGTGTTACAATACAAATTTAAACAATCGAATGGAACGCCTAGACATTTAAAACCGCGCCATCTAATGGCATCAATTTTAAATGATTCGTTCAAATAATCTTTGAAATGTGAATTAAGAGCCAGTATTCCATATTTTTTTGCTTAGAAGAGTTGATTAAACAAGAACATACAATTTTACGGGATAAGGCTTTAAAACTGTTTAGATCTTATTTAAAAAACAGACGTCAATTTATAGAAATAAAGTCTGTAGTGGATGGGGAAGAAAAAATATTTAACTCCAATCTCATGACAGTACTTCGTGGTGTCCCTCAGGGATCGGTACTGGGCCCAATTTTCTTCATCCTATTCCTGAATGATTTAATTGAGTTTATAAAAAAGCGTATCACAGACGCAAAACTTATTATTTTTGCAGATGACACTAATGCAATAGTGTCTGCTGACAACTTAAATAACCTAGAATCTAAAATTAATAACATGTTAAAAGCTTTCGAACACTGGTTTGGTACTAATAATCTAAAACTCAATCTAAAAAAAAACAAAGTGCGTTTTATTCAAATCGAACGTCCGAAACAAGGCTAGTCTAGAGGTTTCATCGTGCGGTAACAAAGTTGAAGTGGTTGACCATGTGAAGTTCCTGGGTGTTCATATTGATGCTTTGCTAAACTGGAAGGTTGAAACATCATCTGTAAGGAATTCTATTAGCTCAGCATGCTATGCTATCAGAAGCCTGAGGGAAGAACTAACTTTGGCCCAGCTCAGGATGGTATACTTTGCTTTGGTTGAATCTAGGCTTAGATACAGTATTGAGTTTTGGGGCAATAGTTACAAGTACAATATCCACTCGGCATTTGTAATTCAAAGGACAATGCTCCGCTTGAAACAGACGGAATCATGTAGGGACCATTTCATTAGACATACAATTTTGACTGTGCCATGCCTCTATATACTAGTATTGCTAACTAATTTTGTAAAAAATTTGCACAAACTCGAAACCGACGAGCAAAGACAAGCTAGACATAAAACTCGAAGGAAAGACTTACCTAACGTAATCCAACCGAAATTTAACGTGGTTCAACACAGTCCCAGATATCAGTCAGTCTTTTTATACAACAAGTTACCCGTAGAATACAAAATCATAAATAGTGCAAATCTATTTAAAAACAAATTCAAGACATACTTATTGAGGAAGGGCTTTTACAGTGTTGATGAGTTTCTAGAGGACTAACGAAAATAATGTTATTGGATTAATTGGAATACGGATTATTATCATAACGATTATTCTTGTTTGGATTATTATATTTTTATTTTGTATTTGGATATGTGACATTATTGTTTTGCTCAAGAAATACCATTGACATTTATTTTTGACATTGAATTTTTCTTATATTTTTTTAAATTTTATTTTGACTTGTATTATTTGGCATTTGGATTATTATAATTATTATTGCTCATGTGACATTATTGATCTTTTTATATGCATTATTGAATTTTACTATTGACATTTAATTTTTAACTTGTCTGGAATGATTTTAAAATGGAAATTGGATTATTGTTATAATATTTTTTTTTTTTTCTTGGATATGTGACATTATTTATTTGCTATTGAATTTTAGTTTTGTCATTTAATTTTTCTTATTTTGACTTGAATGATTTAATTTGGTTTATTTTGTTATTACATAAATGTGAATTTATTGATATTTTTATATTAATTATTATTTTCGACATTTTAAATTTTATTTTGCTGGAACGATTTTAAATCAGAATTTGGATTATTGTTATTATTTAAATGTTTTTTTTTTCTTTTGTTGTTGGATAACTGTTTTCAATTACTATTTTTATTTACACGTATTTTTCGATCGGACTTTTTTATGGTGTTGTCTCTATTTTACTTATTAATTTCTACACAATGTATATTGTTAAGAAATAAATGACTTATGACTTATGACTTTTATGTTCAATTCTAGAAAATGTTAATTTTACACACCATTCAATAACAACTCTTTGAATTTTAAATAATAATACTTTAGAACGAAACATAACATTATTATGTAAGGTTGCTAATTGAGTAAAATTGCTATGTGTAATATTTTAGCGTTAATTATGACGGTGATATGTATACGACATCTAAAACGGCCGACCGCCGACTACCCAAGATACGAGCATGTCTCAGTTTGGGAGTCGTTGTCTTAAATTAAAATGACTCTGTACATTTACCTCACTAACATAGATGAAAATGTTGTTTCTTCTAACGCTTTTGTACTTTTTGAAGAATAAATTATTTATTATTATTATTTATTTATTAACTCGGTGGATGTCGCGCCATCTAGTGAGATTTATTTGAACCAAATTTTCTTTCTTAGCGCTAAGACCCCGTGCCCATGCTCAGCAGAACGCTTGCGGCCACTAAACCAACAGGAAGTTTGTGCACTATATAATTGTGGGGCGAAGGTATGATAGTGGTGCCTCCTCTCGCCGTCTTTGTGTCCGGGTTGGCAACACGTCTGCTATTTCTCTGGTTTTGTATCCATGAATGACGGTCACCAATTACCACTAGAAGGACCGTATTGGCTTCTTCTTCTTTGTGTCGACGACAAACATATCTATACTCTTCACAGCTGCCTGGGTTTTCTACCCTAACAATATAGCAGCAATAACGATCTGCTGTCCATAATCTTATAACTTGGATTACCAAAGGATTTATAAATATTTCAATGTATTTATTTAATCGTTTACGGAACGTACAAAATAAATACGTTGCAATATTTGAAGCTACTTCAGAGAGATTTATACTTTTATAGCTGCTGCCCGCGGCTCCGCCCGTGTGGTATGTTGATAAAATTATCTTATACCTATCGTGGTAAGGTAACAATCTACGCTAACGAGTGGAATTCCCTGCCGGAGTCTGTATTTCCTGATAGGTACAACTTGGAAATCTTGAAACTCAATGAGTGAATAGATTACTTCTAGGCAAGCGTGTCCCATCGTCGACCACATCATCGCTTACCATCAGGTGAGATAGTGGTCAAACGCAAGCTTAACAATAATAAAAAAATAGATTGGCGGACGGACATACAGAGTTGTTTTAGGATTTATAATATACGCATGGAAGCATGGTTTAATAATTATTAAAAAAGGCGATTACACAAATTAAAGACAATGTTTAAGAAAATAATATTTATTGGTATTTCATTTAGATTTTATCGCTCCAGAGACTACCTAACTATATCAATACTTTTTGAAGTTCGATTCAATTAGGCTGCTTCCCCTCTCCGTAGCCACAAAGTATGAGCAAATGACGTTTTCATTTAATGATTTTGTTCATCGCACTCCAAACTCCAATCGGGAGCGGAGACCGTGTCACAGGCCGATGGGCCTAGAGGTCTCAGGCTATCCGGTGGCCGACGTCCTCCCCGTCGACGCGCAGGTGTTGGTGTCGTATCGCCAAAAAGAAGTATTCGTCGCTCAAGCTCGAATCACATGACTCACGGTTTAAGGCACAGATCAAAGAAACCACTGTTGTTTCTATGATCTGTCATTGGAGGCTACGAGGCGGTGATTGAATCTGGTAGATTGGATCCACCTCGAATGAGACAACATCTTTCATTAAAAGTACATTTAGATAAAAAAACTTTTTGCAAAAAAATACCACCGACTTCCACATACAAAACTACAAAGTGAAAAATAACTTAATTTTTTGAAGTCGGTGTCCATAACGCAAAAAAATGGTACCTACGAAAGACACCGACTTCAAAAAATTAAGTTATTTTTCACTTTGTAGTTTTGTATGTGGAAGTCGGTGGTATTTTTTTGCAAAAAGTTTTTTTATCAGTTTTTAGTTGTACGTACCTATTAGGCAAGTTAGTAAGGGAACTATTACGCCTGAATAGATTTCATGAAACTTGAACATAACCGGTGAAATGAGAGATCTGCTTACCCCTTAAGAGCGAACTGGCGTGATGTTATGTTATGAAATGTTATAAACAACAAACAGAGATGCGATTGCAGCAATCCCGAGAGATTTGCCGTTATTTATTGAAGAGTTCTGTTGTATATCTCCGAAATTCTTCATCAGATCTTCACCAAATTAAAATGGGACCAATTTCGGATCATACTTTTTCAAACAAAAAAAGAATTTTCAAAAACTATACCTGAACAGAACTTTTGTAAGGATCTGCGGAAACCCATTCTCAACTCTTTCGAATTCGAGCAATTGCAAAAAAAAGTGATGAGTTGTATTAGAGGCGGCCCAAAATCGAACGTCACAGTAAAAAAAATTAGCATCCAGAGACGTAGCGTCCCTACCAGAGTTGGCAGAGCACATTTTTCACATCAGCCGATGCTGATGCTGATGATATTGATTGTCATAATGAGCTCCGTGAAGATATTAAACAAAAGTGGCGAGAGGATACATCCCTGGCGAACACCTGCACTGAGATGGAAGCTATCCAAAACGTGATTATCTGTTCGTACTGGTGCAATTCCTGCTTCGCAGAGTTCTCTAAAAAGATGCACAAGAAGTTTTGGTGTGCCCATTTCCAGTAGCGTCTTCCTTAAGATTGACCATTGCACGGAGTCAAACGCGTATAAGAAATCAACAAAGCATATGTAGGTCGGCTTGTTGAGTTCTCGTGCTTCTCGATAATCCTGCGCACAATGAAAATCTGCTCTTTGAGTTCCTTTGCCCTTCACAAACCCAGCTCGTTCCTGTGCAATTTCTTTCGACTGGTGCGTCTTCAGCCGTTCGTTATGGATATGTCTCAATAATTTGCTTGCATTCATACCTACATACCTCTTATTTACAAGTACATGTTATCACTATGCCCACATCCGACCTATTCGGCGAATAAATAGCAGGACCTTCTAACATTGTCAATGTTTAGAACTTAGTGTGTACTTGGCGGGTTGAATCCACCTGAAAAGAAAAAGTAACTTTAATCTACTATCATAAATGGTTTTAGAGTTATCTGTGAAGGAAGACGGAAATATTTCAAGCAGTATTTCTACATGTATTTCTGCCGCCAAGCAGCATTGCCGTGTTTCCCGTCGTTCCGACATACCGAACAGCTTCGTCTCTGCAATGCTCCTATTATTGCAGTTGGTTTTGGTGGCGACCAAATTACCACCAGATAGTTTAGATTGCTGAAGCAACCAATACGAAATAAGACCCTGAATTCTAGATTGAAGAGACAGTCAGGATTATTGATATCAGTGGCCTGCTATAGTGCTCAGTGGTGATGATGATGATACGGCCTCGTTAATAGAAAACTAGTAGAAGTTAGTGTAAAGTTATAAAAGGACTATGTACGTACCATTTTTTTAGGCAGCGCCAAATTATCGAGTCATTGGTGTCATAAACCCTCATGTGGTCTGGGCGCATCCACTGTAACAAGCAAAATAGGGTACAAATGTAATAAAAATGTAATAATATTGTTATATTTCTACAGAATACTATAACTACTTTTTATCTGTGCCGCAATTATGTAATTCTGGCTAGTGCAGTTTAAATAAGTGGAGTATGGATAAAATACTTCACCTTCTATGGCGTATCTTTCAGTTCCCTATGCAGTAGCGTATTCATCCCGAGGCCAAGAGGGTATTGGCCTGAGGCGGTGGACCGCGCGATACCTGTTATAGTTGCTTTAGATAAGTCCTACTGTACTGGCCTAACGTTTTTTTTTGGATTGGTAAATCATTCAATGACTCCTCCCGCTCTGTATGAAGTGGGAGGATGTGTCAGACTTTTACTGACTAAAACCCACATATGTTTCTTCAGTTGCTTGAGCCAGGCCCGCGATAAATATTTATCAAAATCCGCGACCCATGTCAGTGATGATGATCATCATGATCCCGACCATGTCAGTTCTTGCTGACAACTCCTTGAGGCGCGCGTGGAATATGACGCGCCGTCGACTCGGACCTGGTCCTTATCGTCCTCAAGCCCGCGCCTACTGTGGCCGGGAATCGGCTTGCAACTCCCAACGCCCAGGGCGTCTCCTGCGGTGGCTGAGGTAGGTGCTGGTATAGCCTGCCACCCCATTTCTTATTGCCTGCCAAATGAAATCGAATCTACCTTCACCGGGCTGCTGCATTTTTCGATATTTTCCTCTCAAATCGATAAAGCCTAAATGGACATAAAAATTTCTTTGTATGAAAAATGTAAGCTTTTCGAGGCGGGGTGCTAATGTCAAAATGTTCGCTCTTGCTTCGATCGTCTCCGAGTTTTTTTTTAAATTACTCATCATAAATTAAAAAAATAAACTCTTAGTTATGCATTGTTTTTTATTTTTCGAGTAGGTATGGGGCCGCAAATCTTCAAGTCGTACAATAAAACAAAATTAGAGTGTACAATTAGCTGGAAAAAATAAACAAATAGTAAAGAATTACTTACCTTAGTCGCAGTCTTCAAGTTAGAGAAGCACAATACCATCATTATAGAAGGATTTTCACGAAAACCAGTAAATCAAACTTGAGTTAAGAATATATTTATCCGCAATAAAACAGTAGACGTCTAGCTTGCGAGGAGCGCAGTGCTAGACTAACGTACAAGTCTGAAACCGAGCTCCAGCCAGGGTAGTACATAATGTAGAGACGATGGGGTGAACCACAGAGCGATAAAACCCTAGACGGGGCCATAACAGAGATAGTTTCTGAGGTTTAAGCTCAATCCACACATATCAGGGCCGTGCCCGGGGACGTGGACGGACCGTGCCCCGTCAGGGGCTCAAAAAAATATAGTTGTGTACATTTTATATGAACTCGCTCACACACGTCCGTGCACGGACCAGTGATGAAACTTCAATGATTGTGCCCGGCCCTGATATGTGTAGATATACGATATTTTTGGAATGTATGTATAAGAGATTGTCGTCGTTTCGAGATTGGCCCTGCTCCACTCGCTTGTCTTGTTTAGGAGGCGTGTTGGTTGTGGTGTGGAGTGTTGTTTGTTAAATTGTGTCGCCTGTGATTACCTCCACTTACTCGTCTCCAAGCAAAGTTTAAGACAATATATCAGTACTGATATCAGTACTGCGAGTGATGACCAACAATATTTAAATCGTAACTGGTCCTTCTGTACGTTAGCAACTCTATGGTCTCTTTTTGTTAGATAAATTGTACTGAGGGTTGATCACACACACTACGATGTCCAGACGAGATATGATCGATAACGTTGTCTAAATATAATTATGAAGTAGTATGGAAATCACGCCGTATTAAGGTAGGCGAGGGCAAGTACAGCGCCCCTTATTCAGTATACCGTAAAGGGATTCAAAAACGCTAGTCCGATATCTGTGAATGTTTAAAGGAGAGATCAAAATGTTTTGCTGAAAACCATAACTAGGCATCACACAATCTCCTTTAGAAGATTGTATGTTATTTTATTAACCCTCAATCCACCAGATATGTTTAAGTCCCAAGTAATAAAGCAGCAATTCTAGTACAGAAACATGGAAATAGTACATTATGGTGTTAATTTGTTGTAAGAGTGCAAGGCGCGCGTCAAGTGTCATATGAAATAGATAGCAGCTAAGCGTTTCGCTTGTCCACACCCGCAAATCTTTTCTTTTTTTTTGGGTTTTACATCAACCAATGACTTCTCCCGCTCTGGGTGAAGCGGGAGGCGTTTACAGACAAAGATATTTTATTTCAACTAGGCCACCAAGCGGCACTTTTGAACGTTACATTAAAAATTACAAAGAATAAAAATTGGTTCTACCGTGCATTCGGAAAGTAGCTTGTTATGGAGAAGAACGCACAAGAAACTCCATACTAACTCTTTTAAAAAAAAAAGTGTTTCTACAATATTTAGGTACATAAGTAGGTATATATATTAATAAATTCATTTATGTGAGGACAATGCACCCAGAATCACTACACTATACTAAGTACACGTACAAAGTATTAAAAGTACCTACTCACACATGTACTGTGGAGTTATATAATAGGTACTAGAAAAACATTAACATCCGAAGCAGTTACGTTATGACCAATCCCAACCGACACGGCGCCCGTCACGAACATGACGCATTAATCGGCACAACCCAGCTCAACCAACATGAAGGGAAACGAATGATCCAACACACGCGCCACCATCAGAGAGAGCATGACACACTCAACTGTCAGGGCACACACAAATCAACGAACGACACAAAGGTACAGCAAATGGTAGATTTACAGTGTGGTACATAGTACTCACACACGTGCTGTGCAGTAAAACAAATCGAGTTTATGTAGGTAATACTGACTAAAACCCACCCGTGTTCCTTCAGTTGCTTGTGCCAGGGCCGCGGTAACTCTCTTTCAAATTGATCCGCGATCCACACCCGCATACCTAACAGTGTTATATTTCAGAAGTCCAAATATATAATCTCTTAATTCCAAGGTTCTGGAATGGCGACCGCGAAAGTTAAGTTTGCGGGAATGCACTGGATGCGAGACACACCGGATCAGTCAATAAGACGACACCCGTGGGAGGCCGATGAGATAGGTCTCCAAACAGCAAGGTAACCGGGAATAAAGGAACGCAGGGCTCATTATTTAAATAAAGTACTGAACTAGTTTCAACAAACAACACGACGGGTACTAGCCAAAAATATTCGCGAATTAATTGGCATTTGAATTACAGTCCACCCGCCATGTCTGGTACGTCGACAAAGGCAACATCAAAGGATCCCCCTATGTATATGGACCGTGTTTATACTCACACACACACATGTCTATACCCAAGTATTCAAATTCAATATTGTGCGAAATCCGATCACGCCAGAGCCAAGCTTGCAACGCTAATTGTAATGTCTGTGTCCATTTTAATGGTTCCGTACTATTAAATTCCGAGTTTGGTAAGTGCATGAGGGACAAAAGGATACATTAGAACGAGACTATATCATTCAGCGAACGTTCATTCGCGTATATTTATAAAGACCGGAGTCTCAATTTCATCTAACGGAATTATGTAAATATCTTCTTCCTCGTCATCGGTCCATCTTGTGCGATCTGCCTACCAAGGGAGATGTCGTTGTGCTTACTGCTCCTTTTTTAAACTCGCCGAAGAACACCCTCGTTACATCATGTATGATAATATCTAATCTTCATACAGACTTGAGATGCCCATAATTTATTACGGAATACTAAAAGGGAGACCCCACCAGCCCGCCACTTCAATAACATAGTACTATAGGATGCCTATATACAACATTATTGATCGGCAACTGTCTGGACCGCACCACAGAGCACCGAGATACCTCGGCGACCACTGCTGGAGATAAGATTGTCAAATCTTTACACAGAAGCCAGCGTGTCAGTGAGTGCCACTGTTCGTTCATAGAAACCACTCTTGACAATTCTGGTTATGGATAAGTCACCCATCTTTATACGCAGCTATATTTTTCTTGTTTTTGTTTATTGCTTTTGACTCTTAGTCTAGATCAGAGGTGACAGAGACAAAGTCGACGATGGAGTGAGCTTACCCAGAAGGAGCCTGTTCGCTCTTTTCACTCTAACTTTGAAGAGATTCTCGTAAAATGTGGTCGAAAAAAAAATACGCAGGTAATGAGATCAATTCTTGCACTGTACGTGAAGGATTTTTAGAATGGCAATCAGGTAAGGATGGTAGCTTGCAGTGCGTCTAGAT
Organism: Orthosia cruda; assembly: GCA_964057195.1. Lineage (NCBI taxonomy): Eukaryota > Metazoa > Arthropoda > Insecta > Lepidoptera > Noctuidae > Orthosia > Orthosia cruda. The sequence continues at coordinate 18,659,499 of OZ059833.1, read as the reverse complement.
GTCCGAAAGTAGAAGGGGGCCGGTGGGATGAGGTCACGGAGTTCTTGAGCACTCTCACCGAAATACAGTCTAGAAAACTGACCAGCAGGCAACCTTGCGGTGATGAGCCAAGCTGTGAAGCTTGGCATACACCAGTTCAACGTCGCCAATGAATATTTTAGCTCTGCCATTCACCGAGTCATGCGTGGCAAGTTGATATTTAGCTGAGCCATCCCAAAGGTGGCTGCAATACTCCATCAAGGCTCAGACTTGCGCTTTGTATGGAGTTAAAAACTGTCCAGGCGTATTGCTTCACTCTATTTAGGATGCCCATTTTTTTGGTCGCAATTTGGGCTTTGTACTTAATTGAGGCGCCTAAGTTGAGCCTAGATGTCAACTCTCTCTGTTTAAGGAACAGATGTACCCCGAAAAGTAGGAGTTTGATCGAAACGACTCCTTTTAGTGGTAAAAAGACACGCCTATGGTGGCGTTAAAGATTGTCATCACCCCACTGGGAGACAAGGTTCAAATCTGACTGTCCTACCATAGCCAGCTCTCTTAAGGTACGAACTTCATCCACGCTGGTTTTTGCGTTGGACAAGTATCTTTCTGAAACAGTAGTGTCATCTGCGTACCCAACAATACCAGGCTGAAGTAGGTCATTGATGTGCTGCAGGAAAAGAGTTGCAGAGAGAACAGACCACTGTGGAACTCCACGCCATAAGGTCAGAGGAGCAGCCGTCAATGACTACTCGGCTTGACCGTTCACTAAGGCAGTCTGATATCCAGCTACAAAAACCAGCTGGGATGCCATAAGCAGGAAGTTTGCTGAGTAGACTTGCGTGCCAGACCCTGTCAAAAGCCTTCGAGATATCAAGCGATACAGCAAGGGTTCGCCGAGTTTCTCGATGGCGTCACCCCAGTAGTGCGTGACATACACAAGAAGATCGCCAGTTGACCGTCCCCGGCGAAAGCCATATTGACGGTCACTGAGGAGATCATTGGCTTGATCGTAGGTCAGCAACTTACTGTTCAATACCCTTTCCATAACTTTGCACGGAATGGAGATAATGGCGACCGGCTGGTAATGGACATTTTCTGCACGGTTGCCTTTTTGGGCACTGGTTGTTCATTTGCAAGCTATCAGGATTTTGGCACCGTTCTTTTTAGAAGAGAGAGGCGGAACAAGCTTTTCAATACAGGAGACAGTTCAGGGGCAAACTGCCTCAACACTCTCGCTGGAATGCCGTCAGACCCGCTGGCCTTGTTCACGTCTAGACTGCACAATACTCTCCGGACCTCTTTAGTGTGAACTGCGATATCCGGCATCGAAGAGTCACAATGAGATACAGTAGATGGTTGTTTGCAGCCAGCGTCCAGGCTATTATACCTCTAGGCATACTGTATCTATGTTTGATAGGTAATGTTTGCTGAGGGAATGAGGATCACACTAACCGAGATCCATCCGCACCTCGCAAAGCAAGTTAAACCACTTCTCCCCTCTGCCATTTGAAAATCATTGGCAATCGTTACGGGTAGACAAAAGGTCGAAAATCTGACAACCAGTTATTGGGTTGTGGATAGGCAATCGCTCCATGTAGAATACTTGGTACTTAGCTGCATCTGATAAGACTGGAAGGCAACCTCAACATATTTGGGAAAAGGCTAGGCAGAATAAACGAAGTGTCTTGTCTAGTCTCTGCCGGTGTTCGCTGCTCTGTGGGACCACACCCAAGTTATTATGCACCAGGGTGCTGTGAGCTTGCATCCCACGCAGCCTACACCCCCACCCCGGGCGCTGATCGCCCGATGCTAGCAACGGGCGACGGTGGAGCTACAAAACTATAGACTACTTAGGTAGCAGCAGATTCCATTATAATATGTAGACATAAAATATTATTTGCTACAGGGTGGAAAATTGGGCCAGTCTGTACATTATACTGAAAATTGAAGGTATTATTAAGTTGTGGGTATCCTGAAGGTGTTTTTCCACTAAGTAATACTTGCGATCAATAACAAATCTCTAATAAGCATTTACTCATGCCAGTCCCCATACTTATTACTGTTTTCCAAGCAAACCCTTTGCACTTTATCACAAAATGGCAGGTTTTGGATAAAAAATATATATTTAAATTATACTGCATCAGTAGGAACTAAGATTGAGTGGCAACACTTTTTATAAGAACGTCATTTATTTTCCTATTGTTATCATCACTGACCAGCGTTGCCAGAAATTAACTTTTGTTACATTTTACGTAACTTTTGACCGTCTCATGTAACCTCCATGTAACACGACTCAAAATTTAACTTTTACGTAACTTTTAGGTTTGCTAAAAATATTAAAATATTTGCCCGCAAACAAAAAATAATCATGAAACGGAACGCATCTAAAAAGTTATTGTTCGTCGTGCTGTCGCACCTCACTCACTCACTCATGTGTATTTTTAAATCATCCATCCCGCTTACTCCGGCGAGCGAGTGAGCGTCGTGTTTTGTTTGCTAAAGTTTTAATATCTCCAAAGAAGAGTAAATAAATACGAAAGTTAATATCTGTGGATGTAATTTTATTTATTAAAATTATTTCGTCAATAGTGTAATGATTGATTTGTGTTCCACTTGTTTGTGCTAACATTGATTATTTATTAAATGTAATATTTATTGTAGTTTTAATTTAATAAGTAATTATTCAGGGAATCAGTAAATCAACAACAAAGTCGTATTTGCAACTGAAATAAGTTTATTTTTGAATCAATCATCACCTAAATATCAAGATTATCAAGTCAAATAGCATAATATATGTGTGCCATGCACTGCACATAGCTTCAAGAAGTTCGTGTAGCTATTTATTACTCATTGTTATGTAACTTTGGTTTCGTTTACAAGAACTAGAGTGGGCTCAGTACCTACCGGCCGGCGTAACCTAGATTTGATTTTGTTTATCGATAAATTAAGCGCAACGGATTTACCCGTAAGTGTGGCGGGGAAGGGCTCGCCCGCGCGAAAATTCGAATAGTGGGCGCGTTCCGCTACATACATAAAAAAAATTGACAAATTGTAGTATTTTATTATTTTAGTGTCGTTTTCCACATATAATAAGGTAATGTAACTTTTCTCATGAAAATTTAACTTTTTGGGATGTCTCATGTAACATTTGATTATCTGCTACTGGCAACACTGTCACTGACAGCGTCATTGCGAAACCGGTTTGTTTTTCTGTCAGCAGTGTCATTTTGTCTCTCGACAAGTTTACCGCTTTCCAATCTAATAATTTTTATTAGAGTAAATAGTTCTTAGTTACTACAGATTATAATTGTGGAAGTTAGTGGAAAATAAACACGATGAGTGACCCCGATAAGTTAAATACTCTGAACCGAAACAGAGGGATAACTAGGGTATGTTTATATATTTTTTTTTAACATTTTCTAATTCATTTTGTATTAAAAGATTTGTAAGTAAATAGATAATAATAAAACCATGATATTTCAAATTATGGTACCTACCTGTAAATGTAATTGGCTTTTGGCCGAGTTGCGTTAAAGTAAAATAAATAAATGATTAATTAAACCATAACCAACTAGATTCCTTTATTTTAAATAATGTAGTCTTAATCAGACAAAATAAGTAAAGCAAAAATAAATCTGAAACTGGGTTTTTTTTTAATCTCATATGGGGACTTATGATTATTATTTTCTGTGTATTAACTTGGAATTGTTAGAAACATCTAAAACAAATATATTTTTTTATTCTATATAGTATCAAGATTTTATTTAAAGAGATTATTTTATGTAGCTCATTAAGTTTAAATTTAAACAAACCTAACTCCCACATTCTTAAGAAGATAAAGTACTCGCCAAATTTATTGGCCACCCTGAATTTGGCTGTCCAATGCACAAGGCACAGATCGGTGCTATTTTTGTATGAGATTTACTACTGCACAGCCATCCTTCCTGGGGGCTTCGCAGGCTTAACTGAGTTATTACATGAATTTGTGCATGTTGCAAAGTTAAAGCCGATGTGGATGTCTGAAAAGACAGCGTCCAAAACTATTTCCTGGAGACAAAACAAGATTTTTTCTCCATCTTGCACTCAGAATTCCAAAGATAAACTTCTGAATGTGTCTTATTATATGTTTAACATATAGAAACAAAACAAAATTCTTAATAGGATTATAGGTAGCTGTTAGGCAGAAATTATTAAGAAAAAATTACAAAACAGGAAAAAGATATAAAATGCCCAAAGTAATAAAAATAACAGCTACATAAGCCATATTTTACCTTCTAATCAAATTTGCTGTTATGTTATTCTTCCTTGTTAAAAAACATATCTCTAAACTCCTAATCTCAGGTATTATTTACCAATAAATTTGCATGTTTGTGTTGCTCTAATCAGTCAATAAACACAGGTTATTGCAGTTATAAAGTGGCTATCAGATTATTGTCAAAAATTATAGTTTTATGGCATTGATAGAGAAGTGTGAATGTTTCCTTATGTTACTTTAAATTCAAGCAAAGTCATTATTGTTTAGCATTTTTAAGGAGTGTAAAACATTGTTGCCAAGTTCATTACCGCGATGTACGTTACTGCGAAAGTTTACTATCGCGACGTTCGTTGTTGCGAAAGTTCTTTACTGCGATGTAGGTATAAGTTAATGTGAAATTTTACCATTGCGACGTACTTTGTCTTACGTACGTATTGTCGGACATGACTAATAAATAAGCAAAAAATGTATGCAAATTTAATTATAATTGGACCAAAAGATAATAAAATCAACATAAACAAATTTCAATAGTTATGCAAGTCCACCCAGAGTCCACCCAAATAATCTTCAATATTCATGTCTAGTCATTCTGTCTTGACAAGTGACTTTACAGTTTATTTATATAATTTTGTTGTGTTTTTATAGCTTTTCAATTTCAGCTCTTACTATTTCAGCCTCGTAATCTGTGTTGTTTTGTTCCTTGATCAATTTTTCGAATGTTTTATATATGTTACGTATTTTTCGGTTCAGAAGATTGTTCCATTTGTTATGCCAACTTTCGATTGCATTCTGAGTGGTAGGTATTTGTAGTGTTCGTTATAGGTACAGTAGCCGGCACAGAAAACTATACGTTTTATGTGTTTTTTTATAGACTATCTATAGGCTCGCGCTTGACCACTACCTATCTCACCTGATGGTAGTAGTAGTGGGGACCCCCGTTTCCGACTAGAGGAGAAGAAGAAGCTTCCTGGGGGCTTCACAGCCGTCACGCAGCGACCTTAGTGTGCCGAGAATTTCTTCACGTTGAGATACCACGGCCTCGCATTCCAGGATTACGTGGGCGGCTGATTCTTCGGCGTTAAAACATCCCCTGCAAAGTGTCTGTGGCGCCTAGGTATGTTGAAAAGATGCTTGTTGCACCTGATGGTAAGCGATGATGTGGTCGATGGTGAAGTACGCTAGCCTAGAAAAACCTATTCAGTCTTGACTTAAAGATTATGATTGATTATTATAATTAGCTTACAATTTTTGATCATTTATTAGTCATGTCCATCAATATAATATTTCCACTATCACCAGTATCAGCAACCCCTTCTACCTGACCTATATCTCAATAGCGTGTTATCGACTTTCTCAGTAACTTACATCACAGTAAAGAACTTTCGCAACAACGAATGTCGCGATAGTAAACGTTCGCAGTAACGTACATCGCGGTAATGAACTTCGCAACAATGATTTACACCCATTTTTAAGACATGGTAGGCTTAAGGCATAATATATTGACACAGAGTCGAAACAAACTTATAAATAGCATTTTGACCATATCTCTACAACGTATGGCACAGCATTTTGATCCCTATCTCCTAAGTTGAATGTAACTTTTGACACATAGACAGAAGCCAAAAATCTGACGCCAGTCTTGCCAAGGGGTACCGTGTTACCCAGTTACTGGGTTCTAGAGGTCTAGCAGCCGACGCCTGCCTTTCTTTGATTGATTGCATTTCAAAAACTATTGCTGCTCCTTAATTTGATAAGTATGACACATGGTTACAGACTAAAAATAATATTGTTAAAGGCACATAAATAAAAAATTTATAACACCATTAAATATGTCATATCTTATTGATAAAGCTGTTATCTAGACATCTCAATCTTAGTAGGTACTAATACACTCGGTCTGTAGGTACAGACCGAGATTGTAACTAACTGCTTTTGATATATAAGTGGCAGTTTAGGATTATTTAAGATTAGGTAAGTAAAAAATAGGCAGTCATGGGGACTGCCGACGGAATGAAAACTTAACTATTATTCCATCACACGTCAATTCATATGTCGATGACGCGAACCCATAAAAGGCTTAGCGCGCACTGCTGTACCTATTTATTCGCGCGATTTATCCCGCCCATTCTGCGACCTATGGAATCGTATGAAGCTGCACTTGAGCTGCACGCGTTGCGGTAAAAATATCGCGCGGAAATAATACCGAAGAAAACCGTGTTTTGGCACAGAATCCACCGCACCGCGGCGCGGATTATATTCGCGCGAATATTTTGAGCTCTATGGACATGAAGAAAGACACAAAAATCGCGCGACATTTTATCAGCAGTACATGTTAGTTAAATTCAGTACGCGGACAAAAATTCGTTAAAAAAGCCTATGTTTTGCCCTTACCATAAATCGTTCCATGCGGCTATAGTTATTTAATGAAGTATTAGTTATATTTTACCTTTTATATGAATGATAATCTGTACTTAACTAATTTGTAAAACTTTTCTCAAATAACAAAAGCTCTATGGGTCTGGCTGACGACGGAGTTAAAATTAAAAAAATACAGAAAAGTAAAAAGCACTAGTGAAAAAAAGTGACACTTTCCGCACAGTTTGTCTGCTTGGAAAACGCTCTTTTCGAGGACATGCATTGTAAAATAAGTTTTCTCTGCAAAAAATTAAAGTATTACGCTGCATCACAGTTTCAATTGTTAGCAATGTGTACAGACACATTCTATTTCTGGATGTTTTTAAAACTTTCAAGATAGCAAAAAAGTTGCTCAAGATCTGACACCAGTAACTTGAATAGATCGTTATTAGGTACCTTTAGGTGTTTTTTGTAATCTGACCTTCCCTAGTTTGAAAGATAAGATATAGACAGCTAGATGAGAAACTAACCATTTAATCTTGGTATTTTAGACAAATGTTGTGATTGTTCACCACTTTCAGGCTTGTGTTGATTAGAAAGTTTATTGTACCTATAGCAATCATTATTATTAATTTCACAGATTTTCTTATTCCCAGTGTTTAAGGCGTATTTTCGCCTAGCAAGTTAACTTGCACTTTGTAGGTACTCTAGTTGTCGTTAAACTTTTTATTGACAGACAATCAAAGTCCCGTGAGTCTCGTCGCCTGCAATTTCGCACGGCAAAAAGCTTTAGAGACCACAGCTTTCCAATCTGCAAGTAGTAACTTACAGACTGGAAATTCTTGCAAACATTCGAGAAAATTTTGAAACTTCTAATGTGTTGTGTAAGTAATTGTGGACAAAGTGGAACGCAGTTTTCCTCTACTAGCTAAATTCATTAGATCCGAACCTCCTTTACGCTTCTTATCACAAATGCCTTTTTATAGCTAGTAGGTAGTAGTTTAGAAATTTGCAAGTCAAAGGAAGTGATAGCAAAAATTCGTCACTTATTCTATGGAAAATTAGATTTGATATAATCCCGCCATAAATTCTAAATAAATAATTAGCGCCTATTAAATTGTCACTACCTTATCTGGGATTAGTTAGAAGGAAAACAAATAATTTAGTTATAAGTATTAGTTCTTATGTTCTGACATAGTCGTCCAGCGGTGAGATGAGCAGACGATATTAATGCCATCGCGGATAAAACCTGGATGAGCCTGGCACAGGAACTGGGGGATTGGCTCAAGAGAGGAGGAGCCTATGCTCAGCGGTATGCGAAGTCGATGATGATGATGATTTGAATCATTTGGAAATCATTGGCCGGGATAGGTCATACGATGTTTTGATAAAATCATTTTAATATTTCGCATACTGCTCGTTTACACGGCATTTTGGGACTTATTTCTATACTAATGATTCTGGGATTAACGCATGTAATTCAAAAGATTAAAGAAAGACTTAAAAAGCAATTTAAATTGTTTTGCACGATACAGGTTGAATAACCTTTTTTATAGTTTTCGAATTTGTGACCAAAAAGTGACCCTATTTTCAAAATGTATTTATTTACGCAACGCTTCCGTATTTGAGTCTCAGAAGTTCATATTTATGCAATTAAATGAATCGGTCCATTAGATTCTGAGCAAATTGGCTGTAACAAACGGACAGACAGACACGTAAATGATCCTGTATAATAGTAACAATAATGGTTCAGTTTTTGCATTCGGACGTACGGCACCCTAACAATCTTTTCAATAAAGTCGAATGGGGTCGGACGTACACGAAAAGGGACCAGTCTGCCTTTCGAAAGCTGATGGCTGTAACGATAACGACCCTTTTTAAGTCCGTGACCTTGAAGGGGAGTACTTTCAGGATCAATGTCACGGCCGCGAAAAGGAGACCTTGGCGAAATGTGGGAATACTGTAGGTGCACTTCTGTCTGACCCTTCGGGGACTTCAGGTGTAATGTTATGTTATCTTTATGTATATTATGACCAGACAGAGGGAATCCACAGTCCAACAGTCGATATTATTATGAGACATACTCGTACTTACCCACTGCCATCATCACACGTTTGTTATTTTAAAACAATCAATCGATTGTCTTTAAACAATTGTCAAAGGATTATCTTTAGCCGTTGAATCACTGAACGACCTCCATGTGTGGGGCAATGTTCGCGATAACAGTAAGGTGTGAGTGTCAGGTATTTACAGTAAACTTAGGTGTGAAGACAATAGGTATCTTACTGATGTTTTGCAATACCTCTGATAAAATCACAACGCAATAATAGGTTTGGTAGCGATGGAAGGTTAAGGAAGAAATAGGTTTTAAGGTCCGAGTGGTCCGCTGCGAGCATTGGTGGTCCATGGACAATATCTAGCTCGGCCATCACCGCGCCTTACCCCGTCCAATTGCGTTTGAGTTCCATAATAGGGACGTTTCCTGGGTAGAAATATGATAATTATAATTAGTCAGTGAGATTATCAAATATAATTATATTGGACCCGTATTTTTTGCTTGATCAAATAAATGAAAATTGACAAAGCTAAAGCGCATCAAAGCTCAGGAGTGGGTGCTTGTGACGTCACTTTGTCAATATAAAGTGTAGCACACCGTTACATTACACGATATTTCAACGCATTGTATCGTAATTTTTTGTTTAAGTCGCAAAAGAAAAAAACGTGTTCAATATTTTTAGGTTATCTAATTGACGGACTAAATAGTTTTTGTTTTTGTCAACTACCCTTGGCATCTACCATTAGCTTGAGATCTGACAACAGTCTAGCCAAGGGGTACCGTTGTTACCCAGTTACTGGGTTGTGGAGGTCAGATAGGCAGTCGCTCCATGTAAAACACTGGTACTCAGCTGAATCCGGTTAGACTGGAAGCCGACCCCAACATAGTTGGGAAAAAGGCTAGCCAGATGATGATGACCCTATTCTTTTTTCAATATCGAAGACCTTCGTACGTTTTCGGACATAGGGCAACACGCGGTCCGCCGGTGGTCCGTGTAGCTCTATGATTTTCGGATCTTGACTTTTGATACTATGCTAAGCTGTACTACCTATACTACTAGTATACTAGAGTCTTTGGTCAGCTGGACCCGCTTGCTACTGACCATATAATTTATTTTCTGTCTTTTTATTGGTTAACCGGACCCACATTCAAAGATTAAAACATCCAGTGTTTGGGAAATAAACAAAAACACTGCGAACAATTTTCATCGGTGTTCCTTTTCAATGCCAAATGATGTGTTATGATCATAATGATAATTTGAAACCTTATATAAGCTTATCTGACATAAATATTATTTTCTTCTGAACATGTTAATGCAATATAAATAAGAAAACAACAACTATACATTTTGTCGTGTGGTGGTCGTGGTCGTTGCCAATAACAATTCATGTCTAAAGATCTTAATGATTAAATGAAAGCTAGCTTATCTGCTACATTAATCACTTTCTTCTAGACATTATTTCTTATCTGAAACCTGTATTTTATTTAATCTTTGTGTTGTGTTTCAACAATCATGACCAAAGCCATAGTATTATAGTACAACTATGTGTCTAGAACATTTCCCATCGGGCACAAGTTACGATCCTTTTGCATGATGAATTTTCAAACACGTTGTGATCACCTCAGCGCTGGCCCTAGCCCTTAATCAAGGTAAAGGGAGATTACTTTACAGCGCCCCTTGGGTTGTAGGTTGTAGGTCTACGGATTTGTTTAGAGGCAATCTACGGATCGCCTGGGTGCGAGATGCACGGGTTCGGTGACTGGTCAATGTGGCGACACTTGGGTGAGGCCTATGTTCAGCAATGGACGTCTTTCGGTTGAAATTATGACGATGACGTATCTTTAAATTTTTCAGCATCACCCTTAGGATTTCAAAAAATCTTATCTGGAAACCCTGCTCCCGCGCCTTTCAAAAGTCGCAATCAAAATTTTATTTTACGCTGGCGAATTGAAAATGAAGTTTTTCTTTTATGGTATGCGTCATGGCTGGCGCAATTTTTATTTTTCTTTCATAATTGATTTTCGTATTTGGCTTTTTAGTGCCACTCTATCCGAGGGCCGGCGTTGGTTCACCTTACCCAAATAAGGAATTGTTATGCTTAATTTTAAGATTTTTTCGGAACCGTATCTAACACTGCGATAGATAACAGACTAGCACTGCCCCTAATGAACCAAAACTCATTCTCCTACGTGTCACTAAACCCCTACATGATCTACTTACTAACTATCTACTGTTACATTTCAGACTCCCACTCATGACTACCGAGGAGTGCCGACCATTGAATACGAAGACGAGCGAGCGGAAAAGCCCTGGCAACGGGTTAACACTCATGCATTACTAATTCATTTGTTTTTACTTCACTTTTCATTCATTTTGCATGACTAAATGATTTTTCTCCTTCACTTTGCTTAATTTACTTCACTTTTATCAACTTTTTCAATGCATTTACTGCAGTTTGCGCGTCTTGTTCAAATAGTTGTCAATTGACTTCATTTTGCACGATTGAAAGTCAGTTGAGATCAATTCGCACAAATACATAATTCAATTGCCTTCACTTTGTACAAAAAGTTTAGTCAATTGCTTTCATTTTGCATAAATACTTCTGTCAATTTGCTTCACTTCACATTTCATTCTTTCATTTCACTTTGCGCAAATGCACCTGACTGCTATTTCACTTACATGACATTCATCCATATGCATTAACCATTTCTCTAACTAATAATTAATCGTACTAAAATCTGTGTATCAACAGTTATGTGGTCTTTTGGTATGTATTATATTAGCATACCCTGTACTCTAATATTCCATTCATGTCTTAATAATTTTCATTCATAAAAAAATAAACAATTAACAAAAGATAAACCAAACTAAGTAATATACTCGTATTTCGAGGTCCTGCAAATTATCATGTAAGACATTAATCCTAAGACTAAGTAGGTAATCTTTTAAAACAAAATATTAGGTAATCTTTCATATAATCGTTCATGTTGACATAGTCGACTTTAGATTGTTTTAAAAGTGGATTTATTCACGTTGCCAAGGAGCTCGTGGCTAATTAACATCAGCCGCATGGGTCCATCTTCGAGGTAAAGCAACGCTTGCCGAGGTCGGTTTGTGGATGGGTGATTATTCATACCGAGACCCCTCCGTGCCTTGGAAAGCACGTTAAGCCGTTGGTCCAGGCTCTCATATTCTCAGATCTTTGACAGTCGTTACGATCTGTACATCATATTTTATGGGAGTGTATTCTTTGGCAGAATGAACGCAATACTATGTTGAATAATGTACAGGCTACATCAGGAGTTGTTTACACGGACCTTGTGGAAAATAGAACAAATTTCTGTGCGTTCAAGTGTTTTTGCCATGCCTATTATTGGAATCAAATATAACAGCTCACAATGTTAGGCCCCATTAATATTAATGCAAATTTTCATCCGTGGAGCTAGGCAACTGGGCTTATCCCAGTTGTAAACGACCTTTTGTCCTGCTCCTGCTTGAACGTGGAAATGGTGGGCAGTGGAAATTTGTATTTTTTTCTACTCCTCCATTATTCCTTTCTGATTAATTTCGTTGCCGGATCCAAGACAGCTAAATTCATTCTCCGGGACTTCGTCGAGCTTCATTGCCTCGGCGCTTTTCTGGTGGTCGCCACTGTTGACTCTGAGTTTCAGGAGTTGCAGTGGTTTGGGAATAGTGCGGTGGGATTGACATCAGTAGTGCCAAGAAGTATCGTATAACCGTATTGGTGGTTGTAGAGGTCAGAGAGACAATCGCTTCATTTAAAATACTGGTGCTCAGCAGCATCCAGTAAGACTGGAAGCCGACCCCATCATGGTCGGGAAAAGACAAGGCAGATTGATTCGCGTTACCGAAGGGATATATTTTTTTTATTATTTATTAGATTTTTATTTGTATCTATTATTTTAGGTTTTCAAAGGCCTAAGAAAGAATGGCAGTCATATAAATGAACCTGTCAGATCTGTAAGTTGTGAGTTTGAATTAAAGGGTTTCTGTGACGTCTTTTTAAATGGGATATATGTTTTTGGGTAAATTGGTTGGAGAAATAGATCAAAAGTAATTTGTTTCTGGTTTTATTGTGTGTGCTTTAAAATGCTTTGAATATGTTTCCTGATTATGAATGGGCTTTAAAAACCCAAGATAGAACAAATTGGCACAGAAAAGCGAAGAGTCGAATTGCGCAAGTGAATTCGGCAAGGCGAAGGGTTTGACCGCTATCAAATCGACCATTTACATGCGAGGCAATAAGACTGCCGGACCAAAATAATAAGACCAAGGAAAGAAGACGATGGAGTGGGCTAAAAGCGTGTAAAATTTTTGTTTATTTCAAATGGTTTACCATAACCTTTGTCAGTTTTAAAACGTCTTTCCATTCTGCAAGTAACTTGCAGAAGAGTGTGGCGTCTAATTTATGTTGCATGGTATGCAAGCAAATTATTTAGCTACCGTTTTACCTCTTGCATACATACATACACTTTTCATGCTGCAAGTTTCCTACTTGCAGAATGGAAAGAGTGAGTTATAAGGAGACGAAGTGGTTCAAAGAGACCAAGAAAGTAGGAGTCTAAATCATAGGATGAGAACACGGAATTCGGACTGTTTGACTAAGTGCACTTCGCAGTTTGCACAGCGACGGTTATTATTCCATTGTCTTTGAAATATGTTGCAGGGTTGAAAAAAAAAAACAAGATCTCGCAACAATTTCAAGTAACACAATTTCGTGTGTTACCACGAAACTAATTGCAAAATTGGATTAATAATTGTATAAATGCAATTTGTAGGTTATTTCACGGAGGTAGATTAAGAAAGCATGTGACCTAATTAATTTATCACCAAATCTGAAATTAATAATCTTAGTTATCATCAAACAGGTGGATAAAATCACGACATTGAAGAATGTGGCGATAAAAACTGGCTATTCTTAACAAATCCAATAATTATAAACACCTGGGTAATTAAGTTTTTATAACTACCTAATTATAGTAATTATACAGGATGTGCCAAAAAATCGAAAAACAAACGAATCAGGGCGATAGTTGGTGATATAAGGAGTAAAAAAATAAAAAAACTATGACCTAATGCATATATACCCAAATAACGCCCTGTTTCGTTTGATCCATCCTGTAACATTTCTATTATAATTAGCTTTATCATAATACGTAAAGAGTGTTAATTTAAATGCAAAATAAAAAGTCCAAGTTTCTTTTAAGCCGTCAGGGCAAAGATTGATAAAAAAAAAATCTTCACTAATTTTTTTAAATTTCGACGCGGATTTCGTTTAGCAATGAGCGCTACCATTTTTGTGCCCACCAGTTGGCGCCACTGGCGAGAAAGGTCCTTAAATATAGTTGTTAAACGTTGTTATTAAGCACACGTAAGGAAACTTTGAATTAAAATCATATATAATGCCGTAAATATGCTATTAAATATAACATCGAGTATGCTGCAGTTTTGCGCAGCCCCTTTTTTCGATAAAAGAGGATAACATTTTCTGAAACATAAAACTATTAAAGCATTGGTCGGTAAAACCCTTACCTAATTCAATCTTAATCTATGGCAGATTTTTGGAAAATATTAAGGAGTGAAACTTAAACTCGTGCTAAAAACCAAAACACGGTGAAGTTTGACATTTTCAAGACCTCACTATACACCAGCGCCCCTAGTGGCAAATTCAAACCTCACTGCTTAGCATATTCTATAGGTAGGATACCTAGATAATTTTAATAAAATTTTCTTAATCAGTTGCTAAACAGCTCAGAGATTTTTTATAAGGCCCTTAGTTTCTTTCAAAATTTCTTAGTTTTATTCGAATTATGTAGTTTTAAAACTTAAAATATGTCATGCAATCATTACACACTGAAATTCAGAAAATTTTGGATTTATTTTTCATACCTGTCCTTCTAATCGCACTTTTCTAACAAAATCAAACTAATAACTAAAACTAACTACTTCATGTTCTATGCTATTCTGTTCAATCATACTTACAGCTCGGTCAACCTAACTGAGCACCCGAAATGTCAATGTCACTCTGACGTTCGACTCTCGCTTTGGCTCACGAGTAGCGATGAAAATAACAAGTAAAATACATGTATCTTTCAAACGCCTTTGTATTTTTCAATAAAATGCAGAAACTTTCCTTGCGGAACTTCGGTAAAACTTTCGCAAGTTTATTAAAATTTTAAGGTGTATTTTTCGCATTAATATAATTATAATCAGATGGTATTTTGTGTATAGTAATAATTAATGTTAAGTAGTAATTAATATTCAAGATTTTTTCCCTTTGATTGTCAAATCTGTATTAAAAATACACAGTATAAAACAAGTAATATGCGTGTATGATTGTATTTTACAGACGCAAGTAAATTTTTTTTTACGTATATTACTTGTATTTTAAAGGAAAGATACAAAGTTTCGAAAAAAATAAAATATATTTTTCGCAATTTTCAACGCTACACACGAGGCGAACATAGGACGGCGCACAGTGGATCGATATTTGATCCACTGTGCGCCGTGCGAGTTGGTATATTCCCTGGTGAGAGTGAGCGAGCTTGACATTTCGTGTGCTCAGTTATCTTGACCGATCTATACTTTGTAGTGTAGAATGTTCAGCTGCATCAGGTTTGTCTGGAAGCCAACCCCAATAAAGTTGGGACAAGGCTAAGTAGATGATTTTGCATGTATTTTATTATTTTAGATGTTGTTGTTGTGTACGTTTTGTGATGTCCTTGTGAGAAGTCTGTTTCATTTTATGTGGGAAGCTTAGTTGGTACTTAAGATTGCCCTAGTCGATCATTCTTCCTATAAAAATGTAGTATGGCGATTACTCCACTGTTCGACGATGTACGTAAAATAAAAATACTATCAATTTGTCTCATCATTATCTAGCCCTGTATGGAAAAAAAAAGTAAAAAAATATATATATTGGAAAGTTATGAGCGCCGTAAGTTCTATATTTTCAACACTAATTCTAACGCATCTTACGGCGAAAATAAATACCATAAGAAGAAGGAAAATTGCAGAGCACTCACCATACAGGAATAGATTAGTAGTTTAACAATTTTTTTTTTTTTTAAACAGATCCATTTAGTTTTTTTTTCATGACATTCATATGCCCACAGGTCTGTTTTATAAAATTTCGCGGGCTCGTTTTCGTCCTAAATCATCATCCATTTCGCTACAAATTTGCAAAAGTGTGTATTCGTACGCGAACTAGCTTCTTACTGCTCATCACATCAGCATCTATCTCTTTCGCACGTGCTGTCGGATGAGATAGCATGCATTTTAACCCCGCGCACAAAATAGTTCGTGCCGTCGACTAGGGCAACCTTAAGAATTCTTATTTAATATCTAAGGAAACTCTTCTCATATGTTATGTTCTCTTGTCATATGTGTTCAAAACGTTCTTAACTAAGGGCGAGATTCACAGACCGCATTTTGATATTATACAGTAATTAACATTTTTATACATGTGATAAAAATCAGTGTTAAAATACGAACGATATTTTGTGTTTAAGTGGATGGCTTGTACAAACATAAGGTTGATTTTCATCTGATACGTTTAGGTAAAGTAAATCTCGCCTTTAGCTATCCACACAGCCTAAATTTATCTTATAGTTACGAATACAATGCCATTACCTGTACGGACATAAAACCCTTGTACATTCAAGAGTCATAAGAACAGTTGTAGTCTTCCAAAGCTAGTGTCTAAAATTTATTTGTAGAAAAAGTTCAATTGTCCACGACTAAACTACTACTTCGTTTATCGCTCTATCGATTCATCATCATCATTT
Source organism: Orthosia cruda (assembly GCA_964057195.1). Lineage (NCBI taxonomy): Eukaryota > Metazoa > Arthropoda > Insecta > Lepidoptera > Noctuidae > Orthosia > Orthosia cruda. Next base: position 18,643,042 of record OZ059833.1, on the reverse strand, counting down.
TGAGCCAAAAGACGTCCACTACTGGACATACGCCTTCCCAAGCGTCGCCACGCTGATCTTTCCTGTGTGTTTTGCATCCACCGGACTCCCGCAGCCTTGAACAGTTCGTCGCTTCACCTAGAAGGAGGCCTTCCAACGCTGCGTCTTTCGGTACGCGGTCGCCACTCAAAAACGTTTCGGCTCCAACGCCCATCCGTTTTTCGAGAAATGTGCCCTGCCCACTGCCACTTTAGTTTGGTTATCTTCGGGATATATCGGTAAACTTAGTTCTCTTGCGGATGGCTTCATTTGCTCTTTCTATTTGTGAAAACAATATCAAAATCTATAGCGTGATTGTGTGGATTAAAAGAAGAAACCGGAGACACAAACAGAGGTAGACAGCGACTTTGCTTTATACTTCTTTGATATGCTATTGTGATTCATTGAACCTCTTCTACAAATAAATGAACCATTTCTACAAGACACTACTTTTGGTAGAGTGACTGCACTTTTGACCTCAAACTGTAAACCTCAATTCTTCATCCCCATTTAATAATTTCAGGTACCGAGCTCATTGCTTATACTAGTGCTAGGAGTGTACTTACTGTTGGGCTACTTGACTCAACTTGTGGAAGATGATATGCCTGCTATTGTGAATGAAGCTGATGTACTTAGAGATGTGAGTATCTTTTAAATTGTATCTTAATCTGCCTATAACTTTCCTACTTCTTGACACGGGACTGACCTATATAAGAAGGAGGGAATTTATAGTACATTATGGTACAAGTGTGTAACGTTGGTGATTACCGCTGAGGCGCCATTGAGACCCGAGCCGTTAGGTGAGGGTCTTAAGAGAGCCGAGGACGGTAATCATCAATACACACGTGTATCATACGACGTTTTTCAACACACTTGTGAAGAAAATAATACAATAAAATCATTTCCAACAGTGAAAACGAGTTGTGAATTTTTTTTCGCAATGGCGGGCAAAATTAATCAGTTTTCCTATGCGCGCGCATCTAACAATGGCGATCGGCCACCACAGAACATTTTTACTCTAGAGATCGGCCACAGACTAAAAATAATGAGTTTTCTTTTTTTGGCTTTTCGCGGATAGTATTTTAGCCACGTACAAAATGGGGAATTTCAAGTTTTGTTTATTAAAGACAAAAACAAAAGTTATATTTGAGTTAAAGTTTTATTTATTAAACACGTACAAATTGAAATTATCTATTTAAATACGAAGTTGCATGAAATGTGTTGCATTTGTACTATTGAGCACGATCTTTTTTGTATCGAAACTTTTTAAAGAACAAATCAACTCAACCAATAAATTAAAAAAAAAACTCTATAACTCACTTGTGAATAATAGCAATGAAAAAGTCACAGTTTGATAATAGGTGTCATTATGTGCCTAATTGCGGTGAAACTAGAGCCACTTTATGAGCAAGTGTGTTGAAAAAATACTTATTGTGTTATTTGGATTTAAGAATGTGTCAACCCCTACTATAATTTTGACAGGTTTCCAGGAACAAGTCGAGTTTGACAAATAGAAATTTCAGTTTGAAAATCCCCAAAAGGATTAGTTTAAGGATTGTTTCAAGTAGCAGTGACGCTATCTTCAATTTTTTGTGAAAGCCAACGCAAGCTGGCGATGTTGTTCCTGTATTATCCGCAAGATGTTGCTATATTATTATAGTTCTTGCCAAACATCTTGGCCGCCCTGCAGTCGGTTTTCCGATGCGCAAGGCACGGCACGCGGCGCAGTATTGTTTTGTATGAGATTTACCACTGCGCAGCCATTGTAGCCAACTTCAGGGCGGCCAAGAGGTTTGGCGAGAACTGTACCGATGGGCATGGCTAGATAGCGTTGTGAATTTCACGGGTATGACTGCAGCAGCTGGATAAAAGTGGCTGGCGACGGTTGATACTACTTTTTAATCGACGTAACAATTGATTATCTGTTTATATGTATGTTTGTGTGCTCCGATTTGGATGATTATTTTTTCTAACTGCCCTATGTTTCTTCGTAGGATGCAGACACATTCAGTGAAGAGGCAGCCCGGCGCTACCTGGAGCGCATCATAGGCGCGGCACCGCGAGTGTCAGGCACCGCTTATCATCTCGCGCAGACCCGAGATCTGAAGGATATGTTGGATGGTATAGCAGCTCAAGCTAACCAGGTGGTTAAGACTGACTGGCAGATTGCTTCGGGTGAGTTTGTTAGACTTGTAGCCTATTTCACCATTTGTAAATAAGCTTTATCTCACCTAAAAAATAAATATAAAGAGAAGGGGGCAACAGAAGATGGTGGATTATTATTGTGGATTTTCGACTTCACTGAAAAAAGTGTTTTAAAAGGTGCCAGGTTCTCAGCAGGTGAAAAAAAATAACACTACAAACGTCAAAAGTCGATGTCTTTGGTATCAATTTTATGGCAGGCAATTATTATATTCACGCTTTTTCCCTGCTGTGGAAGAATCCAAGCTAGTAATAAAAATAATTCATTATCGTAGATAGTATACATGCCATTGCCTCAATCTCTACAATCTAATCTTGATTTGTTAAATAAAACTCAAATCTCTTCAGCGTTATGTATTTTTCAAATGTATAAATAATTTTTGATAGTCATGGAATTTCAACTTTATCAAATTATGCTATTGAGTTGGTTTTACCAAAACTTCATAGTATTTTGTAATGTATGTATGTACGTTAGTGTGTTCGGGTCAAATCTTGCAACTGAATTTTAAAGCAGTTATCCTCCACCGATTAAGATGAAATTTGAAGCAAATTGAATACACGTTTAGTTTGGATGACATTGCATGGTTAGCTAAGTGACGTCATTCTAAATCCAATATGGCGGACGGCCCAAGATGGCGGACTAGTTATTTTTTGTGCACTGCCATGATATGAGTATCAAATGAAAGGATTTGCTAAGAAGAATACAAACAAAGCTTGTTTAAAAAAAGGTGTTTTTTATTAGATTTGTTTTGAGTTCTGAAAACAAACGGAGATTTGTCCTTCAGCGTAAAAATGGTACTTTACTTGTTACAAATTATTTATTTTATGTTGCAGGCGACTACTTCCACAAGTCAACAACATCATTCTTCAACATGTATCAGAACGCGTCGAACATAGTCGCGTTATTAGAGGGAGAGAGCGGATTCCATGCGAACGGCACTATAGGGAGCTCTATATTAGTGAACTGTCACTACGATTCTGTGCCTTTTGCTTTAGGTAAGAGAGTTTTACTTATTTTTATTTTAGTTGTGCTGTAATCGTTCGAACTTGTAATGGCCATTGTGATTCAAAACCTTTTGCGCTAAGCAAGAAGGTTCATTTTCAGTTGTTGGGTTTTAGAACGTGTCGTGTCGTGTATAAGAGGGAGAGAGCGGCTTCAATGTGAATGCCACTATAGGAAGCTCCATGCTAGTGAACTGTCATTAAAATTCTGTACCTTTTGCGTTAGGTAACAAATTTCATTTTGCTAGGTAATCAGGTTAGTTTCAAGCTGTTTATGTTTTATAATAGGTATGTACTGGAGAACTCTAATTTTAATTTTGTGCTTTTGCTGAAATAACATTTAGTGGTGTTCAAGCATTTTTTATAATAAATAAATTTCAGTGAGTTCAAACGATTCTGCACTTTATGTTTTAGAGAATAACGTTCGGTTTTGGTTGTATAAGTTTAAAATGTGGCTAGTTCATCGATTTATAACATTTATTTACTAGTCAATTATGTGTACAAAAGCCTTAAAATACAATTTTGACTGCACATTTCGATATCGAATATTTCTTAACTATTTTAGTCTTTAAATCATCATCATATCAGCCGAAAGACGTCCACTGCTGGACATAGGCCTCCCCCAAGCGTCGCCACATTGACCGGTACCGTGCGTCCCGCATCCAGCGGATCCCTGCAACCTTCACCAGGTCATGGGTCCACCTGATGGGAGGCCTTCCAGCGCAACGTCTTCCAGTTCGCGGTCGCCACTCCAGAACCTTTCTGCCCCATCGGCCATCCGTTCTGCGAGCAATGTGCCCTGCCCACTGCCACTTAAGTTTGGCGATTATTCGGGCTATGTCGGTAACCATGGTTCTCTTGCGGATCTCTTCATTTCTGATTCGATCACGCAAGGAAACTCCGAGCATAGCCCGCCCTCTCCATTGCCCTTTGGGTGCCAGCCTCTAAATATTAACTTAAAATTTTCTAGGAGCATCAGATAACGCAGCATTCTGCGCAATAATGGCAGAATCGTTAACCAAACTATCGCGAAGCAAAACGAAGCTAAAACGAAACATTATCTTCTTATTTAACGGAGCAGAGGAAAATGGCTTGCAGGTAACTAAACTTTCATTTTAAACTCAATATCATGCATGCATGATATTGAGTTTACAGAGTTTATACGGTTCAAATTCCATTGCAACTAAAATGTATTTGGGATCTTTTCATTCTATAATGGACACTTAAATTACATAACGGTAATTGTTTTTTTTTATAAAAATTAAATTCTAAAAAGTTTAATTTTTATATAAACTTATTGTAACTTAATTGAATAAAAAATTAAAGCCCGCTAGACATTTTTTTTCATGCTACATAAATTATCTAGTAGTAGACCCGCTTCGATTGACAATCTTTTATTGAACACGTAATTATGACAAGATATCTTGAGACCTTGCTTCCAACAGTAAGTAGTATTCTAAGCTATGTTTGATGAAAATCAGTTCAGCCGTTCAAAAGTTACGGCCTCTTTACCCGACTGCCGAAGGAGGGTAATGTGTTATCAGTCTATCTATGTATGTATGTATGTATGTTTGTTCCTATGTGGCGTTCTAGAAACCAAACGCGTTGGCCGATTTTGATGATTCTTACTTCAATCGATTCGTCTTAACCCTGCGAGTGTCACTGGCAAAAAATTGAAAAAATGGCGGATTTTGGGCGCCATATTGTGAGAGAAATTTTTTTTTCTTCCGTACCCGTCGTGTGGGGTATCAAAATAAAGGATTTTAAGAGGCGATTTAAAAAATATGTAACACTTCTATGTTAAAATGTACCTAAATCTAAAAAAAAAAGGTTATCAATATAAAAAGTTAATTTAAAAAATAAAAAAACCCGACTGCTTAAAAAGCAAACTAAATAGACGTAAACAAGTAGAAAATCATGCTGTGCAGCCGGAGGATACATCTGGTTTTGATTAGCCAGCTCGCGAATATGTAACCTCGGACTGCACAGCATGATTTTCTACTTGTTTACGTCTTTTTAGTTTGCTTTTTAAGCAGTCGGGTTTTTTGATATTTTTATTAACTTTTTTTATTACTGTTTGAATCGGGGTGTTTTGGCAAGATATCGTGCCATAATTACGTTTACGATAGATTGTGGATCGAAGCGTGTCTGCTACTAGATAAATTATGTAGTTTAAAAAGCATGAAATAAAATAAAAAACCGACCAAGTGCGAGTCGGACTCGCGCACGAAGGGTTCCTTACCATAATCGCAAAAACGGCAAAAAAATCACATGTGTTCTGTTTTTAATATTTGTTGTTATAGCGGCAATAGAAATACTTTATTATTTTATTCTGTTTTTAGTCAGTTGTTAGTTAATTTATCTGTCTATCTATCACGTTTTATAAGATACAGCCTGGTGACAGACAGATGGACAGTGGTGTCTTAGTAATAGTGTTCCGTTTTTACCCTTTAGGTACGGAACCCTAAAAAGATGAATGGGGTTTTGACATTTTTTTATTTTTACTTGTTCAGACAGGAATCGTGCATTCCTCCGTCATAAAAATACACCGTGAAATTTAATTGGTTGTTTTCCCGCGGCAGAACGACTTGCCTTAAGGAGTACTTTCGAAGCATAGAGTTAAAGTAAAAAAATAACGATGTTTTTGTTTTAAAATAATTTAAAAAATATTCATCAACTCGAAAACGTGAGTTACAATAGTAACTTGTAGGTACTAGGTACTACTCGCGTCACCACCGGCAAAGAAAAGCGATGCACAAGATAATGTTCAAACCAAAATAAACTCTCGCACGTAGTGATACGTCATAAAATAGTTTGCAAGGAACAATACCACCGCTAAGCCGACAAAGCAAATACCGATTTATTAAATGTTTAAAGTAAAATAAGCTCTCGCGTGTAGTAATACGGCATAAACTAGCCCGCGCGCAACATTATCAAACGGAGCCGCCTTCGAACCTAATCCTTTTGACAGTGATCCTGACCTACTTAGCACCCGGGTCAACGCCCCGCTGTCGTTCGGCCGTAGATATCGGGAGGCATTACTATTGGTTCGTGATCGCTTTCGAGTTAAGTTTTTCACAATGTTAAATATGCCAGTTTTTGTTTCTAATATTTTATATAACTACGAAACGATTGTATTACATAGAAAAAACCATTTGGCTGCGGGAAAACAACCATTTAAATTTCACGGTGTATATCGATATTGTAGCTATCTATCAGTGAAAGTATTATCATAATCGGACCAGCACTTCCAGAGATTCTTCCTACAAACAAGCTTACAATTTTAAACAAATAGAATAGAAATCACAAAGTTAGAACTCCGCAATTACTTATTGATAAAATCCAAAACGTTTACGTTTTTACAATGTATCAGATAAAAGTTTATAACTAATGCAATAAAGCGTCAATATTATAAATTGTTAGAGATATGATACAAATGTTATAAATTATTTGATATCCGGGTTGTAGGAGGCATGATTACTACCACCTGTGTTTACTGTGGCCTTGGTAATTCATGCAAATCTCGAATTTAATTCTGCCTAGCCCTTTCCATCATCGGACTACAAGACGTACGACGTTGATTATTTATCTAACAGAACATTGGTTAAAAGATCACCAAGTAAGGTCCATTAATTATGAAAATTATTTTGAAACACAGTGTTTAAATCCGGAGATAGCAAAAAAGCCAATAATTATAGGCCTGTGTCAATTCTGCCGGTTCTCAGTAAGGTTTTCGAAAAGTTAAGGCTCAATCAAATGTTGCGTAATTTTAACAAACATTCCATCTTTCATGATCGTTAGATGAGATCGTTTCATGAGGTTTACCAAAGAGCGTTGCACAACTGACGCCGGTGTCACCCCTGGGAGGAAGCACAAGACGCCATTGGAATCTTTTGTGATCTCTCGAAGGCGTTCGATTGCGTTAATCATGAGATGCTATTGTTGAAGCTCGAGCACTAAGGAATTAGGCAAACAGCCTTTGAGTTACCTAGATCATATTTGTGCACGCATCACAATTAAAATAAAATGGACGAAACCAAAGTAGATAACTTTTAAATATAAAAATTGTGCGTAACTTGAAGTATTACTTAGTTTTTGTTTAATCGCAATCGGTTCATTCTACCAAAGATTCATGAATTTAAAATGTTTAAGAAGTAAAATATCACAACACATGCATTCAGATACTCGGTCAGTTGAACTCCATATTCGATAGATGGCGTTGTGCATTCGACGCCATTTTCTGAAAGGCGGTGTTAAGATTCTCCGCGGCAGAATGACCCTAGAAAAAAAAAATGTAGGGCGGGTAGGTTGACGGGAGCGAAGCCGCGGGCACAGCCAGCTTAACAAATATGAATGTTTTTTTTTTATATATCTGATCAGAGACGAAGTTATAAAGCATCAAATTTAAGAATTAGAAACATAAATCTGACCTGCCACTTACGTCAGAGGGCACGAAGCCCATACAACTGCCATAGATACCGGCGTTTTCGTAGAGGGACAGATATATTTCTTTAAATTGTTGTATCTCGTTCGTTTTTCGATCAATTTTGATCCTGTTTTCCTGGAAGGAAAGGGTTATGTTTTTACACAGATTACCTCCCAATAGATACCGCATGCCTACTATTTTGTTTGATTCCGAGTTCACCAAATTTGGCCGAAGGCACGGGTTGCACGGGGAGTCACAAGTGCGCCGTGATTGGCTATTGAAGGTCACAGTACCAGCCGTAGTGACTGGACATGCGCATTAAATGTCAATAAAAATATCGATATTTTTCAAACAGAATGGTATTTTATGTAAAATTTCTTAGGCGGCGATTTTATAATTTCTTCAATAATGATAAAGAAAAAGATCGATCGGGAAAAGATTTTGATTTTGGCCAAAAGTCATTTAATTTAATTGTAATCCTATGTAAACAGGGCCACTCTGAGCTTTTGTTATGAATAGAGCACAATTAGTTCAAAGTAAAGTTAAACTAATTTGTTAATTTTTTAATAATCAATTTTAACAAAATTATTTTATTCTCCTATATACCTAATTAAACATCGATGATCGATACTTTTCGATAAGCAAAAAACGTATTTTTTTCTACATTTTTACTTCTGTGGGAAAAAGATAGCAATATAATAATTCCTTATGAGTGAAAGGGACTTTCACAAAAGACATCAACGAGCGCTACTGTAAAGTGTGAAATTTTTATTTGCTAACCATTATAACTTGACCTTTTTTAGCTTGGTCAATATTTATTAATTTGCCTACTGGCGGAATCTTATCCCATCTTTGTTTGAACTTGAAGAGCTGGTTGATTTTCCACACCATTTTACTGCACAATTCGTCATTTTTTTAAGGCAAACCGTTGATAACTATTATATAAACAGAATTAAAACTAGAAATCGCTTGCGTCCCTACAGCTCTAATGTCTGGTCGACACTAAAGAGATCATACAGTGCACTGAGTTATATCAGCCTAAATAGGCTGATGAGAGGTGCGCGTAAGTTGTCTTCTATGCGGAATCTATTGGGAGTTAATCTGTGTGTTTTTACTATTAAAGTGAGAATCAGATAACATCATAATACAAGTCGTTCACACCTGTCTACAAATGTATTCCAATATTTCAAAACGATATAAAAAACTTAAAGGCAGTGTCGCTAACACGATTAAAACAAACGTATCGTGGTAAGGGGCGTCGTTGACAGTTTCACTTGTCATTCAGTAATGAGTTAATATCTCATAAACGCGTTTACCGATTTACATGATTTAAACAGATAAAATCTTTCTAAGCCTATACATTTCAGACCTAAATTATCAAATAAACTACATAAACAAATAACGTTTTCAAGTTACGTATCTAAATATACCTTACTTGTGGTCGGCGCAACACGTTTTCTTCTTCCATACCGTCCTGTCCTCCGTCACGACATCACTGATTCCCTTTTCTTTCGTATCACTCCTGACACAGTCCATCCATCTTTTCTTTTTGCCGTCCCCTCCCTCTCCACCTATCCACATTTATATTCATAACTCTTTTAGTAACATGCGTTTCATCCCTCCTCATCACATGACCATATCAGGACAAACGGTTTCCTTTCAACTTATCTGTCACTGGAGCTACTACCAAACTGCCTCTAATATACTCATTTCTCACTTTATCCATTCTCGTCACTCCGCACATCCATCTCAACATTGTCATCTCTGCTACATGCAATCTCTTTTCATCCATCTGTTTCACAGCCCAACATTCTGATCCATACAGTACAACAGGTCTAATCACGGACTTGTAAATTGCACCCTTTAACTTGTGGGGCATCCGTGGGTCACAAGTTGCTCCAGTGACCTGTCGCCTTTTCATCCATCCCGAGTTTATCCGGTGCGTTACGCCTCGGTCTACCTCGCCATCTCCTTGGCCAAGCGCCCCTAGTTAACGGACGCCGGAACAGATCGGTATGAGTGTTCTAGCAAGAAACGGCAGAGAGACTGTCAAAATCGCAGAACAAGTGTTCTGTTTTGGTTCTGCTCAATTTCAAGCCAACACTCTCCAGTCTGTGCTATCCTCCTCCAATCTGCTCTGGACCTCTAGGCCACTCTCGGCAATCAGCACAATGTCACCGGCAAACAGCATACACCAGGGTGCCTCTTTCTGTATGTCCGACGTCACAGCTTCCAATATCATAAGGCCGCGTTTCCACTGACGCGGAGCTGGGCGGAGAGGAGCGGTGAAAAGTGGTCAGTGTTTCCACTGAAGCGGAGCTGGGTGGAGAGGAGCGGTGAAGCGGAGTGGAGTGGAATGGAGCGGAGCATACTTTTGGAAACGCGCATTTTTGCGCTTAGTTACACTCAATCTCTCAGAAAGACTGATCTCTCAGATACGTCATGTTGTCGTTTAAAAAGAAAAAGCAATCATTTTATATCTCCGGCACCGCCCGCTGTCCTCCGCGCAGCACCGCCCCGCTGTCCTCCGCACCGCATCGCCTCGCTGTATTTTTATTATGAATATCCGCTCAGCTCTGCTCCAACCCGCTCGTGCTGTTTCCATTGAATCGGAGCGGAGACTTCGAGCATAGTGATTGATTGTTCAATTCGTGCACCGCTAAGCTCCTCTCCGCCCCGGCCTAAGGAAGAGGTAAGGACTGAGAGCCGACCCTCGGTGCAAGCTGACTGCCACACTGAAGCTGCCACAGTGGGCATTCCCACTGTAGACCGGACTTGGGTACTGCATCGAGTGTACATCGACATTTTGTTACAAGTCGGATCAATGACTTTTCTTTTTTTGTTGTCTGGCTCTCATTTTATGTATTCTATTTTAGTATTTTTATTGATAAACTGGTCAAATAACAAATATATTTTTCTTGCATATTCCCTGTAGTCCTTATCATCATCTTTTCAGCCGAAAAACTACCACTGTTGCATACAAGTCCCTGAAATTGTACTTGATATCTTAAAAGTTATAAAGTATCAACAAAACTTGAAGTATATATTTCACTGTTTCCAGGCAAGTCACGCATTCCTGCAACATCCTTGGGCGAAGGGAGCCAAAGCCGTTATCAACTTAGATGCAGCGGGGATGAACGGGAAAGCTACCATATTTCAGGTAGAGAATTGCTTTACATCTGACATATATATTTCATTGCCAGAAGTTAGAGAAGAAAAAGAGTGACATGAAAATAATAACAAAATGTAGACAAGATGTCATCATCATCAGCCTTTTTAGTGTTCCCACTGCTGGGACACAGTTCACCTCTTTGTGAGAGGGGATGGGCCGTAATCCACCACGCGGGCCCAATGCGGCTTGGTGGATGTCACATGTACCTATTCGAATTTTTGGTTCTAGGACATGCCGGTTTCCTCACGACGTTTTCCTTCACCGTTTTGAGAGCAGTAGTGGTGAAATAATATACACAAAGTAAAGCACATGTCTGGGTCTGAACCCGACCTACAACCAGATGTAGTGACAAAAAAAACTCGTTACAAAAATCTTTTAGGTCCCTGAAATGAAATGAAAACCCTAAATGCCTAAAATTGTTCACTTCATGATGTGGCCAACCATTTCATGAAATGGTGGTATTTCATGATATGACCAGCTACAGCTGACCATATCTTTTAGACGACGAAGTTTGATGATATGTCAATCCATGTTTGGCTTTAACATTAATATAGGGTTTCTATGATATCAAAGATTTTCGCGCTCGTTTTTTAAGCGATTTTCGATGACGTTTTGATTAACTTTCATCTTCAATTGGCGCATTTTTAAAAGCTTATTCATCAGAATATTAAAATTGCCGGCACCATGATGTACCACAAAAACAAAACGATATCAGCTCCTCAAACGGTAAGTAATGTAATCATTTTACAATATGGTCACTAATGTTTGACCATATCATGAAGTAGCCAAGCGTAACAGCTAACTGTTCATATCGTGAAACGGTAATTATTTATTAATCTGGCCTCACCATATTGATGTGGACAGCGGGTATTTTCAATTTCATGAAATACAACCATTTCATGAAATGGTTGGCCACATTACGAAGTGATGAATTTTACAATCTGGCTACGACACGTACGCTGTCTGTTTTATCCCTCACAAGGGAGTAGCTTTTTGACCTTCTGCAATAATTTTACTTGGATAACAGCAAATATTTGATTCGTCTATGCTTTGTATGAAACGCGTTATTATTCTCGTTCTGAATAATATGAAGTTCCCATTTTTACTCCTAAAATAAACTCAAATTCTTCCAGGTGACAGATCCCAGAGTACTAAAAGCGTACCACCGTTCAGCAGTAACGCCTAACGCACAAGGTCTGGCCGAGATCCTGTTCTCTTCGGGCATCATACCTTCCGACACTGACTTCAGGATATGGCGGGACTTCGGCAATATCAATGGTAAGATATTCAGTTTCACTCGGTTGATTGGCAGACGCAGTGGGTTCGTGGCAGAATGTCCATTTCGCAAAATGTCCCCTAGTCGCAAAATGTCCCTTTACCAAAAAGTCCCTTTCGCAAAATGTCCCCTTGTCGCTAAAAGTCAAATATGTATTTGCGTGTAAAGGTACAATATGGTAAAAGTTTCAAAATTATATATGCGTAATTACTAAGAAAATCTGTTTTGTTTTCATTTGATTAATATGTACTTATTACAAGTATGAAAAAAAATCCGATTTTTTGTACAATTTTAACAATTGAACAAAGTTATGTATTAAGAAACAATACTAAACCCAAAAAATAATTGTCTTTCTTTTTCGACTTTTATAGAACCTAACACAAAATGTAAATTCTGTGAAAGGGACATTTGGTGACTATATGGGACATTTTGCGAAAGGGACATTTTGCGAAAGGAACATTCTGCGACAAAGCCGACGCAGCGTTGAAAAACCTCTCTAGGTAGATCGATGACCTGGTTAAGGTTACGGGAATCCTTTGGATGCGACTGATGTGAGTAGCGGATGGAAGGACCTATTCCTTCAAGACAACCTTATTAATTTTGTCTTACCAAATGTAAACCACAGATAATATAGTACTAGCATACAGATGCCTCATCCCATACAAAGAAACTGTGCCGACGTAACTAGCGTTTTCGTCTGATTATACCGATTATTTTTATAAGTACATCGATCGCGTTCGGTTCCGTAATTCCGTTCCATAGCCATAGATGGTGTTAGCAGCTACTTGTTGGATTGTGACTATTTTTTTCTTTAAATACAGTGACGGCTTGTTTTATAGTATTTTTTTGCACGTTTTTACAGTTTCATTGTACCAAAATGTGTTACAATACAAATTTAGACTGGCATACCTCAGAAAAATATAACTGCACCATCTATTGGAATTAATTTTATTTGATCCGTTCAAATAATCTTTGATATGTGGATTAAAAGCCCAGTATTCCATAATTTTGTGCCCAGGAGAGTTGATTAAACAAGAACATACAATTTTTATGATCAATACTAGAAAGTGTTAATTTTACACACAATTCAATAACAAATCGATGCATATCGCGCCATCTAGTGTAATTTATTTGAACCAATTTTTTTTCTTAGCGCTGGGACCCCGTGATGTAAACATTCCGTTTCTAAAAAATTATTACTTAAGCTGTCGCGTGATAAAAAATGATGCTCTTTATGCATTTTGAATTGTTGTTAATTCAAAATCAATATCATTTTTTTTTTATTTCACGTAGGCCTACATGGGCACATATAAAACGTCGACAAAAGGTACACGGTTCGGGTTGGTCGTATCCTATGGAGAAGTACCGGCAAGAAACTCCATGGTTACTCCTTTATAAAATGGTTTGGTTTTACAATATTTCCATGTTACAGCATTAGTACTATGGGGGACAACGTAGGCCCGACAATAAGTCGTAAGAAACTAAAAAAAAAGATTATATAATATATAAAAAAGTTAACAAATGTTAACTAACATCTAGAAGGCCTAAATTTTTCATATATCTGAATTGCCTGTTTATTCGTCATGTTAGGTCCGATTTCACCAATGAACCTAAACGTGATTAGTTCAATTAAACTCAGTTTACGCAAATACAGTGTTCTGATGGGTTGAGAGCGCTGAGAAACTACCAATCAGAACGCTGTATTTGCAAAAAATCGCGATTAGTTTTATTGGTGAAATCGACCCTTAGCCAGTAAGATTATTTCCAAACCCGTATTCCTTATCCATGGTATTGCAACACCAGTGTGCCACTTGCTAGCGACTTTGTTGTCTAGTCCCTGCAAGACTAGTATGGACCTTCTAGCCTTCCGACAGCCGAGTATTCCTCCGTCTCGAATTACTCCTGAGAAACTGAATCTGTTCACAAGAACGTTGGAACTCACTATCTTGTTCCTTCTATTGCAGGAATAGACATAGCGTTCGTGAAGTGGGCACATGTGTACCACACTCGCAACGACAAGCCGGATCTGGTACTGCCCGGCGTGCTGCAGTGTGGGGGAGACATGTTGTTAGCTCTGCTGAGGGAGACCGCCAATGTCGACGATTTGGATGACCAGGTAAGGTGTTCAACATATAAATCTCTAGCAAAATTGACTATAAATAATTTGAATTAAAATCTCCTTACGGTACAGATATTTTTATGAATAACACTGTTAATGTTCAGTTTGTAACTCTTTTTTCGAATATAAATTGCGTCCTCATCACTAGGTGTCGAGAAGTTGATTTACAAGACAATTTCGGGATTCGATCTTATCCTTCAACATTTCCAAAAACAAGATTGCCGCGTTTTGTTCTATTTAGACGTGGTTAGGGTTACCAGATAGAAAATTTAAAGGTCCGGTGAAAAATCCTGATTTCCATTGAAAAAGCGCGAGATTTTCTCGAATTTTGCGAATTCTCTCGCAAACGTAATTAAAAGCAAGCACATTTTTTGATGTAATGCTTGGGCATTGTTTTTCAAGACCATCGGTGTTATGTTATTTCAAATGGAGTACCTACCTATAGATAATTTCCAAAATAACACAATTTTAGTTAGAAGAAACCTTTGACGACGAAACTTGAGTTTTCGTCTGATTATACTGATTATTTTTATAAGTACAACGATCGCGTTCGGTTCCGTTCCACGGCGATAGATGGTGTTAGCAGCGACTTAAGTAAAAGAGTTTACTCGGTTCGTGTTTTTTTTTTAATACTGTGACGTTTTGTTTTATAGTGTTTTTATTAGTTAGTATTCATGTCAAGCGTATTTTAACATTCTCAATATTATTGTCCGCAGATCGAGCCCACAGCAGCTGTATACTACGACTACCTAAATATATTCTTGGTGACATATTCGTTCGCTGCGTCCTACTTCATAGATGTGCTCATAGCTTTGTTTGGGCTATCCAGCGTTGCCTACTACGTGTGGTTAGTTGGGGCTAGTAAGTACTAGTATTATATTAATCAAGCTTTTAGAGCAGTGTTATCGGCCGCGCCTTACAAGTTGTAGGTCGTGGGTTCGAACCCAGGCAGGCGCTTTACTTTGTGTAAATTATTTAATTACCACTGCTCTCAAAACGGTGAAGGAAAACATCGTGAGGAAACCGGCATGTCCTAGAACCAAGACTTCGAAGACATGTATGACATCCACCAAACCGCACTGGGCCCGCGTGGTGGATTACGACCCATTCCCTCTCACAGAGAAGAGACCTGTGTTCCAGCAGTGGGGACATTTAAAGGTTGATGATGAATCTAGTTTTTACCAGCGTGAATCTCAAAAATATTGCCCGGGAAATTAGTGAAAACCGCTGCATGCGAGACACAAAGGCGCGGTCGATGTGGCGACACTTAATGGAAGCCTAAGTACTACAGTCTACGTCTACAGGCTGAAATTATGGTGTTCCCCATTATGTACTAACCTAGGTCTTCTTCTTTTCGTGTGAGGTGTGGCCACCTCTGGTGTCAGAGTTAATTAAGCCGCCTCTGGAAAACCCCACAGGCCACTGACTAGGCTATTTCAGACTTACATTAACTATATAAGTCCAGGTTTCCTCACGATGTTTTCCTTCACCATTGCCTGTGATGTCTAAGATACACTTAGAAAGTACATATGATTTGAAAAAAATCACATTGGTACTTGCCCGGATTTGAACCCACGACCTCAAGCACGACAGGCGAAGTCTTAGCTACTGGGCCACCACGACATTACTTATAACCTAGGTCACAGATAATATAATACTAGCATCCTAGGTTAATAATATAAACTAAGTTTCAATGGCTGATCGGTTTAAATTCGTTCAGCCATTGTGGCGTGATTTATTTACAAAAATACAGGCCGAGTTCCTCACCTCTAAATTATCGCAGAATCCATGTGACAAATTGTCAAACACGCATTATCTGCCGTGATTGGTTGAATAAATTTTCAACAGCCAATCACAGCAGATAACGCGTGCTTGACAATTTGTCACAATAATTTAGAGGTGAGAAACTCGGCTAGAGACATTCACACTTATAACATTTAACTTTGTAGGATAGGATAGCAGCATTGTGACATATGCGATACTATTTTGATATAGGACCACATATGTGTGGCACTGTTGCACAGTAAAAATATACAAACAGTATGAAAACTACCTACAAACGCTCGAAACGGCACACTAACACAAACATTCGCACCGATGAGACCATTAAGGCACTTCTGCAGTGCTGTCAGTAGTGCGAGCCGCTTGGGGGTCTCGTCGATTCGCATGCTTGTGTGAGTGTGCCGTTTCGAGCGTTTGTAGGTAGTTACTACCTACTTCAGGCCCACTTACTTGCATGAAAAACTTAACTCCGAGTTAGTTGCTAACACACTAGCCATCAAATGCCTTAATTTTTAGGGTTCCGTACCCGTAGGGTCCAAACGGAGCTCTATTGCTGCCACTCACGTGGGTTTTACAGCCAATCGGTTGGAGGGTTGCAGTTACAATATTCAAATTTTCACATTATAAAGCATCTTGTTGACCCAAAGCCATACAAATTGACAAAAAATATCTTTAAATTTATTTATTTATTATATACTTTATTGTACACCACTTAAATAATTACAGGACAAAACATTTATAAAGATAAGTGTACAAGGGCGGTCTTATCGCACAGGGCAATCTCTTACAGACAACCTTTGGATGGACTGAACGAGAGAAGATAGACATAGGGCTGTCAGTGTACAAAAACTATACTAAATAATATTACTTAGATATAAAATAAAATACATACATACAAATAAAATAATATACTAATAAATATCAAATATAGAACAGAGAAAGGAGGGGGAGCGCTTTTTGCCCCTTAAATACCCCAATTGCCCCTTAAATAACTTAAGGGGCAATTGGGGGGTAATTCCCATACAACTAAGGGGAGGGCGCGAAATTTTGTTTTGTCCATATCTATCGTGTGGGTTCTATCGTTGTGTAGAGCTCATTGAGCAGATAAAAACTGTATTTTTTGTTTAAAAAAATATTCCACCAAAGCACCAAAGTCACGTTTTTTTTTCCAAAAAGTTGTTCCGAAGAGTTCTCTAACTTCCAATTGACATATGAACTTCAAATTTGGTGATGATGTTTATTATTACGTAAATTTTATTTTAATAACAAATACCAATATTGATAAATGAGAATTTTATTTGAAATTTCCTCATTTTTCCATTGTGTTTGGTCGATTGATGGGGTCAAACCCTTTACTTTACCGAATTCACTTATTCAATTAGGCTGAGGGTTTCCTCACGATGTTTTCCTTCACTATTGTCAACGATATCCAAGATAAACTTAGAAGTACATATGAATTGAAAAATCATATATTTCAAAATCAAAAACAAAATATTTTTGTTTCAATTAAATCTTATGTAGAAACTTTTGAATTGTCAAACAAAATATGAATCTAGTTGCACATTCGCATCAGTAGGTCTCTATGTAGTAGAAACTCAACAGACACTCATTTCTTATTGAATATCTTTATATTTCCAGGATGGTCCACAGTCGAGAACCTACTGTTCACATTGCTGGGTCGCCTGGCCTCTGTGGTGGTCGGCTTGATAGTGGTCGCGATATGTGTGCTGCTCATGGTAGCTACCACTGTGCAGATGAGGTTAGTAAATTCTAATTCAAATAATTTTATTTCACATACAACTACATGGACACAGATAAAACGTTAAAAGCTAGAGCACGGTTCGAAATGCTCTTTTTACCCGATTGCTGAAGGAGGGTAATGTGTTTATCAGTCTATGTATGTTTGTTCCTATGTGGCGTTCTAGAAACCGAACGTGTTGGCAGATTTTGATATACGTCAATCGATTCGTCTTAACCCTGCGAGTGTCACTAGCTACATTAAAATTGGATAATAGAAAAATTGCGGTTTTTGGGCGCCATTTTGTGGGAGCCCAATATTTTGTTTTCTTCGGAGGTAAAAAAAGTAAAAAGAAAAAGTAAGATAAATAAAGTATTAAGAGGTGATTTCAAAAATATTTTATAAAATAGGTACTTATAATGTTTAAATGTATGAAATTCAAAAAAAAAAACTAATAATGTTATAAATAAAAAAATAATTCAAATAATCCAAAAATTCGACTGCTTAAGAGGCGAACTAAAAAGACGTAAACAAGAAGAATATCATGTTGTGCAATCGGAGGATATATATTCGCGAGCTGGCTGACCAAAACCAAACTAACTTTTTTTCTATATAGAAGAACCGGAAGGAAAATCCACGTGAACCCTTTTAAAAGAATAAATGCTTTTTTTCAATGTTTCCATAATGCTGTCAGTATATGAATATAAAAAAAGAGGACAGTGTAAACCCCTCAAAAAAGATAAATAATTAAAAATAAAACAAATACTTAAAATAGAAAACTAATAAACTAGTAAAAAAAAAAGTTGGCGGGATTGACTCGAATCCTACCAAAAATAATGGCCCGCACTATAAAAACAAATTTATTTAATAATCTTAAAACAATAATACCGACATTGTCATGACGATTTCAATACGTAAGACCAATGTCAGCCGTTCGAATGCCCTTGAGTTCAACAAAATCGTGATCATAACGATAAAAAAAGATAAAATTTACACAACTGTTCGAGTGCGTTGTAAGATAACCGCTATTTCGAACGAATTTGTATATCCCGTATGGTCTAGTGGCTAGGATACCTGGCTTTCACCCAGGAGGCTCGGGTTCGATTCCCGGTACGGGAAAAGTACTTTTTGCCTTTTCCAAAGTGTCGTGAATGGACATTGAATCAACATTTCTTATTAAATGCGTATCGAGTCAATTTCCATTTTTTTAAATCTAGTGTTGGTTTGGTTTTTGCACTGTATTTGCAAAAATTTTCACCATTTTTTAACCGATTACAAAAAGGAAGAGGTTCTCAATTCTAAAGTCAGTTTTTTTTTACCTCAGAACTTTTTACTAGGTGAACCAATTTTGATGATACTTTATTTATTTGAAAGCTGGTGCTTCTCATGGTCACATTTAAATTTAGTAAGATTTGATGAAGAACTTCGGAGATATATAACAGAACTCTTAAATAAATGACCGCAAATCTTTCGGGATTGCTGCTATCGCATGTCTGTTTGTTTTTTACACCATTTTATAACATAATATCACGCCGGTACGCTCTAAAGGCGTAAGCAGATATGTACAGTTCACCCTGGTACACTCAGATTTCACCGGTGTTGTTCAAGTTTCATGTTATTCGGGTAATTTATTCTGGCATAACTGTGGCCATTATATAGATAATTACCACAACTAAAAAGTGAAAAATAAAATTATTTTTACAAAAAAATACAACCGGCTTCCAAATAAAAACACTACAAATTGAAAAATTACTTTAATTTCGGAAGTCGGTGTCAATAAACGAAGAAACAAGAATACCTACCTCCGAAATTGAAGTTATTTTTCACTTTGTAGTGTTTTTATTTGGAAGCCGGTTGCATTTTTTTCTGTAAAAAAGGTATTTTTGTTAAAGATAAATGTATATTCTATTCTTATGATAAACGTTTGCTGTCAGTTGCCGGTTCGCGATTATATAATGTCAATTTTTATTTAAGAACCACGAGATTTCATGAACCTCAATATTTTTAGAATGCTAGTACAAAATATTCACCGTTTTACCTAAACTTTTTGAAGTAAGTTAAAAAACTTAATTCTCTATACAATAGCGGTATTACCGCTTACAAGAATGTTTTAAAAGTTACGAATATATGTTACGTTCCAGATATCTAACCGAACCATGGCTAGTGGTTCCGTTTTACTGGATGCCTTACCTCATCGCCGCCGTGGCGACGGCACAGGTGTTTGATGCGTGGACCTTGAAGAGGGTAAGACTTTTACTATACGGCAGCACTGTTAAGTTAATAGGGTCATTATGGAGTAATCTTAAAGATTTTTGAGAGATATAAGTACACATAGAACTGACAAACAATGTATTTAATAATGTTGTAATAAAAACTTTGTCCAAGAAAAAAAAAGAGGTACCAAAGACACCGACTTCCGAAACGAAAGTTATTTTTTGCTCTTGTTAATGTTTTGTTTTGGTTTCGGTTTATTTTTTGGGCAAAGGTTTTTATTTTTCTCTATTTGGTTTTAGTACTCCAACACTAAAAAGTGAGCAAGTTCTTTAGTAGGGTACCTAAAGGATTGACAAAATACACATAATAAATCAATTTTCAAATTCGTACTGTTTTTCTTTAAGAAGTTCGGTTGTATGTTGTATATCATGAAAACTGCTACACCGATTTTGATGAAATTTGTACAGTTCCCTAAGTTGAGAGATACCTAATCCAATAAAAAAGAATGATTACGATCCGATAACTAGATTCTATTCATATCTATGCGTGGACAAACATACATACATTCATACAAACATACATACAGTTATTAAATTTGGCCCACGTGTTCAGAAGCCTACATAGAGTAGCTTATGTGAATATTGTGCAATTCCAACAATATTACATACATATGTGTCAAATTGATCACCTCTTTTTTTAGAATTCGGTAAAAAGTGAATGAAACGTAATGAAAATGTATTTTATTTATCAATGCACCTTTTCGCCCTGATTTGGACTCCAAGTTACACTCTCTTAAAATCCTGTTTTTTCTATATATCAAACATGGCTGGCTGTCTAACTAAGGTTGCTGCTGTTAATTTCCATACATTTGTTAAGTTACAAATACGTGTACATGGCACTGCCTAAATGTTACCATAGAATTAATTGATAGGAGATAGGGATAATTTAAGGAGCAGTGTTGGCCCAGTGGTAACGGCCGTGACTTACAATTTGTAGGTCGTGGGTTCGAACCCAGGCAGGCGCTTAACTTTGTGTAAATTATTTCATCACCACTGAAAGTGAGGCAAGCGGCATCGTAGAACCAAAAATTCGAAGACATGTGACGTCCACCAACCCACACTGCGCTGCGTGGTGGATTACAGCCCATTCCCTCTCACAGAGAAGAGGCCTGCACGCACAATGGACCAAATGGGAGTCTTAAGTGCGGCAAAGGGGTCCATCTATCTTATCCTATCCTAATTAATAGCGACATGACAATGTTAAATACGGCATTTTGTTAATGTTTCCAATTCATTGAGTACCTTGGCCCATGCTCATTATTCTATGACGTAATAGTGAGCAAATATTTTTTTCTGCTCTCTGTTACATTTTAATATAAATGTATCTCTTTTCTTGTCCACAGAACGGCCTCAGTCGCTCCCTCCGCTGTCTCCAAGCGATGTCGGCAACCCGTTTGATATTCTCCCTCATACTACTAATTCTAGCGTGCATACCATCGCTGACATCACTCAGATACCTGTTCAGCGCGCCGCTGTTCATAATGAGCATCACGGCTTTGATATCGATGACAACTGTCAGATATGTCGCTTTGACAGGTAAGATATGTCGCTCATAATACCAACTCTAGCGTGCATACCATCGCTGACATCACTCAGATACCTGTTCAGCGCGCCGCTGTTCATAATGAGCATCACGGCTTTGATATCGATGACAACTGTCAGATATGTCGCTTTGACAGGTAAGATATGTCGCTCATAATACCAACTCTAGCGTGCATACCATCGCTGACATCACTCAGATACCTGTTCAGCGCGCCGCTGTTCATAATGAGCATCACGGCTTTGATATCGATGACAACTGTCAGATATGTCGCTTTGACAGGTAAGATATGTCGCTCATAATACCAACTCTAGCGTGCATACCATCGCTGACATCACTCAGATACCTGTTCAGCGCGCCGCTGTTCATAATGAGCATCACGGCTTTGATATCGATGACAACTGTCAGATATGTCGCATTGACAGGTAAGATATGTCGCTCATACTACTAACTCTAGCGTGCATACCATCGCTGACATCACTCAGATACCTGTTCAGCGCGCCGCTGTTCATAATGAGCATCACGGCTTTGATATCGATGACAACTGTCAGATATGTCGCTCATACTACTAACTCTAGCGTGCATACCATCGCTGACATCACTCAGATACCTGTTCAGCGCGCCGCTGTTCATAATGAGCATCACGGCTTTGATATCGATGACAACTGTCAGATATGTCGCATTGACAGGTAAGATATGTCGCTCATACTACTAACTCTAGCGTGCATACCATCGCTGACATCACTCAGATACCTGTTCAGCGCGCCGCTGTTCATAATGAGCATCACGGCTTTGATATCGATGAAAACTGTCAGATATGTCGCATTGACAGATAAGATATATCGCATTGACAGGTAAGATATGTCGCTCATACTACTAACTCTAGCGTGCATACCATCGCTGACATCACTCAGATACCTGTTCAGCGCGCCGCTGTTCATAATGATCATCACGGCTTTGATATCGATGACAACTGTCAGATATGTCGCATTGACAGGTAAGATATGTCGCATTGAAAGGTATGATATGTCGCTCATACTACTAACTCTAGCGTGCATACCATCGCTGACATCACTCAGATACCTGTTCAGCGCGCCGCTGTTCATAATGATCATCACGGCTTTGATATCGATGACAACTGTCAGATATGTCGCATTGACAGGTAAGATATGTCGCATTGAAAGGTATGATATGTCGCTCATACTACTAACTCTAGCGTGCATACCATCGCTGACATCACTCAGATACCTGTTCAGCGCGCCGCTGTTCATAATGAGCATCACGGCTTTGATATCGATGACAACTGTCAGATATGTCGCTTTGACAGGTAAGATTTGTAGCTCATACTACTAACTCTAGCGCCGTTGCCTCGTAGGTTTAATGGTCGCATTCGCTACTGTTGAACATGAGGCCCTGTGTTCGACACCGGGGCGAGCAAAATGTCTTGGATTTTTCCATCTGGAATTTCTCTGTAACAAATTTGCTCGCCCTGGGCTGTATTACATGGGATATAATACATTATATATATATTATATTTACTGAATAGCGTCTCTCTGCGTTTGGACTTATTTTCTTGCTCTTTGGCGGAATTCCAGAGGGTGACAGTGTGTTGTCCACTGTGTAACTTGTGCCTCTACCTAGCCCCTTACTGGTACTGGCAAACTGGCAATGTATGACTACGTTTATAGCTTGGGTCTTACCTGTAAAAATAAATGTATGTGTTAATAATAGATAAATAATATTTTTCTTTTCCTTTCTATTTTTTTTTATAACTTTAACTTTGTAAATTTTGATTGATTTGGTAAAGCAAAAAATACGTCTCCAATATTATTTGATAATCTCATTGGCGGACTAAATAGAAAACAAACAATAGAAACATCCCTATTCTACAGCAATTGTTAAATGTAATATGTCTGTTATCCTATATATACTTCTACTATATACTACTCTTTTACTTTTTGTTTGTATTGAATAAACGTTTTCTATTGCTTTTTTAAGGCAATTACAAATAAATCGAAAACTACGACTGAGTATGTAGACCTAACCCCACTTGTGACCGCGATTGTACAACTTTGTTTTATTAACCTGCAATTATTGCTTATTCTAGGTTGGCAACACCTGCTCCTAGAGATGTGCCTCTCTCTCCCCTCAGTCATGTTCATGTTCTCCCTCGCCCTGCGCGTGGACGCACAGATGCTGCCCATCATGAGCCGCTCCTCCAGTGACAATCCGGACATTACTGTGGCAATACTCAACGCAGGACTAGCTGTGATCGTGTCTTGTACTATTGTGAGTATATCCTATCCTGGTCATAACTATGTTGGTATCGACAGTAGCGATGGGCGTTGAATGAAAGAACTATTTAATTAAACGTCCACGTACAATGAACGATTCGACGGTTCACCGATAATCAACGAACTATTTGAATTCGTAGACGGCTAAACTGAGATTGCACTACGTTCATGTCGACATGTATCGCGACGACCGACGCGAGAACTAAGTTGGGTAGTATAAGTTCATACGTCCGAAAAAATAACAACGGACGAACATCGAGCAAATTTATTTGAACTCTAACTCTAGAAACAAAGGGTTGATATTCCTATGGGCCGAATGCTATTTTGGAGCAAAAATGCAAACGTGTTAAGAAGAAAAGTATGCCAATATGGTGTTTCACTTGTGCAAAAGAGTAAAGCGTTTGACCGATCAAACGATGCGAGGTAAACCGGTTTGTACTTGTTTACGTTCGTATTCGTATATTATTTTGATGATTTTCGAAGAGTGCCCGGAAAGTTAAAAGTTGTTGTCGTAGACGCCGCGCGTCAAATCGTAGCAATTAAAAAAAAAAAGTCTCCTTAACATAGTTTACGTTATGAACTAGTCGAAAAATTCAACTAGTTGATCGACTCGTCGATCAACGGAAATGGACGGTCTTGTTTCATTAACGAAAAATACGTCGACGACACATCTCTAATCGACAGCTTATAGTCCTCGCCAAACTTCTTGGCCGCCCTGAAGTTGGTTTACCGGATGCGCGAGGCACGAAACGGTGCTGTTTTTCTATGAGATTTACTACTGCGCAGCCATTGTAGCCAACTTCAGGGCGGCCAAGAAGTTTGGCGAGAACTTTACCTGACCTTCAAAACCCAGTTACCAACGGAATTAAAAACGTATCCTTTTTCAAGACTGGTTGTAAGAGTCAATGAAGCTCGAAGAGCTCTGGAGAAACGGATCAACTGTCCTGGATCCCGCAACTAAATGAAGTTTGCTGTTAGAGGACCCAACTATGGGTTAAGATCACGTTTGTACATAAACTGTCATATTGTATTTGTATGGTTTTTTTGAAGTGTGAGTCGTGTCCAAGTGCGAGTCGGACTCGCGAAGACGAAGGGTTCCGTACCATTATCGCAAAATCACGTTTGTTGTTTGGGAGCCCCACTTAAATATTTATTTTAGCCTGTTTTATTATTTGTTGTTATAGCGGCAACAGAAATACATGATCTGTGAAAATTTCAACTATCTAGCTATCACGGTTCATGAATACAGCCTGGTGGCAGACGGACAGACAGACACACGGGCAGACAGACGGACAGTGGAGTCTTAGTAATAGGGTTCCGTTTTTACCCTTTGTGTTCAATCAATCAGTCTTTATTTGTAAAAATAAATAGGTTACAGCAAGTTATAATAAAAATTTAAACAATCGAGTGGAATTTCTCAGAAATTTAAAATCGTGCCATCTACTGGCATCAATTTGAAATGATCCGATCAAATTATCATTAAAATGTGAATTAAGAGCCTAATATTCCATAATTTTGTGCTTAGGAGAGTTGATTAAAAAAGAATATACAAATTGTATGTTCAATTCCAGAAAATGTTAATTTTACACACAATTCAATAACAGATCGGTGCATATCGCGACATTTAGTGATTTTACTGAACCAAATTTTCTTTCTTAGCGCTGGTACCCCGTGGCGATACCGGGTACACTACGTAAATACGAAAAACTTTATTCCATCAGTCACAAATACAAATTTCAAAATACCGATTATCGTAATTCCCAATGGTTCAAAATGCCGAATATAACAACTCCGACTTATCTCCTATTTTTATAATTCCTAAATTTCAATATTCCTAACGTTTATAATTACTTTCTCAAAATACCGAGTTTCAATAGATCGAATAACAAAAAGTCCGACTTAATGATAATTCAAAACATCAAAAATACGAATTCCGATGATTAAAATACCGATTAATACAATTTCGATATAAAAACGCCTTGTAAAACTGAATGGCAAGACAAATAAACACATAATTGCTCGTCAGAAAGAATTATAATATTATGTTGCCTGCTTGCACGCTGCATGCAAGCAAGCACGCAGCATGCAAGCAGGCATACAGCGTGCAAGCAGACACGCAGCATGCAAGCAAGCACGCAACATGCAAGCAGGCATACAGCGTGCAAGCAGACACGCAGCATGCAAGCAAGCACGCAACATGCAAGCAGGCATACAGCGTGCAAGCAGACACGCAGCATGCAAGCAAGCACGCAACATGCAAGCAGGCATACAGCGTGCAAGCAGACACGCAGCATGCAAGCAAGCACGCAACATGCAAGCAGGCATGCAACATGCAAGCAGCAAGCAAGCAGGCATGCAACATGCAGCAAGCATTGTTTCTGTCACGGCTCCGGCGCTGCGGGGTTTGGGCGGCTCCACGCGAGCTTATTGTCGCAGATGGTTATAATGCCTGCTCCTCAACTCGCGGGCCGCCCCACCCCTCCGCGAAAATCGGAATGTCGTTTTTTGGACCGAGAACCCTTCGAGCATTTGATTCTTCGAACGTATGAAAATCGGAAAACTAACAAATCGCATTTACGACTTTCGGTAATAAGTAAATTTCGTGATTTTTAATAATATATATTATAATTCTTAGGTATTATGAAATTCGGACTTCTGAAAATCGGAACATTGAAATTCGGAATAAAATATTTCGGAGTATTTGGGTGTTCCCGGCGATACCGTCACAAAAGAAACCAACAAAAGCACAGACGTTTTATCAAAAATATATACCTGCTGATTGTAGCAGTGGGATCTTAGGCTATTAGAATATTGTGCCTAGTGATACTTGCTAAAGTATCAGGTTGTAGTTTTTTTTTGCGTGGTCAATTTCTCATGCATACTGCACTACCACTGGGTGATAGCGCAGTTATCTTGAACTTCAACCATCGACTACATAGCCCCTAGACGCCTAATGCTTGATCTAATACATCAAAACAATTCTGTCAACTAGCTGAGGTATGAGGCACGGGGTACTGCGCTCTGATTGGTCCCTTACCAAGGTCATACGCGTCATTAAGGGTGGGACAGGTTTAAATAAAACCAGGAAGGTATCGATTTTTAACCGACTTCCCAAAAAGGAGGAGGTTCTATGTTCGACTTCATGTTTGTTTTTTTTTTGTGTATGTTCACTGATTACTCCGTCAATTGTGGACCGATTTTGAAAATTCTTTTTTTGTTTGATAAAGTATATTCCGAAATTGGTCCCATTTTAATTTGGTGAAGATCTGATGACGATCTTCGGAGATATACAACAGAACTCTTCAATAAATATCGGCAAATCTCTCGGGATTGCTGCAATCGCATGTCTGTTTGTTGTTTATAACATTTCATAACATAACATCACGCCAGTTCGCTCTTAAGGGGTAAGCAGATCGAGATAGCGAAAAAAATACTTTAAAAAGAAAGAGACGCAAACATGCGGTGGGCGTGTTCACCTACAAACTTGACCAGTATAATATGAACTCCGATAAATAATATTAGAAAATAAATCTAATTATGTTTATGTAACTATTAACTTATCAATTTAATGTTATGTTATTTTTTCGGCAACTCGATGTCTGGCTGTTGTTACCATAGCAACGTATTGCACAAGAGGCCATTATAAAATTTATTTCATCAATTATTATGGGGATAAATATAATGACCACCATAAAATGCTTTGATACCCTTAGTTTTGTAACCAAAAATATCTACTTAACACCAGAAAAATAAAGTCTAAAAATACAATAGTACCAGCTATTTTAGTCACGACTCCACTTTAAATTGTATTCGACCACCAAATTTAGTAAATGATCACCAAATTAATGTTGTGAAATAGGTTATTTTGACCGGGTGAAATAGGTTAGGTTAGGTTAGAACAGTGACCAACCGCGCGCGAGCCGAGCGAGCGAAGCGAGCGGTGCCGCGGCAGCGGCCGGCGAGCGCTACTTCCAAGCAAAACTCATTTTTTTACTCATTTTTAAACTCATTTTGCTTAAATAGGATAGCAGAATTTAAAAACTTTGGTTATAATTTTACTTTAAAATGTTGGTTTAATTTTGGTGATCATTTACTATTTTTGGGTTACATTTTACTTAAATAGGATAGCAAAGTGTTAAAACTTTGGTTATAATTTTACATTAAAATGCGAGTTTCATTTTGGTGATCATTTACTACTTTTGTCTGCTATTTGTTACTATATCTGGTGGTAAGTTAAACATAAGCCATTTTTTATTGACTAACACGGAAGTGTTTATGGCTCACAGAAGTGGTCGCTACTAATTCGAAATTGTCGAGTGGAGAGCTGTATTACCTGTATATGATCTTTTTAGTCATATGTGTTGACAGACATCGCTCGCCTGTTATTAGGCGTCTAGTGGCTATGTGGTCGATGACTTCAACCCACTAAAAGTACGGTGTCCTCCTGTGCCGCTTATGGCCGGAATGTGGCACGCGTTAGCACTCACCGCGAACACGCCGCGGCTCCTCTGGGGAGTACCCCCCATCACCGTCGTACCAGAACACGTTGCACGCGGTGATCACCCCAGAGACTAAATCAGCACATGGGCAATGTCACATATATGAGTCAAAAGATTCATATTTCAACGAGTCTTAAAACAACAGCAAATTTGTGATGTTCAAGCCAAAAATTACTATTTTTTTTCAGTCCGGCATGGAACTATTGTTCTCTCGCAAACGCTTGTGGATGGTGTTATCGTTGCTCGGAGCGATCTGTGTGGTGCTGATGTTCATACCCTTCAGCCCGTATGATGGAGAGGGACTATCGCTTCAGAGGCACTATTGGTTTGTGAGTACTTGTATTTTGTTTCATTTTTATTCAAGTTTGCGTTTTGGGAATACTTTTATTGTGCGTACACCAAAGGAGTGCAATTCCCTGTCGGAGTCTGTATTTCCTGATAGCTACAACCTCGGGGTCTTGAAGTCAAGAGTGAAAAGGTTACTTCTAGGCAAGCGTGCTTCATCGTCGACCACATCATCGCTTACCATCAGATGAGATAGTGGTAAAACGCGAGCCGCCTATATATAATAAAAAAAAAATCAAAAACGTAGAATAGAGAAAATGTCCAAGAAAATCTTATAGTGGCAGGAGCATTTAGAAAAATGTAGAAAGGTAGGTGCCTATTCAGGACTTTTTAGCCAATCTATATAGGAAAACCTACTTCTACATCCAAAGGTTTAAAAAGTCCTGAAATCAAATAAAATCAAAATGAGCGACGCTGAACGTCTTTAGGCTGAAATGATAAAGTTGCAATCAAATGCCTATTAAAATATCTTTTCTATTCTAATCCAGCATTCAGAAATAGTCTCCCACGACATAAACAACAACACGATCGCCCGCACCTCAGGCATAGTGGTGACCAAGCACGACCCCTACTCGTCCGAGCGCGTGTTACCCTCGCTAGCTACAGCCGGGTACCATGTTAGCGCGAGGAGGGACCTCAGTGCTGACTGTGAGGGACAGGTGTACTGTGGGTTGCCGCTGTTTAGGACCAGCTTCAGTAGATTCCTGTAAGTATATTATTAACATAGTGGTGACCAAGCACGACCCCTACTCGTCCGAGCGCGTGTTACCCTCGCTAGCTACAGCCGGGTACCATGTTAGCGCGAGGAGGGACCTCAGTGCTGACTGTGAGGGACAGGTGTACTGTGGGTTGCCGCTGTTTAGGACCAGCTTCAGTAGATTCCTGTAAGTATATTATTAACATAGTGGTGACCAAGCACGACCCCTACTCGTCCGAGCGCGTGTTACCCTCGCTAGCTACAGCCGGGTACCATGTTAGCGCGAGGAGGGACCTCAGTGCCGACTGTGAGGGACAGGTGTACTGTGGGTTGCCGCTGTTTAGGACCAGCTTCAGTAGATTCCTGTAAGTATATTATTAACATAGTGGTGACCAAGCACGACCCCTACTCGTCCGAGCGCGTGTTACTTTGCTAGCTACAGCCGGGTACCATGTTAGCGCGAGGAGGGACCTCAGTGCCGACTGTGAGGGACAGGTGTACTGTGGGATGCCGCTGTTTAGGACCAGCTTCAGTAGATTCCTGTAAGTATATTATTAACATAGTGGTGACCAAGCACGACCCCTACTCGTCCGAGCGCGTGTTACCCTCGCTAGCTACAGCCGGGTACCATGTTAGCGCGAGGAGGGACCTCAGTGCCGACTGTGAGGGACAGGTGTACTGTGGGTTGCCGCTGTTTAGGACCAGCTTCAGTAGATTCCTGTAAGTATATTATTAACATAGTGGTGACCAAGCACGACCCCTACTCGTCCGAGCGCGTGTTACTTTGCTAGCTACAGCCGGGTACCATGTTAGCGCGAGGAGGGACCTCAGTGCCGACTGTGAGGGACAGGTGTACTGTGGGATGCCGCTGTTTAGGACCAGCTTCAGTAGATTCCTGTAAGTATATTATTAACATAGTGGTGACCAAGCACGACCCCTACTCGTCCGAGCGCGTGTTACCCTCGCTAGCTACAGCCGGGTACCATGTTAGCGCGAGGAGGGACCTCAGTGCCGACTGTGAGGGACAGGTGTACTGTGGGATGCCGCTGTTTAGGACCAGCTTCAGTAGATTCCTGTAAGTATATTATTAACATAGTGGTGACCAAGCACGACCCCTACTCGTCCGAGCGCGTGTTACCCTCGCTAGCTACAGCCGGGTACCATGTTAGCGCGAGGAGGGACCTCAGTGCCGACTGTGAGGGACAGGTGTACTGTGGGTTGCCGCTGTTTAGGACCAGCTTCAGTAGATTCCTGTAAGTATATTATTAACATAGTGGTGACCAAGCACGACCCCTACTCGTCCGAGCGCGTGTTACTTTGCTAGCTACAGCCGGGTACCATGTTAGCGCGAGGAGGGACCTCAGTGCCGACTGTGAGGGACAGGTGTACTGTGGGATGCCGCTGTTTAGGACCAGCTTCAGTAGATTCCTGTAAGTATATTATTAACATAGTGGTGACCAAGCACGACCCCTACTCGTCCGAGCGCGTGTTACCCTCGCTAGCTACAGCCGGGTACCATGTTAGCGCGAGGAGGGACCTCAGTGCCGACTGTGAGGGACAGGTGTACTGTGGGATGCCGCTGTTTAGGACCAGCTTCAGTAGATTCCTGTAAGTATATTATTAACATAGTGGTGACCAAGCACGACCCCTACTCGTCCGAGCGCGTGTTACCCTCGCTAGCTACAGCCGGGTACCATGTTAGCGCGAGGAGGGACCTCAGTGCCGACTGTGAGGGACAGGTGTACTGTGGGTTGCCGCTGTTTAGGACCAGCTTCAGTAGATACTGATTAATACTTTACAAATTAAATATTTTTAAAGCCATCTTCAATAGTATCTCGAAATTGGCCGCTCCGAAGTTAAGGTGAAATCAAACATAGATAAGCGGATAGGTAAATCAAGGTCTTCGAAACCCAAGCGTTATTCTAAGAGAATATAATCTACATACAGAATCTACAGGTTGTTTAAGTACATTACATGATGTTTTTCTTTAATTGCTGCCCAAAAATCGATTTTAAAATGAAGCTTCCAAACCATATTCCAACAGTCCTCCTTACATGTATTCCAGGAGTAGTGCTATGTTCGTATACACGGGCCCGCCGACTCCGTTCGCGCCGCCCGCCTCTGTTACAGTGAGTACGCGAGTGTGTACTGGGGACGAGTGCAGATACCGATTTGTTTTTACTGGTAAGTATTTAAATTGAGAATCACGTCTAAACGGGCTAGTCGTAATTTTTTGGTTAAAATATGTGTAACATTAGACCATTTTCTTAATAACTAGATTTGAGAGAATTTTGCGTTTTATTCGTATAGTGTAATTAATTTGTAAAGTTAAGTCTAAAAAGGACAAAAACAGGACAATCGCAACAAAACCGCCGGGCGTATTTTAATGAAATTGTCACGATCTTCTTAATTACAATTAAATTATTTACATTTTGATCTGAGATTTTTTTTTAAGTCATAAAATAATGAGGAAGGTTAATCACCCAAAGTTAATCACCCATTAACTTTGAAATTAAGACAGTTGTATCTACTCGTATTCAACCCTGATTTAATTATTTTTTTTCATTTCATACTTCATGCACAAAAGTACTATGGCGTATTCGACCGTTACTTTAAACATTCCTTTTCGCCACAGCAAACCACCACAACATGATAACCCTGTGGCCTCGCGCCAACATCACCGTCACTAGCTGGTCGCTCAACACCACGCCAGGCGTCTGCCACGAGCAGCTCAACAGGCCGGTGTATGTGATATACCACTCCGCTGCGACCTACAACGAACAAGGCATTGAGTTTACACTGGATGTCGCCTTTAAGGTGAGTCATCATTTGTTTGTCCCCTAAGCGTCGATACACTGACCGGTCCCGTGCGTTTCGCATCCAGCCACCTTAACCAGCTGCATGCTCCACCTGGTGGGAGGCCTTCCAACGCAACGTCTTCCGATACTAGTCGTCACTCCATTAATTTTCGTCCACCACTTACAGTGTAACTATTTTCTTAATGTCCCTCGGCAAACTTCGTGTTGCGTCAGTCGTCGGATTTCTATCAGTTGCGGTGAGTTGCGCTTTGCACTTGCTGCAAACTCACTCTCCTGACGCCTCTCCGGACGCTCTCAATCAACTTGGAAGTATACAGAGTTGTTAATACTCTTTTAAAATAATTTAATTTATTTAAAAAATGGGAGGAAAGCTGCTATTTTTAGCTCTATATATTTTACACGGAAATCAAAACAACACAACAATAAAGTACTTAGTTCTGAATTCAAATTATTATACACGATAAATCTTATAATTGATGGCCATGGAAATTAGCATTCGTTTGTATTCAGAAATGCGATGATTGCCGAGGGACATTAAGAAAATAGTTGTACTGTACATTACTCAGGGAGAGTGAGTAGGTATTTAGAAAGATAAAAAAAATACTGATAGATAATTGAAAAAAAATTGAATTGAAATTGAAATTGAAAATTATTATGTTCATCAAATTTTTTTTTTTTTACCTAATTATTAAGGAAATTAATCGACTTGGTTTAACTTTCAATCTCATCATTTTTACGGTAGAAGAACTGCGTTGCGAGACTTGTATTTTTGTACATATTAAGTTTCTGATATGCTAATCATAATATATTGTCCCAAAAAATATAATGTTACTATGTTGCACAACCACAATTTTGAGAGAGCCAAACTGCCCGACGTACGACAACCAATAATTTGAACACTGAAGAAACATTAAAATAACTACGCCTTCTTTACTTTCAGGTCCCAACCTCCCTCCAATCACAAGCAATAGTGGATCTATCCCACCACTCGCACAAGATCCACCACCCTGAAGACTTCACAGCTGAATACAGCACCATACTGAACGCGATGCCGTCCTACTTCAATGTTGCCAGCTTCCTTAGCTTCCGACATGATTATGTGTTCTAGTGGACTGCGAGAGTGTTTAAGTGTAAATAGTGTATGAAATCAATCAATCTGACATCTATGCGGCCACATACGAACTAATGACCTGACGTCACACAGAAGCCTGCATCGCGCAAGCAGTTTTCGGTGCGTTTTGAACATTTATAACAGTACGACAATAACCAGGGGCTATCAACTCTATACGTTGTCGAATCAATGACATACCTTCAAGGGTCATTTCAAGTGTGGCTAGAGTAAAAATAATTATTCGGGGGTTGCACGAAACTTAAATATTACTTTATATGAAAAAAATAAAGAGTGTGCAATTTCGGCGCCGCTACTGCTCGTATGAAAAGCCTAATGATAGACGCGGTGGACTATTACGCCCAATGTTGCGGGTTCGACACCCAAGCTATGGATTGGTATTTTTTAAGTTTTCGTTTCGGTGTAGTGTTCTGGAGTGCTACTAGATGGCGCGCAACAAAACTGTCTTTACTTTTTTTGTATGAAGTCGATGTTATTCTCCCTAGAGTAAATAATATTCTGTGACAACAACCGTCAGGCAGTTGCCCGGATCAGACACAACACCCGTCTGGTCAGAGTATCCTCTGTCTTCAATGGAGGATACGGGACATTACACCCTGTTCTGCATTCATCCAAAAATCTGCCTGCCTTTTAACATCTATATTGGGGTCAGCTTCCAGTATAACCAGATTCACAAACTTCACAATCCAGTTACTGGGTAACATGATACCCCTTGCCAAGACTGCTACCAGATTTTCTGGCTTCTGATATAGAGCATTTATAAGAGTACTAGCTTCTGCCAGAGCTTCAACTGCGTGAAATTCGAAAATTATCCTGAGGAAACATATTCCTGGGATTCTATGTGCTATTCCTGACTATACCTAATCCATATCTATGCCAAATTTCACCCAGATTGACCAGCCGTTTGAGCGTAAAAAAGTAACAAACGTACAAACAAATACACTCACAAACTTTCGCCGATATAATATTAAGTGTGATTGTATGAAAACTAATAAGGCAACAAAGAGAAACGCGCGTTATAGCTGTGATTGGTTGAATAAACTGTCAGCAGCCAATCGCATCACTGGACTCGCGTTTAGCTTGCATGCTATTTATAATAACTTCTGATTGATGAATGTCACAATGGCATGCAAGCTACTAGCAAACTTTTAGGCAAGTTACTATTGGCAAGTGTAGAAGAGTCGAAGCGACGGGTTAGTTTGAACCTTAGGCCTATTTGCGCCAAAAACTTAACTCGGAGTTAGTTGCTAGCCATAGTTAGGTATAGGTATAGTTTAGTATAGGCCATGTTAGCTATTAATTCTGAGAAATTAAGATAATCCAGTGCGGTTGTACCTACTTACGAACCTATATCGTTATATAAGGATAGGGATAGCCCAAGTGAAAGTTGTGAAATATTATAGCTCAATACTATTGAATGAATCGAGAATATGTTTAGTGTTAATAATTTATTTTTAGGTTTATTTGTTAAGTTGACCTGTGAATAAAATATGTTTTCTAAAACGACTTTTATTCCACAATCACCTTGTGAATTTGATATTGGTAGGTACCATATTTTACCTCCTAAGAGCCATTGCGCACTGTCGACTTGTCGCTGGGTGGAGACTTGTTCGACGGCGACTGTGACTTTCTATAGTTTAAATAGGTATTTACGCACTCGGTCGTTGGACGCTCGCGCGACTCGGCAAAGAGTATGTAACACTACGTTTCGACACGCCGCGCAGTGGCGACGTACAAGAGAGTAAAAACGTTCTGTGCGCACAAGTAACTACTGGTCGCCGGTGACAAATAGTAGCACGGGTTCAAATGGAAGAATTCATACTGCGAGCAACTGTCGAGACGACCGAAAGTCGCGCATAAAAATGGCTCAAGCTTTCAAAGATACAGAGAGATCAATATTGGAAATACAATTCCGAAAAGCTCTTTTTATTGCTAGCGTATAAATATAAAATGTTGAGGCCGGCAGCCGTATTGCATAAGTGAATACGTCAATGCAAAATTGCCGTATTGCATAAGTGAATACGTCAACGCAAAGTTGCCGTATTCACTTACGCAATGCAGCAGATAACTGGCGGTTATTCGTAGATTACGTTAACAGCCGATAATCGAGTGTTGAGAAACCGGGGGCTAGTATTTCTTCAGACGAAGTAAAGAAAAATCTGTTACATCCTCTTTTACCTACTAGTAACCTTGTGGTCTTCAAGCTCATTTGAATAGTCCTGATAAGTATTATGCTATGTAGTTGATAACTAGGGTCCAATGATGAAAAGCAGAAAGGTGAATAACTCGTAGAAACAGTATAGTCCCCGGCATGTAACTTGGCAAGGTTGTGGTGTAATGGGGATAATTTCACGCATAATACGCGAACTGACCAACCACTAAGGACGAACGGAACGTGGACGCGACGCGAGCGCGATTGGTCCCCGGATCCTTGTGTCAACTGACCAACCAATCGCGCGCTCGGAACGGTGCTATACGTTCCCCGTGTCCCGCTTGGTAACCAAAGAGATCTTTAGGTTGTTTTTTAAAACGTTTTGTGCGCATCTAACGACTCTTGCCAAGTTACGTGCCGACAACTCTTTATATCTACCCGGTCATTGGTTACTAAAGACGACGGCGACGGCGGTTGTTGGTGGTTGGTTAGAATGACAGCTACTAGGTTTGAACATTTAATTTTTTCAATTTCGATGACTGACTCGAATAAATATGGCCTTGAGTACATCTATAAGCAATGTATGGAAAACTACAGCCATTCCTACCCCTTTTTCCCCACTGCTCAAATGTAACTGCCCAACTGCGAATAGTTGAGCACTGGGGAATCCCCATTGCTCAACCAAACTGTTTAGTTAGGCAGTTAGCACTAGGTATCTCGTTTCCCTACTGCTCAATTCGGAGTGCTCAACTTTAACAAAATTAAAAAGAAATCTTTCTTCTTTTAATAAAACTTCATACCTACGTCAACAAAATGATAGCGGGCTGTCAAAATGAAA
The DNA here is from genome assembly GCA_964057195.1 of Orthosia cruda. Classification (NCBI taxonomy): domain Eukaryota; kingdom Metazoa; phylum Arthropoda; class Insecta; order Lepidoptera; family Noctuidae; genus Orthosia; species Orthosia cruda. Next base: position 18,606,721 of record OZ059833.1, on the reverse strand, counting down.
AATACCATTTAAAGGCTATACGAACATCTTTATTCGGTTGTCCAGGTAAGTACCTATACCTAAAATTTAATGTGAATTTAAAACAAAAAAAAATGTAGCTAGCGCTTTTTTTCTAGGGCGTGCCCGATTGTTATTTCAGAATTAATTAATTGCATTTGTATGAACGTTTTGTAACCTTTTCTAATTGTTGTGAGTGAAGTAAATAAAAGGTGAAGTTGGAGGTAAAACTTTGTGTCTTTATTTCACGGTCACTTTACAGTACTTTTCTAGACTATATACGACTATCCACTACACACTACAGGAGAACACTGCGCTCCCTGCGCGGCGTGGCAACCGTGCTGAAAACCTAAAGTGCTATGTCATCGATAGTGCAACAATGTGTCACCACAGTATTCCCCCCTTATCTTTATAATTTGTTAAAATTATACAAAAATATTTGGGTACATTCTCCTTTACAATTTGTTTTTACATTAGTTAGTAACATAACGTCATTGTTTTCAATGTATTACTCCTACATACCTTCGCGTTACATGTTTATGTTTCTCTTATCAGCAAAAGTTCGCGCCGTCCGTCCGGCGTTACAAATAACTAAGCTTCGACTTATGACGACATTGACAATTTATATTCTACACATCATATGGACTTTTTACGTTTTCCTTACATTTATTGTTAAACATGACAATTTTTACATGAGAAACATAATCACAAAAACACATTCTAGTTACAATGCTCCTATATACCGTTACAAAAATGGTGCTTATGTGCTACACAATTTACCTTAATTACTAACACTAATAAGTATCGTTTTCTCGAGTAGAAGTTGGAGGTAAAACTTTGTGTCTTTATTTCACGGTCACTTTACAGTACTTTTCTAGACTATATACGACTATCCACTACACACTACAGGAGAACACTGCGCTGCGCGGCGTGGCAACCGTGCTGAAAACCTAAAGTGCTATGTCATCGATAGTGCAACAATGTGTCACCACAAACGTAATAATGTCATCATTTATTTTGTATTTTTTTGCTCTTTTGTTCGGTTTCTTGTGTTGTGCGAGTAAATCAATTTCTGAAAGTATTCTTAATAATCGTAATAAGGTCTATATATTTTTATTAATTGATCTGTTTATTTTTGAGTGCCAGCCCTCCAGCACATTGTTAGTTCTATGTCTGTCACCAAACACGCTTATTATTTATATAATATTTTTTTCCTCAATATTTCTTCCATATATTTCATAAAAGGTTGCATTGCTAGCTTAGAATCTTCATATTCATTTTTATTTACATCCAACCCTCCAATAACCTTTCCTTACTCAGAAGCGGCAATGCTGCACATAGACCAACAATTCTTCTTTTATATTTATTTTTCTTTAATTCAATTTTTTGCGTTTCGCCAAATACTTCTTGTCCAGTGGTAATAACACCCTTTAATGGTAACCGTAGGCCATACTTCTTTTACCGCATTTATCATGGCCATCTCAAAATCACAATGTAGTTTTTTAATACTTATGTGTAGTATTGGGGTTTTTAACATGTAAAATAAGTATCTGTAACTACTTTGTTTTTTGTCTGAAATCAAAGCAAAAATAAATGGTTTAACGCGAGTTGATTCTGAAGTACTTCCTATGTCCCCATGAATACTGAATAGTTGTGCGAATGGCTTTGGGCAGCTACTAAAAGTTGCGTCCATAAAAAAATCATGTATCGAACCATCTTTCAACTGGTTTATATTTTCGGAAGAGCAAAATACCAAAATGCGTGTTTGTTCGTCATGAAATGCCGCAATACAGCCAAAATATTTATCTGGTACATGAACCTCATGAATATCTAAAAAAAAACTTTTTTTGGTTCCGACTGATTTGTACCTAGCATCATAAAGGCAATGTTTGATACTTGATAGAGGTATAGAATTTAGGATGTCACTTTTTTGTCCATCGTGTTTCATTTGTATAATTTTTTCATTATACAATTGCGGTATAGGACGATCGGAAGTTATTAGAGAAGTTATTAAGAAATTAAAATAATTAAATTAATTCAATTAATATTATTATTTATTAAGTTATTAGACTTTATTAATAATTATAGATAGCCAGGCCACTTGTCAAATACAAGTTGAGCAGTTTGTAGTTGGGCAGTGGGGAATATAAACTGCACAACTCAGTTGAGCAGTTAGTTGAGCAGTGGGGAAAAAGCGATTCCTACTAGTAGGTACCTACCGTTCCGAGCATCATTTTCGAGCTCATTCGAATCGTTCTGATGGTATTCATTGTAGTTGGTAACGAGAATCACATGATGGAGCAGAAAGATGGCTAGAGGATCTCTGTCAGGCTCTTGTATACCCTCTGTGTCTGTATTTGTGCTCATTCGAATCGTTATGATAGGTATTATTCATTGGTAACAAGGGTCTGGTTGGTTATAAGGGTATTAATTTAAATAAAATACAAAATTAGAAAACCACGTAATTTATTTAAAATATTCAGTCTTTGTATGCTCGAAACATATTCCAGGGAATACATTTTAAGCGATTCGCTGTCCGCATCACAAATAAAATTCAAAAATAACAAGAAAACATACTTTCACTTCTCAAATTGTAAAAACTTTACAATGATTTCTAATAAAAAGAACACTGAACTTGAAAATCAAAAAATATTCTTAACTTGCCATTGATTCGGTTTTTCTTTAGATTCCTTCATGTACAATAATTATTGTTATTTCACTCATTTTTTTCATAATTATATCATTTGAATGAGTGAATTTTTTTTACTGATTCTATAACATTTACCCTCAGTTTCCCACCTTAAAATTATCGCAGAATTAATGTGACAAATTGTCAAGCACGCGTTAGCTGCTGTGATTGGCTGTCGAAAATTCATTCATCCAATCACAGCAGCTAACGCGTGTTTGACAATTTGTCACATTAATTCTGCGATAATTTTAAGGTGGGAAACTGAGGGTTAGAGACCTTCCTGAGTTCGACGCGATTCGATATAATTTATGACACCGATAAACGATTTTTGCTAAGCAACATTCAAGTTCACATGGACGCATTGCGTTGCCATTCGACCGATTTGCACTTGAAATTTTCGTAGAATATCGCCTATCAGGAAGATCCATTACTTTCAGAAAGTGCTACATAAATTTTACACATAAAATATTTGATATTTTAAGTACTTAAATATTACAAAATCAGTATTTATCTTAAAACTAATCTTAGTAAGTACAGGGTAAAACAATGATACAAAAGAAAATCAAACACTCATCAACTATGCTCCTCCAATATTTATTTCCTGAGATCGGTATAAAAGTTATCACATTATTTAGAAGAAATGGTATTTTGTACAAAATAATTAAACAACGGTTCACATCTAGCGTATTTTATTTGCATTTTTAACAATATAGTATCGCAATGCGAAAAATATTACTTTCGACGAGGCTGCCTTGAAATAAGTCTACTTTTATCGAGACGTTAGAAAACTATATTATGAACAGATAAAATAGTTTATAAGGTTCCCTGAAAGTACTGTTCCGATTCTCTAAACTGAGAGAAATCTACCTCATCATGGCTGCAAGCCGACCCTCATATGGTACGCAAAAAGCTACTTTATATTCCGGAAAACACACGGTTTTTGTAGATAAGCCACGTTAGCAAATCTGGGGGAAAAAGCTAGTAGAAAATACATCAATTTTAACAGTAAAGGATCCTCAACTAAGTAACCACATGACTCGTTTTGGTGTGTTGTTTCATAAAATAAAGTGATTCAGACAACCTAATTTGCAAATCTCTATTGCACTGAGGTTTGCTGTTAATTAATGACAATTATAGTTAAATTCGCGTTAGTACATAAGCTGTCCTATTGTATTTGTATGTTTTGTGTACAATAAAGAATAGGAATAATCTTTCCTTCCAATAAATTCCCATTTACAGAGGGCTTTCAAAATGTGTGTTTAAACCTTTTAAAACCACTGACTTCAAGGCAGCCTCGAACAAAGCAACAAGGTACATACTCTACATGTCTACATACTAAAAATATATCTTGCCACACCTAAACACTAATATGACAAACTTAAGTTAAAACGTTTTACATAGTTTAAGAGAGTTATATTTAGATCGAAGTGGATAAAAAGGTTCAACAGAGCGTAGAAGATTTTAGATTTTTGATTACTGTAACATTTAATAATTGGTTTTTTTATTAGACTTTAAAATCAACACTAGATTTTTTGTGATAAATATTCAGACCAAGATTGCAAGTAATCTCTATAGTTTTTTAAATAAATGCAATGATGAAACAAAGGCGCTTAAGCAATAATTTTAACAAAAAATATGTCAGGTTTAGATTGTTTTTAAACTCCTACATGAAATAGAATAGACTTTATTTTACATGCTTATAAAACGACAATGTCACGTAAACATAATAAATGTTTATTTTTGACAAAAAGATAGCCCGATTTTCATGTTATTTTAAAGTAATGCACTGACTGATGCAGTACCTACTGAAATCTTACTATTTTTTATTTTATGTAAGATTAGACGCATGTAGAATTAATAATGCCTCCGGTAAAGGATAAAAATTTAAGTAGGTGTCTATGAATTATTTTAATATAGAAATAATCTGCGTGAATACAAGGCCATACTGTTTTGAAGTCTTTTCTACATAAACGTTAGGTAAAGTAAAGCAAAACTTCTGCATTTACTTTTGATTCACTTTTTCAACAAAATCAAAATAGAGACTATTTCTAGCAAGCAACATAATAACTAGGAAAAACCTTGAATTAAATAGAGTAAAAAGATTTATTATTGATATTTTTTTTGCATAATTTTGACACTGAACCCATGTTGGAAGTTATAAACAATTTCTCCTAAGTAACATAGTAATAATTAGGTTAGATACGGTTCTGAACACAAGTCCAATTTTAAAAGCGCAATTTCTCATAACCATAGCTTTAACATTAACTATTCTAGTCTATATCTATTATATCTATTAAGTATTCTAGTACTGCTAATTCTTTAAGTGCATTACAAGTTTGAGTTAAGTTACAAGTAGGCAAAGATTATAAAGTATAAATAGTAAGAACAATTTTTAACAACAAAATAAAAATATTTTGTGAAAGTACAATTTCAATATACGACATATTACAAACCTCTTAGAAACCGTGTTAAACGTCTAATAATAAACAAACTGCACATTGCTAAAACTAAGAAATTCGGCTTCATTTTTGACTACAGATTTTTATATGCATTTTCAACCATACCATAAGCTAAAATCAGTTGACATTATGTTTTGTATGATTATTAGATAAAACTGTTTGGTGCACGAAAAAGTTAAGTGTAATAGGTACATTACAGATTACCTTTAAAAGAATTTCATTATAAAACCCTTTACAATAATCAGATATTACAAATCTTGACAAAAAAACAATATCTTTAGGTTACATCTTTTATAAGTATTAAGAATTTTACGATGTCTTTCGACTTTGACGTTTATAAACGTCAGTAGCGATAGCAGGGTTAGCAAAGTAAATAATCTTATTCTATTATATAATATAATAGGTTAGATATAGGTAAGATGACATATGTGAAGTGTTAACTTACTAATAATTTGTAAACTAAAAAAAATAAAGATACATTTGTTAGTTTACACTTACAGTTTTGAAAGATAATTTTCAAAATAAAGACAAGACAGAAGTATTTTTTTTTAGTTTAAAGAAAAGGGACATAAAACACATTCATAGAAGTTCCAAGGAACTAAGAACTAAACCTAAGTATCTAAACAAAAACATATTACTATTACTTTTAGTAGTTTTTGTACGGCTACTTTTACCAGGTCTTATTTTAAAAAAACCTCTTCTGCCTAAGTAAATAAATATTTTTCTCTACGGGAGTCATATTAAACCCTCAAAAAAAAAACCCTTACAAATTTTCGTCAAATGATAACAACTGTATAGAAAATCCTTTTTTTTTTTGGGAATTGTCTATTACTTCCTTGGAGAAGGTTGTTCATTTACTTGAACAGAAGCAGTTTTTAAAATATGACGACACCTATCCGTTACCTATATAATGTTGACATTTTTGGACCATATTGTGATGTGCAATTAAAATCTTTCCCAATCTTACAAGCATATACTTTACAGACATACAAATTCAATCTCTACCTTTGAACCACAAAAAAAAACTTTTTAACGCCAGTGATTAACTACACATACATAATCTCGACATCTAGTTTCTGAATTAAGAATTTCAAGTTCAAAACGTGTCAAACTTTACCGTGTTGCTAAAATTGGAAAGAATTCCATGCCAAAGTAGCAGTTTGAAAAGTTCTTAACTTTAAATTCTTGATTCAGAAACCGGGGGTGAGCCAGGTATTATTTCTGTAACTATAGCATATTTTTTTTTTTGTTTTTCTCTACTTACAAGAAGCAAAATTTCTAGCCATTTTTCTTCTCTAGAAGTGTATAAGAAGATTTAAACTAATGCTAATGTACAAATTGTAAACATTTTAGGGCACCAACTTAAAGCCTTAACTAAAGTTATTTGACAGAATATAAGATTTTAGCGGCATGGCAGAAGATTTTAGTGCCAGTGTAATTTTATACTTATTTTAATTGCAATAAAGTACAAATTATGACTGTGAAAATTCTTCTCGAAACATCGAAGCAATTTTTCAGGCGAATCTGTACATTATTTCAATCAGACAAAGTACTAATTTAGGCTGATAAACATACAATGTTCTGCCTCTACATTTGGTTTTAAACATAATATATTTAACACAACAATATCAAATAATTGTTACGTACTATCTAATAAATGGTGTCTAATTTTAACAGAACCGTTTTAATTTATAACCTTATCAATGAAAATTACAAAAACAACTTGTTTTATAATAACCTACTTGTATCTAAAGTTACATTTCTATAATATGTGGATAGAACATATCTGAAGTAATCGTAACTTACTGCATATATAATACGCTAATATAGAAGTTATGGTCATAAAACGCGAGAGTGTGATGGCACGAGAAAATATCGCCTTTCTTGTCACACGTTTTATGACCGCGACTGATGCGCTGCGTTACAATGACAATACATTTTATCTGAAAGTATTATTATACTGTAAAAGTAGTGAAGTAAAATACTGAATTATATTCGTAGTGTTTTTCAGTATACTTAAGTTTTTTTTATTAATTTTCTGATGCCATCCCATGAACATTAGAACCCACGTAAAATATGACATTACATTGTATTTAAAGATACAGTGTATTGTCATTTCACGGCAGCATGGGTTTTAGTACATTTTATAACGTGTATTATTCGCATTTTTGTATTCAGCGCAACGTGACTGATAATCGGCTGGCGGCAACCATCTTGTTATTAAATTTCTTCTTGAAGTTTTCAGCAGCTACCGTCGTTTTAAATGTAATCTTCGCTGATCGCTCTTCTTTGTCGAGTATTAAATTCTGGAACATGAATCCGTGTGTTTTTGTTTCAATTTTTCACGTTTTTTACTTATAATTATATTTTAAGAAAACTTTTAGGTACAAAGCTGTTAAAAATATGAAAAATGTTAAGTAATTTATACATGGCAATACAAAAAACAGGTTTATGCTAAAAAAAATGATTATAATAATTACTTATGTTATACAGAAATATTGCTGTAATTTTTTTTAAACTTATAGACTAAAACAAATATTTGTCTATAATACAAAATTATGTTAAAACAATCACTTAACACTTTTCCTATTTTTTTATTATAATACAATTTTAATACATACACTTCATCTAATTTTTCTGTTCCAAACAGAAAAAGTAAGAAATAAAGTACATCTAGAGCTAAAATACAAATACCTAGTCTACCTGATTCTTTGGAACATTATCAAAGCATTAAAAAATGGCGGAGCTAACTTACACATGGCATAATTTATAAGCCAGAGTTTAGCAAATTTAAACTTAATATATATATACACACACACACACACAGGTAAAGTAACATATTAGTCATAAATGGCTTAAAATAAGATGTATCATATTAAAATTGTATTATTAATATAAAATATTATAAAGAACATGCAATTATATTTTGAATAAAAATAAATATTCAAACACGTGTTACAAAAATAAGATAAAAATATCATTGATAGATTTACATAATTATTCATGATCATTTTTAACATATTGTAGATCATGTAAAAATGGCCCTTGTAAATAAGAATCAATAAAGTCCAAACTTCACAAAACTAATCAAATCAATCGTCGAATAATCATTATTATTCAGTCATGACATGAATCATGAATTCATGATACAAAGTGTTCCCATTTCAAAATATTTACCGGTTCACAATACCAATATTGCATATTGGTTTACCAAACAATGCATGAATGACAATAGTACAATGGGTGATTCGAACGACCCTTAAGGCTACATCACTTTGTAGTGAAGTTTAGCTACAATTAATCAAAAACAAAGGGTATTTTAACCCAATAACATCATATGTATATTCGATAGAAATTTCTCTACAATTCATTGCATAATTGACACAATCTGATTCAAAATTATACGTCTTATCGAAGACACTTTGGTATTTATATATATTAAAGCTAATACTGTATTTGCCACATAATAAGTAAAACGTAACATAAAAAAAAACTATTACAACATTGAATACTTTAACCAATAACTTAATCACAGTTTTCTATACTCGAATAACAAATGGAGTGTTAGCTTAGAAAATCAAATATGCAGGCTTACTAATCTTTTAGACAGTTCATGTATGCCAATAAACAGTTTTGCGCCCACCAATCGATCAACTAAAGTGGTCACAATCTAAGAAGTCCGTTGACGATTCTCATTTTACATGCCGCGATAACTTTCTACGTAAGAAATTGAAAAATCTAATTCATAATCCTAATGTATTAATATGTAACCCATACGCTATAACAACGAGTATCATTCGCAAGCAATAACTTTAATAATTACTCGCTGACCCACGGGGCTTCGCTCCCGTCAACTGGCTACCTACCCTGCCTGACCTGCCTGCCCTACCTACTATTTTTTATCTATCATCACTAGTTTTCTTGGCGCAGGCCAGATTGAATTTTATAGGCAATTTTTTTTTACCTTGGGTTACATTATTGCAATTTTCATAAGGATCTCTTTTATTTTTGAAAATATATTAGCCTATGACACTCAGGAATAATGTAGCTTTCTACTGGTGAAAGAATTTTCCAAATCGGTACAGTAAATCCAGAAAGAGAGAGACAAACTTTAACTCTTTATAATATTAGTATAGATTAAGTATTTTTATAGCTGTCAAAACGGGCCTTTTATTTTTGACAACTTTAGCATCGTATACGTTTATTTAGTTGAGTCTCAACAAATTGAATATTTTTTTGTTGTACCCTCACTGGGAGTTTTTGTATTGTTCTCATGTAAGTGACAATTCCCATTAGGAATAAAGATATTTTATAGACCGAACTATATATTGAATCACTTTCTTGTAAGTGAAAATACCCATTAGGAATAAAGTTTTTTTTAAACTGAATTATTTATTGAATCACTTGATCGTTTCTTAGGAATGTCTCAATAGAAAAAGGAAGATTGGTCTAGCTTAAAAAGCTACTTCATTAGTAAATAAATGTTCACGTGCAGAGTTTGGTTAACTTGCGATCCCAAAAAAAAATTCAAGAAAAAGCTCATTCTGTTTCATTAAAATTTCCTAAGTCATTTCACCAATAATCAAAAAGTAATTAATAAACCTGCATATAAAGTAGTAATAATAATATCATATTAAAAATCTGTATTCTACGGTGTACATCTAAGAAATAAGTAAATAATATGTACATATAAATAAATATCACACATTAATATCACAGTGAGTATATAATCAATATCACAGGTTTGGCGGTTCGAAAGTACAAATAAAAAAAATACATTAACGCAAACTACCTTTTTGACATAACATTTTGAATATACCACAGATAATACTAGCATACAGATGCCTCATTCCATACAAAGAAATCGTGCCGACGTAACTAGCATTTTTCGTCTGATTAAGATGATTATTTTTCTAAGAACATCGATCGCGTTGAAGTTCAATAATACGTTTCCGTTAGAAGCGACTTGCAAGTAAAAGGATTTTTTACTCGGTTCGTGAATACTTTTTTTTAAATACAGCGACGATTTAAAAAAAAGTATTCACGAACCGAGTAAAAAATTGCACCAAAATGTGTTACGAAACAAATTCAAAATATCGAGTGGATGCCTCAGAAATTTAAAACTGCGCCATTTATTGGCATTAGTTTGAACTGATCCATTCAAATAATCTTTGAAATGTGAATTAAGAGCCCAATATACCTTAATTTTATGCTTAGGAGAGTTAATTAAATAAGAACATAATTTTTTTCAACTCAATAACAATTCGAAGCTTATTACGCCATCTAGTGCAATTTAATCGAACCAAATTTTATTTCTTCGCGTTGGGTGCCCGTGACTATATCATAACTTTTTAACTTTCATAATAATGTTCACTCATTTAAATTTAAATAAGCGATGGTACTTCCTTTATTTAGATTTTAGTACCTATCCTAAAACATATACTGTATTATACGCGTTTAATGTATATCTCATACCAAACACGGTATAAGACAAAATACAGAAAACTATTTTAGTCTTACTGCTTGAAAATTTATTGATGTATATAAAGGTCATTGGCGTTTTTCATGTGAAATTGTTCTTAAATTAGTCCTTGTTCCCTGATAGCAACAATCTTGGGGTCTTTAAGTCAAGAGTGAATAGGTTACTTCTAGGCAAGCGTGCTTTATCGTAGACCACATCATCGCTTACCATCAGGCTAGATAGTGGTCAAACGCGAGCCTATAGATAAAAAATTAATATAGTACATTACTGCAGCGGCCAGCAAAAGAGGCATTGATGGACGAACGTGTAAATGTGGGCCGAGGCGAAGCCGAGGCGCACATATGTAAGTCCATCAATGCCTACTTTTGGCCAAGGCTTGTATAGTACTTTTCTCAAATAATGCGCGGAAATTAAAATTAAGTAGTACCAAGAACTCATTTTGTCAAATACAATTACTTTTCAAAATCCATGAAGAACAACGAACAACAATAATTACTATTCCCGCGTTAGGCTTAGCACGCACTGCGTTTTTCCCGCCCATTCTGCGGCCTATGGAATTGTATGAAGCTGCACGCTTTGCGGTAAAAGAATCGCGCGGGAATAATACTACAAAAAGATAAAAAGATATTTCTCTAACATTATCCATCAATAGCCATCTATTGGAATCAATTTTAAATGATCCATTCAAATAATCATTGAAATTCTCGGCTCTTACTTCACGAGCCCAATATGCCACTATTTTGCGCTTAGGAGAATTGATTAAACAAGAACATACAATTGTTATGATCAATTCTAGCAAATGTTAATTTTACACACACTTCAATAACAAATAGATCGCCATCTAGTGACATTTATTTGAACCAAATTTTCTTTCATCGCGTCGGGACCTCGAGCACTAGCTCAACAAACCAAAAGGCTTTACCAATTTGGTATAATATGCAATTTGGAGTCGAGTTATGTTACGCTTTGTAGACTCATATCCGAGATTATATTAAAGCTATAGTCTTTGATTTTATTATCTTCTTATTTTGTCACTTTCACCCTACATAAGCTTATTGCTAACACTATATCCTGAGCCTATTTTAATAAATACTTTGTATTTTTGACTAGATTAACTCCCTGTAGTGTATCACTCGCACGTTTTGCTTAGTCATCCCCACTTCTCCCCACACAGACAGACACAATATCGTGCGCACCGCGTCATTATTACGAGAGCCGTTGGCGAGAGTAGACGTGTTGAAATGTGGTCAAAGAATCGGTCACTACACTCCCTACATCTACATACGTTTGATGTACCTGGTAACTATGTTTTGATTTATTTTACCAATATGCGTGCTATTGGAATGACCCAGTCAACGGCTTTAGGCTGACGATGATAATACTAATATTTACGTCACAATTAAATTGATAAAACTATCCAAAACGCCATTTTCCCTACCACATAAACCGACAATTCGAACCACCAACCTTAAAAATAAATCAAGACAATCCAAAAAAAACCCTAAAACGATCATTACCTGTACTTCACTGCCGGCCAAAGTCTTCAACCTCGTATCAGTCATTCCATGGGGTAAGTTCGCCACCGTGGCGGTACTCCCTGATTCTTCTAACAGGGAATCTTCGTCTATCTCCGAATCGCTTTCAAATTGAATTTGCGGTTCATCTTTTTTGATTACAATTCTGGTGTTTTCGGTACCGATTGCCGTTCTTACCGCCCTGCTGAAGATGCCAGGGTTGGGTTTGGACGGGTCGGTTTTGACCTCTATGCGAGAGAAGACTGAGGAAGATTTCTCTTTGGGAGCGGTCTTGCGTTGTAGTATAACGCGTCTGTTTGTGAACGCTGCAGCTTTTTTCTCTTCTTCCTTCGCTTTTTCGGCTTGCTGGTGACAATATTATAGAAATTGTAATTGAGATAACAAAATGTTAAATGTTATTAACAAGTTAAATGCCACAGACATGATAGGTATGGATATTTAATTATTGCAGAAAAAGAACTTTTGAACAAAAATAAAAACCGACTTCTAAAGCAAAACACTACAAATCTAAAAATTACTTTTTTTCGGGAATCTGTGTCTTTGGTAACTACTGTCTGATAACTACTTTTTACCATATTTTTTTTTTTTTTTTAAATAGCTTTATTCATTCCATACATGCATTTCATTTTCTTAAAGTAATCACTTGTTGGATTGGTAAAAATAAATAGTAATAATAAAATCAGTCTTTCATGTGCCCTGATTGCAATCAATTAGCCAATAAAAATAATTCAAACATTCAAATGTTGCTATAAATCTATCTATTTAGTATTTAATAAATAATAGTAATTATAAAATTCCAAAATCGCTATATGTATGCCTATAATATTTGAGGAGTTCCCTCGAATTCCATGGCAACCTTTCATCAGATTCTGAATCGGAACTTCGATAGTGGAGCCACCTTCAATAACAAAAACTAATTTTCTAATTCGGTCCGCAATTGAGGGACAAATCGCAGAACATACATAAAAAAATGCATACAGTTGGACATAGAACCTCCTCTTTTTTGGGAAATCGGTTAAGAAAAGACAGCTTTGAGAGCTAAAAGTAAGAGTAGATTTTTGCCCCGCTTCAAAAAGTTGAAGTCGGTTAAAAATCAGGTTCTCATATCGATTGGTATTTTTTTTATGTATGTACACCGATTACGCTGATTGATTGATACGATTTACGTGATTTTTCTTTAGTTTGATGCGAAATAGTTGCCATTTAGTCAACTAACTACATTTTTGTTTACGTGGACGATGTAATTTTAGTTTGTGTACGGCTTTTTTAGGAGTTTTCATTTGGGTTATCTATTCTGGCATCACTGTGGGCATTAAAGGTACCTTACTATAGACCTTGTCCATTATGTACCACGAAAAACAAAAAGAAAATTACAAAAAAGTAAAACCGACTTCTAAAGCAAAACACTACAAATCGAAAATTTTAAATAAAGTTGGTGTCTAAAAAACGTAACTGTCTAGCTATCACGGTTCACGAGATACAGCCTGATGACAGACAGACAGACGGACAGTGGTCTCTTAGTACTAGGGACCCGTTTTTACCATTTGGGTACGGAACACTAAAAAGGGACGTTGTAACGATCTAAGGTGGCGTTCTTTAATTTCAACCTGTATGTAACCTTCAACTGTGGACGTAATTTTCATCACACTAACATGGACGTGGGGTCTCACAGGCCCCTATCAAATTAAGAAATAAACTGACATGTTTTAAAGCCGACCACAATCACTTAGTATATACTGGTTTCGGCACTAACTTGAAAGGTAATGAGCAGCTCCATGTCGGTACGGGGTAGTGACCTTTTAGCGAAATTAGCAAAGACGGGGCCTCTGAGACCCCACGTCCACAGATAAAGGTTAAAACAAAATATTTAATTCAATGTTCAGTAACTATCGCTGTTGACCTTTGTTTTGTTTTATTGTCATTAGAATCTGTACCTATTACATCTGCGTAAATCTATCTCAATTTTTTTTTAAACATTGCCCTCATCACTAGGAATTTCTTATTATATCATTGGTGCGTTTACAAACATTTAAAATCATATACACAAGACACCCAGATGTGGAACAACTATCTGTAGGTCATACAAATATTTGTTTCGTACGGGAATCGAACCCGCGACACGCCGAGCAGCAGCCGATCGCTCTACTACTACGCAACCATGTCGTCAACATTTGATCCTGTATAACCTTTCCAATAGAGCTGTTCGAAAGATGGTAATTTCATAAGGTTTTGTAATGGTATAATTGTGACTTACCTCTTTCTCATAAGTTATCCTCTGCCTGGATTTTACAGTCATGTCTAGTTTTGATTTTACCTGAAAATAATATTATTTAATTGTAGAACAAGCTTCAATTACATTAATAAATCTACTAATTTAGTGGCAAATCAAGTGTTTCAGCAGTTTGGAGTGTGTATGTCGTCTAAGACCTATTCACTCTTGAATTTAAGACCCCGAGATTGTAACTGTCGGGAAACACAGACTCCGGCAGGGAATTCCACTCCTTAGCTTTACACATAACGAAAGTATTTCCAAAACGTTGTGTGCGTTTGGGTGGGATGTCCACCATGCACCGATAACGCATAACCTGTATACATCTTGTAGTCTGATAATGAAACGGGCTAGCCGGAATTAAATCATGCAATTCCATCGCACACTCCCCGAAATGTAACCAATAAAAAACCGACAAGCTGGCAACTCGGCGACGATGTTGCCGAATACATATACGATAAAACGGACCTCTGTGTGAACGAGTACTAAGTCGGAGCCGTTACTACTGGGCCAATTATGTGGGACTCAAAAATAGCTTACTTCTTGAAAGAATTCAGACGTAGTTTATATTCAGTTTAAAAGATTTAGGTTTAAGTTATTACCTTTGTCTTTTTGACTTCGACGGGCGGTTCTGTATCTTCTGTCACCGTCGAGCTTGTGACGACAGCTCGACGCGGAGGGGATTTTTCTGTAATCAAAATTAAATATTACAGTTATTATTATGAAAATTATAATTGCCAGACGTTGTGAAAGCCATAATGTGGCGTTTTATTAAGACTACATAGTAAATATTACAATATAAATACAATACTAACATAGATTGCAACATAAAACTAAGTAAGATCTTTTTAATACTATATTTTGTCTTCTGTCTACGTTTTTTCAAAGTATTACATTAACTGGTTCACCACCACAGATCAAAAATAAACATTCGTTAAATTTAGTTTAAGTTCGTTAAAAGTAATTTGATTTATTCGTTAACTTTCATAAGCGTAGTGTTGTCATTTCATACTTGTCAAGTGGCCGTTAGTAACTGTAGTAAGTATATCATTATTGTACTTGATATTATAATTAAACGGAGTAAATGAATTAACAATATAGTTCTATGTCTAAGTGTAGGTGTTCCTTGCATGTAGATAAGAATACTGTAGTGTAGTAGAAAGTACCTGAGCGACCGAGATCTGCTCGGGTGAAAATAGAGAAAACGACGTTTTCTAAAAATTAAACCTAGCTAGATCGATTTATAGCTCCCGAAACCGCCTGCATACTAAATTTTATGAAAATCGTCGGAACCGTTTCCGATATTCAGATTATAAATATACATATAACATACTAGCTGACCCGGCAAACTTTGTTTTGCCATAAAAACACCAAACATTCATCTACCCTACCTAACACTATCTACCCAACTCTACCTACCCAACCCTACCCTACGCTACCTACCCTACCCTACCTACCCTACCCTACCCTGGCTACCCTACCCTACCTACCTACCCTACCCTATAAACCTCACGGAGGTTTGCTCGTTTAAAGTTATTAGATTAGATCACAGATTACCTCCCAATAGATTCCGCATAGAAGACAATTAACGCGCACCACACATCAGCCTATTTAGGCTGATATAACTCAGTGCACTGTATGATCTCTTTAGTGTCGACCAGACATTAGAGCTGTAGGGACGCAAGCGATTTCTAGTTTTAATTCTGTTTAAAAAATAGTTATCAACGTTATTATTTTGTTATCAACGTTTTGTCTTAAAAAAAAATACGAATTGTCCAGTAAATTGGTGTGGAAAATCAACCAGCCCTTCAAGTTCAAAAAAAGATGGGTTAATATTCAACCAGTAGGCAAAGTAATAAATATTGAACAATCTAAAAAAGGTCAAGTTATAATGGTTATCAAATCAAAATTGCAAACTTTACAGTAGCGCTCGTTGATGTCTTTTGTGAAAGTCCCTTTCACTCATAAGGAATTATTATATTGCTATCTTTTTCCCACAGAAGTAAAAATGTTGAGACAAATACGTTTTTTGCTTATCGAAAAGTATCGATGATCGATGTTTAATTAGGTATATAGGGGAATAAAATAATTTTGTTAAAATTGATTATTTAAAAATTAACAAATTAGTTTATTTTTACTTTGAACTAATTGTGCTCTACTCATAAGAAGAGCTCAGGGTGACCCTGTTTATATATGATTACAATTAAATTAAATCACTTTTGGCCAAAATCAAAATCTTTTCTCGATCGATGTTTTTTCTTTATAATTATTAAAGTAATTATAAAATCGCCGACTAAGAAATTTTACATAAAATACCATTCTGTTTAAAAAATATCGATATTTTTTTTTATCGACATTTAATGCGCATGTCCCGTCACTACGACAGGTACCGTGACCTTGAATAGCCAATCACGGCGCACTTGTCACTCCCCGCGCAACCCGTGCCGTCCGCCAAATTTGGTGATCTCGGAATCAAACAAAACAGTAGGCATGCGGTATCTATTGGGAGGTAATCTGTGGATTAGATAGATAGATAAATGTATTACTTTCAATTCATGATAGGCAAAAAGACTAGTATCCAAGTCAAAAAAAAATATAGCTTGATTGTTGAAGGTGACGTTAAAGTTGCTTCATCATCATCGTTTCAGCCAAAATACGTCCACTGGTGGCCTCCCCCAAGCGTCGAAATGAATAGCACAAAGTTAGTTTAAAAAATATACTCATTCCAAAGAGTATATTTAGTATAGAAATAACTAGGTAAGGGTAATACTAACACGATATTGCCTTTTTAATTTCCTTGAAATTAAATAATTTTACCTAACACATTATTAATAGTTACCCAGACATAACCTACAAAAGTTCATGACTAAATACCTATTATTCTTGGCATTCTCGAACAAAAATTCTTGTACAAACTAATTCAGAAGATGACCCTGAGTTGAACCAGATATTTTTCATTTAAATACGTAGTAATTTAATCTCAGCTAAAACAATGTATAGGCTTCTGCCACTGTCCTTTACGTCACTAAAAGATTCGTACCTTTCTTCTTACTCTTCCCCTCTTCTCTCTCTTCTGTGAACACGATCTTCTGTCTCTGCTGCTTCTTGTGTTCCGCGCTCGACGACTTGGGGGGCAGCTTTGATCGTAGGTCCACTTGAGGCTTCGATTTGGGCGGCTCTGGCCTGGAATAGGACAGATAATTGAGTTAGTATGATCTTTAAGTGAGTCTCAACTTGAATGGTTGTTCATTCAAGTTGAGCATTTGCACATTTGATCTTCAAATAAAAAAAAAAAACGAAATTAACCGACGAAATAAAGAACTGAAAAATAAAAACTGAAAATAGACTTTTAGTCTAGCATTTTGAGTTCGCGCCAAACAAACAAACATGCAAATTAATTATCTAAACCGTAGAATGATTGTAGCTAAGTTGATCTTTGTTGATGGTTTGTTTGGCGCCGCTTTAAAATGCAAGACTATAAGTATTTTTTATTTTTGCTTTTCAGTTCTTTATTACGCTGGTATTTTTTTTTGTTACAAAGGCTTTTTTCGCTTTTCAGTTTATTTAATTTCAACAGAATCGGTTAAAACAATACATCCTTTGTTTTACCTTCAAAAAGGGTCAACTTTGAGGTATACTCTTTCCAAAAAGAAAAGAATTTCTGAAATCGGACCACTCTATAAAAAGTAATGCGTGGTCACATATAAAAGGAAAATGTAGAATTGAGAATCGTCTCCTTTTTTTAGTCGGTTAAAAAAGGATAATGTAAACAAGGAACAAAAAAGTTTGTTCATACTTATTTTTTATCTGGTGCGGTGGTGGTGGTGATGGGTACCTTACGAATGTTTATTCGCAGGTAGGCTGGTAGTAGAAGAGAGTATCCTAGGATAGAACTGATTCGGTAGTAGGCAGGGCACATCGTTCGCAGAACGGATGGTCGATGGGGCTGTAAATTTCTGGAGTGGCGACTAGTACCGGAAGACGTAGCGTTGGAATGCCTCCCATTAGGTGGACCGATGTCAAGCGTTGCCATGCGTCCCGATTTTTCGCGAAAACGCACGATTACATACGAAGAAATAACGAATACCTATGGCAATTTTGCAATTGTTTTAGTGGTTGGAAAGCAGTGAGCCTTTAGTGATACGATAGGGCAAATCGATAGGGAAATCTGATTTAAAATATCATATTTTTATTAAAATACATTTTCAATGGCTATTTTTGCTTTCTATTGTCATGTAAACGTAATTTAAAACTAAAATACAAAGATAAATATTTAAAAACTTCTGATTATATATATTTACCATGTCCCGCATTCGACGACAGAATCCCGCTTTTTTTCACTCAAAGTCCCAAATTGCCAAAAAATAAATCTGGCAACGATGTCGATGACCTAGTTAATGTTGCGGGAATCCGCTGGATGCGAGACGCACGGGACCCGTCAATGTGGTGACACTTTGGCTGAGATGATGACGGTACTTACTTCTTAGCCTTCTCCTTGAACCGTCCAGAGTCCTCGTCGTCCGACAGTATGCCGTCGATGTCGCCCAGTATAAGGTCCAGGTCGTCGTCGCTGTCAGTTCGCTTGTCAGGTAGGGGCGGTGTGAGGGCTCTGTCTGACGAGTCGCGTTTTATTGGCAGCTTGTGAGGGGGGGTTAGTGTGTCTGCGGAAGAGAAAAAGTAGTTATAATAATTATTATCAAACCGAAGAAATTCGGGCATTCGACAGTGATTTTGAAGCCCTTTGTTATCCCTTATTATTATTATGTACCTACTATACTCCATTTGAAATAACTTTAGAAATGTTTACAACTCCTTTTTACAGTCCGTTCAACCGATTTTGAGTTCTATGCCGTAAATATTAGGATGGCATAAAAAGCATAAACCTGTTCCCAAAACTAACTGTTTAATACAACTGCTATTTGTCATATCACTAACGCAATAGAAGTTAAAATCGGTTGAATGGGCTGTAAAATAGGTTTATTTAAAAGTCTAATGTTATCTCATATGCAGTATAGGTACAATAGGGAAAAATCAGTTTTTTATCCGTCAGGTTGATTAATAAAAAATATTGGACACGTATTTTTTATTTTGACACGTAAACATAAAGTGACGACCGAACGACGAAAATATCGTGTGATAGTGACGTCACAAGCCCCCACTGCTAAACTTTGATGCGTTTAAGGAATTATTCATACTTATTTCAAAGTCACTGAATTTTAGACTTGTTACACTTTGGAACTAAGATATCGACACATATTTCAAGGTTTTTTACAGGTACAAGAAATGGAGTGAAAACCGTTAGAATTTTTAAATAATTTTTTATTATTATAAATGGCTCATAATATCTACACAAATTTTATCTTTGTGTATCTATAAGCCGCACAAAGAAATAAAATAAAAACTCACCACAAGTAGAATTAACTTCCACCCTCTCCTCTTTGACGGGTGACCGATCCCTGACTTCCTTAACCTTCACTTCGACCCTCGCTTTCTCCACCTTCTCAGTTTTCTCCAACTTCTCCGGTTTCTCTGGAGAAATGCGGGTGGTGTCCGGCTTTGTGTGTTGGTGTTCTGCTGCGGTGGTTATGGTCTGGGTGGGTTCGGGGGCTTGTATGGGGTCCACTGGGGTTTTTAATAGGGCCTCCTTTTCTTTGTCTTGGGTTTCGCGTTCTCTGTAAAAAGTGTTTGATAAATTGTTAAATGTATGAAGAGAGTTATGCATGAAAAGGGAGTGATAGCATGATGATTTATGTATGATTGACAGAAAGAAAGAAAAATATTTATTTGTGACCTGCATAGGAGACACGAGATAAGCAAGAGCATGAGATACAGTCTGGTGACAGACAGACAGACAGATGAACAGTGGAGTCTTAGTAATAGGGTACAAGACCCTTGGGGTACGGAATCCTAAAAAATAGCCCGTGCGAGACCAAAAAGGCTCCTATATTAGCATACCCAGCTATATCTACTGAGAGGAAAATAACGCTGCGCTGGTATTACAGGACACAAGACAGGACGGCATGGACGAAGAAAACGTTTTGCGCCGAACGGCGATATATACAAAAATTGCTCGTTTAAAGGTATTAGATATGGGCAGCGAGCTACGACTGAGTTTGGCTCTCGCCTATTTCCTCCTCCAATATTGAAACAATTTTAAACATATTCCATAAACTGAAAAGGAAAGATATATATATTTTTGATGAAGCACTAGAACCCCAAAAAATGCTCAATACTGCACTGTCAACAGAGTCTTGGTGTACAAATTTGACAAATATTAATGAAAAGGAAAACATAGTGGCATTGTATGTATTTTACCTTTCCAGTTTATGGAAGTTATTTTAAATTGGTCCAAAATACGAAAGATCTTGAACCGATAGCGTGTATGTTTTTAATGAGTACTCAAATATTAATTAAAAAAGGAAAACATAGGGGCATTGTAAGTATTTTACCTTTCCAGTTTATGGAATATCTTTTAAATTGGTCCAAAATACGAAAGATCTTGAACCGATAGCGTGTATGTTTTTAATGAGTACTCACTTTTCCTGCAACTGCTTGTGCATAGCGACCGCGTTCTTCCGGCGCCGCACTTCCTTGGCGCGCAGCACTCTCTCGCGGAGACTCTCCTGTTCGCGGAGTCTTCGCTTGTATTCACTGTCCTGTAAGATATAGAGGTATTTTAATTATTTATACTAATATTATAAAGAGGAAAGATTTGTATTTATTTATGTAAAGAATAAGCTTAAAAACCGCTGGACCGATTTCTAAAATTCTTCCACCGTTGGGAAGCTACATTATCCCCGGGTGACATAGGCTACTTTTTATTTCTGTATTCCCATGGGAACGGGAACTACGCGGGTGAAACCGCGAGGCGTCCGCTAGTTAATCATACATATCAAGTTATCTTAGTGATAGGTATCTTAAGTAACGTTACAATATAATAAGATCGGCAGTATCAGTCACATTACCCCATGTACATTTCACGCCGGAACAGCTGCTCAACTTGTATCAAGCGCAAGTTCGATCATGCATAGAGTACTGTTCTCATCTCTGGGACGGATCTGCCAAATACCGGCAATGAGGCACTGGTCAAGTCAAAGCTTCAGAGCCTTGAACATCGTCGCCAAATTGCCAGCCTGTCGGCTTTTTTTCGGTTGCATTTCGGGGAGCGTGCGATGGAATTGCATGATCTAATTCCACCCAGCCCGTTCCATCATCGGACTACCAGACGTACGGCGATGCACCGTTAGTCGCTTACGTTTTGGGGAAGCTAAGGAGTGGAATTTCCTGCCGGAGTCTGCGTTTCACGATAGCTACAATCGCCCCTAGATTTTTTAAAGTGAATTCATAGGTTGTTTCTTGGCAAGCATGCTTCACCGTCAACCACAGCATCCTTTCTCATATGTTAAGATAGAGGTCAAACGCGAGCCTACAGATTATAATAGTAGTTTATGCAATGGTCATATAATAGGGGTATTGAAACACGAGCGTGGGTTTATCACATGAGGCGAAGCCGAATTTAATTAGTACATTGTGTATTAAGGGCGGTAAGTAAGGAATTACGATCGAGACTAGTAGAAGCCCGAAGTCGAAGACTGAGGGCTTTCTGAGTCGAGGTTCGTAATTCCCGTACCGCCCGTGAAACATACAATGTTTTCATCACATTTGCGAGTAATAATTATGAATTCTAGCTTTAATACACAAGTCAGCATAGCTGTTGTTACGAAATACGTGAACTTTTTTTTAAGCGGTTTGCGAATTTTTGCCCACACCACAGACTATACAGTGTTTCGTTCAGAAACTTTAAGGTCAAATACTTACGTAGGTATATAGCCATGACGGAGTGTAAAAAACATTAAATAATTTCGACGTTTTCATACTATAAGTATTAAAATCGATTATTAAGAACATTAGTTGAGTAGTTAAGTAACATGTAGCGAGATTGCAAAGAAATTCCTGTTTAGATAACATTTTAAGACAATTTTTCAATTGCGTGTAAACTCCTTGCTTGAACTTGCATGACCTGTGTGCTGTGTCATAAATTAAAAAAATATTACTTACCGCCCTAGGGTTTCATGACAAAAAGAAAGCCCGAGGGTTTTATATGGGGCATTATGGCCAAGTTAACCTGTATGTTTAGATCACAGATTACCTGTGGTTTAGATACTCTGTGGTTTGGATACTTTTTACGTGCAAGTGTGATGAAAAAAAAATTAAGTCAATGAAGAAAAAGTAAAAGTGTGCGTTTGAAAATTGAAGGAAAATGTGGCACTCTAATGGTTTTCTTTTTTAATTTTACCTATCCGCGAATATAAAGAAATGTTTATGCAATATTTTTTAAATTCATATTTGGAACATCACATTGTGAGTGTAGATAAAAAATATTGTATTACAATGGGGTATTATTCCTCATTGCTGTGACCCATAATACAACAAACAAATTTCATCGTGAAATATTGTGCACTGTATTGGCGATATTAAGTTTATGATGTTGAAGGATACTCTTCCTTTCTCTTGACTTGGAACTATTTAAAAAGTATAGGCAGACCAGATAGACAAAAAAAGTTAGTCGTTAGTTCTTTACATTGGAAATATATTCATATATTCATATATATTTCCAATGTAAAGAACTTTGTTCTCTAAGGGCGGTTACGCACTACACGTCCGTGTCCGTGATTTGAGTTCCGATTTCAAAATGTTCTGAATTATGACAGATTATGACGAATTGCTTTCGGATATAGTGCGTAAGCTTCCCTACAAGAAGTAAGGGCGGGTGAAATTTTGGTTCCGGAAGGAAATAAATAGCCGTAGTACTTCTTGTAGGTAAGCTTACGCACTTAACTGGACTAGAAACTGATTCTAATCTAACCGAGAAAATCCAGGCAGATAGATTGATAGTATACTAACCTCATCAGTATGTCGCGGCACTTCGGGTCGAGGTCGTCGCTCGGGACTGCGGCGCGGCGACAAAGAACGACGTACCGGCGACGGAGAACGCATCCTAAGCAGAAAAAAATATAGAATTTAGACTTTATAACATGGAAATAAGGTTGTCAAGGTAGCCCTAGTCGATCATTCTCAATCGCAGTCTGGCGATTGATCCACTGTTTAAAGATGTACGTTCAAAATAAAAAATGGTATCAATTTGTCTCATCATTAACTAGCCCTGAATGGAAACAAAAAAAATAGAAAATAAATCATTTTGTAGGTTATGAGCGTCGAAAGTTCTATATTTCAACACTAATTTAACGCATCTTTGGGAGGAAATAAATACTATAAGAAGAAGAAAAATTGGAAAACAGTCACCATACAGGTATAGATTAGTAATTCAACAATGCAAATAATGTTATTTTGAACAGATACATTTTGTAGTTTTTCCATGATATCCATACTCCTAAAGGACTGTTAATAAAATTTAATTTTGACAAAATCTTGGTGATTCAGCACCCAAAGCACATGTATCGTTGAGTCGACGGTTATCGGACCCAAGAAAGGTCCATATCACTCACCTCCTCCTAAGTCCAGCTCGGTTAGCATTGATGAACTCTTCCTGTCGCCGCAGCAGATCATCATCTTCGTTGCTTCTGCGCGGAGGGTGTGCCAGGTCATTCTCTATCTCAATCGTTGTGTTCTCTATGTATCTGTAACAATATAAAAGTATTTATTAAATAATGTTTTTAGAAACAGGCTTTTTGAATTCATCTCAGCAAACTTTTGATAACCATATCGTAGGGATGCATTGTTTTTTTATTTACGACTAGCTGTTGCCCGCGGCTTCGCGTCCGTGAACCACCCCACAGGACCCATTTTCGGAATTAAAAATAGCCTATGTCACTCAGGAATAATGTAGCTTTTTATTGGTGAAAGATTTTTGAAATCGGTCCAGTAGTTTTGGAGCCTATTCGGTACAAACAAACAAAAAATCTTTCCTCTTTATAATATTGGTATAGATAGGCTCGCGTTTGCCCACTATCTCATATAATGGTAAACGATGATGTGGTCGACGGTGAAGCACGCTTGCCTAAAATTATTATACAACTGCCTTTATTTTAGTTTTTTCCGCGTTAGATTTTTGAACTAATTCCAATCTTATTTGTAGGCATAGCTAACCTTGTCAAAAACATAGATAATTTAAGAAGAAGTAGTCGTTTTTGTCTGTGTGGACTATTGTTCTGTGGTAAATAAATAAATTATTATTATTAAAGCACCTGTGTTGACCCCATAATTGTCTAGCAAATCAGCATGCTGGTGATATCTGAACTTCAGGTGTTAAATTTGAGCTACGACAAACGCTCTTACTGCATTGAAATAAAGGTCATTGACAAATTTGTCCTAAAGCTATTTTAAACCTACAAACAGGCAATTTAGAAGAAAAATATTTATTCTAAGCACATAACTATTATTTTGAAATATTGTTCCATCGACTGTTTCGGAAGTAGTACGCATACTTGGGTATATTTTAAGGGCATAAATAATACCAGTCTGCAACTGTCCCAGTGTAGGCCAAAGACATCTTCGCATACAGAGAAGACACGAGTATTCATCACCACGCTAGCCCAAGTTGAGTTGGCGATTCTTGCTAAAGGCATAATAGCTATTCAAATACATTTTCGTGAACTAAAAAGTGAATCTATCAAACCTGTGGAAGTGAAGTTCATCATGTCTTACCACGGAGAATATGATTCTAACATTACAAACGTAACATGTACAAATCATTATGATTGTCCTGACCTCCGTTGCATTCGTGTACGGAGTGACATCGTGGTGCATCCTACAGAAGAAGTTCCGCAATTACAGAAACTATGTGTGCCTCAGTACAATTTTAGCTAATCTCTTGGAATCTTCAGTGAAAATGATTTTTATTAATTTCATAATGTACCACGTAACCTATGAATCATTTTATTTTTATATATGTAAATTTTTGTCCATGTACATTGTGATTGCGAAACAACTATGGTTGATAGTTGTGTGCCATATGTTATACGTGGAAACTGTGGAAGTCTTTAATGGACATATCAAAAATTTTAATAAGCAGTATCTCTGGTTGGGGTGTGGCTTTTGTAATTAGCTTAATTTTTACTTTTATGCTTGCTAACTACTCTGTTGACACATATTTAACTATACTATCCGAGCATACTCATTTGACTTATTCGTAATTTTGAGATATTTCTATCTACTTTTACCTGTGTTCATGAACTGTGTACTTTACTTTGCTATTGTATATTTACTTTGTTGTGATTCGAAAACGAGACACACGGATAGGAACAAATGGCATCGCTTGTGTATCGCCACTTTGATTTTTGTGCTGAGTGATATATTCCTGTGTTCTGACCTTATTGTGCTTCTGATACAAAATTACAGTCAGCCATTTAGATATGTTAATGGCTTATCTATTATTTCACGCTAGCATTGATCGTATTTTTCGTCGCTAGAACGGCTAATAGAGAAGCATGGTACGAGTTTTATACAAATAAGCTAAAAGGTCGATCGTTATTAGCAAGTCGTGGAGATCATGACATCGCTTTTCATGGCAGAGTAATTTGTGAGCCTGCTGATAGCCGATCAAAAGTTCTCGATATTGAAACAAATAGGGTCCAGTTGTTTTAAAAGTTGTTGAGCTTAACAACTAAAGTTGTAAACAACTTTTAAGTTGTTCTTATCTTTATTTCTCCTTCTTTTCTTTTTCGCATTACGTAACTAGCTTTTTCACGCGACTTCAGTCCTTTGGCCTCTCGCAGATAACGTGCATTTTACCGGGATCACTGGTAGCACTCAGTTATAATGTAACATTTTTCATGCAAAAATGTTTGTAATTGAATCAGTATTTTAGAGAATATACTTTACAAATCTTTATTTTATTATATAGTTATAAGCTTAAGGTATTACAGAACTAAATATAACTCAATATTGTCAGTGAGATGAATAAATATTACTATTATTTTTTAGTTTTATACGAATTATTGTAGAACTAATTATATTATTGATTCACCCGCGTAGTTCCCGTTCCTGGGGATAGTGTAGCTTCTCAACGGTGAAAGAATTTTTGAAATCAGTCCAGTAGTTTTTATGTTTATTCGTTACATACAAAAATACAAATCTTTCCTCTTCATGATATTAGTATAGAAGTACAGATTACAATTTAGAAATTAATTAATCTAACCAACATAAATAACTTCCTTTTTAGGGTTCCGTACCCAAAGGGTAAAAACGGGACCCTATTACTAAGACTCCGCGGTCCATCTGTCTGTCTGTCTGTCACCAGGCTGTACCTCAAGAACCGTGATAGCTAGAGAGTTGAAATTTTCACAGATGATGTATTTCTGTTGCCGCTATAACAACAAATACTAAAAACAGAATAAAATAAATATTTAAGGGGGGCTCCCATACAAAAAACTTGATTTTTATGCCGTTTTTTGCTATAATGGTACGGAACCCTTCGTGCTCGAGTCCGCCTCGCACTTGGCCGGTTTTTTATATTAGCCAATACTGTCCCACTGATGGGAAAAGGCCTCCCACAAATCCTTCCAAATGTTCTTGTCTTGAGCCACCTCAGATCAGCCTCTGCAGTGGGCGTCTAGCTCGTCTCGCCACCTCTTTCTGGACAGGCCTCGGTGGCGCCATCCATCCTCAGGCACCCAATTTGTGGAAACTATTGCCCGACCGCCCTCTCAGAAAGGAGGCCAGCAATGGGAACATTATTTAAAAAAAAACAAAAATCCCGACTGCTTAAAAATTAACTACATATTCGCTAGCTGGCTGACCAAAACCAGATGTATCCTCCGACTGCACAGCATGATTTTCTTCTTCTTTACATCTTTTTGGTTCGCTTTTTAACCAGTCGGGATTTTTGATTTTTTTAATTAACTTTTTTTATTTCCAACTTTTTAGATCTTTTTTAAATTAGTTACATTTAAACATATAAGTGTTCTATATTTTCGAAATCACCTCTTAAAACCCTTTATTTTGATACCCCACACGACGGGTTTGGAAGATGAAAATAAAAAAAAATTACCCCACAGAATGGCGCCCAAAATCCGCCATTTTTTCTTTGCCAATTGTTATGTAGCCTATGACACTCACAGGGTTACGACGAATCGATTGACGTAAGAATCATCAAAATCGGCCAACGCGTTTGGTCTCAAGAATGCCACATAGAAACAAACATACATATATACATAGACTGATAAACACATTACCCTCCTTCGGCAGTCGGGTAAAAAGGATGATGATGATGAATTCAAGCGGTCAACGTGACCCGCCAAGTAATTTTGTATATTTAATCTAATGAATTTCTAATTTATAATCAATTTACTTTATTAAATAATCTTTAAACAAATGTTCACTGTTTATTTTCATACATATATAGCTCACGCTTTTTTTTCCGGTAAGCAGAAACTATAGAACGCCAATGCTAAGATCCATAAATCTCATTCGGCTTTGTTACGTTCATACATCTGGTTATAAACATTTTAAGGGCTGTGTGCGTAATAATTCAAAAAAAACTTATTTGAGGTTTTTATGTGAGGGGTTTTCAAAATTTATATTTCATGCTTTAAACTACATATATACCTAGTAGTACAAAACTCTTGTAGACAATTATCTATCGAAACACGTAATAGTGACACGATATCATACAGGAAAAACCCCGATTTAAAGACTGAAATGTGCAAAACTTTTGAAGTGCTGAATCGATTTCATCAAATACAGCTAAGAACACTCTCGACCAACTCACGTAAAAAACAAAAATAAAACTAAATTAAATCCGGTTCCACCGTTTAGGAGCTATGATGCCACAGACGACCAATAAGATACACAAATACAGAAATGTGCAAAACTTTTGAACTGGTGATTCGATAACATCAAAAATATAACTAAGGACACTCTCGACAAACTCACGTAAAAAACCAAAAACAAAACTAAATTAAATCCGGTTCAACCGTTTAGGAGCTATGATGGCACAGACGGCCACAAAGATACACGAATACAGAAATGTGCAAATCTTTTGAACTGCTGATTCGATTTCATCAAATATAGCTAAAAACATTTTCGACAAAGTCACGTTTCAAACCAAAAAATACCTAAGTTAAAACCAGTTCAACCGTTTAGGAGCTATAATGCCACAGACGGACCCAAAGAAACACAAATACAGATACACACGTACATTTTATGCCACCGCTCTTTTTCCGTCGAGAAAAAACGAAAACCTAAAATATAGGATTCAAAGGTTAGGTATATTGCCTGGATTTATGCTATTATTGTTTTTCACGCCAAACGCGGCAAGCGGCACGAGCTATTTATAGGTGACACGGAAAAATGGTGATAACTGTACTTTAGGAGTGTAATATGACCAACGATAAACACTCTTACTGCATTGTGATAAGGGTGCTTTTATCGACAAATTAACCTAACCTATGATTAATGCTACGAACAGGAAATTTAGAAAAAATAAAAAAAACTGTGAGTTACATACATAATTGATATAAAAGTTGAATTATTGTTTTAAAACCATTGTTTCATCGTCAGTTTCGATAGTAGCACGCATACTTGGGAATACTTAAGGACATAATTAATACCAGTCTGTAACTGTCCCTCTGCAGGGCAAATACCTCTTCGCATACAGAGAACAGATTGGCGATTGTTGCTAAGGCTCAAACTACTCAAATAAATTTTCGTGCACTAAAAAGTTAATCTATCGAAACTGTGCAAGTGAACTTCATCATGACTTCTACGGACAATTATAATATTTTCCAAAGAATTGAGATCGCCCTGACATCCATTACGTTGATCTACGGAGTGACATTGTGGTGCATCAAGAAGAAATTCCGTGTTTATAGAAACTATGTGTTCCTCAGCGCGATTTTAGCAAAGTTCTTGGACACTTTAATGAAAATGTTCCTAACTAGCGTTTTACGTATGGAAGACGATAATTTATTTTACTACATTAGTAAGGTTATTTTATATTTATTTTCGAACATGTACATTGTGATTGCGAAAAACCTCTGGTTGATAGTTGTGTGCCATATGCTTTACGTGGAAACATTAGAAGTGTTCAACAAACAGGCATATCAAAAACAGATTATTAATAAGCAATATCTTTGGTTGGGGTGTGGCTTTTGTAGTGTTAGTGAACTGTGTACTTTATTTTGTAGTTATTGTATTTTTACTTCGTGGTTCTAGCGCGAACGCACATACAGATAGGAACACCTGTCGTCGCTTGTGCATCGCCACTTTGATTTTTATACTGAGCGATATATTCTTGTCTTCTGACCTTATTGCACTTATGGTAGGTTCATATAATAGTGACGATGACATTCATTTAGATAAGTTACTGGCTAATCTATTGTTTCACGTTTACGGGCTAGAATTGATCGCAATTTTCGTCGTTCGGTCGTTATTAGCAAGGCCTGAGGATCAAGACGAGCATGAAAGACTTATTCGAAAACCTATTGATAGCCGAGCATCGGTTCTTGATATTGAAACATAATAGGATTAAGTTGTTGAGCTTAACAACTAAAGTTGTTCAACAACTTTTCTTTTAATTTTTTGTTTAAAAATATATATTTTCTCATTCCATTATTATTATATGTAACTAGATTTTTCATGTGGTCTCGTTCCCGTGGTCTATTCTACCAATACCAAGGAATTTTTCTGGGGTCAAAGTAGCCTAAACCATTTAGCGATAGTGATTTCTATCAGTCCAAAAAGGTTTGTAATCGAATCAGCTGTTCCAGAGATTACCGAATTTAAACATATTATTTAATTTTAAAATTTTATTATAGTTAAGAATATATGTTATCACACTAATATTATAAAGGCAATAGTTTGTGAGTGTGTGTGTGTGTTTGTTACTTCTTTACGCTCAAACAGGTTTACTTACGGATCCGGATGAAATTTGGCACAGATTTAAATTTAATAATTTATTAATTCATCAAGCCTTACAAAAATTGTTTACAAATAATAAATACACGATAAGGCAAAATACAAATGATGGAACCCTGATTTCCAAACAAGGCAGATGCCTGTATCTTAGAAGTCAGTGTCCCTCCAGGAAAGAAAATTACAAATATTTTTAATAGAGCATGCATTCACATTTATATTATAGTCAGGTACAGATAGGATACTTTTTATCCCAGAAATGTGTTCCCTCGAGATAAATGTCCACTATCACGCAGGCGAAGCCACTGGCAGAAACTAGTTGAATTAAATAACTCAACTAATTCTTTTCGGTCAATCAGATGAAATCATCATTAATTTTATAAGTTACTAGCGGACGCCTCACGGTTTCACCCGCGTAGTTCCCGTTCCCGTGGGAATAAAGGGATAAAAAGCAGCCTATGTCACCGGAGATAATGTAGCTAAACTATCTCCGGTGACATAGGCTGCTTTCACCGTTGGGATGCTTCCCAACTGTAAAAGAATTTTTGAAATCGGTCCCGTAGTTTTTAAGTTATTTCGTTACATAAAAAAATACAAAAATACAAATCTTACCTCTTTATAATATTAGTAATTTTATAAGTTACTAGCGGACGCCCCGCGGTTTCACCCGCGTAGTTCCCATTCCCGTGGGAATACAGGGATAAAAAAGTCAGTACATACAAATCTTTCCTCTTTATAATTTTAGTATAGATTTTAGAATAAGTATTTTTTTTTTTATATATAAATAAAATAAAAATTCATTTCATTATAATTTATAAAATAATCAATGTAATGATTTTTTGATTTATTTTCAATTTACTTTACCAAATTATATCTTTAAAAATGTGTATTCTTTTATTTACATACATAAACTCACCACTTTTTTCCGATAGGCAGAAACTACAAAAGCCACCTGCTACGATCCTTACATACCTACTCATTTTGAATGGTTAACTTTGATACAGGTTTCAGGGTTCCGTAAGTCCGAATGGAAAAATGGCATCGTTAACATTTCGTGTGTTAAAGACGTGTATCCACGCGAGACACAATGACTTTTCTATCGTTTTGGTAATTACAGGCACAAGACCGGATTAATAGTAGTATAGGAACCCCATTTTCAGCATTTAGACTCCAAACGGGGTTCCGTTCAAGTTATTTTAGAATAAGTTATACTATTAATCATAATTTAGATTTTAATTAATCAAATGAATTTCTGATTTATTTTCAATTTATTTTATAAAACTATAACTTTAAAAATTTATATTATTTAATTTACATTACATAAACTCATGCCTTTTTCCTACTAAGAACCTTATATACTCATTTTGAAAGGTTATCGTTCACACATTATTTTCGTCAGAGTTTTCAAAGCTCAAAAAAATGTATCCGAGCAATTTGTGGAGCTCTCTTTTTAGACAGTTGTAGGCCACTATTTCTAAAACATAAAATTTTACCCTTGCCATGTTTATATATTTTTGTAATATGTACTTTTGTAAAGATAAACTATAATTTATTTGAAACTAACACTGACAGGCCAAACTGCAGAACAAGGCATAAAGATAGACTTCAGATGACATCAATAAAATTAGAATTATTTAAGAAAAATGTATACTGCATGTCGATTATTCTTTACAATCATTTATCTAATAGTTTTCAAGACCTACCGCTGACCATGTTTAAAACAATACTTTGAAACTATTATTATTTAAAAGATATTATAGCATTAAGGACTATTTGGAAAACAAGTCAATAGAGTAATTTGTAAGTTAGATTAAGTGACATCACTGATTGTCAATACATTTGCACGCCATGTTATGGCAGGATATACCGAAATAA
The DNA here is from genome assembly GCA_964057195.1 of Orthosia cruda. Classification (NCBI taxonomy): domain Eukaryota; kingdom Metazoa; phylum Arthropoda; class Insecta; order Lepidoptera; family Noctuidae; genus Orthosia; species Orthosia cruda. The sequence goes on along the minus strand of OZ059833.1, from coordinate 18,574,542 downwards.
ATTTACTGTATCACCTTATTTACATATGGTATTGTAACTTTCTGTTATAATTTTGTTTTTGCATGCTGTGTTTATCGCATCATATTGTACACCTAGTTTATATTATTGCTTGTATTATAAGCTTATCATTAGTGTTACAATTTTAGATAGGCCAATAAATAAATAAATATTTTTGATTTGATACTCTTTCAGGGTTACATGGTTCTCACGTTCTTACAAATATTGCAAACATAGGTAAATTACCTAATTCAACACACAAGCAACGGAACAGTGTGCATGTCAAATTTTTTAAACAAAAGTAAAGGAGAAAATAAAAATAAAGCGTTGCTATAATTATTATACGTTACTATATTAAAGATTGCCATATGGAGCAGGACCAGCATGTTTCCAAGCATTTTTATCTTGAATATAATCATCTAATTTGTAATATGCCTGTTTACAAAGTGTGCTTTCAACTGTTGTTTTAAATTTTCTTTCATTTAGTCTTAATATCTCACAAGGTATTTTGATATAGAATTTAACACAGTATCCTATGAAAGATGTATGTAAAGATAATCTATAAGATGGTTGATCTAACTTATCTTTATTTCTAGTATTACAATTGTGTCTATCACTAACTTTACTAAAGAGATTTATATTTTTCCTTACATCTATACCCATATTATAAAGGGGAAAGATTTTTTTGTTTGTTTGTACCGAATAGGCTCCGAAACTAATGAACCGATTTAAAAAAATCTTTCACCTATGGCAAGCTACATTATCCCGAGTAACATAGGCTATAAATTATTTTCAAACAAATTAGAGATCCCTATGATCATTGCAATAATGTAACCCAAAGTAGCAATATTTTGCAAATAAAATGCATTGCATTATTTGGCATGTGCTGAGAAAACTATTGATGATAAATAAAAATTATGTAGTACATGATTAAAGTACTCATTATTAACTACAAAAAAGGCTGCGAGTGAATATATCTCACTATCATAAATAAGACACAATAGCAGCTTTTGTGTTCTAAAATTGAATTAGATCGCCGGTAGAAACAAAAGTTGGTTATGTATTATTCAAATAAATAGTTTAATTAATTGGTAGATAGTAGGTAGGTGGGTATGTAGGTAGTGTAGGGTAAATAGTGTATGTAGGATAGGGTAGGTACGTAGGGTAAGGTAGGTAGCTATGTAGGATAGGTTAGGATAGATAGGTTGATCGGTAGGGCGGGTAAGTAGGTAGATAGCCAGTTGACGGGAGCGAAACCGCGGGGGTCAGCTATAATATATAAAAGAAAAAACTAACTGACTTACTGACTGATATCGATCAACGCACAGCCAAAACCGCTACGCCTAGAAGCATGAAATTTGGCAAATAGGCTCCTCAAGTGACGTAAGTGAGCAGTAAGAAAGGATTTTTGGATATTCTGCCCCTTAGGGGGTAAACAGGGGGTTGAAAGTTTGTTTGAAAACTCTAATTCCGTTGGCCAAAATTCTTGAAACTTGGCACAAATAGTAATCTACGTAAATTATAAAGGTTGTCATTATTAGTCTTTCGAAACTACACCCAAATGATTATTTAGGTGGTGTTGAAGTTTGTATGGAGAAATCTGATTTCTTGGGTCAATAAACTTACAACTTGGCACAAAAACTAAATGAATATTGAAGGTTGTAATTATCATTTTTTGAAACTACCCCCAAAAGACGATTTAGGAAGTATTAATTTGTTTTTGAAGAATCTTTTTTCGTAGGTTAATAAATTTGAAAGTTGTCATAAATACCATCCTTAGTAAACAATAAAGGTTACCATTTAATCGAATCTACCCCCAAAAGACGATTGAGGGTGTGTAAAAGTTTTTTTGAAGAATCATATTTATTGGGTTAATAAACTTAAAATTTGGCACAAATACCAACCTGAGTAAACAAAGGTTGTCATTATAAGTTTTTCGAAACTAACCCCAAGCTAAGAATCTTACTGGAGCGGGTTTTGTTTTTGACGTAGGGTTCTAGGGTAGCCCTAAGCAGGAATTTTCGGCAATTGAACCTTTAAGGAGGTGAAAAGGGGCAAAATTTGTTTGCAAGACTAATTTAATTCCTTGGGGATACAATAATCAAAATTTACATAAAAATACCCCCAAGTTAGGTTAAGGGGTGTTAACGTTTTTTTGAGGAATCTTACTGCGCAATCTGACTAACATAAACGAAAAATAAAAAAGAGACGAAAAGAGTGAATAACATATCTTGACCCTCAACGGGGCAAAAAGGGGGGAGAATTTTACTTTGTGGCTGTAACCTGAAATTTATTATTCTTTAAGTACCAATCAAATAAACCCTGTATATCTACGATATCCAATTTTGTATTGATTTAATAATAACTTATTTTTGGTCGCCTTCAGTAACTGCACATAAGAAAATCATTTATAGGATAAACGAAATCACGCGAACGAAGTCGCGGGCGGAGTGCTAGTACGTAATATTTTCATAAATGAATTGGCAAGAAACTGTCATAATATTAATCTTTTTAAATAGCTCCTAAGAAATTCTCGGTGACTTAACTTCTATAGGTAGGCTCTGACAGCTCTCTTTTGCAATATAAATATTGATTCAATGTCAGCCGCCCGACCCCACAGTAAAATAATGAGAAAAGACATAATGCTGTGAAAGTAACTAAAATATACCAAACGCGCGGTTTCTACATCCGTTAACTGTCTTATCTTTCTAACAGCATAAGCGGCTGAGGTCAGCCGACCCGCAAGTGATGTTATGTGTGGCCCCCATTGTAATTTATGGTCTAGTGATTCCTAGGAAAACTGTTTGATTTACATAGTCCAGCTTTTCTCCATTCAATATGATGTCGCACTCGCTACTTCTGACATTCGGCAATGTGAATCTAATACATTTGACAAATGAATTTCTGATATCTTTTCAATTTACTTTATTAAAAATATCTTTAAAAAAATGTTCATTGTTTATTTTACACACAATAAACCTCACGCCGTTACGATCCTTATATCTAGTTGGTATCGTTTACGTTCATACATCTGGTTATACACATTTCAGGGTTCTGTACGTCCTAATTTAAAAACAGGAACCTAAAGTATAGGACTAAGGTTTAGAGTTAGACATCTCTTCTGGGTTTACCCAATTATTGATTTCCACTCAAACGGCAGCATGCGGTAGGCACGAGCTAATTATAGGTAGATAACACATACAAAGTAGGTGATACCTACGCTTTAGGAGTGTATTATGATCTACAATAAACGCTCTTACTGCATTGTGATAAAGGTGCTGTCATCGACAAATTAACCTAACCTACGATTTTAATACAACACGACAAAACAGGAATTTTAGAACAAAAACTATTAATTCTGGGAACATACCTAATTGAGGAAGCTATTAAAATCCTGTGAGATCTATGCTGAGCAGCATGGTTTAACGAACTCAAGAGCGAGTTTATGTTTTCTGTTGCTAAAAACAAAAACTCAAGATGCAACTCACTGTGGAAAATTTAAAGACTGTAGCTCCAACCATTTGGCTGTAAAACCTGTGTGACAGACGACGGATAGACAGACAGACAGACGGACACGTGAGTGACAGCAGTATATAAATTAGGGCTCCGTTTGGACCCTTCGAGTACGGAACCCTGAAAACGGAAACCTAGGTAAAAGATAGGACTTAAAGATAAGCATCTCTCCTGGATTTATCACGGCAAACGGCGGGATGCGGTAGGCACGAGCAATTAATAGGTATAAAGGTGACACGGACAAAGTTGGTGATAACTGTACGTCAGGAGTGTAATATGACCTCCGGTAAACACTCTTTTGTGTGATTGTTCTGTATCAAACAGGAAAATTAGACAAAAACCTATTAATTCTGGGAGCATACCCTGTTGCTATACAAGTAAAATGATTATTTTAAAACTATTGTTTCCTCGTCAGTTTCGGAAGTAGCACGCACACTTGGGAATATTGCCGAAAATAATACCGTCTGTAACTTTCCCTCTGCAGGGCAAATACCTCTTCGCATACAGAGAAGACACGAGTATTCATCACCACGCTTGTTCAAGGCGGCTTGGCGATTGTTGCTACGGGCTCAAGCCGTTCAGATAAATTTTCGTGAACTAAAAAGTGAATCAGTCAGCAAGTGTACTTCACCATTACTTCTACGGACAATTACAATATTTACCAAATAATTGAGACCGTCCTGACATCCATTACGTTGATCTACGGAGTGACATCGTGGTGCATCAAGAAGAAATTCCGTGTTTATAGAAACTATGTGTTCCTCAGCGCGATTTTAGCAAAGTTATTGGACACTTTAATGAAAATGTTCGTAACTAGTGTTTTATTTATAGAAGACGATAGTTTATTCTACTACATTTGTAAGGTTATTATATATCTTTTTCTCATATGTATATTGTGCTTGCGAAAAACTTCTGGTTGATAGTTGTATGCCATATGCTTTACGTGGAAACATTAAAAGTGTTCAACAGGCATATCAAAAACAGATTTTTAATAAGCAATATCTTTGGTTGGGGTGTGACTTTTGTAATTAACTTATTTTTTATTTTTATTTTTTGTTTCTACACTGACGCGGACGTACTTTTAAGAAGAGTGAGAATTTTCCTTTTAGTTTTACCAGTGTTAGTGAACTGTGTACTTTATTTTGTAGTTATTCTATTTTTACTTCGTGGTTCTAGCGCGAACGCACATACAGATAGGAACACCTGTCGTCAAGTGTGCATCGCCACTTTGATTTTTATACTGAGCGATGTATACTTGTATTCTGACCTTATTGTACTTCTGGTTGGTCCCTATAATAGTGGCGATGACATTAATTTAGATAATTTACTGGCTAATCTATTATTTCACGTTTTCGGGTTAGAATTGATCGCAGTTTTCGTCCTTCGGTCGTTATTAGCAAGGCGTGAGAATCAAGACGAGTATGAAATACTTATTCGAGATCCTGTTGATAGCCGATCAACTTGATATTGAAACATAATAGGATTAAGTTGTTGTAAAAGTTGTTGAGCTTAACAACTAAAGTTGTTCAACAACTTTTCATTTTTTTTCTTTAAAAATATTTATTTTTCTCATTCTATTATTATTGTTTATTTTAACATGTAACTAGGTTTTTCTTGTGGCTTCGCTCCCGTGGTATATCTTACCAATTCCGAGAATTTTTTCGGGGTCAAAGTAACCTATGCCATTTAGCGATAGTGATTTCTATTAGTCCAAAAAAGTTTGTAATCGAATCAGCCCTTCCAGAGATTATCTAAAACAAATAATTTAATTTTACCATTTTATTATAGTTAAGAATATGTTATCACAGTAATATTATAAAGGCAATAGTTTGTGAGTGTGTGTGTGTGTGTGTGTGTGCTTGTTACTTCTTTACGGATAGCCGCTACCGGGTAACCGGGGCGTGTGAAGTCGGTAGTATTTTTTTGCAAAAAAGTTTATTTTTCGATTTTTAGTTACCTAATAGGCAAGTTGTTTAGTAAGGTACCTATAACGCCAGAATAGATTACCCGAATATCATGAAACTTGAACATAAGCGGTGAAATGAGAGATCTGCGTACCCCTTTAGAGCGTACTGGCGTGATGTTATGTTATTAAATGGTATAAACAATAAACAGACATGCGATTGCAGCATTCCCGAGAGATTTGCCGTTATTTATTGAAGAGTTCTGTTGTATATCTCAGAAGTTCTTCATCAGATCTTCAACAAATTAAAATGGGACCAATTTCGAAACATACTCTTTAAAACAAAAAACGAATTTTCAAAATCGACCCACAATTGACGGAGACATCGGTGAAAAAAAAAAGAAAGAAAGAAAATATTTATGTAGTCGAACATAGAACCTCCTCCTTTTTGGTAAGTCGGTTAAAAAGGCACTAGTGTGTATGTGTTTGTTACTTCTTTACGCTCAGGTTTACGTATCTGGATAAAATTTGGCAGAGAGATATATTATAGTTATAGTCAGGAATAGCACATAGGATACTTTTATTCCAGAAATATGTTCCCTCGGGATAAAGTTCCACTATCACGCGGGCGAAGCCGCTGGCAGAAGCTATTAGAATTAAATAACTCAGTATTGTGAATCGGATGAAAACATCATTCATTATTATTCATTTTAAAAGATATTTTATAATTATTCATATAATTTATTTAAAATTATTTATTAAATTAATCAAATGAATTTTTGATTAATTTGAAATTTTATTTATTAAATTATATCTTTAAAAAATGTGTATTCTTTTATTTCGCACCTTTCTGGTAGGTAGGCAGAAACTACAAAACGCCACCTGCTACGATCCTTACATACTTATTTTTAATGGTTAACTTGTATACAGGTTTCAGGGTTCCGTAAGTCCGAATGAAAAAACGGCACCGTTAACCTTTCGTATGTTAAAGACGTGGATCCACGCGAGACACAATGACTTTATTTTTTTTAAGTAGAATGGAGCCCAAAAGCCGCCATTATTTCTTTTCCAATTTGTATGTAGCCAGTGACACTCGTAGGGTTAAGAGGAATCGATTGACGTAAGAATCATCAAAATCGGCCAACGCGTTTGGTCTCTGGAACGCCACATAGGAAAAATATTGAAAATATTTGTATGACCTACAAATAGTTGTTCCGGCTCTGGATGTTTGTGTATGTGAGTTTATATTAGTGGTGGGCGTTGCGACGACGAACCGTTTCTAAAGACCGTTTTTTGTTCTGCGACGGTGCAACTGTTTTACGTCCTGGGATAAAGCCGTCTTCGTTGCACAAACCTGTCTTCGAATAACTTCGTGCGATTTTTTATTTTACGCCTCAGAAAATACAGTCGAGATTCGAAAGCGAACTGATTCAACTGCGACACACGTCGGTCGTCGCAGACGTCGCGTCGTCCTTTATAGTTCAACGTTCGTTCACAAAATAGTTCTTGCGACGGTGACAGTTTTTAAGTCCGTCTTCGTTGCACAAACCAGTCTTCGAATAAATTGGTGCGATTTTGTATTTTGCGGCTAAGAAAATACAGTCGAAAATGAATTGATTCAACTACACACAAACGTCGTCGACTCGTCGCGAATGTCTCTCTCGTTCCGCGTTTGTTCACAAAGTAGTTCTTTCGTTCCGTCATCCAAGTTTCGTTCTCCAAGACGTCTTCAAACCAGAAGACCATTTTCTGCAACCGTTTTCGTCGTCGGGAAAACGGTTGCGTTTCGTCCGTCAAAAATACGACAACGACCCACCACTAATTTATATGTTTGTAACCCACGATACAGGCAGAAATTCCTAGTGAGGGGCAACGTTTTTTAAAAAAAATAAACATTATATACATAGACTGATAAACACATTACCCTCCTTCGGCAGTCGGGTAAAAAGAGGCAAACAAGAAAATCATGCTGTGCAGTCGGAGGATACATATTCGCGAGCTGGCTGACCAAAATCGCTTTTTAAGCAGTCGGGTTTTTTGAGTTTTTAAATTAACTTTATTTATTTATAACTTTTTAGTTAACATTTTTTTTCGAATTAGGTAGCTATACTTAAACATATAAGTGATATATATATATTTGAAATCAACTCTTATTTGATACCCCACACCACGGGTAGGAAAGAAAAAAAACTGGGTCACACAAAATGGCGCCCAAAAGTCGTCATTTTTCTATTTGCCAATTTTAATGTAGTCAGTGACACTCGCAAGGTTAAGACGAATCGATTGACAAACGAACATACATACATAGACTGATATACACAGTACCCTCCATCGGCAGTCGGATAAAAAAGTTTTGGATAATATTGAAATCGCACACATGATACCTCATAAGTATGTGGACAATCACCTTTGACACAGAGATATATTAAAGTCTATCATATATATTAGATATATCATAGGATACTTTTTATCCTGGGAATATGATCCCTTGAGATAATTTTCGACAGTAACGCGGGCGAAGCCGCTGGCAGAAGCTAGTAAATAATACAAAGGACACTTACCTTTGTGGAGATCTTCTAGCATACTTCCTGACGGCAGCTCGAGCTAAGGCACTCCTTTGTTCTGCTATAAACCGTTCTGCAGCGTCATCTATGTCCTTCACTGGTCCTGTGCAAATATACTGGGTTACTTTTATGTTGTACGGTGTGTTTTGGGATATAAGACTTTAAGTCTGTTGAATATAGTTGAGATTTCAGTAACGCTAAATCTTTATTGTGAATTCTTTTATTATTTTCATTTCATCACCATAATCATTATCATCAGCCTTTTTAATGTTCCCACTGCTGGGACACAGGCCAGGAATGGGCCGTAATCCACCACGCTGGCCCAATGCGGGTTGGTGGATGTCACATGTATTCGAATTTTTGTTACTAGGACATGCCGGTTTCCTCACGATGTTTTCCTTCACCGTTTTGAGAGCAGTGGTGATGAAATAATTTACACAAAGTAAAGCGCCTGCCTGGGTTCGAACTCACGACCTACGATACTTAAGTCAGGGCCGTTACAAGTGGTCCACCACTGCTCTACAGTGTATTATCATTTAAGTTCATGTTATTTTCATGAAATCTTAAAGTAGATGGTTTCAGCACATATTCTACAAGATGTTTTATTTTTTTGTGGATTTTGACCAATCGATAATCTGCAGCATATTTTTAACATCACAGTAATAGTAGTACAATATTCTTGTACTTTTTCTATAAAGTTCGAAGAGAAGGGTATTTTTTTTTAACTACAATACACGTAAATACACAGAGAAGGTGGTTACATTCGCAAGCATACTAATTCCTAAAGATTATACTTGTAAGCTACATACGTAAGATAGTGGATTCGTGCAGTGTTAACAACAATCAAATAAAGACAAATCATTCAATTTTGAAGTGAAACTTCTTAAGGTCGTTGCTCATTTACACGACCCCGCTCCAACACCGCTTCCAACGGAGATGACTGCTCGCTGTCCACGCGCCGACAGCTAGCAGGCAACCAGCTGTCCACGCACTAACAGCTAGCAGTCAACTGTCTGTCGACGCGCCGACCGCTATCGCCTTCCTCTTTCGACAAGCTAGCAACGTGCTTCTAGCTCAGTCTGCGTGGGTCGCCGGCTTGAAGCGTAAGGTATAACTCACAACACAACTGATCTTTGTGTCTTTGAATTGGCTGTAAGACCCTGCGCAGTAGCTATTTTTGTGTCAATGTTGAAGGTGAAGATAGCATTGTATAACTGTCTCTTTCACTCGCTTACGTTTGTCGCATCTTCCTAGCTCGCTTACTCTATGCAGTATACTCGATGAAACTGTTTTTTGCATCATTGCGCAGTTGGCAGAGCCAACTTTAGACACACAAAGATCCGCTGTGATTATTATAAGCATGCGGTAAACGAGACGTCACTTGTCGAGTAGTACGATGGAGGTAAGCGAGCTGTCTGCTAATTTGTGTTGGCAATGTAAAGTATGTCTACAGAGGACGTCCTAAAGCTCACATCTCAATGAACTTTATTTTGCCGGGTCGGAGCGGTGTCGTATAAGTTGTGATACGACCTATATGCGGGGCGATTTGATAATTTAGACGATAATTACGAGTGAATTAAGGCCGCATCACGTTTAGACACATTTTGTTACAAGAGTGGAAAAAATAAATAACTCTTTCCTGCTCACATAAGAAGTTTCACGCACCATTTTTTTCTTAATATATAGAACATAAAACCAAAAAGGTGGATTGTGCAATATAAATGAAAACATTCAATATAGCGCCGATACCGTATTTGATCTACTGAATTCTACTGTACTGCATAATTCGTAAGTACAAATAAAATTTAAAAGACCCCTGACACATTTATCTAGACAATCTTCGATCGTCATCTACTGAACACGTAATTATGACACGATATCTTGCGAAAACATCCCGATTCAAACAGTAAAGCGCCCATAACTTTTGAACAGCTGAACCGATTTTCATCAAACATAGCTGGAACACTCTCGATAAAGACACCACAAAAAAACGCAATCAAAATCGGTTCATCCGCTTAGGAGCTATAATGCCACAGATAGATACACAAATACACAAACACACAGGTACACATGTCAAACTTGTAACACCCCTCTTTTTCCGTCGGGGGTTAAAAATTACGCATTGCATAGCATATAATTATTTAACATTAGTAACATCCAGTATCTGATACGAAAATAGACGCAAAATTAATGTGGCATATTGACATACACGCGATAACTGCTGTGAAAAAAATGCTTTGATATAATCACGCTAATATTATAAAGGCGAAAGTTTGTGAGTGTGTGTGTTTGTATGTTTGTTACTTCTTCACGCTCAAACGGCTGGACGGATCTGGATGAAATTTGGCACAGAGATAGATTACAGCCAGGAATAGCACATAGGATACTTTTTATCCCGGGAATGTGTTCCCTCGGGAAAATTTTCGACGTTCACGCGGGCGAAGTCGCTGGCGGAAGCTAGTGTTGAATAAATTATCATCAGCCAATCGCGTCATTTGACTTATATTCGAGCGTTCATAATTTATTCTCAGAAACCGGCTTTTACTTTATTTTGATTGCCGAGGCTTTTTTTTTTTGTTTTCATCATAATTTACGACGAAATTACTTTTAACCGACATCAAAAAAGGAGGCTATTCAACAACAATATTATACCAAAGACACCGACTTCCGAAACTGAAATTATTTTGTACTTGGTGTTTAGCTTTGGAAATCGGTTGAAGTTCTTAATTTTTTTAACGACAAAGAGTAAAAACGAAAATTAATAACTTATTTTAATGTTTAAAATCTAAGACAAATAAATCATATCAATATCGGCACTAAAATCTAAGGGTTGCTACGTAAACCATGCAGTACACAACATTAAAAAACTAAATTTACCGAATTTGTTCTCTATGGTCGGACTGACCGGCGGAGACTTTTGTATTCGCGTCGGTATGTAGACTGGCAACCCTATTGACATTATTGTTATTACAATCGCAAATGAACACAACTATTTGGGAATAGTTTCAGAGATTTACTTGTGAAAGACAGGCGGATACATAACTCCGGCTTCCGAATTATGAATTTTAAAAGCTTGTATGAAAACCTGTCAAACCTTGTCACTAAAGGCGAGTCTGACACATTCTTGGGCTAAAATTCTAAATGAAAAACCAGGGGTTAGGGCTCGTTAACATAGAAGATCCGCATTTCCAGGATCATTTTAACGCATCCATCGCTAGTGGAGGTGATGTTCACACTGCTTTAACGGATCCATCGTTACTGGCGCTAATGGCCCGTCCTGCGTGAATTCGATCCGATAAAACGGATCAGTACTATAATATTGTTGTGTGTGAACTCGCTCATAAAACTTCCAACGCCATTGCCGAATAAAAACGTATACGGTAAAGCAGACCTGTAAAACGGACAATAGTATATTTTGTCAGATCAGTATTTTTTACTGGATCTGAAATACTGTCGTGTGTCTGAAGTCGCTCATACAACTACATACATCAGCGCCGAATAAAAACGTATACGATAAAGCGGACCCCTGTGTGAACGAGCACTTGGGAGTATTTATTCCCAATGACAAAATTTTGGGGATACCAATCCGATCGATGTCATGCTTATTATACAAGAACAGTACGATAGATAGAAATTATTTTGCAGTAAGTAGTCTACGAGAGATAGATGCCATTTAGGAAAACATTCTTCTAATTTTTTAAGACAATATATATCTATTTGAATTTTGAGAAAATCACTTATGACAGACAGACCTAAAATTAAGTTATTTTTTGATTTTCATGTTTGGAGAGTAATGACATAAATAAGTATTTCTTTTTCTAATTTCTAAGCTATCTCCAGATTATAAATCTCTAAACGTATATTTACTGATCAGAGCGGAGATAATCTTAATACTACAAAACAAACAAAAACAAAATATTTACCTTCAACAGGCGGCTGAAAATTCCCTTTAAAATGTGGATTTATGAGCACTTTCTTGCCAGCCAAACCTCCCGGTGGCAAATTAGCAGGCAGAGGCACGGGTAACATCCTTACTTCAGGCTCCCTCCCATCCTTAGCACCCTTCTCCATACTCGGGCCGGGCATAGGCAAGGCCTGCCTAATAGTAACTTGAGGCATGTGACTAGAATTAGGCACTATCTCCCTCATAGGGGGAGCAAACTGCCTAGGCGGGTAACCCGGCCTGAAAAACCTGGGCTCGAAATTTGGCCGGAATTGGGGACGGTCTTCCATGTGAGGCCTGAAGAAGCGAGGGGGATAGGGGGGGCGTTCCATTGGGGGGCGGAACATCTGCATGTCTTGGGGTAACATGGGCCGTTCAGGGGAGATCTCGGGGCCCATTTGAGGGGGCGGTTCTAAGCGCATGTCGGGCCGCATTTCAGGCCGCATGTCTGGCCGCATTTCAGGACGCATGTCTGGCCGCATGTCTGGCCGCATTTCGGGTCGGATTTCAGGCCGCATCTCTGGGGGGAATTCGGGCCTGTTTTGTGGTGGACTCGGACGCAGTTGTGGTGGCGGGAATGAGGGACGCTGTTGCTGCTGGTTGAAATTGCCCTGAAAACGGATAGAAATATATTTATTTAGTAAAAACAGTAAACTAACTTGCTAGCAGTGGTGGCCCAGTGGTAACAGCCGCGACTTACAAGTTGTAGGGCGTGGGTTGTAAACCAGGCGAAAGCGCATTTGGCCTGGGAAATAATTTACTTTGTGTAAATTATTTCATCACCACTGAAAAAACATTATTTGTAAGTATGTGAGAACCACGTTCCTATTTATCAAATGAATGAATTTACCTGTTGTGCTTTTAATACTTTATACCTACATACGTAGCATTGTAGTGTTAGTCTGGGTGCATTGTCCTCACGTATATGAATTAATGTATGTATGTAAAAGTTATAAGCATTTTTCTTTTAAAGAGTTAGTGTGCAGTTTCTTGTCCGTTCTTCTCCATAAAAAGCCCCTTTTCCCAGTGGACGGTAGAACAAATTATTATTACTTCCAAATTAAAATTTTTGACTTTGCCTATTTGAAATAAAGAATTTTGACTTTTGATTGCACATTTCTCCTAAATGCTAAGTATGTCACGGGTTTAAGATATTTCGAATAGTTAACTGACTATGATGAAGCAAATACTTATAAACTACTACTACTTATAATTTTTATTATGCATTAGTTTAATTTTGGGTTTTTATCTGTTTTATAACTTGATGTACCTATGTATAACTATGGACTGGAATTATGTCTGAAATAAATAAATGGTGCTGATGAAAATAGGCACTGGGAGTCTGAAATAAAACAATGTATCCTAGTTGTGTTTGGGCTTATTGGAATCGTCATGATATGTACTTTAGCTATAAATGATTATCATGTTAATTGGAGATACCTACCAAACCTAAAAAGAGAAAAATAAAAAACTTTATAACAAAAAATCAAACCGACTTCTAGAACAAAAAACTATAAAGCAAAAAATAACTTTCCTCTCCGAAGTCGGTGTCGAAAAACGGAAAACAATGGGTACAAAAGACACCAACTCCGCAAAAGAAAGTAATTTTTTTGCTTAGTTTTTGTTCTAGAAGTCGGTTTGATTTTTTGTTAAAAAGTTTTTTTACTTGGTGTAAATTATTTCATCACACCTCTCAAAACGGTGAAGGAAATCCTCGTAAGAAAATCGGCAAGTCCTAGAACAGAACCAAAAATTCGCAGACATGTGACATCCACCAACCTGCACTTGGATCCACCAGGGATTAAGGCCCATTCCGTCTCACAGAGAGGCTTGGGAACATTAAAAGTCTGATGACGATGAACATACCCTCTGCATATTATTCCGCCGGTAAGGATGCGACTGGTGCGAGAACCTCTGCACGAACTGCGGGTTCCGCCACGACGTACGACCGCGACCGAACCCGCCGCGCGCTGGTATCACCACCTTATCTGTGAGATAAATAATACCAATTTAATATGACAATTACCGACTAAAAGAACATACACAGATGTAACAAAAAGTCCTGATACGCTGTACTCATAAACAACATATGTGAAGGACCACATGTATGAACGTAAGTGAAGCAAAAGGAGTATGTAAGGATTGTAGCAGGTGGCGTTCTGTAGTTTCTGCCTACCTACATGGGAAAAAGTTGTGATGATATTATACCTATGTGTGTGATATTTACCTAAACTGTCTGGTATATCTCTGACTTGCGGCAACCTCTGTGCTCCTGGGGGTCTCTCAGACACGAACCGTTCACGGGGACCTCCCAAATCACCATCTATTGACAAAAATGTAGAATATTATTGATGCTGAGTATGAAGAAATAACAGAAGAAGAAATAACCGCAGCCATAACGTCCTCACGAGAACAGGCAACAGGGCATGCGGAGATAAAAGGTGTACTATGGTTTGCGGAGAGACGCCGCACAAATACCCTAGATCGGCACCACCACCTGTGGACATGTCTTTGCTGCGACCGAACTGAGTGCGGAGTCTGTTCAAAGTTGCCAGATATGCCACGGCAACGTGTGCAAAGGCGGCAAGCTCTCCAATGGGCTCGAAGAAATCGATCAGTATAGAACTGACCATGGTAGCTTTAAGGCTCACCACAGTCTACTGATATTGAGATATGAAAGTGAAATGCTACTATTTGATAAACATGGGTAAAGTTAACTTACTTTGTAGTTGTGCATTCATATCAGTTGGGACGATCTGCGGTGATTCTATGGGGGACGCCGGCTGAAAATGGTACAAAAGATTTCAGATATCAATCAATGTAAAGAAATGACATTTGACAGCTTGGATTTATTTATTTATTTATACTTTATTGTACACCACAAAAAACATACAGGACTGATTGATTGAGGATTGTTATAGCTTTAATAGAGGTATTTCATGTGTGCTATGTTATGAGGGGCTGGTGTCTGCAAACCCACGTCTAAGCGCGTATTTTGCTGGTGGGATACATTTTCATTCGATCCACGCCAGCCCCTCGAGGAAGACCAGCAGCGCCTTCGTGTTGCTGACTATCTCCTGTTAGGTATCTGGGTCGCCAAAGTATTTCGCCCTGTATCTTGCTATTACTGGGCAGGTTTATGTCGCACAAACTATTACACAACCTTTAGCGTGCTAATCTGCGCTTTTTCCATAGGGCTATATAAAGGTAGTTTTAAGTGAAACTTTTTAGTCGACGATTACATAACTGGACGACCATTATTAATAGTGAACTTTCATCAACTCATTATTTTTAACCACATAATTATCATTGAAAGAAGAAAGACATTTTTTTATAAATCCATCCAGCTTTCAATAAATGTGTGTAATTTTTTAAGTATTTGTATTTCTATCTCAAGTATGGGGCTGGATAAGCTGTTTTTTTATTAGATCAATAATAGTCTAAATAATATTAGATAAATAATAGTCCAATAGGTGGGTTTCATTTACATTAAAATTTGGCATGCCATTCTGTGTCTTATTATAGTAGGGATGTGACCGATATATCAAAACGTAACTTATATCGGATATGGGCTTTGATATCATATCATATCGATATCCATATCATATCGATATCCATATCAAAATAACCGATATCACAAAAACTGTATGTATCGAATCAAAACTACTTGCGACGAACGAACGAATAACTCAAAACTTAAAACCGTAACAACGCAAAAACGTACGAACAAAACGTAAACTTCACAACCGATAGGAACTATCGTTCGCGTTCGTTTTTAGTTTGCTTATCTAAATAACATGTTAACTTTTGCAAACTGTACTACTGATATCGATATCTGAAAACCGTTTTCGATATCGATATGAAAACTGTATATCGGTTACGTAACCGTTTGCGCAAAAAACCGAAAACGCTTATCCCTTTATTATAGGAATATTTAAGGGTTATATTTAGTCAACTTACGATAGCAGGTGGGACCGCATGCTCTTCATATACGGGTGGCTCATACGGTGCATATGTAGGGAGTTCTGGTAGTGGTGCATTGGGAACTTCTACAGATATATTGGGCACCACACATTCGGCTTCAGCCATAGCCTGGTACTCAATAGGCTGCTGGAACAAGTTTTAGTTATTTTGTTAATGTAGCAAGGTGTTTATTCATGCAAGAGTGTGAAAAATTTAAAAAGCATAATTATGGACAAAACATTTTGGGAATAAATTAGAGTCTTACACTATTGAAAACTAGGGGGTACCAGATTATTAAAACATACAGATTGCTGGATTGTGAACAAAAAATCAAGATAGGTAATCAAAATAAAGCTATCATAATGTATCAATTTAATACAGGAATATTTAGGGCACTGTGGGGAAGACGCAGGCAGAGAGTGACAAACTATTGGATGTTCCGAAGTACTAAAGTGCCGGATTAGTGAGACTCTACTGTACTTTCATTGTGCGTACAGCTAAGAACTAAGTTTGTGTTTCCGCTACAAACTGGCAGTTTTAAGTCAAGAGTGAACAGCTTACTTCTAAGTTTAACATGAAATCACTTGCCATCATTTAAGATGGTAGCCAAACATGGGCCTATCAATAATAAAACAATGCATGGTCCTGCAGTCTTGTATAGATCACAAAAGGGATGAATGAAAAACAATAGAGAACCTTATTGCGAAATTTCTGCCACTAGGTCTTTCACTGAATCATGGAGAGTAAAAAACCAGTTCCAATCCCATCTATGGTTGATTGTTTTTTTGAGATTATCCTGTTTTTGAAATACTCATACTAGGTATGTGGTTGAGTACATGTTGTAAACCTTTTAGTATTGTCATAGGTTTTATTTATTTCCGCTAATCAAAACTTTTCTGTTTACTTTTTATCTCAGTGGTTCTATCTGCTTGATCCGCTATGCATAATGTTCCCTATTGCACATACTAGCGGCCTGTAAAATATTACGCCAATGTGTCTAATACAACATTAATTTAACAAACTGGCTGGCTGAAAACCAAAACCAAGAACTTTTCCTTCCTCCTTTCTTTTCTTCAGTGTCAAAACTTATAACATTAGTTCACAACATAATACAACAATTAAAAAAATATATAAGTAAATAATAATGATCTTATGATTGATGACAATAACAATGGCCACTATAGATAATTAGAACTGCACAGTTTAGAAATCATGGGAAAATATGACAAAAATATACCTAAGAAATGCTGATTTAAGGTGTATATATTCCCCAATGTTAACGCTGTACTGGCCGAGCACCCACTCGGAGCGAGAATATCAATATTGAACCTACTTGTGGACAGTTTTGTATGCAAAATATTTTTAAACATCCAAGTCATTTTGGAGGAGTATCCAAAAGTGGCAAAAAAATATCAAGTTGTTAATTATTTTTAAAGCAATACTATTAGTTACACAAACAAACATGTTTCACAAATAATGTACATGAACCAATAAAAAAATCTTTTTAGAAACTAAGCAGTATGTTTTAGAAAGTAAACGTTTTACGGCACAAAAGCGGTGGAAGGCCCTTAAGAAGCTGTTGGAACCTTAATACAAACGCGTCTCAAAAAAGACCACAACCTTATAAGGTCACTTTTGAAAATTCGAACAGAAATGTTTCACAATATTAATGACTAACTAACTTCTAAGGAGAATGGAGTCACTAAAATAAAGGTTATTCAACTACAAACCTGATTGTACTCCATAACATGACTCGGATAGTCTGGTGGTCCCAAATCAAGGGTCTCTGGGTACCTTGAACCGATTGAAGTCGGAACATTTTGAGGGCCAGCATTCTCATAGTCGTCAGCCAAGAGCTGTTCCTCCTCTTCATTGCCAAGGTTATAGTCCGCAAGGCTCTGGTCTCCTAAATCGTCACCTAACAAGTCTTCACTGAAATAAAAATAGAAGCTTTATCGATCACTTTAAAAATGGAACACATGTCAAGATTTCACGACGCAAAATACACGACACAAACACGCGAAATTAAATTCTTTTAACAACGATAACACTTAGATTGTTAATTATTTATAATAAAGCAAGCTATTGTGAGTTAATTAGTTTAATTAAACACCAAAAATAACAATTAATTTGCTGAGATACTAACTTGTCCGACATGTTGACAATAATAAATTGCGTTTATCTTGTCTATGGAGTGGCAAGCTAAGCAAGCCACACGTTCAGAAATCGCTTATTAGTGTATGGAATTATTATGTACTAGAGTCTGGCAAACGAAAGTAGACATTCGAATTATTTGCAAACTTTTTATATGGCAATGCTATACTCGCTATCATGTTGATACTTTATCTCTATTTATCTTTTTGTAAAAACATTTTCTCTATTTTGATTTACATTCATTTTATAATAAGTTATACACCTTCATAATAATGCAATATGGTTATTTATCATAATAAATGTTGCATTTTAATTTTGACGCATTTTTTTCTTTTACATAAAATCTGGAGGATGTAGCAGAGGTTGATGAGATAGTGAAAGCTACTGGAAAACTTACGGGTAAGCAGAAAGATAGGTTAATAACCCAGAACCAGTACTTGGATGAAAGTATTTATAGTATTTTTATTCAGACGAAGTATAAATTATACTTTAATTTATACCTAATTTGATACTTTAGAATAAATAATTCTAAAGTATCAAATTAAAAGTTTATTCCAGGTATTTCATACTAGTTTTGGGATTGCTATGCTGATATTTTTTGAATTTGCCGCGCTTTTTCAGTCTCTACTTTTGTTTGCCAGACTCTACTTAGTATGGATAATTCAATGTTTAAACGATTTTATTTTATATTTATAGTGACCGTGTCTGGATATGGTTATATATGGTTTGGTGTATACCTATAGTATGACTGACTATGTGTCTTGTGACGGTCTATTGTCTGTGTGACGAAGAGATAGCGCAGTTATGTGGGTCTCCAACCCACTAAAACTACACGGTGTTCTCCTGTGCCGATAAGGCGGGAACACGGGCAAGCGTTAGCACTCACCGCGAATCCGCCGCGGCTGTCTGTCAACTGACCCTCCTCTGGGGAGTACCCCCCATCACCGGCGCACCAGAACACATAGCACGCCGTGACCACCCCAGGGGCCAAACCAGCACATGGGCGCCAGACGAGCACGTGGGCGACGACCGCAAGTAAGGCACCCTTGGTCCCGCTATAAAGGGTTAGATCACCTTTTCGGCCGCAGGGGATAGGGACCTCCCCTGCGGCCCCAATGTGTCCGCCATTAGACGGTGGCGACCCCGTCCAGGCAGCGGAAGGTAGGGAGAGCGGCGCACCGCATTACCGGCACTCCTCTCCCGCCGAGGCCTCCAACCATTAGCCGAGATATCGTGTGGGACTTGGGACGCTCCATATAACATCGCGGCCGGCCTCAGTTGCGATGTCGCCTGTGTTATCAAGCAGCACCGAAACCTACTTGTTGGCCGCTACGTCGTCGGCTTAGTCGGCAAAAGCCCTGACAAGTGGCCTTTCCTCGGCTTCCTCTTCACTTCACCGTGGATGATTTTGCAATTTGATAAACCGGTGTGGCACTTGTCTTATCAGTGCATCATACTGATATAAATCAATAAATAATTAGGATATTCAATTTGCTAATTAATAATTTTCCGTGTCTTATATTTGATAAGAGGGTAGTGCTCGTGACTCGTGCGTGAGTGAGTGAGATTGTTAATAAAAGATAAAACACAGTAAAAATATTTTGTTTATTTTATATAGTCATTGTTAGGTATTAATAAAAATATATATTATTTACAAAACTTAAGATCAATCAAGCCTATGTTCCTGATAGTTTGGAAAGAGGTTATCCAGTATCTCTATTTTTTATTATAGTACTTAATAATAATATCTAGGTTGATGATCAATTACTTTTCCTTTTCTTGGCTTCATCGTTTTAATTAAATAAATTGTGAAAGACATGGCGAACAACTGAAAACAAAAAGAAAATTGTTAGCCTAGGATAATAAACAGAGACATTGATCGCAATTGCTCAGAGATATGATAAAGGAGAAATAAACTGTTGGGATGAGAACCTTTCCGTTTTCTAAAGTCGGATAAAGACTCTCCATGTACTAATTATTCAGGTAATAAAATTATGTAGGTACCTACATAATTTTCATGAAGTGAGAATGTCAAACGGTGAGTCAGTTTGACTGTCCCACTGCGACCTCTTATCTCTAAGTAGTCTGTGACGACCTCGTTGCCGAGTTGTAGAAGGCAAATAGCCCAATTTTAATAAATAAATCTGCCTAGCCTTTTCCCAACTATATTGGGTTCAGCTTCCAGTCTAACCGGATTCAGCTGAGTACCAGTGTTTTACATGGAGCGGATATACTGGCTATATTATCTGTGATACTGGTATCCACACTGGGGGCTACAGCCTAGAGGCGCTGGTGTAGCAGTAAGTGTAAGAACGTAGTGTTACATACTCTTTGAGCGTATGGTCTCGATATTTCTAATTCTACTGTTCGTATTGTAAACAGGGACTGAATTACCCAAAAATTAAGTTACCTTAAAATTTCGGTATGACGTCATACCGTTAAATAAAGGTTACCGAAATATTTTGATATCGTTATTATTTTCAGTAGCGGAATTTTGAGGTTTGAAATGCATACCGGTATATTTCGGTAGAAGTACTATAACATTTTATAAATATTTTGGTAGCGGTACCTTACCTTAATAAATACGGGTTTTCTTTGACGCACCGACTCGCCACTCTGTCTGTCGACCTATCGTGTTATTATAACTCAGTCGATATTGGTTTTTATTTCCGATCGGAAGGACACGACTGTGGCCGGACTAAGCCGAGTGCCTACCTAAGGTTTTCTTACGTTTCTCTGCTTTCTTTCGATTCGTTTCGAATGCATATTAGTTAGGTACCTACACTACCTACGTCCCTCTAATAGGTTAATTTAGTAACATTACAATCTTGGCATACATGACAATTACATGCCTATAACTTGTATAAAAGTGTGCGAGTAGCTTGCATGCCAATGTGCCATAATAACTTCTGATTGGGTAATGTCATATTGGCATATATGCAAGCTACTTGCACATATTTATGCCAGATACAGACATGTGTATTTTTATCCATACTCTATTAACCACGGTAGGTAGGTAGTTGATTTCGACTAGGTACCTAACTAAGAGGACCCATAAGCAAGCTTACCTACTGGCAATTTGCGAACATTTATCTTACGAAGGTCACAACATGCATGACAGGCCCGCGGAGCGCCCCGGAGCCGGACTCCAGCTTCATTTCCCTTAATTTTTACATCTTTTAATATTTTGGGCCCAGTAGGTGGACACGCCAAGCTAGGCCTAGCTAGGTGCGAAACCGGTTGAGTGCTGCTCTATAGGTGCGAACGTGGAAGATCACAAAGGATACAAAACAAAACATCTAACGCCAATTCAAAGTTTTCGTTTTTCAACCACTGTCTTCATCGCATGATCGCATTCTCGGTATTTACTGGCCCGCGACTATCTCCAACGTAGAGATTTTGGAGAAATGCCACGACAGCTCGATCGACCACTAGATCAAGCGTCGCAAGTGGATATAGATTGGCCACAAGCTCCAAAGGGGTCTTGATCACATACCCAAACATACTTTGGACTGGAATACCCAAGGGAAAAGAAAGCTTAGCCGTCCCCATCAAACCTGGCGTCGCACCATGTTGGCAGAAGCGAATGAATGAAGAAAGAATGACGTGGAGCGGGGTGAAGCGCGGGGAGGTAGCCTTTGTACATTTACTTTATTATCACATGTATGTAATGTTGTTTTTAGTATACAATAAATAAGCTCAAGACCAATCGCGATGGTGGATATTTGTGGACGCCCTCTGCCCTTTTTTGTTAACCTTCAAAAGGCGCCAGGACTTTTGAGGAAAAGTCTAGGTAGTGTGGTCTTTTTAACTCACTAAAACCACCCCGGCACACATCCGTGGGGAGACTAAAAGAGCGTCTCCCCTGAGCCTCGTTGTGCACGGCAGCACGTGATCACTGTGCCACCGTCTTTCCTGGATTCACTTGGAGGGTGGACAGAGTCTCCAGTCTGAGCGCCCATGACCCCGGAATCCCGCCTGCTTATAATGCAGTGAGGTTTTCGACATTTTAGGCATCGGGGCGATTGGCTTTCCGGCTCTTTCTTTTCCGAGTGGGATCGGCCCTATCACGACCCCGCTAGGCGGCCTTCTTCTGGACCATCACGGTCTCATCGAAGGAGGTCATTTTTTTTCACTTTTCTATCTCTACCAGCATTACCCTCACCACTGCTAGAAAAGACAGGTCTCGCCCGATCCTGGCGACTAAGAACTGCCGCTCAGAGGCGCACTGGGCACTCCTCGAGCATGTGTTGTGCAGAGTCAAGGTCACCTCCACAGTGGTGGCAATTTGCCGTGGTGTCTCGCCCAATCCTATTCAGATACTCACCGAAGCAACCGTGCCCGGGCAGTACCTGGCTGAGCCTGTAGGAGATGCGTCCCTCTCTTTTCAGCCATGCTTCAAAGTGCGGCAGGACGGCTTCGACAACGTGCTTGTGTAAAAATTGCGGCTGCTGTAGCCGCTCGCGCCACCGCTCGAGCAGCGCGTGTCGCCGTTCCTGCCGTCTCTGCCTACATACAGCGATTTCTGGCGCGCTATCACCATTTTGGTGGATGCCTCAAATTCGGTTGTAAACCCTCGCTTCCATATCTGCCAGAATATCTAGCAGAGGAAAGCGTGCCAGGAGTGTTGTCGCCTCAAAGGATATCGTTCCGTAACCTCATGCGATACGAATGATCATTTTCCGCTGCAGACTATTTAGTCCTGCAGCGTCGGACACCTGATAGTCTGTTTGACCAAACAGGCGTCCCATTAAGGGCCATCGATCGCATGACACTATGTAGAGGCGGCGAACTTCTTCTCATGGTCCCGCGAAGTTGAGTAGTAGTGTCGCGTATGCAAAGCATCCACTGCATTTTCAACGCGAGGGACTTGCAGGCGCTCGAAATGCTCTTCGAAGCTCCACCAACCATCCAGGGTTAGGCCAAGACAGTTAATGTATCAACCCACCTGGGCTTGCGCATCTCCAACTGTCACTAACAAGCTGGGCGGCTATCTGCCCTTCTCCAGTTTATGGAAACATAGCCTCAGTTTTATGAGGCGCTATCTACAAACCCAGCTCGCAGATCGACGCCATGACTGTTGCCACCCCGAGCTCGGAAAACTGGATGGTCTCGTCGAAGGTGTCCCTGCCGGCTAACACCAGGGTGATGTCTGCGTAAATAACGATATTAACGCCAGCCGCCGGGTGGGTCCACACTAAGGATCAAATCGTATAGTCATCGTCATCATCATCATTTCAGCCGCAAGACGTCCACTGCCGGACATAGGCTTCCCCCAAGCGTTTCAGCCACATTGACCGGTTCCGTGCGTCTCGCATTCAGCGGACAGATCAGATCGGTGGTCAGATGGTGACCAGTCTTGATATAGGGGTATCGTATTACCCAGTTACTGGGTTATGGATGTCAGATAGGCAGTCCTTTCATGTAAAATACTAGTACTCAGCTGTATCCAGTTACACTGAAAGAAGAGCCCAACCTCTTCTTTATTTCTATTTAGTTGGGAACAATGCTTTTTTCATCTCACCTGATGGCAAGCTATGATGTGGTCGACGGTGAAAAACGCTTGCCTAAAATTATCTTAAAGACCCCAAGGTTGCAGCTGTCAGGAAACCAAGACTCCGGCAGGGAATTCCACTTCTTAGCTATGCGCATAATGAAAGTATTCGCAAAACGCTTTGTACGTATGGGTGGGAATGGTGGGATGTCCACCATGTACCGGTGGCGCATTGCCGTACGTCTTGTTGTCCGATGATGTAAAGGGCAAGGCGGAATCAAATTGTACAGTTCCATCGCACACTCCCCGAAATGTAACCGCTATAAAACCGACAGACTGGCCACTCGGCGTCGATGTTCAATCCACTGGAGCTTTGAGGCGACCAGTGCATCGTTGCCGATAAGCCTCTTGGCCCGTTTGTCAATCGACTCAAGTGCATCAAGTTGATATTTGTCAGATCCGTCCCAGAGGTGAGAGCAGTACTCCATGCATGACCGAACATGCGCTTTATTAAAGTTGAGCAGTTCCGTTCAGGCGTGAAGTACAGTCTCACCTATACAAGGATCCCCAACTTTTTTGGAGCCAACTGAGCCTTTGCCTCAATGAATGGATCAAAATTGAGGGTTGATGTTAACGTAACACCAAGAAAGTCGAGATGGTCCGTTATCGGCATGGTTACACCACGGAAAGATGGATTCGGGTGGAATAGGCTCTTTTTTGCGGCAAAAAGACACGCCTGAGTCCAATCAGCATTGAAACTGTCTGGTTTGGCATCGCCCAATGCGGAGACTGCCTCCAAAGACAGGTTCAAGCGCTCAACCATGGCCTCCTCAGTAGACCGTGCTCCGGACACGTATCTCTCAGCAACTCATGAGGGACTCCTGCGTTAATACTTAACTGACCGGACGAGTAGCCATCGATAACCACTCGGATGGACCGATTCCTCAGGAAGTCAGCAATCCAGTCACACAGACCACTAGGCAGACCGAAGGAAGAAAGTTTACCAATAAGGCTCTCATTTCAGACCCTGTCCAAAGCCTTCGAGATGTTAAGGAAGACAGCAAGCGCATCCCCGTGCCTCTCGATGGCCTCACTCCAGCCGTAAATGGCATACGCTAGAAGATCCCCAGTTGACCGATTTCAGCGGAAGCCGTATTGGTTGTCACTGAGGATGTCGTTGTCTTCTAGGTATGCCAGGAGCTTATTGTTCAGCACATGTTTCATACTCTAGGCTAGACAGATTGATTGATTTCATATCAGTAAACATAATTAAATAATAATTTAATTTAACTCAAACATAGCCTCCGATAATTATTAATCCTATTTTTTGCCTTTGCCTAGTGTGGCGGACCACACTCGCAGAGAGCGCAGTTCAAAAGAAGTCCCGGTAGTTTTTTGGGTCCCAGTCCAACGCTGGTTTAAGTTGATGAACTATCAGAGTATCAGCGATCTGTTACACGGCCGACCCTGTAGACATTTATAAAAATAATACAATTTTCTACCAAACCACTTATTTATTCACAAAACCCACAATTACACTTTTGATTAAAGTTCTGTTTAATAGTACACGAAAATACACCAACCGAAATAACGACTTTCTATAATCTCGAGATAAGTCTAACGAATTTGGATTTACGCGACGGCTGCCAGAATCTAACTAACTAAATTAATATTCCGCTAATGTGCGATAACTGCAATTCAGCATTGGCTTTGCAATGAAAACTGAGACTTTAACTAGAGAATGCAAAAGTCGGCTTTATTGCCTTGTAATAAGGGTTGTAACAGATCGACAAAATAAAAACGTATTGCGCGGCACACAGTCGGCAACGAACATAGAGTTGAGTAAAAGAGTAGGTTCAGCAAACAAATTGCACACAGTTCTAACGTGTTCGACATCCTCGCGCACCCGCGCCGCGCCCCTCGCATATTTTCCGGTACCTAAATCGTTTTAAGGTTAAACCGTTATTTAGCCCAACCTTTATTTATAAAGGTATCGGTATAGCTCTACCTTTATTTTAAAGCGGTACCGATATTTTTTTGAGGTATCTTAACCTTTAACCGTAACCGCTTTCAGTCCCTGATTGTAAATGCCCCGGGCTTTTCCTAATTTTATTATTGCTGTGAATACTTTGCGATAAGTCAGATTAGGACAAATATGAGTTATGCGTCAATGAATGTACCGCGATATGCTTTAAGATATTAAATATGATATACATGTAAACTTTGTTTTCATGCAAGCATGAAAGCATGGCTAAGGTTCAAAGTTTAAAATGACGTTATTTAGTTCATCCTCATTGGGAAAGGGCTAGTCAACGTATTACAATATTTTGTTTTAGTATATAATTACCTCAAAACCAATAACGACTATCAATCCAATTCCAAAAGATTGCCCGATAGACTGGACGGCATCCCCAATCATCGCCGTGCATCCTGTTTCATAAGCATCCTCTCTTCTACACATTGTAAGATTTGATAGATCCAAATCTCCTAGATCTATATCTCCTAGATCGATATTTCCTAGATCAATATTTCCTGGTAGACTACCTGCCGGTAGATTTGATATATCTATAGGTAGATTTTCACTTTGTAGGTTTTTCGTTGTTAAATTTGCAGGAAGATTATCTATAGGAAGGTTGTCAATGGGTAGAGTTGTGGTTGAGTTCAGCGGGCAGCATGTAGGCGATGTCAAATTGTAGTCGTTTACGTAAGCGTCTGGTCCGAATGTCCCGCAGCATTTCAACTGTAGAAAAATAAACTTTCATATTAAAAAAAAAAGACGATGTAATACAAGTATCTATATTTGAAAATTGTAAAGTCACGAGAAAAAACGTGTCTGCAAAACTTTTAGCTCAATTGGGCACTGGGAAGTGGGTCAAAATTCTACCCCGTGATCGGTGAAACTATAAACAAGCTTTCATATATTTTATTTTAAACAAGTTATTATTAAATATTAAAAAAATAGCATTTTCACGCGAAAAAAAGTGTGTGCTAAATTTAAGAATAATTGGGCACTGGGAACAGGGTCAAATATAACTTGCAAGATTTGATTACAGACCCCGTGATCGGTGAAACTATAAACAAGCTTTTATATATTTTATTTTAAACAAGTTATTATTAAATATTAAAAAAATAGCATTTTCACGAGAAAAAAAGTGTGTGCAAAATTTAAGAATACCACTGGGAACTGGGTCAAATATGACTTGCAAGATTTGATTACAGACCCCGTGACCGGTGAAACTAAACAAGTTTTCATAATATTTTTAAAAATTGCATGGTCACGAGAAAAAAACGTGTGCGCAAAATTTCAGCTCAATTGGGCACTGGGAAGTGGGTCAAATTTGACTTACAAGATTTGATAACAGACACCGGGACAGACGAAACTAAAAAGCTTTCATATTAAAAAAACAGGTTTTTTTTTAATTGTCACGGGGTCTAGTAACAAAGATGTGTGCGAAATTTCAGCTCAAGCGGACACTGTGAAGTGGATTAAATTTAACTTACAAGATAAAATTTTAGACAAAAGGGAATACAGGTGAGACTAAATCTAATAAAACATTGTACTTAATAATCATAGACACTTAATCAAAGTTGATTTGAGGATCTTGAAGAAAATCTCGAGGTTTTCAATTATGAAATTGTTTGAGCTTTGTCAGCATTAGTAGTGTCGAATGTGGATTCGAACCAAGATTTCAACACAATCTTATACAAAATAAAAATAAAAATCCGTCAATGACATTATTAAATAACTAGCTGTCCCACGCGGCTTCGCTCCCGTCAACTGGCTACCTACCTACCCATCAACCCTACCTACTCTACATACATGATTGTTGTGTAATTAAACCGTTTACGCAGCGCACGCAACGGAAGCTCTCAAAAAGGAATAATTTTGCCCGTTTTTGCAACATTTTTCATTTATGCTCTGCTCCTGTTGGTCGTAGCGTGATGTTATATAGCCTATAACCTTCCTCAATAAATGGACTATCCAACACAAAAAGAATTTTTCAATTCCAACCAGTAGTTTCTGAGATTAGCGCGTTCAAACAAACAAACAAACAAACAAACTCTTCAGCTTTATAATATTAGTATTTAAATATTATTGGACACGTATTTTTTGCTTTGCCAAATGAGTAAAAATTTACAAAGTTATAGCACATCAAAGTTCAGGAGTGGGGGCTTGTGAAGTCAGCAAGGCAGTATAAGTGTCTAGCGGCGTGATATTTCACGTTATTTCAACGCAATATATCGTCGTCACTTTGTTTACGTGTCAAAAGAAAAATACGTGTCCGGACAAATGACAAATATGTAAACTAACCTATAAATATAGGTAGGTACAATGATATTCTAATAAACAGATACGTTATACACTCACAAAACAATTGAAAAAAGTGTTCCGCGCAGCAGCGGCAGCACACATACACACTTTTCATTCATCTGACATTAAAAATATTTATTTTAATATGTGTGTATTTGTAATATATTTAAATAAATAAATTACAAATACACACGATGGCATATTTTTAAATTTTGTTTTTTTTCAACAAAGCCTATCGCTCTTCGCCATACGTGAAATAAACGAAAGACTAAAGGTCACAATTGTGACCTATTCGAGTCTTCACAATACGCGCGCTCATAACATATCTGTTTATTTGAATATCATTGGGTAGGTACCTCAAAAACGTCGATATCTTATGCCCGACTGAAATAAAGCCTTAGAGAAGGTTATGTTGTTGGCTAGGTACTTACTTGTGCCTCTATTAGATGGAAGGTCACGTTGTTGGTGGAATCTTCAGATAAGAACATGCCGTCTACAGTGCCTTCTACTGTATATCTGATATCAGGTAGGTTCACGAACAGTAATATTGTTAGAACTATTTTTCCGGCTGCTAAAAGAGCCATACATACGGCATACTGAAAAAAAAGAGTATTTATTTAGTTCTAGTGTCACTTTTAACAGCTTTCTATAAATAATAGAAATATTGTAAAAAGGTTAATTAAAAAAATGGAAAATAGAAAAATGGCGGATTTTGGGCGCCATATTGTGGGGGTCCAATTTTTTCTTCTAAACCCATCATAAGGGTTCTCAACATAAAGGGGTTTTAAGAGGTGTTTTCAAAAATATGTAAAACTTATATGTTTAAATGTACATAATTCGAAAAAAAAATGATAACTAATCTACAACTACGTAATCATCTGGTTTTGGTCAGCCAACTCGCGAATTTATGTAACCTCCTACTCTGCACAGCATGATTTTTTTAGTTCCCTTTTTAAGCAGGCAGCAGGTTTTTGATTTTATTAATTATATTATTTTATTTCTGAGTAGGCGTGGTGTTTCTGAAAGAGGCAGTGGTGGCCCAGTGGTTACGGCCCCGACTTTCAAGTTGTAGGTCGTGGGCTCGACCCAGTGCAGGCGTTTTACTTTGAGTAATTTATTTCATCGCCACTGTTCTCAAAACGGCTAAGAAAAACATTGTGAGGAAACCGGCATGTTCTAGAACCAAACACTCGACGATATGTTTTTTTTTAATATTCTCTAGGCTCGCGCTTGCACCTATCTCACCTGATAGTAAGCGATGATGTGCTCGACGGAGAAACACAATTGCCAAGAAACAGGGCCGGATTTAGAGGTGTGGAGGCCCTAGGGCAACAGGGGAGTGGAGGACCCTAATTATTTTTCAAATAGGTTAAATCATATTTTTCTTGCAAGTGTTTCAATAATTTATATATATAATCGTATGGGAGGGGAGACAGGCAAGCGGGCGGCGTGAACCCTGCGCACTGCAACACCCCGCATTGTGTTCCCAGAGCGATAGCTCTAACGAGACGAGATCACGGATCGACCATCCGTCGCAAACACAGTAAAACAATACGCTGCTGCAAGTAAAATTAAGATATAATAAATAATGTTAAAATCATATAAAATAAAAATAACTAGATAAGTTTTCAAATAGTAATACAGTGGAATCTCTATAACTCGAACCTCGTTTAGTCAAAATCCTCAGTAAGTCGAAAAAAATGCCATTTCCTTCCGCTGAACCCTTAGATACGCGGTATCCCGAATTATTTAAACTTTGTAACTCGAACAAAATGTTATTTCCCTACGAAGTATTGATAATACATATTTATACTCTATATCTCGAATTTCAAAAAGGAGTTTCCAAAAGTCGTAGTTAGTAAAATACAATGACATCTGACGTCTTACTTGGAATTCTCCGAAATAATTGCAATAAAATCCAAAATGAATGTTCGGGTTAGGGGCTTCTAATCTATTGTTTTTGTCTTGTACACATGCAATTAATGAATACATTCATTAAATTTTCTAAGTTCAATTCAATTTTTAGGTTGGGTTTGACTCTACAAATCGAAAAATATACTTAGAAATCGCGACTTAGTCGCTCGAAATTTCAGCAGTTAAATCATATGTATCTCCAAGTTCTTGTTAAGTCAAAAACTTTATGTCTCGATTTTTTTTGCATTTCCCTTGACATTCGAGTTAGAGATTCCACTATAGATACCCTATAGTTGTGTAAGTTTTTTTTTTAATAAATACAATTTATGTGGGGGCCCCTCTCTTGTGGAGGCCCCGGGCAGTTGCCCCGATTGCCCTCCCTTAAATCCGGCCCTGCCAAGAAATAACCTATTCACTTGTAGATTGTAGCTGTCGGGAAAGACAGACTCCGACATGGAATACTACTCCTTAGCTGCACGCATAATAAAAGTGTTCCCAACGATTTGTGCGTATGGGTGGGATATCCACCATGTGGTATTCCCGATAGCTACAACCTGGGAGTCTTTAAGTCAAGAGTGAATAGGTTTCTTCTAGGCAGGCGTGCTTCATCGTCGACCACATCATTGCTTACCATCAGGTGAGATAGTGGTCAAGCACAAGCCTATACCTAATAAAAAAAAGTATGATATCTAACAATCCGCATTGGATCCCCGTGGTGGATTATTGCCCACAGAGAGAGGCTCTATGAGAGGAGGCCTGATTCTCAGCAGTGGGCACATTAAAAGGCTGCTAATGAACAACAAGCCTATCAGCGATAATACCAGTAAAATAAATTCCGTAGTCGTATCAATATTTAAAGAGATTACCTTTTACGAACATATATAAATAAACAATTATATAATACCTCATATATTATTAAATTACATGATAAGGTGAGTATTTTATATCAAGATGGGCAGGCTCTCTACGTCAGCGGTGATAAAATAATCCTTTTCTCAATTATTTCTAAATTAGTATCGAATTTACGGACAAAGAAAATCAAATCCATTGCAGGAGCATTTTTTGAATTTGGAACATTACAACGCTCCAGCAATGTTGATCAAATCCGTTGCATAAGCGTTTTTTGAATTTGGAACATTACAACGCTCCATCAATGTTGTTGTAACTTTTAATAAATTAAATATATAATACTAGCTGTTGCCCGCGACTTCGTCCGCGTGGTTATGAAGATATAAAGTTTAATGATGTTTAACACAAACTATTTTTATATTTCAGTCAACAGAAAATGCCTATCACACTAAGCAACATTTTTAAGGCACCAATTAGAAAAAAAATATGGGGGTTTTATAGTGCGGATAGGTGGATGTCACATCTCTTCAAATTTTTGTTTCTAATTCATGCCGGTTTCCTCACGATGTTTGCCTTTACCGTTTTGGGAGCAGTGTTGATGAAATATTTTACACAAATAAAGCGCCTGCCTGGGTTCGAACCTAAAACCTACAACATGTAAGTCGCGGCCGTTACCACTGGGCCACCACTGCAAAAACATTTATAAAATATTGTCTGGAATTTGTTATTTAATATGGTGATATGTTATTTCACCGTTTGAATTAATTTGGTTGTATTTTCTGTTTGTTGTATTATAAGTGATCAATAATTGTTTGTTGAACACATTAGGGTTGCATAAGCGATTATATTCCCTTAAACCGGCCCTGTCGTAAAATCTGTTCCTTCCTGAAATGTCTTAACTATATTGTATCTCTTTACCAATTTTCAGGTATAAAAAGCCAAGGATTTCATATAAACTTGCGAGAGGCCTTAGACTTCCTTAATCCGGCCATGTCGCAATATCCGTTCTTAGCGGACGTCTACTAACTATAAACTACTTCCCTGCCAAATTTAAAATTTGTAGCACAAATAATGAAGGACTTTCATACAAACTTGCGAGAGCCCTTAGACACCCTAAATCCGGCCTTTTCGCAAAATCCTTTCTTAGCGGACGTCTACTAACTATATACTACCTCCCTGCCAAATTTTAAGTCTTTAGCTCAAAAAATGAACGACTTTCATACAAAATTGCGAAAGCCCTTAGACCCCCTAAATCCAGCCCTGTCGTAAAATCCGTTATTAGCGGACGTCTACTAACTATAAACTACCTTCCTGCCAGATGTTAAGTTTGTAACTTCAAAAATTAAGGACTTTCATATAAACTTGCGAGAGCCCTTAGACCCCCTAAATCCGGCCCTGTCGTAAAATCCTTTCTTAGCGGACGTCTACTAACTATAAACTACTTCTCTGCCAAATTTAAAATTTGTAGCACAAATAATGAAGGACTTTCATACAAACTTGCGAGAGCCCTTAGACACCCTAAATCCGGCCTTTTCGCAAAATCCTTTCTTAGCGGACGTCTACTAACTACATACTACCTCCCTGCCAAATTTTAAGTCTTTAGCTCAAAAAATGAACGACTTTCATACAAAATTGCGAAAGCCCTTAGACTTTCTTACTTTATATTCCTTGATCGGACGGTACATCTGTCAAAATGAAAATTCGCGGTTGAGTAAAAGTTGGTAAATTCAAGTAAATTGCAACTTTTGTGGTATCGGTCTAGGACTTTTTTCACTTTTTATCTAAAAATAATGATGTTCTATATGGATTTTGTTGATCTTGCCCATGAGGTTGACAATGGAAGTGTAAGAAGAAAAAATGTATCGTCAAGTATGTACAATGATGCTTTTGACTTGACGGATCGACAGTTCATTAAAACATACAGACTCTCCAAAGATCTTGCAAGGGCTTTAACTGAGGAAATCTGTCCTCATATGCCCTCTATCTGCCTCATATCTTCGTTCTGATGGCATTGATACGAAAACAAAGGTAAGCACTCAGTAATTGTACAATTATGCGCTAGTATGTGTTTCACAACTTGATAAAATATTCTCAATTGTTGTTTTAGATCTTGGTTGCACTGGCTTTTTATGCGACTGGTCGCAATGTCATGCCGTATCACAACCCTCAGTTTCTCGAGCACTTAAACAAGTGACTGAAGTGCTAAACATGCCAAATATTTTTAAAAAACATGTTAATATCCGTTTCTGACTGTATGAAGAGCCATTAGCTCATATCCTTATTAATATAAATAATGTGTTGTTTACAGCTTCTATAGAAAGTTTGGCATTTCTGGAGTTCTGGGGTGCATTGACAGTACACATGTTGCTATAGTTCCGCCAAAAATTCACGAAGAGCGCTATTTTAACCGAAAGGGATATCATTCCTTGAATACTTTAATTGTGAGTTGTTTCTTCTTTAAACACTTTAAAGAGATAGCAGTCGAAATAAATAAATATTAATATCTTAAACTTTTCAGATTTGTGATTCAGATACCCGAATTTTGTGTGTTGATCCGAGTAACCTGGGATCAACTCATGATAGTGCTGCATGGAATAATAATCCCCTAAAGCCAATCCTGGATGAATTGATTAACACTACTGGTGAAGATTTTTATTTATTGGGTATGGTAATTATTTCATGACAGTTTACTCAATAATATCTAATATAGGGGATATTAAACTATCATACTATTTGCATCTAGAATCATAGATCATATTTGACTAGATATAGACATAAAAAGAGTACTTTGTGTTCGTAATATTTATTACATACATTTATAGCATATGAGACTTGATCCTAGATTTATAACAGTGTAACATCCCTCTTTGATTACATGCTTATTAACTATATTAATTTTGCAGGCGATTCAGGATTTCCTTTAAGGCGAGCAATGATGACCCCTATACTCAATGCTAATCCAAACAGTCCAGAAGCATACTACACTGAGAAGCATATTTGTACGAGAAATGTTGTAGAACGATGTATAGGAATTTTAAAAGCTCGATTTAGGTATACATTTTATTATACCTCTTTAGTAAATTTATAATAAAATTAAAATTGCTTTTATTACAAATTACATTGTTATTGCAGATGCTTACTAGTTGATAGAAAGCTGCACTACAAGCCAGAAGTTGCAGCAAAAATAACAAATGCTTGTTGTGTACTGCACAACATTTCGCTCAAGTCAGGTCTTGAGTTAGATGATGAGGACCTAGAAGTTATGGAGCAGCAGCATGGAGAAGTAAATGATGCTGCTGGATTAATTCCTGGTGGTCATGGAGCACGGCGGCGCCCGAATGACCTTTTAGAGCAAGGGCGGAATTACCAAGCAGCTTTGGTGCAACGCCTGTGGTCTTCAAGGCAATAAATCTTAATTTTGTTAATGCCAACCGCAGTACCAATCCAAGTTAAATGTGTCTTTTTACATTTTAACAGACATAGCTCTGTTAAAATTTAAGAAACAAATTGTACTTGTAGTGTCTATCTCAAATTATTAAATTTAGTTTTAGTCATTTTAGTTTTTTATGTTTTAGGATATAAGTAAATGATAATATAGCTTAACCATTAAAACAAAAGAAGTATTAGGTGTGGTTTTAATGAAACAATTGTGTTGAGCTTGATTATGAATAATACTATATATAGCAATAATCTTCTTTATCCATGCATCAGTCATCATCATTACTCATTCATCTGAAACAAACAATATTGCCATTATTATAAAATATATAAATAAAACCTGGTTGCTTTGTATAATGTTATTATTAGCCTACAACTATACAAACTACAATTCGTAAAACTTTACCTAACACTGTTGATTGAACCACTGCATACAATGCAATCTCTATGCGACCATACTCAGGTACTCAATGTCAAAAAAAATACTTCGGCCCAAATCACTTAAGCTTATCAGAGTTACGCTTCATCCGAAAATAAACCTTATTACAATAACGTTGGGTAGCATATTCTTAGAGACATCTGGGATCAAGTTTATCATATGAAATAGAACATTAACTATATACAAATAAGGTTCATTTTCGGATGAAGCGCAATTGAGCTTAGGTTAAGGTTAGATTAAGTTCGATCTATAAACCTGCGTCTAAGATACTTACTCTGAGATAAGTAGATGCGCAGACTCCGCCATGCTGGTCAAAGCAGTCGATATATTTAATGCTGCTGTGGCCAATGTGGCATCTGTTCGCGCACGCATCTCTGCGAGCTATGGTTGCCCTGGCCTCATCGAGAGCTGTCATGTTCCCTACAATATGTAATTAATTATAGTTATCGTAAAAAACAGAATTTGTCAGTTAAAATAATATAAATTGGGTTCTAATTGGCAGTTTTCTGTTAAACTAAATGACACTCTGATATACTTGGGGTCGGGCACCACATGCGCGCGGGCGATTTTGTCTCGGCTGTCGGTTGCTAGGCCTTCCTGATTATTAAAGAAAACGTAAGAATCTATTTTTATACACATTAAATATAGAGTTATTGTTTCGTTTTGGTTTGCATGGACGTATGAGTGTTGCTCGCCTTAGTACCTGCTGTTGGTTATTTATTAGTGAGCCAAGGGTCGTCAAGTTTTTGGGGGCTGAGCCACCCACGTCCGTAGGAGTGTACCCCATTCGATTCCCTACACGTGGTCCCCGGGTGGTGCAAATCAGGTGACAAACTGGTGGTAGGCTTCGGCCGAAGGCTTGCGACCACCCACCGGGCAAAGACGTACCGCCAAGCGGCCTAGTCGTGTTCCGGTATGATGCTCGGTGCAGCCACTAGAGGAGTTGGGTCGAGATAGTTGTTCCACTGCAGGCAGGCCGGCCTGACTCGCGCTGTTATGGACGTATCGGTAGACTGGTCGCGGAGGGTAGAGGGATCCGAGGCACGGTGCGCCGCTGGCCGACCGCAGGTAGTTGGGGGCCCAAGTAGTGTGCCAGCCCCACATGAAAGGCTGCCCCGCCAACTGACGAAAAATCCCGGAATGCGCCATCGTGCTGGTTTGGATTGGCGACCAGACGAGAGTGCCCGATGGACATTCCTGGGGGGGCTCGGGCGTCGCCGCAGTCTCCAGACCAGTCCCCCAATGATGGCGTCCTATCGGCGCGTGTCTGTAGGTTGCAAGCGTGGAACCTCATCTCACTTCCTTCTCCTCTCCCTCCTTTTCACTCGCAACAATAATGCCAAGGAACAATAGAAAAAAAGCTGAACAGCGGCAGCACTAACTCTCACATAAGGTGCACCTCAGCAACATCCGAGGTCTGCACTCTAACCTTGTCGCAGTCCATCACCATCTTGAGACTGAGAAACCAGCACTTTTGTTCCTTACGGAGACGCAGATCGGATGCCCGTCAGACGTGGCGTACCTATCTTACCCAGGGTTTACCCTGGAGCACATGTTCAAGCCACGCTCTGGTGTATGCATGTACGCCCGGGACGACATTTGCTATCGGCGTCTCCGTGATCTTGAAGACTCAAATTACTCAGTGCTATGGGCCCTGGTGGACACAGGTCTGGATAAGATCATCTACGCCCGTGTCTACCGATCGCATAGCGGTGATCTGGATACAACCAGGCTCACACAGTACCTGAGTGAGGCGGCAGATGTGGCTCAGCTACGGTACCCCTCCGCCCAACTAGTGTTACTGGGGGACTTTAATGCCCACCACCAGGAGTGGCTCTTCCCATTCCAGTGCACTGACCATGCTGGACGAGAGATGCGAAATCTTTCGATTGCGCTTAATCTCACCCAGCTGGTCCAAGGGGCTACGAGGGTGCCAGATGTAGATTCACATACAGCCAATTGCTTGGACCTTCTGCTGACAACTGATCCAGACCGATACTCAGTGTCGATATCATCACCTTTGGGTAGTTCCGACCACTGTCTGGTGAAATCTGTATCTGTCTACTCCCCGCCCAAGAGGCACCCGGCGGGTTTGGCGGTACAAGTCAGCAGATTGGTATGGTATGCGATCTTTTTTCGCTTGCTATCCTTGGCGGCCCACTTGCTTCTCTTCGGATGACCCATCGTCATGCGCTGACGCAGTGACAGATGTGTTGCGTCAGGGGATGGAGTACTACATTCCGTTCTCTGACGTAACGGTGTCCAGCGTTGACCGTCCGTGGTTTGGTGCTGAGTGTGACCGCGCAAACGTGGTTAAACACAAGGCATACCTAGCATGGATCGACGCTCGTGTGCGCAAGGCAAGTGACGTGAGTCAGAAGAAGAGAGCCTTCAACAGGGCTGCCAAGTCCTGCAAAAAAGCGATGCGAAGGGCACGATTTGACCATATTAGCAGAATCGGGGACAAACTTGCTTCACACCCTGCAGGTAGCAAGGCGTTTTGGTCCCTGGCTAAATCGCTCGGTCTCTTTGCGGAATCTTCGCGTCTGAATACTGATGGCACGCGGCCCCCCCCTTCTGCTGTTCGATGTAAGACGAGTATGTCGGAAATTCGCATCCATCAGAGAGAGGTCTATAGGGTGCTGCGAAACCTTGACGTGAACAAGGCTAGTGGCCCGGACGGGATACCGGCAATTGTACTTAAAACTTGTGCGCCTGAATTGTCTCCGATCTTGACACGCCTTTATCGCCTTTCGATGGCGACTGGAAAAGTGCCGAAGGCTTGGAAGCAAGCTAACGTTCAACCCGTGCCCAAGAAGGGTAGTCGAGCGGACCCGGCCAACTACAGGCCCATATCAGTAACGTCCATCCTCTGTAAGAGTATGGAACGTGTATTGAATAAAAAGCTCCTGGCATACCTAGAAGACAACGACCTCCTTAGTGACCGACAATACGGCTTCCGCCGAAACCGGTCAACTGGGGATCTTCTAGCGTATGCCATTCACATCTGGAGTGAGGCCATCGAGAAGCACGGGGAGGCGCTTGCTGTCTCCCTTGACATATCGAAGGCCTTTGACAGGGTCTGGCACGAGAGCCTTATAGGTAAGCTTCCTTCCTTCGGTCTGCCTAGTGGTCTGTGTGACTGGATTGCAGACTTCCTGAGGGATCGGTCCATCCGAGTGGTTATCGATGGTTGCTCGTCCGGTCAGTTAGGTATTAATGCCGGAGTCCCTCAGGGGTCAGTGCTCTCGGCAACATTGTTCTTGCTGCACATTAATGACCTGCTAAAACCCGGAACCTTTGGGTATGCAGACGACAGCACTGTTGCTGAGAGATACGTATCTGGCGCACGGGCTACTGGGCCTCAAGTCCGGTCTCTTCGGGAGGCTATGGTTGAGCGCTTGAACCTGTCTTTGGAGGCAGTCTCCGAATGGGGCAATGCCAATCTAGTCAGTTTCAATGCTGCTAAGACCCAGGCGTGTCTTTTTTCCGCAAAAAAGAGCCAATTCCACCTTCCTTGGTGTAACCGTGCCGATAACGGACCATCTCGAACTTCTTGGTGTTACGTTAACATCGACCCTCAATTTTGGTCCATTCATTGAGTCAAAGGCTCAATTGGCTGCAAAAAAGTTGGGGATCCTTGCGAAGGTGAGACGGTACTTCACGCCTGAACAGCTGCTCAACTTGTATAAAGCGCAAGTTCGGTCATGCATGGAGTACTGCTCTCACCTCTGGGATGGATCTGCCAAATACCAGCTTGATGCACTTGAGTCGATTGACAGACGGGCCAAAAGGCTTATTGGCAACGATGCACTGGTCGCCTCAAAGCTCCAGAGCCACGAACATCGACGCCGAGTTGCCAGCCTGTCGGTTTTTTATCGGTTACATTTCGGGGAGTGCGCGACGGAACTGCACAATTTGATTCCGCCAAGCCCTTTCCATCATCGGACTACAAGACGTACGGCAATGTGCCATCGGTATATGGTGGATATCCCACCCATACGCACAAAGCGTTTTGAAAATACTTTCATTGTGCGTACAGCTAAGGAGTGGAACTCCCTGCCGGCGTCCTTGTTTCCTGATAGCTACAACCTAGGGGTCTTCAAGTCAAGAGTGAATAGGTTACTTCTAGGCAAGCGTGCTCCACCTTCGACCATATCATCGCTTAACATCAGGCGAGATAGTGGTCAAACGCGAGCCTATAAAGAATAAAAAAAAAAAAAAAATTGTGGGAGGACCCTTGAGAGCGTTTTTTATGGATTGGCGTTTTTCTATGTTAAATAGATAATACTAATAGGTCCATGAATATTTGAACTTTGTGTTACGATTTTTTTGTTGAGTTTGTTATTGTATAGATTTTATGAAATAAAAAGTGACTGTGTCAAAAACTTAACTTGCTGCTTTTCATTAATTCATGTTTTAAAATATAATCTTATGACACAACATCAATATGATAATTTATTAAATAATGAGAACCTATTGGTGGTGGTGTGGAGCCTTGACTAGCCGGCTGAACATCTACTGCTTCCACCACTTCCACAGGTGCATCTCTCTGCTGAGATTCTGTTGTAATTGTTGGTGATTCCAGTGTTGCTGTTCTGCTGGAATCCGCTAGTGACATATTTCCATGAGCGGCGGAACTCTCTTGAATAAAATATAAATCTCTGAAAGAAGGAATTTATAAATAATGATTAGTAAGTAAATGGCTAATATCAATTCTCAAAAAGTTGAAGTAGGTTACTCACAAAACAAGTGAGTTTGACACTGGCAGTGCCACTTCCTGTTCCACTTCTACATCTTCAGTATTATTGAGGTACTGTTTGAACAAAAAAAAAAATAAAACATGTAAGATAAATGACTGAATTTTTGGAATTTAATTATCATGATCAACAATTATCTTATTAATTTTAATTAAGACCAATTAAGACTCCAGTAAACAGGCCAACATCTCTACCTAGAAGGGCAGCCACCCTTTTCTCTAAAGGAGTTAACTGAGGTACCCTGCGCGGTCCACCCCCTGTAGCCCTGAAACCTTTATTTATTTCAGAAAGCTTGGTCCACACTCTACATTTGTAACAATTCCAAAACTAAAAGATATAAAAAACTTAGCTAATTCAAGCGTGAATTGGGCTCACTTGGGTCGTGTGTGTGGAACCCTCAAGGCCTCAAGTGGGTCGTCAATATTTACATATACACTTGTCGCTTAGCACTGGATACAATACATAACAACAATAACAGTCTATGGTGCAATATTTGACTTGATAAATAAATAAGCA
Organism: Orthosia cruda; assembly: GCA_964057195.1. Lineage (NCBI taxonomy): Eukaryota > Metazoa > Arthropoda > Insecta > Lepidoptera > Noctuidae > Orthosia > Orthosia cruda. Next base: position 18,534,783 of record OZ059833.1, on the reverse strand, counting down.
ATAATATAATAAAATAACTCATAATATAATAAACAAATACTCACAGTAAATCAATCATTTTGATTTTTTTGATAAACTTCCAACAAAAGTTTTTGCTTGCCGCTGATTGTTTACATTTAAATAACTTTGACATAACCAAAACGTTTAATTTCACTTAACTGGCTTGCAAGAGTCGTAAAATGAAACGTTTTTCTAAGTTTATATTATTTATCGTCTACATTTTTCATTTTTGAATCAATAAAATATTAAGTAATATGGTTTGATTAATTTATTTTATTAAAAAACACGTTTGGTGACCCATATTTCTATTTAGTAACATTTATGTTTTATACTGTGGTATCATCAAAACATACTATTTGTCATGCTGGTATCACAAGTTAACGTGTACCTATACATTCAATTACATTGCATTCCCGCTCCAATTCAGCAGCGGTTCGGTTCCCGTTCTGACATAACAAATAGTAGAATGACTTTAAAGGTAACCATCGCACGGTGATAGGAATAGCACCGTTGCGTAATAGCGATAGGACGTGTAATTTTGCAAATTAGTAGAATCGGCCCCACAATTATTAAAACGTGAAAGTTTGTGAGGATGAATGGATGTTCGTTAGGTACTCTTTCAAGCAAAGACTACTAAACTGATTTTGATGGAACTTCACACTAATATTAAAAATGCGAAAGTTTGTGAGTGTGTGTGATTGTATCTTTGTTACTTCTTCACGCTCAAACGGCTGGACAGATCTGGATGGAATTTGGCATAGAGATAGATTATAGTCAGGAATAGCACATAGGATACTTTTTATGCCGGGGGTAGGTATGTTCCTCCAGAGTATTTTTTTTTTACTTTCACGCGGGTGAAGCCGCTGGCAGAAGCTAGTGACAGAAATATAGCTTTTAACTAGATACATAAGAATAACACTATAGCGTTTATAGAATGCTTTGTACAGCCTCTGAAATAGGTACTTACTGTCACCAGCAAGCATATCGTCTCCGTAATACTTCCGCAGCAGCCGGAGAACGCAATCAAGAACACAACAGCCCCTAAACCAATGATGACATACGGCACGAAGTCTAAATTGATTGAAAATGATAGCTGGTCCGTTATTTGTGTTAACTTGTTCAGTTGATAGATCAGGTAAACACCGCCTCCGATAATCAACAATCCTATGAGCTGAAATAAGACAAAACAGAAATTATTAATTGTATAAAACCAGTTTTCTAATTCTATACAAGAGCAGCCACAGATATAAAGCTAACTAGATGACGCGATAGTATGTACTTCGATAATACATATTTTTTTATATATTTATGTATGTATTTATTATTTTCAACATATATGTACCTATGTGTATTTTACCTATTTTAGTATGTAACATAATAACTGGTTTTATATATTTAACTAGTTTTATATAATGAACAATGCACCTGCCATGTTATCTCTTCACCACAATCACCACCCTTGGTTGGATGGTAGAGAATGCCTTAGGCATTATGTCCGCTTTTATATCTTTTGTGCTTGTTAAGTCTAAATAAATACATAATTGTTACTTAAGTGGGCAGGGCACATTGCTCGTAGAACGGATGGTCTACTGAGCCGAAAAGTTCTGAAGTAGTGACTGCGTATCGGAAGCCACTGCGTTGGAAGGCCACCCTCTAGGTGGACCGATGACCTGGTTAAGGTAGCGGGCATCCGCTGGATGCGAGATGTATAGGACGAGCCGATAGGCGACACTTTGGGGGGCCTATGTTCAGCAGTGAAGGTCTTTCGGCTGATATGATGATGATGAAACATAACTCCCAAAATGTGAATGTACCATGGGTACCTACCCCCTCAGCTTAACCCTTCGGAGGATCGCGTGATGTTATATGATGGCTTGGTTGGGAGACTGACAACCATTACCGTACAAAGGGTTTGGTTTCCCTCACAGATAACGCCACAACGACCTGTCCTTCGCTGCGGCCTTCACCAGTTCATCGTTCCACTAAGTGGGGCGCTCCTACAGGTATAAATCTCACTAGATAACGCGATTGTATGTACTTCGTGTGCCAAAAAACGGAGTTAAATTACGATCAATGATCGTAATCTGAGTTAAGTATTATCGGTACCGAAAATCCACCGAAATCTAGATAATATCCTTTGTATGCTACATTGAGCTGTAAAGACTGTATAGAAAAATTGGCCAAGGCATTGGTAATGATTTCATTCATTGGTAAGTAAATTTGTTTTTAAATTGTGTGTGAAAAAATGGCACGCTTGGTTTTCTTATAGATGCAGAGACTTGCGTTATCTTGTTAGATTTATGTCTGTGGGCGCCCCCGTCTATGATCCACCTGCCTTTGCGAGTTCAAACACTAAACAAAATATTCAGCTCTATCTGACATCCATTCTAAGAGTAATTACTGCTGCAGATAAGTTCACAACAAAAAAATAGAATAGAAAAAAAAATACAAACCAGGAATATTAAATTTATGGTAAATATAATAAATTTCACAAGGCACCGACACATTTTTCAGACTGATTTTATCACTTGCTCACACCACAAATATCACAAACTGTTTTCTGCCAGTGTGTCAGGATTTTCATTGCTAAGCTCTTAACTATTCATAACTGCATCAAGTGTGTTCTGTATCTATAAGTGGAGTAGACTGATAAGGCGGGACTAACCGGAGTCTATTTATTGGTACTTAGGGCATATCTCATGTCCCATAGATTACAAACACGAGACACGTTTTTTACAGGATTCTCCGTATTCGCAAAGGTTTATCAGTATCGCACGACACCTTACTTTTTATAATGTATTGTTAACAGATAATCTTAACTCAAATCTAGTGTTGATAATGCAAAGATAGAGTAATTGTTATTTTTATCGGATGACGAAATGATATTATTGTTTTGATGATTTTTTGTTTTAAATGTAGCTGGTAAGTATTGTCGGTCGTTGACAGTCTTTACGAGTAGATTAGCGCGCTGGGGAATTACTTTTCGATTCCGGTTTTGGTGACATCGCTTCCTTTTGCGAGGCATTAATGGTAGCAAAGTGCAAAGGCGGTGGCTGAAAGGGAACAGTAGGCCAAATGCTCTCTCGCAATCTACAGCACAGCTGTGTACCGGAGGGCACACAATGATCTTCGCGGTCGCAATAAGTTGTGGTCTTTGGGTGACAGACGAATCCAAGACCAAACCAGGACGAAGCTCAGAAGTAGCGCTTGCGACCCCGATTGAAATGGGTTTGATTGTTACACAACACATTGCGTTGTGATATTTTATACATTTTTGTCAGCTGTTCCGTGGAACAAAGACGTGTGTGTTTAGGGTTCCGTAACCAAAGGGTCCAAACAAATAGTGCTGTCACATATGTGACTCTCTTTCCGTCGACTTTCACACAGGTTTTACAGCAATGATATTCAAATAAACAGATACGTTATACACTCACAATACAATTGAAAAAATGTTCCGCGCAGCAGCGGCAGCACACATACACACTTTTCACTCATCTGACATTTCACTACAAGTCGAAAGGGATGGCTTGATAAAATCAACAAGAAAAAAAGAGACAGCTAGTGTTTATCACTTGCGTGTGAATGTAGACCCGTACAGGCACGAAAAAACATCAGTATATTTTTTGTTTTCAAAAATATTGGAAAGCAAAGGATTGAGAAGCCACCAAAATCAACTTTTTTTAAATTTTGTTCCGATGGTTTTTACTACTTCCCATTGACCTCTCTAACTTAAAATTTGGTGATAATATTTATTAATAAGTATATTTTACAAAAAAATACCAATATATTGATGAATCTGATATTTTCTTTGAAATTGCTTAATTTTCCCTATTACAATCAACTTGATTTTGCGGTTTCGTACGGAACCCTAAATGTACGAAGCCCGACACGCACTTGGCCGATGTTTTATTTAACATGCACCTGCCATGATAAATTGTTAAGATTGATTTAGTTTCACCCTGCCCACATTCCTTCAGCTCCGTTCTGTACACAGAACATATATACCTGGTTCTGTACTAAACATAGTGTTACATACTCTTTGTTCTGTACAATAAAGAAATAAAGTTATATATTTTTTTTTTTATGTGTTTATACTACATGTATAAGTCAGTCCGGTTATTCTGATTATTACTCAAAGAAATAAAGATAAAATGCATAATCGCAGAAACTAAACAAAAGGCTTAGCTGACGTAAAATCGGGGAAATATTTTATTGAATATCATTGGGAAATACTAATTAGGTAGTTACCTAGGTACGTAAAATTAATTAAAAAGGTACCTACTTGAAATATTGATTACTCAGAAATTCAACAAGTTGTTGTTTTGATGACTGTAATGTGACATGATTGCATGAAGATGCTTATAATAACACACCGTTGATAACGCATTCAGTGATTCATACCTATATCGTGAATAAGTAGTAATTTGTCTTAATCACTGGCTAAATATTTACAAAGATTAATTCAGTAAGATATTTGAATATAGGGAGATCCTGGAGGAGAATTTAACAAGCTCGTGGCTAAAATAATAAAAGTCAATCTTCAAGATTAACCGATTGAAATTGAATGGTTTAAAACACCATTGTACTGTGTATCTTCAAAATGCAATTAAACATAATTTTGCACGTTCCTAAACGAAAATATATTTATAGACAATATAGACCAAAAGTGTCATTGTCACTGTCCATGAATTTGACATTGATTGACTGACAGTATTTATTTGACAGTTCCAAGTTCTAAACCGAGACGCTACTGTTATTTTTTTTAAATTTATTTACTTTACTACTAATTTCGTACTGTTTCGGCTGAAATTCTGTGTCTCGCGTTAATTTATTTACTGACCGAATAATGGCCGAATCAGATGGTGACATAGAGTTTCTAGATGAAGATGCCGATATTGTCCAACAATGTGTGCAAGCCGCACCAGTGCCCGTTCAAGTCCAAGTCCCACATTTAGTACCCAGACTCCAACAGAAGCCAATCCCACCCCCATTGTTGGTCGAACGCTTACCGGCTGAAAGAAAACGTAAAAGAAAGAAAGACGAAGAGGATTCTGACTACGATCCTAATGATGACTTCGTACCACCAAGTCCGCCAAGTTCCAAAGGCAAAAAGAAGAAGCAGCCAGTCGCGAAAAAAGTTAAAACGTACCATAAAGAAGTTGTTCCAAGTTTTAAAGCTGCTCATAGTGTAAAAGCCGTTCAAAATACTAAAGCTGCTGTTCCAAATGTAAAAGCCTTTGCTCCAACGCCAGGGAAGAAAAAAATTCTGCCCGTCAAAGAGGTTGTTTTGGATCGAAAACAGTACCGCATAAGAATACCAGATTATGATGATCCATTGTGTTTGCCAGTAAAAGCTATACAGTATGAAGATTCTGATATAAAGAGGATGAACAACTGGAACAGTGTGTGTTTGGAGCATTTCAAACATTGTGATAATTTGCTCAAGCCGGAGAGGGGGGACACTTATAGTTCGACTAGAACTGTGGTGTTTCGGAATGTTGCTAATAAACAATCAGGTCTGTATATATTAAACCTTACTGTGCCTCGCTGAATCAAGGAGGAAAAAACCTTTAAAACAAAAAAAAATAATGTCTTCTTGTTAGGTTACTTTAGACCCTGCAGACCGAAATAGCAGCTGCATAACCAACAAAAACAATTAGTATAAATTTTGCAAAATTGCTTAAATAGTAATCGTAAAATCTTTAACCATTGATATCTCTATAACCATGGGGTTCCGTGGGGTGGGGATGGTACAGGGGGGTAGTCAAACTGCCCCCCTTGCTCGCCCCTTCCTCCCCCCACCCACCCCGCGCCAAAAATCAACGGCCCTTTAAACACAACTAGGTCTGCTCTTTAATTTTATATTGAAGAGAAGACTCTCCATTCTTCCTTAGTTATATTCATAACTTAATTTGTTTAGATTCTTATGGATCTCTTTTTTTACACAACAGTGGCTAATGATATTAACCATTATATCACCTGTATCTCACAATCAAACTTAAAAATTACAGGAAAACCAGAAACAACAATATGGAGCAAGACCTGTGTAGAAAATGAGGATGGAGACAAAAAGTCTGAGATCTTCCAATGCGTACTCCCTCGTTACAAAGAGAAGAAAGTTTTGACAACATTTAGTCTGACTGCCAGAAAACCTAAACCGTACCACTTGACCGATGAAGTAATATTGAGTAAGGAAGACAGTAAGGATGGAGAGATTCTCGTTGCATATAAGGCAAGAGAAGCTTCATCAGCGGTGTACAAACTTTTGGCTCCTAATGATCGGTATGTCCATTTTTATTTACTTTGATCACGGGGTCTCAAGCCATAGAAATAATTATTGGTTCAATTAAATTCATTTGATGGAGTGATATGCATTCTTTTCAATGCAATTTTTAATTAAGGTTTTCTAGATTGATCATAAAAATTAAATGTTCTTGTTTAAGGACGCTATTACATTTTTCTACAAATAACAGTGCTTTTCAGGTACAATTTTAATGTATATGCAATGACAGATGTGAGGATATCATGGTCTTAATTTATGGATACTATATTCAGCTCCAGATTGGAATCAGAAAAATTGCATGACATCATACAAAATTTACGCACAAATACGTTTTGCCCATCACAATAATCGCAAAAATATTAAAAAAGTAGGGTCCGAATAGGTCCCAGTTTAGGTAATATTACAGTATATTTTATCTTCAAAATTATGAGAAATTGCGGTATATATAGTCCTTTACAGGTTCAGCGAATTATTTTATACCCAAATAAATATATTTTTTAATTATTAGCTAAAATAAAAACACTTGCCGACTTCTTCATACATTTTGCACTCGAAGCCAGTCGAAGCTCATCATTCCGCGCTCAGAAGCGCTCGTGGAAGGATGAGCGTATCGCTTTTTCGCAAAAAATAAATACGATAAAAGTAATAGAAAAGATTGTAGTGTGCATGCGTGAGTTGTTTGTCGTGATCGATCGGAGTTGATATTTTATCGGACCATAATAAAAGTATGTTAGAGTTTCCTATTATTAGGATGTGATTTAGAAATTATGTTGGGTAAGATCGGGATTCGGATAGGTTAAGCAGTTGTTGACAAGGTTGAGACAAGGATGGGTGGGTTTAAGCAGCTCTTAGTAAGGTTAGGATTTGGATGGGTAAGGTCAAGCTGTCGGCGGTGAATGTTAGAAGTGGAAGGGTGGGAGGAGATTTATGATTTGAACCGGTTTGTATGTATGTATGTATGACGAATACGGGGTCATAATAAAATACAAAATGGCGCCGACGAGGCCGCTTTTCGACATGGGTGTCATTGTCATGGTTTTTGGGGTCGCTTATATAGAATATGGGGTCAAAACCAAAATACAAGATGGCGCCGACAAAAAACAAACATATTTTCGTCATGGGTGTCATTTTCATAACTTTTTGGGTTTCCAGTAATGAATATGGGGTGATAACCAAAACACAAGATACCACCGATAAAAAAATTACAACTTTTCGTCATGGATGTCATTTTCATGGATATTGGGGTAGCTTATATCGAATACGGGGTCAAAACCAAAATACAAGATGGCGCCGACGAAAATTTTACATATTTTCGTGGTGGGTGTCATTTTCATGATTTTTAGGGTTTCTAGTAATGAATATGGGCTTTGGTTATGACCAAAACCCAAGATGGCCGCCGATAAAAAAATGACAACTTTTCGTCATGGATGTCATTTCCATGGATGTTGGGTAATATGTCATTAACTGCTGCTCAATATGTAATGCTCCAAAAAATTTTGATCGTAATATTTTATATGTTCCATGTACTCGTAATGCAAAATGTTCAAGTAATTTTTTAATCCTTGTGACCGGAAATTATTTCGTTTTAGGTACTTATTTCACGTAGCGTTTTTTTAAAAATACCTACTTACTACAATAAAGTGAAAACTAATTTTCTTTTCGAAAGTCGGTGTCGGTACCTATTGTGTTTCGTTTTTCGACACGGGAAAGTTATTATTTTTCAAGTTTTAGTTTTTGTTGGTACCCCATATTGGGTATACTAAATACCTACATCTGTTTACCCTGTTAAACTGTACGAGCGTGATGTTGTATTAGGGTATGGTGAAAACAAAACATAAACAAACGATCACAGTAATCGCAGGTCATTTGATGTTTGTTATTGAAGATTTCCATTGTCTATCTCCGAAGATCGTTATCAGATCGTAATAAATTATACAATAAAACCTTCCCTGAAAACACATACATTTATTGACGAAAACCCGATCAGTATCGGATCAGTAGTTTTTAAGAAAACTGCGGATAAATACGGGTCGAATAGATAGAGTACCTCCTTTTTTTGAAGTCGGTTAAAAATAATAAGCTACTTTTTACGACGACGCGACGGTTTGTAACAGTTACCAAATGCATATTCAAAGTGCCAACTAACCTTCCTGAATCAACTTCGATAAATTAAAAAATTATATCAAGGACCAATATTATTTGAGTGGTGTATAAAATCGAGCGCTCAGTAGTTTCAATGAGTGCGTGCGCGTAATGTTGCTGTGTGCGACTAGATACCTAAATTTGAATTCGTCGAAAATGTAACAGCGTCCTTAATCAACTCTCCTAAACAGAAAGGTATGGAATAAAAAATTCGAAAAATCTTTGAACATAAATTAAAAGCCCAAGCTCTTAATTTATGTTCATAGATTTTTCGAACAGGTCATTTAATATTCATTCCAATATTTAATACTCAATATATATTTATTGCTTCCATATGTGAACTTAGATGGTAGGTTACAAATTTAGACCACTGTGGACCCTGTCGGCCTTTGCTAAAGTAGGAGGGCCCTTTAGATGTGATTCAGCAGAAAAAGGAAGATCACGTAATTTTATTGCGTTATACCCCTTCCATAAGCCTTTCAGTCTCAGTGTACCTTTCCATGAGCAGGCATACGCACACTGCGCACTTTCTCTTACTTTCCTTTTTAAGAACACCGTTCCTCACTGGGGTCCCGTGACACCACACGTAATTTTAATAAATTTTTGTGGGTCCGGACCAGTATGGTGAAAACCGGAATCCCATTACTAACTCTCCGCTGTCCTTCTTTCCTGTCTTTGGAGGTACGTGGAAAGTCTCTATTGAAAAGGGAGGATCCTCCGACCAGACGGGCGTTGTGTCTAGTCTATACACTTTCCAACGGTTGCTGTCGAAAATTTTGCTTGCGCGATGCAGGCTTTTGTGTGATATCAGTTCACTAGTTCGTATTTGGCGGCAGCATAGATGCCACATTTCTGCTACAACACTGTCTTTGGACGTTACTTAATTATTAAGATCAGCGCAAAATGCGTGGGGTATATTAGTGCCAGCATTTACTTTGATCGTACGCATACTTGCAAGCATGGGCCGACGGCCAATTTACAGATATCAGATGCAAAAATCAAAATTTATTTATTCAATTAGGCCATTAAGCGCCACTTTTGAACGTCAAAAATTTAAATTTAAAAGTAATAATATTGATTCTACCGTCCATTCGGAAATGAATCTTGTTATGGAGAAGAACAGACATGAAACTCCACACTTACTCTTTTAAAAAAAGATTTTTATAAGTATTTGGTTACATTGTTCTAGTTGGAAAATACATAGATATGAGAACGATGTAAAAAGACGTGCACGTAAAAGCGTCTAGAGAAAGACAAATAATTAAAAATATAATAAATAGGTAATTAAAAACAGGCCGAGGCGAGGTAGCTAAGTTATGACCAATCCCAACTGATGGCGCCCGTTCACGAACATGACACATGGATCGGCACCACTAAGCACAACCATCATGGTGCAATTTTAACTTCAAATTCTCTATAGACAATTTCAATGGAACATCACGACTGTTTTCCTTGAAGGATTTGAAATATGCACGCAAATAATGCTTCTAAATTCGAATAAAGAAACTGCTAATCGATGCTCAATCTGATCATGTGGTAATTTTTTTTTAATGTAAATTGCTTTAATATTTATCATACTTCTTGTACAGAAAGACAAAAGAATATCCAGAGGACAAAGAAGATTTTGACGAAGACAAGATGTATATGAAAGAAATAGCGTACACTAAGATGTGTGCGCCGTGCTTCCAGACGTCTTGGAGAGGCGTCAAGAAGAATACTAAGAGTAAGTTCTTTAATATCACACTTGTATCATGGGGTCAACCAGTTCGTGATAAGTATCCTCCGACCGCAGAGCATGTATTTTTCTTGTTTACAGCTTTTTAGTTCGCTTCTTAAGCAGTAAAGGCTTTGATTTTCAAATAAACTGTATGCCCTGGCATTTGAGTGTGTCATGCTCTCTCTAATTTCACTCTGATGGTGGCACGTGTGTAGGATCATTCGGTTCCCTTCATGATGGTTGAGCTGAGTGGTGCCGATCCATGCGTCAGGTTCGTGAACGGGCGCCATCAGTTGGGATTGGTCATAACTTAGCTGCCTCGGCCTAATACTGTATTTTTTTTAAATTGTTTGTTACTCTAGACGTGAGACATTTATGTGCACGTCTTTTGACATCGTTCTCACATTTATGTATATTTTTAATAAGAATGATGTAACCAAAAACTGGTAATTAAAACTGATGGAAAAGTGTCAGTGGAGTTTCTTGCAAGTTCTTCACCATTGAGACATACTGACGCATGCGAATTTGCAACTAGAGTCATCTTTTTTTTTTTTTTTCAATTCCAACTAATAAGTCAATTATTTAAATAATATTTTTCTACTTCCAGAGAGCATCGCTTGTCCGATTTGCAGTCGCTCGTTCGTCACCGTATACAATCTTCTGGCTCATTTCAAAACACATTCGTCAGAAGATGTGCAGAAGTACAAGAAGGTTATATCTTCTATTTTGTCTGAGGTGAGTCCAACTTAAAATTAAATACTTAAATCAACTAGCTGTTGGCCGCAACTTCGTCCGCGTCAGACTCGTAAAAACTAAAACAACAAGGAATTTCATATTTTTTCTCAGATCCCTGATTCTATTTCTAAAATAAAAGTAGCCTTTGTTACTCCTAATAATATTAGCTATCTGCCAGTGAATGTTCCGTCAAAATCGGTCGAGCCATTTTGTAGATTACTCGGAACAAACAGACAGACAATTTTTTTTTATTAGTTCCGTATGACCTTTCCTGGTAACAATTTGACTTTGACAGCGCATTTATATCGTAGTAGTAAGGGCGATTTTCGTAGAACAACGCGTATATTATATATACGTGATCAGACGTAGACGTGCTTATGAAAGCACCCCTTATATTCCAAGTCTTGTCCTCCAACTCGACTCCCCCTCCAAGCTTCAAATAGACATTTACCTATAGTTTTTATAGGGTTCCTAAGTCAACAAGGAACCCTAATAGTTTCGCCATGTCCGTCTATCCGTCTGTCCGTCCGCAGCTTAACTCAGAGGCTCTTAGTACTAGAAAGCTATAATTTTGCAAATTTTGCGATTCTTAATTATAACATAAACAAAAATAAAAGTTTTATGTGCCCATTTATAAAATGCTGAACACAATTAAAGCGGGGGCAGGTCGCTGGACTAAAATTAATTAAAAGACAAAAATTATAAAATCAATGAATGTGTAAAATTTATGAAAATTGTTTAAAGTTGATAAATTAAAATATAAACAATAATAAAAAGTAACAATGATAAAAGTATAAAATTAATAATATTGGCAAAATTGAAAGACAGTATAAAATTGAAAAAAAAATGTGTAAAGTTGATTGATAACAATGCCGAAATTGAGAAATGCATAGGGTAAATATTATACTCAATATACATAGTTAAGGGGCTGAATACTCAAAATAGGCTTTCTTTTAAACATTTTTTAGCCAAATCCATTGAAGATGTGGCAGCGGAAAAAAGATATGTTAATCTTGATCATATTTCCGAAAACTTTGTTGTGGCCGAAACACGTTTACGCACAAAAACCTCGATACAATTGAATGGCAAAGTAACCTCTTACCGTGATCTTCAAAAGATTTTTCCGGTAATACTGACCAGCGTACGTTTGTACAATTAACAACAATAACGTATCATAACAGGACGCAAAACTTCATTGTCGTAGATTTTGAAGTTTCATTCATTATTTTTAAGTAATTCATATTATTATGTTTTATAAAAAAATCTATACAAATTCCATCGTGCTTCTCTTTTCATCCAGTGCAATTCGACAGTGACCGCTTTGCGGCGTTGCTAGGTGGACGTATGTCGCTTTTTTCCGCAAAAAGCAAAAATAATATTTAATTTATTTCTCGTCAATTCAATCTGTCAAAAAAATATCAGGTATAATGCAGCCAGATCATGTAGCCTGGTGGCTTTAATTGGAACTAACGAAATCACAATTAATATTGTCAAAGTTTGTATTATTTTTATTTTCTGGCACTACCGCTGTCACTGGCATCTATATTTTTGTTGTATTATAAACAACTCACGTCGGTTAGTTTACTTACTAAGTCCATAACTAAAAAGTATTTAAACCTCTTTGAAAATACAACTTATGTTATCTCAATTTGAATTAAAAATATTTAAAATAGGGTGGGAGGTCGAATACGATTTCAACCTTCTTCGTTGATGTAAAAACAATAGAAGGAAAAAACACAGAACATGGAATGTTCGTCCCGTTGACGTTGAGGCGTGATTAATTCGAGAAAATATAGTTTTAGATAATATCAGATTCCCATATTTCGTTTACTTATTTATTTTCGTTTTTTTTTTAAGTTAGTAAGTCGTGTTTATATTTTATTTTGTTAGTAGGTATAAGTTGTAAAGTACAAAACTAAGCCGTGTAAATGATATTATAATTCCGTGCCAAATGGGAACAAACAAAAATGTCTCAAATCAGCAAAAAAGCTTTTGTATTCTAACAGACCAAAACATATGGAAGAGGTAATGTAAGTACCTACACATTTTTTAAATAATTGTTATATTGGTAGCTAGCTTTTTTAGCCCAACGCTTTCGTTTTTAGGGTTCCGTAGCCAAAGGGACCCTTTTACTAAGATTCCACTGTCCGTCTATCTGTCTGTCGCCAGGCTGTATATATGTCTGTAGCCGCTTTAACAACAAATACTCAAAACAGAATAAATAAATATTTAAGTGGGGCTCCCATACAACGTGATTTTTTTGGCGTTTTTTGTCGATAATGGTATGGAACCCTTCGTGCGCGAGTCCGACTCGCACTTGGCCGGTTTTTTAATAGTCCAAGAATGTTTGTAATCTGGTCAGTACATCCAATGCATCCAATCCAGTCCATCCTATCATATAAAATATATATGAGTATAGATTTAGATAGATTACCCATAATACGAGTACCGTCCGGGTCCATGGAACAGACATATGAATGAATGATTTTTCTTAACAGTATAAGAAGACGTTTGGCCAATTCAGAAGCAGGTGAAGCATCGGAGATTGGTTTTAACGAGTAAGTTATTATTATATAAGTATCGCTTGAACCTGACATTATTATTGTTTCGTTTATATAACTTTCATATACATTGTTACATATTTCTTAAGAAATAATCATGGCTAAGTCCGTACCAGCCCTTACTGAAATACTTTCTACTCCGAGTACGGTTGCCTTTGCGAATCTCCACTCAAGCCAGTTAATAAATGCAAACCAGAGATGAGGAATAAGACTTTTCCAAAATATCAGGTCCGTGGGTTCGCCAAAGAAGTTTATTCCGATATGGTCCCATTTAAACTTGGTAAAGATCTGATGAAGAACTTCGGAGCTATATAAAACATAACTCTTCAATAAATGACGGCAAATCTCTCAGGATTGCTGCAACCGCATTTATGTTTATTGTGCATCATTATAGAACATGCCCACTAGGTAGGTACCACAACTAAAAGTTAAAAATAAAAACATTTTACAATAAATACAATCCGACATCCACAAAAAAAAAAAAAATTACAAATAACTTCAATTTCGGAAGTCAGTGTTCCGGTTTTCGTTTCTTCGTTTTTTTACACCGCCTTCCGAAAGTGAAGTAATTTTTTACTTTGAAGTTATTTTTCACTTTAAAGTGTTTTTATTTGGAAGTCGATTGTATTTTTTTTGTAAAAAAAGTCGTTTTACACCTACCACGTAAGTAGTATTCTGGCACGTTCGTGTTTTTGTGTCTTGATGTTTTTGGGTCCGGCCATGTTCCAAACAATCTGAGTCGTGGTTCTCGACAGCCCGAATGATAAATAACCCCCTGGGACCACGCCTGCAAGTAGGTACTTATTGAGCTGCTCCAATTAATTTTGTTTTTTTATTATATTTTGCACCGTGAATTTTGTTATTATATTTTTTGATATTTTTTTTTGGTTTTCTTGCAATGACAAGAATATTTACTTTTTAAAGTATTATATTATTTTATTTTAATTATTGTGAATGTGAAGACTATCTGGATCATTCTTTTTTGTTTTTTTTTTTGTTTTAATTTAAATTTATCTTAGTTTTTAATCATGGTCTGGCAGTTTGAGTAGTTTATGCGGCCTACCCGGATGTCCTTTTTTTGGTATTGTTCGTCGAATCGTTGAGCTCCTTAAATTCTGAGTTTAGCTGCTTGGTTATTGACAAATGCGTGCACTGACTGGACGGGTCCACTCAATCTGGCTGGTTCTTTCCTCAAAAGACCATTTCAGACATCAGTCTACATGGTCTTCACATGATCTAACCAATATTTTGTCTGGACTTTAAAAGAGACTGTGACCTCTGAGTTTGTTTCGGCCTTTCTTCTCAGAGTAGTCAGATAGGAAACGCCGACCTCATCTAGTTTTAAAAAATATGTTCGACATGTAAAAGTGTTTGTACAAACCAACTTAGAGAAATAAAATCATTTATCATTATCAATTGTTTGTAAATAAAATGTAATGTTAATAAAATTGCTCGTATTTTTTTCGCCCTGTCTATTACTTTTTAACTCTATGTAAAAATGCAACATGTGAACAGACAGTATCACGGCTGTTGCACGCTATACACAAAAACCCAGTATATAACTTTTTCGAACAATATTTTCCAGGAGAAAGCAAAAAATATGTAAAATTATATAAATTGAAAAGACTTTTGGAAAATAATCTTGTGTTCGGTAACTACATAAAATTATAACACTTATAGTGATAGAGTTATAATATTAAAATAACCCATACAAAAATACGCACACACATATTATCTAATAATCATAGTAAACATTTTTTCCATGTTCTTACGTAGTTTTTATAAACCTTTACTAGGTTGAAAAGCTTGCCTAAATAGAGCAACTAACCATTTCAAAGCCTAGTAAGTTAGTTTTTTTTTACGTAACTGCGGTGGAGCCCAAAAGTACCTTTATTCAAAATTTGATGGGTCTACTCTGCTATAAATTTGAGTATCTGGGTATAAAACCATCATAAAGAAGTTGGTTCAAAATGTCACCTACTGTGTTCTTATTTGTGGCAGTCGCATAGAATCAGACAAAATTTTAATATTTATTCAATTTGCACGGCAAGAACTTGTATGACACTAGCCAGATTGCCTATTTTAGTGATCTTTATTTTCGTAGCAATAAGGTTGCATTCATAGGCAAAATAACAGTGAACGATATGATGTCAGATGCCAGCCGCCAGTTTGAAATAAGAACTTGCGCAGTAATGTTTATGTAAAAACTATCGGAAGAGTCCGTTTATGATGCGGGCCTCTGTGGTCGGCCTTGTGAATTTAATTTTCAAATACTTTTCGCTCCAATTTAAAGTTTTCCCCTAAGCTGTCAATGACAGTGGGCGTGGCTTAGAACCTCAGATGTCGATTGTCAACTGTTCGAACACAGCCCCTTAATGAAAAGAAATAAAAATAACAACAACAAAAATTAATTGTGCTTTAAATGGCTGCCGTGTCAGCACGAATATCTTTAAATTAAATTTGATAATTTAATAATAACAACTTTATTTTAATTTGAATATCGAGCAACTTTTACTATACTTTATTGGAGGCGGGATATTGTTCCAGCATTTGGTAGCTGCGTACCGAAAACTGGTTCTGAAAGCCGCCGATTTAAGCAATGGCTATTTTTTGTTAGGTTCAAATAAGCACAGCT
Source organism: Orthosia cruda (assembly GCA_964057195.1). Lineage (NCBI taxonomy): Eukaryota > Metazoa > Arthropoda > Insecta > Lepidoptera > Noctuidae > Orthosia > Orthosia cruda. Next base: position 18,518,710 of record OZ059833.1, on the reverse strand, counting down.
ATAGTGCCCGGCACGTAAGTTGGCAAGGTTTTGGCGTTGGCATATTCCGCGAACTGACCAACCACCATATAGAGCGAACGGAACGTGGACGCGACACGATTGGTCAGTCGATCCTTGTGTCAACTGACCAACCAATCGCGCGCTCGGAACGGTGCTGAACGTTCCCCGCGCCCCGCTTCACTACCAAAGACACCTAAAAAACGACTTCTGTGCATCTAACGACTCTTGCCAACTTACGTGTCGGGGATTATAAGTAGGCTTTACAAGTTTACGAGTAATAGTCGACCAACATATACAATTTGCTTGGAAAAGTAAAAATAGGGACAACAGTTTTTGAACGGCAAAGTTAATTTTGGTGCCTTCGTTAGAGCACTGTGAACTTTCATTGTTTTAGAACGTTAGTAATGTTACCTAGATACATTTTGGTGAATTTAGCTGTTTATACGGAACTCTCTGTCCGTGAGTCAGGTTCGCACTTGGCCGGTTTTTTTATTGACATGATGCAACAAGAGTAAATCTAATCAAATGTAAGTAAAGCCCTAAATAAAAAAATCCCTTTTTCAAAATTGAACATACAGTCAAGGGCTGTTTAAGAACAGAAACATGAATTATAATTAAAACCGTATGGCCATGGACTTATGAGCGTATAATAGTACATTATGGTACAAGTGTGTAAAGTTGGTGATTACCGCTGAGGCGCCATTGAGACCCGAGCCGTTAGGTGAGGGTCTTAAGAGAGCCGAGGAAGGTAATCATCAATACACATGTGTATCATACGACGTTTGTGAAGAACGACACACTTGTGAAGAAAATAATACAAAAAATGATTTCCAACAGTGAAAACGAGTTGTGAAAATTTGTTCGCAATGGCGGGCAAAATTAATCAGTTTTCCTATGCGCGCGCAACTAACAATGGCGATCGGCCATAGACTAAAAAGAATGTTTTTTTTTTTTTGGCTTTTCGAGGTTAGCGTTTTAGCCATGTACAAAATGGGGAATTTCAAGTTTTCTTTATTACAGACAAAAACAAAAAATATGTTTGAGTGAAAGTTTTATTTATTAAACACGTACAAGTTGAAATTATCTATTTAAATACGAAGTTGCATGAAAAGTATTGCATTTGTACTATTGAGCACGATCTTTTTTGTATCGAAACTTTTTTAAGAACAAAGCAAGTCAACAAATAAATTTATAAAAAAACTGTTTAACTCACTTGTGAATAATAGTAATGAAAAAGTCACAGTTTGATAACAGCTGTCATTATGTGCCTAATTGCGGTGAAATTAGAGCCACTTTATGAGCAAGTGTGTTGAAAAATGCCTTATCTGGACATAGACTTAAGCGTCATGTTTTGAATCATTTAATTTAGTCGTCACTTACGAGGAAATATGACTTTACTTGCAATTATTTGAATACGAACTATTGCTTTCGGTTTCTCCCTCGTGTTAACTGTTTTATAATCTTAAGGAAACTTACTGCGTCCTAATTCAGGTCATAGTCTATCCGTGTGCCAATTGTAATCATCATCACCATATCAGCCGAAAGACGTCCACTGCTGGACATAGGCCTCCCCTAACTAAGTGTCACCACGTAAACCGGTCCCGTACGTCTCGCATACAGTGGATACCCTTTCCCGCTGTCCTCACCAGCAGCCGAATTGCGTAAGTGAATTCGGCAAAGGAAACAGGTTGGAACCTTCACAAAAACTACTTTACGTATTGCATATTACACTCTGAAAAGGAAAGGAGATGAATCTTTGCATGACCAATATTTTACGTACAATTGATTGTAGACAATAATTGTTTTTTTCAGTTTTAAGGAACCATTAAACATTTTTATTTAAAAGCATTAGAAGACCAGTAGTTGTAAGTAAAATAAAATTAAATTATGTCCTAATTATTTGGAAATAAATCATCAGGAGGATGATTGTACTCTTTCAAATTATTTTCGCAATACTGAAAAAGTTGAAAGAAATGATTGAACTCTTTGAAGGTTCCAAACTGTTCCCTTTGCCGAATTCACTTCCGCAATTCGGCTGCAGGTCATCGGATCACCTAGAACCCCGTAGATTTTCCAACGCTGCGTGTTCCGGTACGCGGCCATGTTTCATTAAAATCCGTTCAGTGGTTTAGACATGAAAACGTAACGGACATACTGACATATTTTTTTATAATATTAATAAAGTACTTGTTGTATCGTTACAGATAGTGGACTACCATTACAAATGCCGCGTTTGTCGGGAGCAGTTTATCAGTATCAAGAAGTTGAGAGAGCACCTCTCTACGCATCAGGGTAAGAAACACATATACTTTTATACATGTACTCACGCGTTTTGCCCATGGGGGTAGGCAGAAACTACAGAACGCTACCTGCTGCGATCCTTACATACTTCTTTTGCTTCACTCACGTTCATACATCTAGTCATACTCACACGCCGGTTGTGAGTACTGCCACGGGGTCCCAGCGTTAAGAAAGAACATTTGGTTCAAATAAATCTCACTAGATGGTGCGATATGGAACGATTTGTTATTAAATTGTGTGTGAAATTAAAATTTTCTGGAATTGATCATAAAAATGTATGTTCTTGTTTAATCAACTCTCTTAAGCACAAAATTATGATGGAATATTGGGCTCTTAATTCACATTTCAAAGATTATTTGAACGAATCATTTAAAATTGATGCTAATACAACAACAATACATGCAACAATAGATGACGCGTTTTTAATTTCAGAGGCATTCCACTCGATTGTTTAAATTTGTATTTTGGTGCAATGAAACTGTAAAAACGTGCAAAAAAATACTATAAAACAAACCGTCACTGTATTTAAAGAAAAAAATGTCCACAAACCGTTTAAACCCTTTTACTTGCAAGTCGCTGCTAACACCGTTTATCTATCGCCGTGGAACGGAACCGAACGCGATCGATGTACAAAAAATAATCAGATAATCAGACGAAAAACGCTAGTTACGTCGGCACGGTTTCTTTGTACGGGATGAGGCATCAGTATGCTAGTAAAATATTATCTGTGGTAGATCTTCTTTAGAACATCACCAATATTTATTATGTTATCATGTTTTCAGGTAATGAGGTGTTTACTTGTGAAGTCGGCAACCACATGGCGAGATAGACAAGTAGAAGATTAGCAGAAGAATTGTGTAATAGTTGTACTAAATAAATGTAATTTCCTATTATATATATATTTTTTAAAATAAAATCACGCTTGTGTTTCCGTAACGGCTTCTGAAAGGAAGAAGTTGATGAAATATTAGTTCTAGAACTATGTATTTTTCTCAAATATGCTTGGAAATTTGGCATTATTTTGACAATCTTCTTCGAGATAAATCGAAATTGTTGTAATGGCCAAATACATGCGAGAAGCAGCCTGCAAAATACGTAGTATCTCTAAGTAGTCTGTGAAAAGTTGTATGAAAATCCAAATCTGTAGTGTAATTTAAAAATGGAACGATCTTTTACTCCGAAACGTGGCAACCAAGGAGGTAACTTATCAAAGGTTTAATTTAAATTTCGAACTGGCTTGTAAATAGAAAGCCGTTTATTGAAAAAAAAACAAATGAACACTTTAACGCGGGCAACATTATTGTTGTTCGTCATTGATTTTGAAAAGTAATTGTATTTGACAAAATTTGTTCTAGGTACTACTTAGTTTTGATTTCCGCATATTATTTGAGAAAATTAGGTACTATACAAGCCATAGCCACAACTAGGCATTGATGGACTTAAGTATGTGTGCCTTGGCTTCCCCGCGGCCCACATTTACACGTTCGTCCATCAATGCCCCTTGCTGGCCTTCCCTGGCTTTAGCTTGTCCATCCCATTTTATAATTTCTCTTCTTCAATTACTCTTAAAGCCTCTCGCAGTTCAACCTGGGTTGTCTACTGCTTAACCGGAAATTCTTGAGGCGACCTTAGTAAACTAAGCCTCCAGCCAGGACAACAAAACTTACAGACTAATGGTGGCCATACACCATCCTTCCTATCGTCCAATCGGCATGATGCGATCGATTGGATCAGTCACACGGTCAATTCTAACCGATCCAATCGAACGCGCCATGCCGATTGGACGATAGGAAGGATGGTATATGGCCACCATAAGCGACCGCGCTGAGGGCACCCCCTGTGGGGTTCGGACCTCGGCTCAGGGCGTCGCTGGGGCAGCAAGGTATGGGCTAGATCTCGTTTTATATTATTAAGGCCCACGTGCACTTAACTCAGAATTAGTTGCTAACACGAGGTTAAATTGATATTTTATGACAAATTTTCAATTTCAACCTCGTGTTGCTAAATCTGAGTTAAGTTTTTCGTGCAATGACTGCTTATTTGTTTTGAAAATAAAGCCGCAATTTCCGCTTGAATGCTTACCTACTGTTCAGAGAAGAATGAACTGGATATGAAAGGAAGAGTGAAAGAAATCATTAGTATGAGAAGCAAAGAGTAAGGGCAGATTGTTGCAAGAACGCAGATTCCGAGCATGTGAAGAACTTAGTTAAAGACAGGCAGGAGGGGTGGGAGAATTGAGTAAGGAGAAAAGCGTGTTTAAAGCGCGCAAGGGCAACTAAACACATCAACACGGTCTAGGGATATTTTAAAAAAAGCGAATTACTATCAATGTGTTAATTATTTATGTGACATGTATATATTTAAAAGATACGTTATTTAATATTCTACCATTTTTTAATAATGGTTAAGGTACTTCGATTAAAATTTCAGGATTTTATGGAAAAAAATGAAGCATAGACGGAAACCGTATATGAATTAACTTTTAATTTATGAGTAAAAACTGAAAAAAATAGAAAAATCATTTAATTTGTGTTTATAAACTTGAAGTTAGTAGTCTGAGAAAGCGCCCATGATGTTCATAACACATCGGCAACGATTCGGCATGCTCAGAACAAGGTTGTTAATGTCTTGCTGCGGAATATTGTCCCATGTCCTTCTGAGGTGCGCAAAAAGTTGATCTTCTGTAGCCAGATTTTCAGGAACTTCCTTCAGAGCTCTAATTTGCAGCATATCCCACGCATGCTCAATGGGATTTAGATCTGGCGATTGAGCAGGCCAGTCTAAGACCCTAACATTGTGTGTACGTAACCAAGCTGCTACCGTTCTCGCCGTGTGTGCCCGAGAATTGTCGTGCATGAGCAGGAAATCTTGCCCCATTTGTGTTCTGTGGGGCAAGATTACGGGCCCCAGCACCTGTTGGACGTATCGTTCTGCCGTCATATTGCCCCGCACCCAAACGAGATCCGTCCGTCCTCCAAGACGAATTCCTGCCCAAACCATAATTGTTCCTCCTTGGTATGGGTGAACTTCCTGAGGGTTCTGAAGACGGCTCCATCGTCCAGGAACTCGCCAAACACGCGTCCTTCGTGAATCTGGATGGAAGCCGAACCTGGATTCATCCGTGAACAGCACATTGGACCATTGCTCACGGCCCCAGTCCACGTGGTTCCGAACCCATTCTAATCGTCGTCCACGATTGCCTCTCCGTAGATTGCTTTCATGCAGTCGCCTTCTTACAGTTTGGTCACTCACAAGCACTTGGTGTTCCACTCGCAGCCTTTGGACCAATTGAGTCGCCGTTGCATTTGGTTGAGCTCGCGCAGTAATTTGCAAAAATCGTTCTTGTCTGGGGGTAGTGATGCGACTTGGCCCCCGGTGCCTCTCCTCTACTTCACCTGTGGCACGATAGCGTGTCCACAATCTTGAAAAATTTCAAGATTGTGGACACGCTATTACATTTTGGTGGGTCCCTATGGCCTCAGCAACGTTACGCTGAACAGACCCAGCTTCCAGCATTCCCACAGCTCGTAACATCTCCGCCCTCGTCAAATGTTGGCGTTGCATGGCTACAATACCTCAATTTTAACTTTATCTTTCGTTTAAAAATGAAAAAAAACTGTAACTAAACGTATTCGTATTGTTTTCTAAATTTCGCACAAATGAAAATTCCCTCTCCTACACATCAAGACATTTTTATGCCACCGAAACAAAAGAATTTTCAAAAATTTGAATTTGGAATTAGTCTGAGATAAATTACGAACAAATCGGTGTATAAAAGATTCCAATGCGGCCAGTACTTTTCGAGTTATTTAATTGAGTATGAAATATCCCTAGACCGTGTTGATGTGTGTATTTTAACTCAGACCTGTAGTTCGATATGTTCATATTTCGTAAGGTTAAATATAAATCTGATACAGTTGTTCAAGACCCTAACTAGTTATTCCAGTCACCATAGTCGATCACTTGGAAAATTAAAGTATGCACAAGCATTGTCTTCGTCTTGGCAGGCAAAAACCTGGGATCAAGGATCGCAAAGTACCGTTGTCTCTCTGACTGACACTGGTCATCTGACTTTGCCAGCCAAGTGTCGAGTCAAGATGCAAACCGAGATCTTTCACACTAGGGCTAAAAGAAATAACGGAACCATTGAAAATGATCGGAGGATGAGAGCCATCCGCCACTCTAACCATCATGCGTGAGCTTCTGTATTACAATGGCCTGACATTTTGAGGGGTTTACGGACACCCCAAATCTGTCTGTGTATCTAAGTCTTTGATAGCATTCATGTTACGGTTTACATCCTTTATGGCTTACGATAAATCTTCCACTCGCGCCGCAGCTTACAGTTGAAGATCGTTGTCGTAAAGATGGTACACACATCGAAGATTGGGATATAAAATTAATGAAGATGGTGAATAATAATGAACATTGAATACCGCCCTGTGGAACACCAGCATCCAGGTCACAACTATTCGACCAACTCTAATCGACGCGAACCGACTGCTGACGTCCCCGAATATAAGAAGAGAACCATTCCAGCGCCTTAGATAAAAACCATTAGATAGGAGTATATCGTGACTGACGGCATTAAACGCATTGGAGAAATCAATTAATACTAACACAGTTACCTTAGTATTCTCCATAGCTTCTCTGACATCGCCAGTCACTTAAAGGAGAGCTGAGGCTGTCTGAATCCTGACTGGAATGAGCTTATGAGGATGTTTCGGTGAATACACCCCGAAAACTGCTTGTGTACGAAACGCTTTGGATAGGAAAGGAAGAATGGAATTTGGTCGAAAATGATTAGGAAGGGAGGTGTTTCAAAGTTTAGGAAGTGGACATACGTAAGCCACACGCCACAGGGATGGGAATTGTCCGGAATCAAGAGGAAAGTTGTTAATGTGGGTAATCGGTGTGAGAAGAAAGTCGAGGATCAAGGTGACCATGTAACGACTTATGTCATCATAGCCCACAGCCTTAGATTTTATGGATAGGATCATCTTTTTGTCGTTATCCTCGGCGGTTGGAGCAAAGCGAAATGGTTCTTTGAAAGGCCCAGTCCTTTATTTAGGCCAGTAATGAAATCGGCCGTCTGAGACGAGATTTGGGAATCCAAATGACAAGTGGTTGTAAAGTGGAATGTTATTCTGAATTTCGACAGTTAATTATTTTGACACAGTCTCAATTTCGAAAAACAATAGTTCGACAACTCATTGCTTCGACAGAACATATATTCGACTAGCATTAGTTCGACAGATTATACTTCGATAACACACATTTTCGAAAAACAATACTTCGACAGAACCCTTCTTCGATATGGACTTGTTCGGCGGATCTCTATTTCGACGGAACATACCTTCGACATAATACTGCTCTGAAATGTGACAATAATAATTGAATTTCGCTTTATATGAAGCTATCAAAAAGTTGTAGGCAGCCAGTGACCAATCTAAAAGAAAGAAAACAAAACCGATGAGGCAGGGCCGTCTTTAACCTATTGGAGACCCTGGGCACATTAGGATAATGAGGCCCCTATACATTTATTGCCGTAAAACATATTTCTTTCGAAAAAAAATCGAGTATGACTGACTACAATACCTTCTTGCCTATTAGTTTTTGCATGCGCGAAGCTACTCTACTCTCGCCCGAAAATCAGGCTTTCCGATTTCAGCATTTACAATTTATGTAATGGTAACACTGCTTTAAGGCCTGAGCCGAGCTTGTAGGAGTCAAAAAGGCTACCAATGCCCGCGAGACATAAAAAAAGTGCGAGTCAGAAAATGATCCTTGATTTTCCTCTTGAAGACATTCAGAGAAGGGCTGTCGCGTAAGGAATGTGGTAGAGAGTTCCAGAGACGCACTGCAGTAACAGGATTAGGATTGTGTAGGATAGTTTAGAGAAGAAATAGGATATGGGTATCTCGACGACGCCGAATCGGCAGCCACTGCAATTTAGTCCGAAACTCCGACACGTGATCGTATTGTCACATTTCAGAGCAGTATTATGTCGAAGGTATGTTCCGTCGAAATAGAGATCCGCCGAACAAGTGCATATCGAAGAAGGGTTCTGTCGAAGTAGTGTTTTTCGAAGATGTGTGTTGTCGGAAGTATAATCTGTCGAACTAATGCTAGTCGAATATATGTTCTGTCGAAGCAATGAGTTGTCGAACTATTGTTTTTCGAAATTGAGACTGTGTCGAAATAATTAACTGTCGAAATTCAGAATGACACTCGCAAAGAGTACGTATGAACAATTAACCAATCACATGCGAGATGGAAGACGCGATAACGATTTCCGTCTATGTTTAATATTGGTCGATTGTTCATACTCTTTGCTCTTTGCCTTGCCGAATTAATTACGCAGTAACTGCAGGTTTCCGCACGATTTTTTCCTTCACCGTTGCATATGATGTCCAAATAAACTTAGAAAGTATATATGAATTTGCAAAAGTCACATTGGTACTTCTCCGGATTTGAACCCACGACCTCAGCACGAGAGGCGAGGTCTTAGCCACTGGGCCACCACGACATTCGTTATTATGTCTAAGTATTATTATTTATGATCTATATTACACTGATAGCCCTAGATTCTTCTTCTCTCGTTCAGTCCATCCAAAGGTTGTCTGTAGAGATTGCCTAGTGCGATAAGACCGCCCATTGTACACTGTTTTTTTTTACAACAAAGTATATAATAAATATATAAAATATAGCACTTAGAGGTAAGTATTTCCTCGGTTTATCCTGTTATTGTGTTCTACGTCAGCATGCGGTCAACACCGACTATTCATACGAAGGTGACATGATAAGCGCACTTCAGAAGTGTAACCTTCGATAATAACTCCTACTGCATTGAAATAAAGGCGCTGTAAATGACCAAATGTTAAAAAATCTCACGATTTTAATTATACAAACAGGTAATTTAGGACCTTACCTGCTATAAAAGTTTAGTTACTAGGACTATTCCATCGACAGTTTCGGAAGTTGCACGTATACTTGGGTATATTTAAGGGCATAAGTCTGTAACTGACCTCTTCGCATACAGAAAAGACACGAGTATTCTTCACGACGCTTGTTTAAAGCGGCTTAAAGCGGGTTAGCGATTCTTGCATGGGATAAGTAGTAGTGTTTCAAATCAAGCTGTTCACATACATTTACGTGACCTAAAAAGTGAATCAATCAAATCTGTGGAAGTGAAGTTCATCATGTCTTCTGCCGAAGAATATATTTCTTTAGACTATTACTTCATTTTGGAAATAATTGTGATTGTCCTGTCCTCCGCTACTTTGATATACGGAGTAACATCATGGTGCCTCATTCAAAAGTTCCGGAATTACAGAAACTATGTGTGCCTAAACACAATTTTAGCAAACTTGTTGAACTCTTCAATGATCAGTTTGGGCATCTTCATCATAACAAGTTTTTCCGGGACGTACCGTAATGGTTTGATCGAGACGACTTTATTTCTGTTACATTTTTTTAAGTCTGTGAGAAACCTCTGGTTTGTAGTTGTATGCCATATGTTGTACGTAGATATTGTGAAGGTTTTCGACAAGCAAATCACGAGGAGATACTTAAAAAGCAGTATCTTTGCTTGGGGCGGGGCCTTTCTCTTAACTGTCATAAGTTGTGTTTCTTTATATTTTGATTATGAATTCTTTATCAGCTCCGTCATGCAGTTTGTATTAATTTTTGTTTTTCCTCTGATTATAAATTGTGTTCTTTATATTATAGTTATATGTTCACTTTTTCGAAGCTCCGCGAAATCAAGCACAGCTACCAACAAATGCAACCGTTTCTACATCGCTACTTTGATGTTTGTACTAAGCGATATATTGGTGTTATCTGATTATATTCTGAACCTGGTCGGTGTTAATTTCAGCTTTTTAGCTGAGTGTCTGCCTCGTACATTATATGAAGCGACTGGGCTAGCACTGAACGTTTTTTTTGTCGTTGTAAAGAGGAATCGAGAAGTTTGGTACGAATTTTATTTAAAGAAATTAAATCGCCGGTCGTTATTAGTAAAGCGTGGAGATCAAGACATCGGAATACACGATAGAGTTATACGTGACCCTGCTGATAGTAGATCACTGGTTCTTGATATTTGACACGATTTTTTTAAGTTTTTTCAAAGCTAAGAAAAAAGATATATATTTCAAAGTGGCGTTGTAAGTTTTTTTTTAATATAAGAATATTTTAAAAACTTCTATAATTCAATATATTATTATTAGATAATATTTCATTTAATCAATGTTTATACCTATGTATTTTGTATTAAATATTCTGTTTATCGAGGAAGGTTATAGGCTATATAACATGACGCTACGACCAATAGGAGCGGAGCATAAATGAAAAATGTTGCAAAAACGGGCAAAATTATTCCGTTTTGAGAGCTCCCGTTGCGTGCACGGCGCTAACGGTTTAAGTTACGCAACAATCATGTATGTGGGGTAGGTAGGGCAGATGGGTAGGTAGGTAGCCAGTTGACGGGAGCAAAGCCGCGTGGGACAGCTATTCTGTAATATAGAGATAAACTTTATTTTATTGACTGCAGTTCAGTGTAAAACAACTTCCTTATATTGTACCTACCTACTATTGTGTCATTTATCTTATGCTTTTGTGATTTATTTTCAATGTACTTTATTCATTAATATCTTAAAAATAAAAATTGTTCCTTTTGTTTTTGAATTTCATTGAATAGTACTCACAATATTATTGGCTTTAAAAACGGTATTTTTTTCTGGCCAGTAAGTTATACATTTTGGATACAAAGAGCCGGTTTTTGAATTGAGATTTCAGAACATGCGGAAGCCTTTTTAAAGTAAAAATTGTAGTTTTGTTGAATCCTGTGAGATTTACAGACTAAAGTAGATTCTGACGAATGCTCAACTTGAAATGATTATTAAAGAATTTGGAGAAAATTTACTTGAGTACTTTCATGAAAATAATTACTAAATTACCGACGCCTAGATGGTCACCCTTCACTAAATAAATCCACACTGGATTGTTTGCTTTTGTAAATTGTGGACCAACTAGTTTTAACATATCTACCTAACGTACAGTAAGCAGTATTGTTAGCCCCTAAAGCCAACTTCAACGAAAAATCTAACTCAGATTTGGGAACACGAGTTTTAAATTGACAATTTATCATACAATATTATCAATTTAACCTCGTGTTAATATACAACTAGCTCCGCCGCAACTTCATCCACGTCTAACTCGTAAAACTAAAAACATGGAATTCAAGAAAAACAAGTACGGATCCCTATTTCTATTTCTAAAATAGAAGTGGCATAAAATACTCCTTATAATATTAGCTATCTGGCAGCAGTGGCGGCGCCAGATCTAAATTTAATGTGGGCAGTGTTCATTTTGCGAGGCCCTCTGACGAGGTACGAAAACGGATTTTTCGAATAAAAATAAATAGATAAATAGACTTGTAAGTAAAATTTATAGCCATATTAATATTATAAATCCGAAAGCAACTCTTGTGTGTCTGTCTACTTTTCACCCTTAAACCGCTGGTATGGAGATAGTTTGAAACCATAGGAAGGCCATAGGATGTTTTTTTTCCCGGAAATCATCATCGGGGGTGGAAGTATACATTATGGTACACAATAAAGAATTGAAGTCTGAATGGTGAATATTGGTTCACCATTCAAAGTTCAACTTACTCAAATAAGTCGGCCCAAAATCCTAAAATATAATAGCTATTTGAAGTACTTATGCTACGCAGAGAAGTCGCGGGCTAGTACCTAATATATAAATTACGAGTCGCGAGGCCCCTTTAACTGCGAGGCCGTAGGCGGTGGCCCACGTCGCCTACGCCTAGCGCCGCCTCTGTCTGGCAGTGAATGTTCCGTCAAATCGGGTCAGCTTTTTTGTAGGTTAGGTACTCGGCATGAACAGACAATTTTTTTTTGTTACTATTTCTGTATATAGTTTCATACGTGTTTAGTAAAAAGCTATTAATTTTAATAATACAAACAGACTTCAATTCAATTTATTTGTGTAAAGAGTGTATAGATATAAGACTATTTCGTTCCTGGTAACAGTTTGACAGTGCATTTACGTCGTAGTACGCAAAATACGCGTTTGGTCGTGGAGTTGCGGAAACAGCCCGTCGAAACTAAACTAAACTAAACTACGCCGTAGTAGTAAGGGCGGTTTTCGTAGAATTATGCGTAGGTATGTTATATACGTGGCTCAATAATAACAGCCGCACAGTTCGATCTTCAAGGTTAAGCAACGGTTGACGAGGTCGGTCCGTGGATGGGTGACCATTTCAACAAATCGAGTTTCCTCCGTGACTCGGAAAGCACGTTAAGCCGTTGGTCCCGGCTGTCATTTGAAGATCTTTGACAGTCGTTACGGGTAGTCAGAAGCTTGAGATCTGACACCAGTCTAGCCAAGAGGTATCGTGTTACCCAGTTACTGGGTTGTGGAGGAATATAGTTGAGAAAAGGCTAGGCAGATAATGATGAAATACGTGATCAGACGTAGGTGCTGATGAAAGTACCCCTTATGTTCCAAGTCTTCTGTCCTCTAACTCCACTCGAACTCCAAGCTTCTAATAGACAGTTGTAGCTTTTTGTTTATTGATATTAAGGCGAGTTTTCGAAAAAAATCACTTAAATTAACTTTGTGTGTAAATCTAGTCAAATGTAAGTAAAGCTTAATTTTCAGGGTTCCGTACACGAACGGTCCAAACGGAACCCTATTGCTGTCACTCACGTGTCCGTCTGTCTGTCCGTCTGTCACACGCGTTTTACAGCCAAACGGTATAAGCATCTATTAAAATTTTCACAGTCTAAGCATCTTGTTGATTCAAAGCCATACAAATTGTCAATTTAAAAAAAAAATGTTTTAAGGGTGGCTCCCATTCATCAAAAGGGTGCCGTAAATATTTTTTTCGAATGGGGTATCGTTATTTAGAGCTCTTTGAGTAAAGAAATAAAGTGTATTTGGTTTTAAAAAATATTGGAAAACAAAGGAATTAGAAGCCTCCAAAGACAGCGATTATTACAAAATTTTAGTCCGAAGAATTTTTTAACTTGCCATTGACCTATGAACTTGAAATTGTTTATTATTACGTATATTTTACAAAAATATTGATAAATCAAGAAATTCTCTCATTTTCGTGTTACAACCAACTTAAGTTTGCGGTTTTCTAAATGTGCGAAATCCCTGCACTTGCCCGGTTTAAAAAAAAAACATAAAGCCATGCGGTCGCGCTGTGAAGATCTGAATAATCTTAATTTGGATGGATGTTTGGATGTATGTTTGTTACTCAATCACGCCAGAACGGCTAAACGGATCTGGATGAAATTTGGCACAGAGATACATTATAGTCTAGAATAGCACATAGGCTTTTCATCCGGGTATAATGTTCCCTTGGGATAAGAAAACAATTTCACGCGGGCGAAGCCGCTGGCAGATGCTAGTAAATTATAATTACTAGATGCCGCCCGCGATTCTGCATTTATTTATGAATTATAAGAGCCTATGTCATATTCTGATGTATAAGCTATATTACTGCAAAATTTTATCAAAATCTGTTCAGTAGTGTTTGCATGAAAGAGTAACACACATCCATCCATCCAACCTCACAAACTTCCACGTTTATAATAGTATAAGGATAGTATGGTCACATTAGTCATGAAGGTATAGCGCGCGTAAAATGCCTTATCTGGACAGGCGCATATGCGTCAAGTCTTGAATCATTTGTCGTCACTTATGACGAAACATGTCTAATTTGCATTTATTTGTATACGAACTTTTGCTTACGCCTTCTCTACCCTGAAAACTGTTTTATAATCTCAAGGAAACCTACTACGTCCTAATCCAGATCATAGTCTATCCGTGTGCCAAACGTCATCATCATTATCATATCAGCCGTAAGACGTCCACTGCTGGACATAGGTCTCCCCCAAATGTCGCCATATTGACCGGTTCCGCGCGTCTCGCATACAGCGGATACCCTTTCCCGCAGCGCTCACCTGGTCATCGGTTTATCTAGAACCTAGAAGGCCTTCTAACGCTGCGTATTCGGGTACGCGCGGGTTTCAATAAAATCCATTCAGTGGTTTAGACATGAAAACGTAACGGACAGACGAAGGCATTATTCGTAATGCACGGGCAATTTAAAAAATGCCCAATATGAGTAGGCAATATGATAGTTATTAAATAGCTGTAGTGACCTTGTTGATGTGCACTCCGACTCACTTGTAGGTTCCGAAATATTATGTACAAAAATCTGTAAAGTCATTTTAGTGTGGAATGGAATAGAATAGAATTTAGTTTTGAATACCTATCATTAAATTTTAAATTTTATAGCATTTTAATTTTGATTTTATTGTTGTTTTAATTTTGATTTTGATGGTTTTTTGATTTTATTTGTGAATTTAATTTTTGTATTCATTGTAGGTATTTTGTTTTAACTTAGATTTGATATAATGTGATCTTGATTTCGATTTTAATCTGGAGTTTGGTCGATAGCATGATTTGAAATTGGATGAGTATAAGAACTCATCTAATTGTAATCAGGCGCCCAATGTCTGGCGCCCAATGTCAATCGGAAAATATAAGTAATGTATGATGTGCTTACCTGTAAGAAATTGGTACACTAGTCTATAAGTATATTGGTTGTATCTCAAATATTTGTATCTGTGTATTGAATTGTTGGTGAGCCAAATAAATAAAATAAATATTCAAATAATAAAATCGACCGGACTTTCTGAATAATGCCTATCACTTATTGAGCCGGGTAATAAAAAGATATTATTATTTATTTCAGGCAACTAGAGCCCATATATATTAGGTCCTTACCTATGAAATTGGCGTTTTGTCGTACTGGCGACTTTGATCTCAAATATCTCCTCTTTGGTTTGGAATTCCAATTTTAAATTTATACATCTATATATTCATGCTTTTGTGTTTGGAAAACCGTAATTCCTTTGTTTTTTCCTTGATAAAAAAAAAATATTAGCCGATATTAGGATGCTATCTGTTAGTAAAGACGATGAGGGCCGATGCTTGAACTGGACAGAAATGATGGCATTTTCTGTAAAGAAGGCTGAACCTTGCTGTATGTAAATGTAAAATGTGGCATTTTAAACATCACTTTCTCATTAATTAAGATACCTTTTTGATTAGATACTAATTTACCATTGGTTTTACAAGATAGTTTTTTTTTTATAATTTAGCTAATTCTTTAATATTAAGACGTTGTATTACTAACCTGACTTCTAGTTCCTACTTTTAATAAATAAGACTGATTGACTGTAGGTATGGTTAAACCTTAGGTAAAATAAGTCCAATTAAAGACTAATATTGTTTGCAAATACTGTGATTGTAATTAAGAATTATTTTAAAGGTCATTAAGATTGATACTTCTCTCTTCTACGATCATTTAAATGGCAGATTTTTTTTTTTGTAACTTTTGAACAATAAATTATATGAAACTGCTTACGAAAGAACATTTGTATTACTTTAAATAAATATATACGAAATAAATAGAGTTTTATTTATATTTTTATACCAAAAAGTCACGTCGTAACCGACACAAGTTGTAAAACAAAGTTCTCACTGAGTGACGTATCTGCTTTAAAGGAGTATAAATAAATAAATAGATACCTATGGGAATTTGGGCTATTACTTATTTAAAGAGTAAGCCACAAGCAATATAAAGTAGTTATTAATTAATTAATAAAGCAACAACTGACGCAACTACAGTAACATGATTGAAACTCCCGACCGAAAATCGTTTGCCCTGGAAAAACAGCAAATGCTGGTTACGACAGTTAGCGGGGAGGGTGACGATATAAGGATTCCGTTTATTCCTTTTGAGGTACGGAACCCTATAAATTACAATAAATTTGTCAATATTGTAATGGTACCATGGCTCGTGATGAATTACTTAGGTTAATATCTATCATAAAACATAAAAACTTTGCAAACAAAAAATAAAATACTCGATATAATAAATACACGTATAATCAATGAAAACGCACACAACACTATTGAAGTCACAAAAGGTCACTTGCATTTCTTCTGCTCTCCACGAGCCAATTATTATTTTAAAGATACTTAGTTAATAAAATAGGTACATTGAAAATAAATCATGTAATCACAAGATTATTGATACACTAGTAGGTACAATGATTATAAGGAAGATGTTTTTTTATACTGGACAGTGAATAAAAAAAACTTCATATCTACATTACAGATTAATTAATTTCTATCGAACAATAAAACATATATAATCTATTTTAATATTTAAAAATATAAATAATATGCTTATACATTAAATAAATGAAATATTATCTAATCTTATCTTACTTCTTACTAATAATTATTATAAATGCTAAAGTTTGGATTGAGTAGCAAACATAGGAACATACATCCTATGTGTGCTACTCAATCACGCCAGAACGGCTGAACGGATCTAAATGAAATTAGCACAGAGATAGATTATAGTCTGCAATAGCACCTAGGCTACTTTTTATCTGGGCATAATATCCATTTGGGATAAGAAAACACTTTTCTCGCAAGCGAAGTCGCTGGCAAAAGCTAGTAATAATATACTGGTGGAACTAATCCAATTTTTTTTTTTTTTTTACGATTCTTCCATTATTAAAACTTAAAACGCCACTTTGAATTATTATTAATAATTAAAATTGCGTTGAGGTACACATAGTTTCTGTAATTACGGAATTTCTTAACGAAGTACCACGATATCACTCCGTATAACAATGTAGCGGAGGATAAGACAATCAAAATTATTCGCAAGGTAAATAAAGTACCAGTAAATATACACTCTGGAAAAATTAAACTTTTCATTAGAAACTCGTAGGACATGATGAACTTCACTTGTACAGTTTTGATTTTTTCGCTTGTAGGTCACGGAAATGTTTGTGAACAGCTTGACTTGAAGCACTATTATGCCGTTTGCAACAGTCGCTAAGCCTTCTTGAGCAAGCGTGGTGATAAGTGCTCGTTCTTCTCTGTATAAGAAGAGGACACTACAGTGGGGGAGTTACAGGCTGATATTAATAATGATAAATGATTTTATTTCTGTAAGTTGGTTTGTACAAACACTTTTACATGTCGAACATATTTTTAAAACTAGATGAGGTCGGCGTTTCCTATCTGACTACTCTGAGAAGAAAGGCCGAAACAAACTCAGAGGTCACAGTCTCTTTTAAAGTCCTGACAAAATCTTGATTAGATCATGTGAAGACCATGTAGACTATGTCTGAAATGGTCTTTTGAGGAAAGAACCAGCCAGATTGAGTGGACCTGTCCAGTCAGTGCACGCATTTGTCAATAACCGAGCAGCTCAACTCAGAATTTAAGGAGCTCAACGATTCGACGAACAATACCAAAGAAAGGACATTCGGGTAGGCCGCATAAACTACTCAAACTGCCAGACCATGATTAAAAACTAAGATAAATTTAAATAAAAACAAAAAAAAAAAATATCCACATAGTCTTCACATTCACAATAATTAAAATAATATAATACTTTAAAAAGTAAATATTCTTGTCATTGCAAGAAAACCAAAAAAAAAAAAATAATAATAATAATTTTTATAATAACAAAATGCATAGTGCAAAATATAATAAAAAAACAAAATTAATTGAAGCAGCTCAATCCCAAGCCTTTTTGTCCTCAATGTAATCTTTTGTTGTATAAAACGCTTTCTGGCACAACTTACGTTTAATGAAAGACTTGAATTTATTAAGACTTAGATCTTGTACGTGGCTTGGAAGCTTATTATAAAAGCGTACACATTGACATCTAAACGAGCCACCTATT
This sequence comes from Orthosia cruda, assembly GCA_964057195.1. Lineage (NCBI taxonomy): Eukaryota > Metazoa > Arthropoda > Insecta > Lepidoptera > Noctuidae > Orthosia > Orthosia cruda. The sequence goes on along the minus strand of OZ059833.1, from coordinate 18,500,592 downwards.
TTCTTGAGCCTTGTTGTAGGTGCTACAAATTTGTGTTTGTTCCTAGTATTTATGTTATGGATATCACTGTATTTTTTAAACAATTTTATATTTTTATGGGCATATAAAAGATTTTCATAAATATACTGAGAAGGCACAGTCATTACATTAATCTCCTTAAATTTCTCTCTGAGAGAGTGTCTCGGGCTTAATTTATAAATTGATCGAACAGCTCTTTTCTGCAAAACAAAGATAGTCTGGATGTCGGCGGCATTTCCCCACAACAGAATACCGTACGACATTACACTATGAAAATAGCTAAAGTATACTAAACGGGCTGTCTCTATGTCAGTTAAATTACGAATTTTTCTAACAGCATATGCTGCGGAGCTTAGCTTCTTTGACAATTTATCTATATGTGGGCCCCACTGAAGCTTAGCATCCAAAGTTAAGCCTAAGAATACTGTGCTATTTTCAGGATTCAATTCTTCGCCCTTTATCAACACATCGGTTTTCACCTGCCTAACGTGAGGTAGGGTAAACTTAATGCATTTGGTTTTTTTTTCATTAAGAAGTAAATTATTAACATTGAACCAGTGAACTACTTTTGAGATCGCGCTATTTACATCGTCAGTATCCAGCTGCTGACGTTTAAGTTTAAACAAAAGTGAAGTATCATCCGCAAACAACACTATATCATGGTTATCCTTTATGAGGTAAGGCAAGTCATTAATATAAATAAGAAACAAGAAAGGACCAAGAATCGAGCCCTGCGGGACTCCCATTGTTACCATAGATCCAGGAGATCTTTTTCCATTAACGTCAACGGTCTGAATTCTATTACTCAAATATGAAGTACGAAGATCCAGAGCGCTGTCCCGGATCCCGTAGTGGCGGAGTTTCCTGATTAGCGTTTCATGAAAAACACAATCAAATGCCTTGGACAAATCACAAAAGATTCCCAAGGCATCGCACTTATCTTCCCATGCATTATAAATATGTCCTAAAAGCTCAACACGGCATCAGTAGTTGAACGACCCCTTGTAAAACCGAACTGTTTGCTATGTAATAATTTATGTTTATTAAAAAATCTTTGCAATTGCTCTAAAATTAATTTCTCAAATATTTTGCTAAACGTAGGTAGTACTGAAATAGGTCTATAATTTGTAGGGTCTGATGTACTACCTGATTTAAACAAAGGTATTATTTTACTATTTTTCATAAGGTCAGGAAACTCCCCACAGTCGATACAATTATTAAAGATAATAGCTAAACTAGGTGCGACAATGTCAATAATAGTCTTAGCAACTTCTACAGAATGACCCCACAGATCTGCAGTCTTTTTAACATTTAAAGTGTGAAAGGTTTTAGTTATGTCTTTACAAGTAATATGTTCAAAACGAAATTCCGAATTGCAAACATTAACATTTTCTTTTAGCAAAGACTCAGCAACAGAAGGTGATGAGTTTAAGTATTTAGTAGTTGAAATGGGAATATCTGAAAATAAATTTTCAAAGGCCACTGCGACTTGTGAGTCTGATTTTATGATGTTGCCATTAATAGACAGGCCGTAGTCAATATTTCGGTTACCAGATCTTCCTGTTTCACTATTAATAATATTCCAAGTCGTTTTAATAACATTACTACTGTTTTTAATCTTTGAGCTCAAATAACGCGACTTGGCCAAACGTGGTGTGCTCCAAAATGGCTCGCCTTGTCTTCAAGAAGCGAGCAATGGAAATGCTGCTTTGCAAGGTAACAATAGTTTGACATCGTCTATAGAAAAATTGGAAGGAGTATCAAACTATTTGAATTGGAAGTTTGCAATCAAGATGCTGCTTACTATGGATGGCTTGTGGAATACAATCGAAGGCACCGAGACTGATCACGTTAGAGATCAACGTGCCTTGGCGCGTAAAGCTTTCAGCATCAAGCCGGGACTTTTTCAATATATCAGGAATGCTGTTACAGCTAAAAGTGCATGGAAAAATTAGCTGATATATTTGAAAATAAGGGCCTGCACACGCCGTGTGCTACTTTTGAGACAGCTGCATAGAATTGATTATGCCCAGTTTGCAAATAGAAAGAAAAGAAGGAAAGAACAAATATTTAATTGCCACAAAACGACATACAAATATTACATTTCAAGAACAAGAACAGTGGTAAAAGATTTTGAAAACTAAACCCTTAACGATAGTGTTAGTGGCTAATTCCAAAGCCTCATTTCCAAATTTTACCAATAAATCTCCTACACCACTACATCTCAATTATTTATTATTTGCTACAGCAACTGTAGTGTGTTTAGCATTACAATTAAAGTCTTTATAATTCACCATATTGTCTTTTAAGTTTGTCATATGAGATGTACAACCAGAGTCAATGAACCACTCATTACTTTGATGAACAAACAAAGCTGAAGCGAAGCTTGTAGACTCATTCTTCTTGTCATTCTTCATCTTGAAGCATTTGGCCTTGATATGTTCAGGCTTATTGCAGTAATGACCGACTATAGTCTTCTTCTTGAAAGAGTTCTTCGAAAGAAAAACATTTTGATACCTAATGAAGTACAAATCTGAGGTAATTTCCAAGTTTATTATTTTTAAGGCTATGGTTGAAAGGCAAACTGGATTGAAGATTAAATGCTTACGTTCGGACAATGGTGGCGAATATGTCAATCATAGTTTTTCTGGATTCTTAAGTAAGGAAGGTATTGTATATCAGACTACAGTTCCTTACTCGGCCCAGCAGAATGGTGTTTCAGAGCGTCTTAACCGGACACTCATAGAAAAAGCACGTTGCATGCTGCAGGAATCAGGTCTTAGTAAGTCTCATTGGGGAGAGGCGGTAAATACTGCAATTTATTTGAAAAATCGTTCCCCTACTACGGCTTTGTCTGGACAGGTTCCTGAGCACCTGTGGTCGGGATCTAGGGTTGATCTGAGCCACTTAAAAGTTTTTGGTTGCATTGCTTATTCTTTGGAGCCTAAGCATAAGCATGGTAAGCTTGATGCTAAGAGTAAAATATATATTTTTGTGGGGTATAGTGAGACCCGTAAAGGGACTATCAGATCCAAAGAATCCTAGAGGGATTGTGTTGTCAAGGAATGTTGCATTTTTGGAAAATAGGTTTTATAATGGAAATGTAAATGAAAGGAATAATGATGACTATAATTATAATGAAATTATTTTACAGAATAATTGTTTTGACAAGAGCAATGAATTGGTTATAAATATAGTTAATTTAAATAATAATAATGCTTATGAAATCCATTCTAGTCAAATAAATTTAAATGAATGGTGTAATGAGGATAAGACTAGTGATAAAACAAATTCACCGGTATTAAATGATGGTTCTCAAATTTTTGATACCACAGACGAGGAGCATTACTGCACAGGCAGTGAGGATGAGACCCGCTGTGCAGATTCATCGTCGGCGAGCCACGAGTCTGTGACTTTGTCATCGCCGGATGCGTCTATTCGAGGGGAAGGAGAGACGATTATAGAGGTATCACGGGGTGAGGCTAAAACCCGCCCTGTACGAAGTACTCATTCAATTCCGCCATTGAGGTATCGTGATTATAACATTTCAATGTATGTCGGTAATATTGAGGAACTATCTAGTTAAGAAGAGGCTATCTTTTGTTCGGAAGCCACTGAGTGGCGTGCGGCCATGCAGAGTGAGTATGACTCATTAATTGCGAATGAAGTATGGAAGATCATGAGTCGCCCTATAGGGAAAAATGTTATTAAGTCCAAATGGGTATTTAAGCGTATACATGATGCTTCTGGAAACTTTACAAAGTACAAAGCGCGATTAGTTGCCAGGGGGTTTACACAGAAACATGGGGTCAATTATAATGAGACTTTTTCCCCAGTGGTTAGGCATTCTACTATGCGAATTTTGTTTTCATTGCCGAATGATTGAAATCTCAGTATAGATCACATGTAGCTTGTGCTTTCTTGAATGGTAACTTAAATGAAACAATATTCATGGAACAACCTAATGGTTTTGATAATGGCGATAACTCCAAGGTTTGTTTATTAAATAAGAGTATTTATGGCTTGAAACAAGCTAGTAAAATGTAGAATAATAAAGTTCATGATTTGTTAAATAATCATGGTTATGTACAAAGTCAATGTGAACCATGTGTTTATGTAAAGAAAGAGAAGAATGATTTAACCATTATTGCACTGTATTTTGATGATTTCTATATATTATATACTGAGAAAAGTGTTATTCAAAAAGATTTAGTAAATCTGTTAGAAAAGGAATTTAATGCAAAGAACCTTGGTCCATTAAAAAGCTGTCTTGGTATTAATATAACAAGAGATAGGACAAAAAGTATTTTAAAATTGGACCAGACTGATTATATTAAGAAGTTATTATTGCGGTTTGGTATGGGTAATTGTAAAACTGTTTCTACACTTATGCCATTGAATTGTAAATTACTGAAAGCTGTAAATGTAAACGAGAGCAATGATGATTTCAGGCATTTGTTGGGCTCATTAATGTATTTAGTGCACTAGGGCTGATATTACGTATGTATCTAGTCAGTTGAGTCAATTTAATAACTGCCACGATAACAGTCGTTGGCAAGCTACTAAACGTGTTTTACGCTATTTAGCAGGGACAATTGATTATTGCTTACTATTTGTAAGAAGTAATAAATTGAGTTTGGCTGCTTATACTGATGCAGACTGGGCTAATGATATAACTGATCGTAAGTCTTATACTGGGTACGTCGTGAAGCTAGGTAATAATGCAATAAATTGGGAGTCACGCAAGCAATGCTGTGTTGCTATATCTATTACAGAGGCTGAGTATATTTCAATTTCTGATGTTTGTAAGGACATATGTTTTATTAAGAGTCTGGTATCAGAGATAGTCTGTTTAAATGTAGAGTCAAGTCATAAAAGAACAAAGCACATAGATCTCAGATATCATTATGTAAAAGACTTATTAAATAATAATATTGTAAGTGTAAATTATTTACAGACCGAAAAGATGATAGCAGATGTGTTTACCAAACCGCTTAGCTCTTAGAAGCATGTAGATTTTATTAAGGACATGAATTTATGTGTTGTGTAGCATGTCTGTATGTTCTTAAGCATGTACTTATTGACTTTTTATATAATGTAATAATGTAAAGCGTAAGGGGATGTGTTGAAACATGTGTAATACGCTTTACTTTAATTACATATTAGTATAGACTATAGAGCATAGTTCTCCCTCTATACAAAGACAATATTTTCAAGTTATTCTTCGTCAAAAAGTCATCCTGGTGAGAACACACTTTCTATGTCTTTTCTGCCTAATTTCATATTTAATTTGTGCCTGATGTTTGATAATAAGTTTGCTACCGAATTTGTATGTATACTCGCTAATCCTAAGAATAGTTACCATAACATTTTGTGTTTTAATCTCACCGCATGCCATAAGCTGGTTGCAGACCAAGAGCTAAGCTAAGTTAGTTCATCGTAGCTCGCATAGCTGACGCAGTTTTTCATACTTGTGTACGTAGTTTGCATAGTTTGCAGTCTGTACACAAGTATGAAAAAACTGCGTCAGCTATGGGAGCTAAGCTAAACTAACTTAGCTTAGCTCTTGGTCTGCAACCGGCTTTATACCTGCCTGTAGCATTTTACACGACCACACCTTATATTGGCTTCGCTTCGCAGACAACTCCTCTGCTCAGATAGTTCGTAATAACAACACTGCTTGCCCGGATTTGAACCCACGACCACGAGCACGAGAAGCGAGGTCTTAGCCACTGGGCAACCACGAAGGGTAGACCCAGGAGCGACACCTAAGGGCTATGCTAGGTTGTTGTGCACTGTTTGGTGCGGTGACACTAAATGCATCGCGACTAGGGTTGCCAGATTGGCTGGCGATGAACCTGGGACAAAAGAAACACAATTTTGTTTCATTCAAAGGTTGTCTGTGCGATAAGACCGCCCATTGTACACTTGCTTTTATGTTTTTTTGTCCTGTATATATATTTGTGTGGTGTACAATAAATAATATAATAAATAAATAAATATTTTGAAAAAATAAACTTTTCTTTTTCTATAAATTTTTGGCTATCGGGCCCCGCAAGCATTTAAATAAAAACCGGCCAAAAGAGTCAGACTCGCGCGGGTTTCGTACTTGGTAAATTGCGGTTTACGATTTATGACGTATTAAAAAAAAACTACTTATTAGATCTCGTTCAAACCAATTTTCGGTAGAAGTTAACATGGTAATGTATATCATATATTTTTCTTAGTTTTATCATTCTTTTATTTTAGAAGTTACAGGGGGGGGGGACATTTTACCACTTTGGAAGTGTCTCTCGCGCAAACTATACCTCAATATCATTTTTGAAGACCTATCCGTAGATACCCCACACGTATGGGTTTGAAGAAAATATTTTTTTGTGTTCCAGTTCTAAGTATGGGGACCCCTTAAATTTTACTGTTTTTATCTTTTTTTGTCCGGTTCATAGAATACATCTACTTACCAAGTTTCAACAGCATAGATCTTATAGTTTCGGAAAAAGTGGCTGTGATGTACGGACAGACAGACAGAGAGACATGACGAATCCATAAGGGTTCCGTTTTTTGCCATTTGGCTACGGAATCCTAAAAATCTGACTAAGAGAGATTAAAATTAACTCTTGTCTGGAGTTCCGCCTAAAACATGTCCATGTTCAGGCGGTTTCGTTCTTTTGTCAATAAGTTACCCATTAACTCAAAATTCTTTTACAAATATTCATTATTGTTCGTATACTGGGACATTTTTATCAATTCCGGGACTCGGGACATGCGTTCGCATTCAGGAACAATCTAACACCTGTAGCCAAGTTGACAATCTACAATCGATAACGCTAGTAGAAAACGAATCAATGTATGGGAATACCATGTCTGAACGTTAAGTCACGTGGTCAGACCGGATTATTTTGTTTAGGACAGATTCTGGTTTGGGCAGATTCTTGTTACGGCAGATTCTGTTTTAGGCAGATTCGTTTTACGGCAGAAGTAACATGACCAACATAAACCATATAATTTATGTTATGTTTTATTTAAAGTCAATTTCAAACAAAAATTTTTATTAAAGGTACTAAGCAAAGGTAGCAAAATAACAGCCAAATAATCTTATTCTTAAAACATTAAAATTTATTAAGGCAAAGGTAACACAATGAGACTGTAGAGACATATATACACTAAAGAGACCACATGATATCGCTCCTGATCTGACCAGATCAGGCATCATATCAGGTTGCGCTTTATTTTATCCGCAACAAATAGTTTTCAAAACAATGCACACTTGTGTGTATTTTCTTACATAATACTTCTGTGACTGTAAAATATCAAGAATCTGCCGTAACAAGAATCTGCCCAAACCAGAATCTGTCTTAAACCGAATAATCCCATACAAACAGAAGGCGTTAACGATTGTAGAAATAGTTTCGATACGAAACGTTTGTAACTTGGTTAGGGGGGGGGTCCCGGCCACCTGGCAACCCTAATCGCGACGCCGCGGGCCGTAGAAACATTAAGCTAGATACTCCGGGGCGTATTCTACTAATTTGAATCGAGAACACACCACAGTGGCGCAGCGGGATGCCTCGGTGTGTGTATTCTTTTGTTTTTGCTCTCACTGCAATATGCACCTTTTTGTGAAGTACCTATAGTAAGCGCACATTTCACCAGTCATGTTTAAGTCCCACGTAATGCAGGCTGCCATTGAGAAATTTCAGATGGAAAAACCCAACAATAGTTTGCCGGGAATCGAACCTAGGACCTCATAATCAATCACGCTCAGCAGCAATGCTTGTAACCACTAGGCTAATGATAGATTTGAAATACTTCAAAAAGTTAAATCAACGTAAATATAATTATTAAGGGCGTGTTTGAATTATTATGTGACGCTACAAAGATAGGCAATAGGCTCGTCCCTATTTAATGGAACTTGAAAATAACTGGCAAAGTGTGAATCTACTATAGGTACACCTTAAGAAAAGTGATATAAAAAAGAACTTTTTACAAAAAAAAAATACAACCGACTTCCAAAAAGTTTTTTTTATTTTTCACTTTTTAGTTGTGGTGACATAATGGACCAGTTATATAGGCTAAGTACCAATAATGCCCAAAGTGAAGCCAGAATAGATTAACCCAATAACATGAAACTCAAACAAAACCGGTGGAATAAGAGGTGAACTGTTTACACCTGCGTACCCCTTTAGAGCGTACTAGTGTGATGTTATGTTATGAAATGATGTAAACAATAAACAGAAATGCGATTGCAGCTATCCCGAGTGTTTTGCCGTCATTTATTGAAGAGTTATGATGTATATCGCCGAAGTTCTTCATCAGATCTTGATGAAAATTAAATGGGACCACATGACAAGCACCAGCTTTCAAATAAAAAAGTATCATCAAAATCGGTTCACCCAGTAACAAGTTCTGAGGTAACAAACATTTAAAAAAAATACAGCCGAATTGAAAACCTCGTCCTTTATGGGAAGTTGGTTAAAAAGAGCTTCTCATCAATATTTTACAGAAAAACAGTACTAAAAAACTCGTTAATATTGGCCAATATTAACGATTTTTTTAATTTAAAAAAATAAGGATTCACACTTTTTAACCGACTTCAAAAAATGCCATGGAAGAGGTTTTCTATTATATAGAGGGATATTATATTTATATAGAGGAAATCTTATTTTTAAATTTATTTTCCTCGATTACTTAATGACGCCTGGACCGATGTGATTTTTTTCTTTTGTTTGATACTTGCCAGATGGTCCCATGATCATTAGGTCAGGTTCTGATGATGGAATTCCACGGAAAACGAGGGAACTTCCTTAATATTGTAGGCATACGTATAGCGATTTTTGTATTTTTATCAACACTGCAATAGTTTGCACTCAGAAAGTATCATTTGATGAAGTGGAACTGATGAAGAACTCCACAGATGGCCACTGGAACTCCTTAATGATAAGAATGTCAAAAGTATAAGATAATTATATCAAATAGTGTAACGTAATAGCTCAGAAAAGCTAAACGTAAGTTAAAAAGAACGTTACAATTTAAAACTAAAAAAAGGATATTGAGTATCAAAACTAAGGGCCGGCTTCGCACGACGTGGGTTGCTTGAGATAGGCAGCTAACCAGGCAGCAGGACGGGCAGGAAGACGTGGAATGCCCGAGGAAGGCAGGTGAGCAGGCACCACGATGGACAAGTAGGAAATCGGGCAATTAGGCAGTAGAGTAGGCAGCAGGACGGATAGACAGGCAAACGGGTAAGTAAGTAGGCAGCAAGGGGTGTGGGGACCGGCTATGGCTCAATACGCCAAAAAGCGAGCGCTTTGATGCCAAGAGATAACCGTTGAGGGTAAAGTTCCAGTAAATAATGCTCTCTTTAAGGTACCACACACAATATATTTAAATTAATGCACTTCAGTGATTAAACACTCATACACACACTGTATATAATATAGTTTAAAACGGGTTTACAGATAAGACACACTTGGTAATTATAGGAAAATAAATCGCCTTTCAGTGTTCACTGCCAGAACCAAACTAAAAAAAATGACGCCCGATCTTCTGAATTTCAAATCGCAATTAAGAAATCAAGAACAGAACGAATAAAAAAACGGTTTACAGTGGGGGCAGTCTGCCGCTGCCCTTATTATGAAAATTATAATGTACAACCAGCTTATAGAAGGTCTTTTCCATGTTATGTTATGTCCATGTTATGTTATGTCTATGGCTTAAGAAAATAAAATTGGACAGACATTATGTCAAATCAGATGAAAATATCAGAGTATAAAATATTCTAAGATTTTACAAATTAGCAGTAAAAATAAATTGTGGATGTTAAAAACAATCAGACATAACTAAAAGTATGCTTTTCAGGTGCTCACAGTATCAAAGAATACATAAAAGTGAGTCACATGAGTTATTAAAACTGCAAAAAATAAAATGGCGGGTTTGTATAATATTATAAAACGTAAATAGACTAAAAGATGTGGATCTGCACAGCAGAAATAGCACAATAGTTAACTGACTATGATGAAGCAAATACATATAGATAAACTAGATGTGCCCGCGGGCTCGCTCCCGTATTGCCTGTATTTGCCTGCCCTACTTAACGAGTAGGATCGTTACTACCTGCCAATTTTTTTTCTAGTGTCTTTATGCCGCAGAGAATTTTAACACCGCCATTCAGTTTTCTAACGGCAAAGTTACTTTTGACCTGAAATCCAGTTTTCTTGAGTTGAAGAGAAATGTTCGGTAATTTCATTGATTATGAACTTCAGTAATGTTACCTAATTATTTGGTAATATACAAACAGTATGGAAACTACCTACAAACGCTCGAAACGGCACACTCGTCGCGTCGCGGTGCTCAGTACTGACAGCACTGAGGACGCTGCGTAAGGGTCTCGTTGGTGCGTATGTTTGCGTGAGTGTGCCGTTTCGAACGTTTATCGGTAGTTTCCATACTATTTGTATATTTTTACTGTGATGTAGCTGTCTGTAAGGAACCCTCTTTGTGCGAGTCCGACTCGCATTTTTTTAACTTTGTTATTTGCATTTATATGAAAAGAATAAAGTATATAATATTTTTTTCTTTTTTGTAAATCGATCGCGTTCGGTTCCATTCCACGGATATAGATGGTGATCTATCTATCGCCGTGGAACGGAACCGAACGCGATCGATTTACAAAAAATAATCAGTATAATCAAACGAAAAACGCTAGTTACGTCGGCACGGTTTCTTTGTATTGGTTGAGACATCTGTATGCTAGTATTATGTTATCTGTGTCGATGCAGCCATGGCTAAAGTTACCTCATATTCGCTTCATCTCTATTAGACCAGTAAAAGAAAGAGGAAGAGAAGTAGCGCATATGGTACTTGTTCGCATTGTTACAGTTACAGTTTTTGTGATAGCGGTTTTGTTGATAAAGATATCGATATGGTATGATATCTAACACATATCCGATATTAGTTACGTTTTGATATATCGAACTCATGCTCAATAGCGGGCTGCACTGCTGGGATGTCGGCCGATGGGGTGTGCGGCGCGATGGTGGGGCCGCGCGCGCGCTGTGTTCTTCGCGTTACATTTCTATTTATTTAGCAACTAGCTATTGCCCGCGACTTCGTATGCGTAGCCTTAGTTCTTCGAATAGCTCATTCTTTTATATCGTGAATTAATATTGTAGGTGTGCGGGCCGCCTTTCTTAAGAAATTTACCATATAAACTGCCATACCCTTAAGTATGATTGCCGGTATAAAAATAATCCTATGTCCTTCCGAGGGTCTCACTCTATCTCCATATTAAATTTTATCTAAATCGGTTCTGCGGTTTAAGCGTGGAAAAGTAAGACTAGCAAACAGACAGACAGAGTAACTTTCAGATTTATAATAGGTATTAATTAATAAATAAGAATCCCATCAAAACATAAATGTAAAATGGGGAGCCAAGTTCAGTACTAAGAATATGCGCGGTTGTTGACTACGCCTACAAAAGAATTGAGATCTAAATGGGTGCCATGTTCTGTATTCTGAGATTTATTTGCAAGAACATAAAACACTCTTAAATCAACACAATTTCTTGCTTTTTCTGCTACAACAATCATAGTAATATATCTATGACAATAATATTTCCTATTTTAAAATATAAATTCTGAAATTTGAAAAGTCTAATTATTTACATAAAGCAGACAACTTAGCTGAATATTTGACTTGGCTGGTAATATCGGTTTTAATATTCATTCATTCGAACATTTTAATAAATATCTTTATCATTAAAATTGCCACATTATGATCAACATACTATTATTAGATGGTTGAGAGCCATATGCCATGTATGGTGAACATTCTCAATTTTTTTCCAAATAAGACTTTCTTAATGGTTGGTTACATTAATAGACAGTGTACATTGTATGTACACCAATGTGTAGTAAGCTAGTAGTAGATGTGTATTGTCATATGGTTTTTACCGTAAAACGTAAATAGCGTGTAACATAAAGAGTAAATTATCCTAATTTCTGAATTATAAATTTCAAATTGAGTTATTTTCAGAATCTATTTTAGTCTGTAAACCTATCATGTTTCAACAGGACAGCAATTTCGCTTTAAAAATAGGGTTTGGCTTGTTCTAAAATCTCAATTCAGAAACCGGCCTTTGTACCCCAAATTTAAGCCTGGCCAGAATAAATACTGTTTTCTTTAGGAAATAATATTGTGAGTTTCATTCAATGAATTACAAAAACAGAAGGATCAATTTTTATTTCAAAGATAAGTATTATTTAATAAAGCACATTGAAAATAAATTACAAATTCATAAGATAAATGATACAATAGTAGAATAGAATATAAGATATGGAACACCAAAAAAAAGTAGTAACTAGTAGGTACAATAAAAGGAAGCTGTTTTATACTGGACAGTAAATAAAAACAGATTAATTAATTTCTAAATAATAATAAAACATATCTAATCATTTTTTTTTTAAATATAAACAATATGTTTAAACATTAAACAAATGAAATAATATTGTCTAATAGATACCTACTGGTGCAACTACTTCACAATTTCACAAAAAAACACCAAAGATTCTAATATTAAAAAAAAACTTACTACGCCATTTTGCGGTTCGTCTTTTTTCTAAGTTGTGAGACGACTTTGAATCGGCCGTGTCAAATATCTAGAACCGTTGATCGGCTATAAGCAGGCTCACGAATAACTCTTTCATGCATTACGATGTCTTGATCCCCACGCCTTGGTGATAACGATCGGCGATGTAATTTTTTTAAATAAAATTCATACCAAACTTCTCGGTTCCTCTTTACAACGACAAAAAAAACTTTCAGTACTAACCCACTCGTTTGATATAATATATAAGAGAGACACTTAGCTAAATAGCCGCGATCAACTTCGAGCATATCCAAAATATAATCATATGACAACAATATATCGCTTAGTATAAACATCAAAGTAGCGATGTACAAACGCTTACATTTGTTGGTAGCTGCACTTGCGTTCGCGGAGCTTTGAAAAAGTGAACATATAACTATAATATAAAGTACACAATTTATAATCACGTGTAAAAATAACATCAAATAATACATCTGGGTAAAGATGGTATCTGAATAAATAAAATTGGTAGCACATAAATAAAATAAAAACATGATAGTTATGAGAAAGGCCCCGCCCCAAGCAAAGACACTACTTTTTAAGTACCTCCTCGTGATTTGCCCATTAAAAACTTTCACAATATCCACGTACAATATATGGCATACAACTATAAACCAGAAGTTTTGCGCAGCCTCGAAAAAAATTGACATTAATAGACTTCTTGTATAAAAGAAATGATCGTTTAAGTTTCGTTGCATTATTGGTGTAATTAAGACCATTGTAGATGAATTGTCCAACAAGTTTGCTAAAATAGCGTTGAGGTACACATAGTTTCTGTAATTACGGAACTTTTTGATAAAGCACCACGATGCCACTCCGTATATCAACGCAGCGGAGCTCAGTATAACCACGATTGTTACCAAAGTAAATAAAATAATCTCTTCAAAAGACTCATATTCGCCGTCGTAAGACATGTTGAAGTTCACTTGCACAGTTTTGATCGATTCACTTTTTATTTCACTAAAATGTGTGTGAATATCTTGACTAGAAGCACTTCTATGTCCGTAGCAATCACTGCGAACCCGCCTTGAGCAAGCGTGGTGATGAATATTTCGTGTCTTCTCTGAAAGCGAAGAGGCCTTAGCCCTGCAGTGGGACAGTCACAGACTGGTATTATTTATGTCCTTAAATATATCCAAGTATACGTCCTCCTTCCGAGGTCGATGGTACAATAGTTCCAATAAATTTCCTGTTTGTTGCAATCAAATTGTAGGGTCTTTTACAAACATTTAGTCATTGAAAGCGCATTTATTTCAATGCAGTAAGAGCGATTGTCGTAGGTCATTTTTCACTTCTGAAATGCAGTTAACACCTATGTCGGCTATGTCACCTACCTATAAATTACTAGTGCTTACCGCAAGCAAACGTCAGTAAGAGCTAATTATAGGCTAAATCCGTGAAATAATTAACTTAAATCCTGTATTTTAGGCAAGGTCAGCAGTGACTACAAATAAACTCCATACTAATATTATAAAATAAATAGCCTCTGCCAGCGAGCGGCTTCGCCCACGTGAAGGCGAAAACTGTCCCAAGGGAACATAATACCCGGATAAAAAGAATCCTATTTACTATTTCTGACTAAAGGATACTATTTATGCCGGGAGTAGGTACGTTCCCTTGGGCTAATTTCCGACTTTCATGTGGGCGAAGCCGCTGACAGATAGTTTGATATAGGTCAAAAAGTTAGCCCAACAGGAAACATGTACAAAAATCAGTTATATAATCGTAAAGGAAAACTTGTCACCTGAGTGTTTCACAAATGCATTGCTTGATAGTTTCTCTAAAAGTATTTTTAGGGACATTAACAAATAATTCAACAGAAGTACTTCTGTTTTCTGACTGTTCAGGTCTACTCAAGTCTGTGTGGGTCTGTCTTCAGAAAGTAATCAGCATAGTCCACATAGTACTATGATTGATCAGTACAAGGTACCGATGTTTATTTATTTAAAAGTTTGTTCAAATAATTCAAAGTGGCGATAAAGGTGCAGGTTGTCCTCATAGAGATTAGAGTGTGAAGTTAAGACCTTATTGATAGCGTTTATAAAAACCGAGAAAAGAAGAGGAGAAAGGATGCCACCTTGAGGAACACCCGCAGCGAGATCGCACCAGTCAGAGGAAGCCTCCTCTGAGTGAACCGACTGCGAGCGGCCTGAAGATAAGAATTAAACCACGCAATCACAGAAGAAGACATTTAGAGAGGACAGGATACCTAAGAGGATGTCAAAATCAACTGAATTAAAAGCACTGTTAAAGTCCAAGAGAATTAAAACTATAAGGAACCTTTTTCCATGGCCAGTCGGATGTCTTCAGTTATTTTAACTAAGGCCGATACAGTGTTGTGGCCAGGACGGAATGCAGATTGATAAGGACTTAGCAGGCTATTAGAGGACAGGTAATGAAACAGCTGATTACTAACAACATTTTCCATTAGGATTGGAATTATGGAGATTTAACGGAACTGGGTAATTGATGATGAACTGAACATATGGAATTCATCTCTTTTCATATTCTCTCTTATTCAATTACTCTTATTGCCTCTCGCTGTTCAACTTGTCTACTGCTTAACCGGACTTTCCTAAGGCGACCTTAGTAAACTAAAGCCTCCAGAGCAACCACTTATAAACTATATGGTGCACACCCTGTGGGGTACGGACCTCGGCTCAGGGCGTCACTGGGGGGAAAATAAAGGTGGTTTTACACCGACGAGGTGAGGCGTGGATGGGATGGCCGCTTAAGGGGCGAGCTGGATCTGCCCCCGTACCCTGACGTGTCAAAACTATTATAGTTTGACTGTAACAAAGGGACATGTATACAACTCATATACATCTGTCCCTTACTCACACTCAAAATGACCTTGCTCTAAGAGCTTATGGTCACCCCCCTGGTTTTTATATTATTAAGGCCTACTTATATTGACAATTTGACATAGGATATTGTCAATCTAACCTAGTTTTAGCATCTAATTCTAAGTTAAGTTTTTCCTACATTTAACATAGGCCAACAATCCAGTATGGTTTCATTTAGTGAAAGGAAACCATTTAATATTTTTTAAGTTAAGTAATTGTCAGAATCTACTTTAGCCAGTAAACCTGACAGGTTTCAACAAGACAGCAATTTTTAATTTAAAGAATTTGCTGTTCAGAACATGGCATAGCCTACGGTTCTTCTTTGGCATGTTTTGAACTCCAAATAGTCAATTCAGAAGGAGCAAATTTTATTTTAAACTTATAATTTAATAAAGTACTTAAATTAAAAATAAATCATTTAATAAGAATATTTAATAATATATGATTAAATATATGATTAAATACATATCATTAAATGATACAATACTAGGTACTTACAATATAAGGAAGATGATTTTATATCGAACAGTTATTAAAAATTAAGTCAAGTTAAAAAAAATCACCTCTACTTTACAGATTAATTAATTTCTTATTAACAATAAAACATATGTAATCTACGTATATTTTAATATTGAAAATGTTAATATTATGTTAATACATTGAATAATTGAAACCTTATCTTGTCATAGTTATACTTGTGGAAGTGTAATTTACTATAAAATATTTTTTAAAGATTCATAGATTTAGAAAAAAACTTACAATGCCACTTTGTGGTTCATCTTTTTTCTAAGCATAAAGAAAACTTTAAAAAAATCTCAATATTAAATATCAAGAACCGCTGATCGGCTATCAACAGGCTCACGAATAACTATGGTGCATTGCGATGTCTTGCTCCCATCGCCTTGCTGATAACGACCGGCGATTTAATTTCTTTACATAAAATTCGTACCAAACTTCTCGGTTCCTCTTTACAACGACAATAAAAATGTTTAGTATTAACCCACTCGCGTGATACAGAAACATTGTTAAATAACCAGAATGAACACTGACCAGCTTCGCAATATAATTAGACACCAACAATGTATCGCTCAGTAGAAACATCAAAGTGGCGATGTAGAAACGGTTCCATTTGTTGGTAGCTGTACTTGCGTTCGCGGAGCTTCGAAAAAGTGAACATATAACTATAATATAAAGTACACAATTTATAATTACAGGTAAAATTAAAAATCAGTAATGCAGCAGGACGAAGCTGTTAAATGCATCCATAATAGCACAGTATAAACAAATTGTGGTAGTGATGATGGAAGCCCACCCCAAGCAAAGATGCCACTTTTTAAGTATCTCCTTTTGATGTGCCCATCGAAAACCTTCACAATATCTACATACAACATATGGCATACAACTACAAACCAAAGGTTTCTCACAGACACAGACGTCACGGAAAAACTTGTCATGATGAAGATTCCCAACATGCTCATTGAAGAGTTTAACCAGTTTGCTAAAATAGCGTTGAGGTAAACATAGTTTCTGTAAGCCCGAAACTTTTTTAATGAAACACCACGATATCACTCCGTATATAAACGTAACGGAGGACAAGACAGTCACAGTTGTTCGCAAAGTAAATGAAAAACTATCTTCAAAAGACTCATGTGCTCCGTCGTAAGACATACCCCTTTTAAACTACTTAGATTTTCTATAGTGGCCACCTTCACCAACTTTACGTTATATAAGGCGGCACACTATACCAGACATATAAGACATGATGAACTTCACTTGCACAGTTTTGATCGATTGCTGTCATAGGCTACATAACAATTGGAAAAGAAACATATGGCGGATTATGGGCGCCATTTTGTGAGGAAACATTTTTTTCGCGTGGGGTATAAAAAGAAAAATCACCCTTTAAGAGGTGATTTCAAAAATATATAACACGTATATGTTCAAATGCATGGTATAATAAGACATGGTATTCTCTTTACAGGATGGCCTAAGCCTACGTCACGATAAGTGTTACCATTGATTTTCCTTTTCAGTAAATTTAGGTACTTTCTCATGAAGTTAACGAAAATAAAATAAATTACTAACTAGCTTAACTATTTAGTAACTCATGTGTTTCATCTATTTACTGTTAAATTAATTTATATATTGAATTATTAGTTCATAATTGCTTTATTAAGTTGAAAAATGCATTTTGCTCGGGTAATTCAATCACACACAGTGGCAACATATCGAATTGACAAGTGTCATACTGACAACTCGCCATTTCATCGCTATTGTTGTGTCGCTCACACCTATAGCGTTGTTTCGCTCGGTGAGTAAAATACTGTGGCTCCCAAACATTTGTGGTGCACCCGTGAACTGTGATAGATACACTAGAAAAATTGTTAATTGTTCCGTACTAAACTGTAAAAACAGAAGTATAAAAGGCGGTGTAATAAGGTTTTTTTCTTTTCCCAACGAAGAGACGCTACCATATGCGTGACTTCAATATTGTAATTAACTTCAGCTAAAAGAACTGGTATATGTGCCTTTCTAGATATTATTTAATTTATCAACGCATTGTAAATTCCATAAATTAAGGCATAGCTGTGTCAATACGGCTGTACGCCCGGACTTAACCTAACCTAATTAGTTTTGATTTATTTTAGTCAAGTCAAGTTTTGTGGGTTTTCGCCCCGAACTAAATTAAGTCAGTCCATTTTATCACGTACATACAGACAGGCGCAGCGTGTGACTTTTACAACATTTGTTTTGTCAGAGACATTGTTTAACTAGATCTCAGATCAAATGAAAAGTCAAGATGGAACGTTGCAAACAACAAGGCGACGCCGGTTAAAACTACACCTTACCGTATACATACTCAATTACACGTACAATGAAACTATGCCTTAGTTTGTCAGTGGAGCTCTCAGATCAAATAAAAAACTCGACAGACAAGCTAAGGCGTAGTTTCGTTCCGTGTCTTAGTAGCCGTGGCTTGGTCACCTACGGTGAAGTGAAGAGGAACCCGAGGAGGGGCCGCTCGTCAGGGCTTTTTCTGATTAGGCCGAAAACGTAGCGGCCAACATGTAGGTTGCGGTTCCGCTTGGCAACAGGCGACATCGCATCTGAGCCTCGCTCGATATCATATGGAGCACGTCCCATACGATATCGCAGCTGTGGGTTGGACAGTAGACCGCGGTGGGAGAAGAGTGCCGGTATTGCGTTGCGCCGCTCTACCTACCTTCCGTGGCCTGGACGGGGTCGCCACCGTCTGATTGCGGATGAGGTGGGGCTGCAGGGGAGGTCCCAATCGCCTGCGGCCGAAAAGTGATAGGTGGTGGGGCCACTGACCTGTCCCGTCAAAGGAGGGCTAAGGGTGCCATACACTGGGCCGTCTGGCGCCCATGTGCTGGTTTGGTCCCTGGGGTGGTCACGGCGTGCAATGTGTTCTGGTGCGCTGGTGATGGGTGGTACACCCCAAAGGAGGGTCCGGTGACGGATGGCCGCGGCGGGTTCGCGGTGAGTGCTAACGCGTGCCTGTGTTCCCGCCATAAGCGGCACAAGAGGATACCGTGGAGTTTTAGTGGGTTGGAGTCCCACATAACTGCACTATCTACCTGTGGTAGCATAGCCTGCATGAGCATATCCCCAGGCTAAAAAAAAAAAATTGTAGCGATGCCTGTGATTGTTTTTTTTTGTGTCTAGGGAAATACTGATTTACCCTTGCAAAGAATTCATCAGGGTTGCTGATATAATGGAGAAATAATTTAATCAATACCACGGTCAAACGTTGCACAAAGAAAAATTCATTTTCAATTTGACTCGGATTGTTCATGGACTTGTAATTCATTATTAGTTCAAACAAGAACCTATCTACGAGACATCATCATCTTCCTGCCCATGCCCCATGTTACTTGGGGTCGGCGCAACACATTTTCTTCTTCCATACCGTCCTGTCCTCCGTCACGCCATCACTGACTCCCTTTTCTTTCATATCACTCCACACACAGTCCATCCATCTTTTCTTTAGCCGTCTCTCCATCCATCCACATTAATATTCATAACTCTTTTAGTAACATGCGTTTCATCCCTCCTCATCACATGACCATACCAAGACAAACGGTTTCCTTTCAACTTTTCTGTCACTGGCGCCACTTTCAAACTGCCTATAATAAAAAATATATCTATACTTTCTATACCTTCTCTATCTCACTTCATCTATTCTCGTCACTTCGCACATCCATCTCAACATTCTCATCTCATTATATCTACGCGTAAGGAAAATAAATAAAACCAAGCAATCAATTAAAAAAGAAGCAAAGTAAAAAAATAAAAAAGTATCAAATATGTCGATTTATTAAAAATTATAAAAATTTAGTACCTATTGTATTATTTTATCTTTTTCCCCACAAAAAAAGTTTGAGAACCGCAACGCAATTGATGACGTAGTCTTAGGCCAATCACGTGACCCAGCTGTCACGGGAAGAGACTACCAGGCGAAGTATATTATTATACCATGTTCAAATGTACCTAATTAAAAAAAAAAATGATGTAAATAAAAGGAGGATACATCTGGTTTTGGTCAGCCAGCTCGCGAATATGTATCCTACGACTGCACAGCATGCTTTTCTTCTTGTTTACGTCTTTTTGATTCGCTTTTTAAGCCGTCGGGTTTTTTGATTTTTTTAATTAACCGTTTTTTTGTAAATTATTTCATCACCACTGCTCTCAAAACAGTGAAGGAAAACATCGTGAGGAAACCGGCATGTCTAAGAACCAAAAAATCAACCCGCAATGGGCCCGCGTGGTGGCCTACGGCACATTCCCTCTCTCAGGGAGGAGGACTGCACGCAAAACGGATCAAATGGGAGTCTAAGTGCGGAAAAGGGGTGCATCCAGCCTATTCTATCCTAGCATTACCCGTATTTACTAGTAGTAACATGGGACAAGCGCAGGAACAAGATGATGATGACTACTAGCTTCTGCCTGCGGCTTAGTTCTCCTGAACGTCGGAAATCTTCCCAAGAGAACGAACTCCCGGGATAAAAATAAAATGAATCTAAACCAAAAAAATAATTGTTCAGTTGTTTATGCATAACGAACAGACGGCTGTCCGTGCGAGAGTAACTCTAAAAACCTACTACTAATCCAGTGGTTAGTAGCAGGGTTTTAGAGTTACTTTCGAATTAATGATAATATTAGTAGGCATCTTACTTATACTAATATATCACACTAATTTTATAAAGGCGAAAGTTTGGATGGATGTATGTGTGGCAGTTTGGATGTATGTTTGTTACTCAATCACGCCAGCAATGTTATTCTCTAAGGATACAGCTTTGAGCGCAGCGCTGTGCCAGCGACGAATCGACAGTTTGGTGTTAGATAAGCCGTGAATAGCGACACTAGCGCTCTAAGCTGTGACGGCCGCGAGAACTACTCAACGTCAAGCAAGTTGACACTAGTTGACAGTTCTTCATACATTTTGGTATTCCGTAAGAAAAAACAGCGTCGAAGACGCTCGCAGTCTGGCTTGCAGCCTCGTTTTATATGTCCTATCCATAAGCCACAATTTTTGAGAGTACCTTCTTGGATTTTAATCGTACTAATATTATAAATGTGAAAGTTTGGATGAATAGATGTGTGTGTGGATGTTTGTTAGTCAATCACGCCAGAACGGCTGAACGGATCTGGATGAAATTTGGCACAGAGATAGATTTTTCATCCCGGTATAATGCTCCCTCGGGATAAGAAAACACTATTCACGCGGGCGAAGCCGCTGGCAGAAGCTGGTAGATGATAATAACTAAATGAAAAAGTGCAATAACCAGATATTTGAACGTAAACGTAGCAAAATAAATATGTTAGAATCGTAGCAGGCGATACTCTGTAGTTTCTGCCTACCCCATGGGAAATGGCGGGCGTATTATGTATGTAATAAATTCTTCATTAAAAATATATTTTTAAAACAAGCTTTTTTGTTTTCTTCTTAGAAACCTTTTAATTTAAAACCCATATCATGGCAGTGCACAAAAAATAACTAGTCCGTCATCTTGGGCCGTCCGCCATATTGGATTTAGAATGACGTCACTTAACTAACCATCCATTGTCACCAAAACTAAACGTGTATGCAATATTTCATCTTAATCGGTAGACGTTAACAGCTTTAAAATTCAGTTGCAAGCTTTGACCCGAACACACTTACATTACGTAAATTGAAGTTAAATAAAATCAAGTAAAAAAACACTGAACATTTATAAATATAATATTTTATTTAAAGTGAATGGAAAATAAACCGCAAATTCATTTGATCAATGATATATGATAAATGATTTATTTCTGTAAGTTGGTTTGTACAAACACTTTTACGTGTAGATCATATTTTTAAAAACTAGATGAAGTCGGCGTTTCCTATCTGACTAATCTGAGAAGAAAGGCAGAAACAGTCCCTTTTAAAGTCCAGACAAAAATCTTGGTTAGATCATGTGAAGATCATGTAGACTGATGTCTGAAATGGTCTTTTGAGAAAAGAACCAGCCGGATTGAGTGGACCTCTACAGTCAGTGCACGCATTTGTCAATAACGGAGCAGCTCAACTCAGAATTTAAGGAGCTCAACGATTCGACGAACAATACTAAAGAAAGGACATTTGGGTACGCCGCATAAACTACTCAAACTGCCAGACCATGATTAAAAACTAAGATAAATTAAAATTAAAACAAAAAAAAAGGAATGCTCCACATAGTCTTCACATTCACAATAATTAAAATAATATAATACTTTAAAATGTAAATATTCTTATCATTGCAAGAAAACCAAAAAATAAATAAAAAAAGAATATAATAACAAAATTCATTGTGCAAAATATAATTTAAAAAAACAAATTAATTGGAGCAGCTCAATCCCAAGCCTTTTCGTCCTCAAGGTAATCTTTAATTGTATAAAACGCTTTCTGGCACAACTTAATGACTTAACGACTGAATTTATTAAGACTTAGATCTTGTACGTGGCTTGGAAGCTTATTATAAAAGCGTACACATTGACATCTAAACGAGCCACCTATTTTTTGAGCCTTGTTTTAGGTACTACAAATTTGTGTTTGTTCCTAGTATTTATGTTATGGATATCACTGTATTTTTTAAACAATTTTATATTTTTATAGGCATATAAAAGATTTTCATAAATATACTGAGAATGCACAGTCATTACATTAATCTCCTTAAATTTCTCTCTGAGAGAGGTTATATGAATAATATTTTACACAGTAAGTAATTATTAAAAATAAAATAAGTACGTATTCTATACTACTATATCTATACTAATAATAATATTATAAAGAGGAAAGATTTGTATTTTTATATTTTTGTATGTAACGAATAAACTTAAAAACTACTGGACCGATTTCAAAAATTCTTTCACTGTTGGGAAGCTACACTATCTCTGGGTGACATAGGCTTTTAGATTTTATAGCCCTGTATTCCCACGGGAACGGAAAATACGCGGGTGAAACCGCGAGGCATCCGCTAGTTATTAATAACTAGATACTTTTAATTGATAAAACATATTTAGCTCTACAATAATTCATAATAAAAAAAAATAAGAATCATATCATATCTATTATATTATTATAATAATCTTAATCAATTTACTATTAACATTATGCTTGTTAAGTGTTATCTCTGGTAGTACTGATACGATTACATACATTCTTGCACTGGTAGAAATCTACACTATTTATCAACCAGGAAGATTGCTCGGTATCTATGGGATATAACACATGAGCGAAGCAGCGGGCAAAAGTTAGTTACATAATTATAATCATTGAATGCGACAAAGGAGGATTTTACAAAAAACAAAAAGGTATTGCTAAATTGTTGGACAACTTTAGTTGTTAAGTTCAACAACTTTTAACAACAAACTAACTCTTTTATATTTCAATATCAAGGCCTGTTGATCGACTACCATCAGGGTCATGAATAACTCTTCCATGCAACTCAATGTCTTGATCCCCACGCCTTGCTGACAACGACCGACCTTTTAGTTTCTTTATGTAAAACTCGTACCAAGCTGCTCTATTACCCATTTCAACGACCAAAAATACGATTAGTGCTAGCCCACTAGCGTGGAATATTAGATAAGACAATAACGTAGCTAAAGAGGTGAAATCCTGACTATACAAATTGACCAGGTATACAATAAGGTCAGAAAACAAGAATATATTGATCAGTATATAAATCAAAGAGGCGATACACAATCGACGACATTTGTTACTATCTGTGGGTCTCACGTTCGAATCACAACAAAGTAAAAATACAATAATGTAAAGTACAAAATTCACTAACACAGGTACACCGTAAAATATCGAAAATTCTACAATTATAGTCGTAAATAAGTCGAATGAGATTGCTTGGACAATAGTACAAATTAGGCTAGTTACAAATGCCAGACCCCAACCAAAGATAATGCTTATTATATATCTGTTTTTGATATGTCCATTGAACACTTTCACTATTTCCATGTAAAACAAATGGCCCGCAACTACCAACCAGAGGTTTTTTACAGTCACAAAATAAGTGGGCAAAAACACACTTGCATAGTTATAAATTGAATTATAGGTTATATAGTATTTTAAGAAGTGATCAAAGATAATTGTCATTGAAGAGTCTAAGAACTTTGCTAAAATTGCACTGAAGCACACATAGTTTCTGTAATTACGGAACTTCTTCTGTAGGATGCACCACGATGTCACTCCGTATATCAAAGTAACGGAGGTCAGGATAATCTCAATGATATGTGAAATCAAAGGAATATCGTAAATGTCAGTAGAATCATAATCTTCGTCATAAGACATGATAAACTTCACTTGCACTGTTTTGGTTCACTTTTAAATTAAATGTAAGTGAACAGCTTGACTTGGAGCACTACTATGCCCTAAGAAAGAATCGCTAACCCGCCTTTAGCAAGCGTGGTGAAGAATACTCGTGTATTCTCTGTATACGAAGAGGCGCTTGCCCTGCATCGGGACAGCTGTAGACTGGTATTATTTTTATGCCCTTAAATATTCCCAAGTAACGTGCTACTTCCGAAACGGTCGATGGTATAATAGTTCTAATAACAAAACTAAACCAGGTATCTAACTAAATAAGGTAAGTTAATATAATTTCCTGTTAAAAACTACTGGTGTAATAAAATTGTAGGTTTTTGTCAAGCAATTAGTCATTGACAGCCCCCTTTATTTTAAAGCTTACTGCTTTGAAATAAAGTGAGTATCGTAGGTCATATTACACTCTTGAAGTGCGGTTATCATTTCACCTACATATACATGAATGGTGCTTACCGGATGCTGACGTAGTTAACAATTATAATGAAAACCATGAAATCAGTAACGTTCTATATTTTAGGGAAGGTTAGAAGTGCCTACAAATAAAATCTATACTAATGTTATAAATGCGATGGTAACTCTGTATGTATGTCTCTGTAGGACAAGATGTTAAAGAAATACCTACCGTAGGTACACTAAGACGTCTTGGAGAGGCGTCGAGAAGAATACTAAGAGGCAGTGGTTGGATATTTTTCTTTTTAACGGTAGGCTCAAGTTTTACCATTATCTCACCTGATGGTAAGCGATGTAGATCTCGACGATGAACCACGCTTGCCTAAAAGTAAACTAGTTACTTCTGACTTCAAAACCCCACGGTTGTAGCTATCAGGAAACACAGACTCCGGCAGGGAATTTCACTCTTTAGCTGTGCGCACAATGAAAGTTTTCCCAAAACGCTTTGTGCGTAGGTATGGGTCGAATGCCACCCATACGTCCACCATGTACCGATGGCGCAATGCTGTACGTCTTGTTGTCCGATGATGGAACTCACAAGATGGAATCAAATTGTACAAAGTACATCACGCTTGTTATACGCCCCAGGGGTTCGGCAGAAGGGTGTAGTATACCCACTTTTCGTCTGTTATGTTTAAAGAAACTGCTTAACATAGCAGAATATAAAATATGAAGGATATTATAAAAAAAAAACAAATCTAAAACACGACTACTCAAAAACCACGCTCTAAAAAGTATGAAACAAGAAAATATTCTCATTTTTATGTACAAACTATTCGATATATATCGGGTATTAAATAAACAAATTGCATGTAATAAATATTTGATTGTATTTCATACATATTAATAGTGGTGTTCAGAGGATAATCGTGGTCGTATACCACCTACCGTAACAAAACAATACATTCTGCAAAGTTACTTATCGTAGAATTTAATGCGACGTCTCTTAAATCTTATATCTCACCTATAATCAGCGGATAAACAAGACCCTTTCAAATACGCCTCATTTGCCAAATTATGTTAAGTATTTTAGAAGTTATGAGAGAACAGATGAACATACATATACAAACATACTGGTCAATAAAAAAACATTTTTGCAAAAAAAAGCTACCGACTTCCAAAATAAAAAGCCAAGTGTGAGTCGGACTCGCGCACGAAGGGTTCCGTACCATTATTGCAAAAAAACGGCAAAAAAACCATGTTTGATGTATGGGAGCCCCACTTAAATATTTATTTTATTATGTTTTTAGTATTTGCTGTTATAGCGGCAACAGAAATACATCATCTGTGAAAATTTTAACTGTCTAGCTATGAAGGTTGATGAGATACAGCCTGGTGACAGACAGACAGACGGATCGCGGAGTCTTAGTAATAGTTCATTCCGTTTTTACCCTTTGGGTACGGAACCCTAAAAACTACAAAGATAAAAATAATTTAATTTTTGGAAATACAATTTTTTTTTTCACCTTTTAGTTGTACCTACCTAATAGCCAAGTTGTTTAGTAAGGTACCTATAACGCCAGAATAGATTTCCCGAATATCATTAAACCTGAACTTAACCGGTGAAATGAGAGATCTGCGTACCCCTTAAGACCGTACTGGCGTGATATTATGTTATGAAATGGTATAAACAATAAACAGACATGCGATTGCAGCAAGCCCGAGAGATTTGCCGTTATTTATTGAAGAGTCCCGTTGTATATATTCGAAGTTCTCCATCAGATTTTCACCAAATCAAAATGGGACCAATTTCGTAACATACTTTTCCAACCAATAAAAGTATTTTCAAAATCGGTCCACAATTGACAGAGATATCGGTGAACATAAAAAAAAAAAACAAACATAATCTCGAACATAGAACCTCCTCCTTTTTGGGAAGTCGGTTACAAACTTACAAGAAGGTTATATCTAATCAAACATGTTTAGTTAGTACGAAGTTCACCGGTTTGGGGTCTATTCCCTATCTCCGTCAACGAAGTTACGGGCCACGTCCGAAAGTATTCCGAAACTTCGGAGTGATAAAAAACAAGTGTTTCCTAAAAAAAATCAGACCGGAAAAAACACATCGGGAGTAGATACAACTGTCAAATTGTGTTGTCATACATTCTTAGTTGGGGCCCCGAACGAATCATCCGTCCGTAGGTATAGGAAACGCCCGTAACGAAGGCCGAAACTACGGACTACATGCTTAGGGAGTCTGGGAATCAATCAGTACTTAATTGTTCCCAACATTTCGTATCTTAGTGTGTCAAAGACATTAAAATTTTGCAACATTTACCAATCTCTGAGTTATTACCAAGATTTACTGTGTGCTTACTAGTAAAAAGTAAAATCCCGTAATTAGCGATCATCATAAATCATTTCGGACTTTTACCAGTAAGACTTTGTAAATCCTAGGTTTTACCGCAGTTTTGGATTTTAATACAACATATACGTCATCAGACGTAGATGGGCTGGAGAAGACACACTCAGAGACAAGGTCCGCAACGAACATATTAGAGGGAGCTTCAAGGTTGCAGAAATAGCGGATAAAGTCAAGGAGTCCAGACTGAGATGGTACGGTCATGTACTTAGACGAACAGATGACAATGACGTGAAAAAAAGCCGTTGGCTACAAAGAAGAGGAAGACCTCAAATAACATGGATAACGAAGGTCCAAAAGGATATGAAGGAGATGGGACTTATTGAAGATGACGCACAAGAACGATATAAATTACGCCGCATGATTGGCACGCCGACCCCGCGTAACGGGAAAAGGCGAGGCGAAAGAAGAAGAATCATCAGACGTAGATGCTGGTGAAAGCACCTCTTTTATTCAACTCTTGCCTCCAACTCGACTCCACTACAAGCTACAACAATCAATTTGAAGCTTGGAGGTGGCTCCAAGCTTCAAATTCATAGTTGTAGCTTGTTGTTTATTGAATTCGGCGTCCCAAGACTATCTTTGGGGATACCGAGACGTGGAATCAAAAATGAGACAGTCCCGCAGCCTAATTGCGTAAGTGAAATCGCGTCTTTCATCTCGCATGTGATTGGTCGATTGATGGCGTCAAAACCGAATTTACTCACGCAATAAGGCTGCCGTTCTTAATGTTCACGTTAGTCATGAGCGTATAGCGCGCGTAAAATGCCTTAACTGGACATGCGCTTATGCGTCATGTCTTGACTCATTTGTCGTCACTTACGACGAAAAATGCCATTTTAAAACGTGTTTATTAGCTTCAACTTCTTTTTCATAAAATAATTTAATAATTCAGTAATATTGCTCCAGTAGGTATTCTGGCCAGGATTAACGATTTTTTAAATCTAAAAACTAAAATAACGCACCTTTAAAACGACTTCGGAGCGCGTTCTCAGTTCGTCGGAACCTTTTTTTTGCCTGACTGCCATAGTTTAAAAAACACGCTGTAATGTTAAATTGAACTAAAAAGTAGAAATAATTTTTGAAATTTTTTTGCCTGTTTGTATCTATTTTTTGTTTGTGTTTGTAATTTTTGTTTTAAATAATTTTTCTTTCTTTCTTTTCTTTTGTATGAAAGTATAAAGTAATTAATGAGAAAATTAATGATTTTGTAAGAAAGCTTTTTTTATTAAAAAAAATCATTGTCACAGAAATAAACATGAGTGCATAATATCAGCACATTCAAACACTGGGAAGTGGGTGTAACTTGCAAGATTTGATAAAATACACCTGCAGCCTAATTGCGTAAGTGAATTTGGCAAGGCAAAGGGTATGATCACATGAACGAGTGAAATCTATGAACCAAATGGCGAGATAGATGAGCAGAAGAATAGCAGATAAATATGTAATAATCATCATATCAGCCGAAAGATCTTCATTCTGGACATGTGCCTCCCCACCAATTCTAACCACCTGCACGCTACACCTGGTAGGAGGTCTTCCAACCTCAAAGTCCAGAACATTTCGGCCCACCCACCATCCGTTCTGCGAGCAATGTGACCTGCCCACTGCCACTTAAGTTTGGCAATTCTTCGGGCTACGTCGGTAACGCTTCTTTTTATGTGAATTTATCGATCACGCAACGAACCGCCGAACATAGCCCTCTACATTGTCCTATGAGTGACTTTGAGCCTTCGGATGAATTGTGAATGACCACGTCTCGGTCCCGTAATTCATCACTGGCAACACACACTGGTCATAGACTTTCGTTTCTTATGTTATATATACCTATGTTAAGATTATATTATGTTGTATCGTCAGTGGTATCGGCCGCGACTTACAATTTATTGGTCGTGGGTTCGAGCCCAGGCAGGCGCTTTACTTAGTGTAAATTATTTTTCGTACCACTTGCTCAAAAAAGTGACATTCTATGCTACAAAAAGCGAACATAACAATAGTCATTTTTAACCCCCGACGGAAAAAGAGGGGTGTTATAAGTTTGAGGTGTGTTGCTGTGTATCTGTGTATCTGTGTATCTGTGTATCTGTGTGTCTGTGTATCTGTGTATCTGTGTATCTGTGTATCTGTGTATCTGTGTATCTGTGTATCTGTGTGTCTGTCTGTGGCATCATAGCGCCTCAACGGATGAACCGATTTTGATTTAGTTTTTTTTGTTGGAAAGGTGATTGTGTCGAGAGTGTTCTTAGCTATGTTTAAAAAAAAACGGTTCAGCCGTTCAAAAGTTATGGGCGTTTTACTGTTTGAATCGGGATGTTTTCGCAAGATAAATGTGTCGGGGGTTTTTTAAATTTTTAAATTTTACTTGTTAATCTGTTAAAAACAGGGAAAGAAAATTGTACTGAATTTCATTCATCCTCTAGGGGGAGAATGTGATTTAAATTTGGAATACTTACCGAAATTTATACTGAACTACATCTGTGTTTACACCATTCAGTTTGTATATAAAGCATTATACATATTTTTGAAAAGGAATACGCATTTATTATGCAGTTATGATTATTATATAAAATTACGAAAACCGACGAGGCCGTATGAGCTTGATGCCTTTGCTTTTCCGACAAAAAAATATTAGTCTAGGAATTTGCCCCGTTTTTGTTTTCTTCAAATACATAAACGTTAATGCTTATCTCATATTATTATTGTGTTAATTTTTTCGTAAATGGTACGAAAAGTAGAGTATTTTCCTCGGTGATAAAGCTGTCTTAGTCTTGGGTGAACTTAAATCCCTCGCTACACTCGGGACTCGTCTTAAATCCCTCGCTTCGCTCGTGATTTAAGTTTTTAACACCCTCGCTAAGCTCGGGAGTAAACCTCGAGTCCCTCGTTACGCTCGCGATTTAAATCGTCACCCGCGACAGAAGACACTGCTTTATCCCCTTGGTTAATAATCTACTATTATTACCACTGCTCTCAAAACGGTGAAGGAAAACATCGTGAGGAAAGCGGCATATCCTTGAACCAAAAATTCGAAGACATGTGACATCCACCAACTCGCACTGGGCCCGCGTGGTGGATTATGGCCCATTCCCTCTCACAGAGAGGATGCCTTTGTCCCAGCAGTGAGAATATTAATAGGATGATGATGATGATATTATGTTGTGGATTATAGTTGTACTAAATAAATGTTATTTCCCATTATAAATAGAACTGTTTTCTATACATAAAATCATTCCTGTGTTTCTGCAATGGCTAGGGAAGGGAAGTACTTAGATAAATTCATAAACTATTTGGTAGTATTGCTATCTACTTTTTACTTGAATTTAACGCCACCTAGCCTTCATTTCCGTTACTTATTTCAAAGTTGCGCAACATAAGGGCCAAAGTTTGCAACACAATCATCTAGGTAGCAATTTTACACGAAACTAGCGCCATCTAAACATTATTTACGTAACTTGTTCCCAGGAACGCAAAGTCAACGCGCTAGATGGCGCTGATAGTTCTAGAACTATTTTTGTCGTGAAAATTCTACATTGTAAACTTTCCCCGTTTATATTATAAGAAGATATTTAGCTTGTCCATCCCTTTTTATATTCTCTTCTTCAATCTGTCCCTCATTACTGAGGATCGGGCTCACTGGACACCATTAAGTGGACAATCTGCGTCCATCGACTCCGGTCCAAAGTTGCCATCACTACCTGGTGAAATTTGCTTAATGATATTTTTTTATATTACCTAAACATTAAAGAGATTCTCTGATGACAGAATAGTGCGTATGTGCCAGCAAAGCCGTGGAGGACATTTACCCGACCGCGACGAATTGATGGTCCATATAACCCTATCCTGTGTACTATAGGGTTCAATAAAAAATCTATTTATAGAAAAAAACACTGTGTTTTCTAATAAATAATAATCATGCCAGAATAAAAACAGAAAATAAATTGTCGATCAATCTGAAAGTAGTCCCGATTAGTGAGTAATAACAAAGATAATATAATACTGTAATAATAAGTTATAAACTCAGTAAAGGTTCCACTATACTGTGTTTCTTAAACCGCGTGTATTTTACACGGGGTAATAGGAGAAATTGAAAAAAAGTTGAAATATTATTTTTGCTAAGTTTATATTAAGTTAATTTAATTTTAAAGAATAAACTCTCATCATTCTCTTCTCCATTTCATACCTTCTACTCGGGAGTATTGTGAGCGTACATGTTTGGTAAATAAAAAAAATAAGATACTACCGAAAACTACATTCAACATTTTATTCAATATCTCCTTTACCCCCTGGATTTAGCAAGTGCCACTTACAATTAATTAATCACTTATTATTACGCATTGATTGGCAAAGGTATGATCGACGATGATTTTTGTGATTTTCGTCCACAACACACAACTTGATTATTATACTTTTGTGACACCCGTTATATTTGATTCCGCCGGGCCCTTTCCATCATAGGACTACAAGACGTACAGCAATGCGCCATCGGTTCATGGTGGACATCCCCCCCATACGCACAACGCGTTTTGCGAATACTTTAATTTTGCGGACAGCTAAGGAGTGGCATTCCCTGTCAGAGACTTGATTTCCTGATAGGTACAATCTAGGGGTCTTCAAGTCAAGAGTGAAAAGGTTACTTTTAGGCAAGCGTGTTTCACCGTCGACCACATCATCGCTTACCATCAGGTCAAAAGCGAGCCTATAGTTAAATAAAAAAAATAAAAAGATCTCTTTTAACACGATTGCAGGCACTCTTTTAACCCTCTACTGCATTTCATGGTCTATAGCCGACCCCTAGCTTACTAATCAATCAGATTATTCAGCAGCGGCTATCAGGAGTTAATTACTTTACGGAACCCTACCGACGCGGCGACGTCCGAGCCCTCTACCTAGTCTATGGCAAATGTAATTGTGACCATATTCAGAGGCGGCCTTAACCGCTGCGAGGCTCCGGGCGACCGAACCCGAACGACAGATATTTGCGAGGCCCTTGTCCTTTTTGCAATGCATTAATATTTCAATGTATCATACTAAATCGGCTAAAGCAGTGGTTGCCTTTTTTATATTATTATATCTGTTTTCTAAGGATAAAATAAAAAGTTAAAACACCATGAACAATTGCCCTGCTCGCCACCCTCTCAGGCCGCCCGTGACCATATTTACCACACAGGCAATGTTAAATGTAATTTTCTGACCATTGACCCTCGAGGCAATCCTCTTCTAGGTAAGAGTGAGTCTATACTAGTAAATGGGATTGAGATTAGTCCGGAGTTTGGATTCGTATCCAGTTAATGGGAATAGGCTCGCGTGATATTAGACTTCTAACGTAACTGACTGAATGGGGGTATCATCTGAGCTTTTAACTTCGGGGGATACAGGTATTACGACTCGAATGGGATTGATACATAAATAAATAATAATAACAACCTGTAACTATCCCACTTCAGGGCAAAGGCCTCATCTAATACGTAGAAGGCATCAGCATGGATTGGCGGTTCCAAACTTATATTAATTACTAGGTTCTGTCAGCGGCTTCGCCCTCGTGAATGTCGAAAATTATCCCAAGGGAACATATTCCCGAGATAAAAGGTATCATATGTGGTATTCCAGACTATAATCTAACTCTGTGCCAAATTTCATCCAGATCCGTTCGGCCGTTTGAGCGTGAAGAAGTAACAAACATACAACGAATTTCGGCGCACGGTTGGCGCAGTGGTTGAGCGATTGACTGCTGCGCTACGTGTCGCGGGTTCGATTCCCGCACGGAACAAATATTTGTATGACCTACAGATAGTTGTGCCGGCTCTGGGTGTTTGTGTGTGTGAGTTTAAATGTTTGTAAACGCACCCACGATACAGGAAGAAATTCCTAGTGTGGGGCAAAGTTAAAAAAAAAAAAACACAAAGACACAGCTTCTGCCAGCGGCTTCGCCCGCTTGAATCTAGAAAATTATCCCAAGGTAACATATTCCCGAAATAAAAAGTATCCTATGCGCTATTCCAGACTTATAAACTATTTCTGTGCTAAATTTTATCCAGATCCGTTCAGCCGTTCTGGCGTGATTGAGTAACAAACAAACATCTATACATCCAAACTTTCGCATTTATAATATTAGTAAGAATATAAGTGTGATAGCCTCGCGTTTGACCACTATCTCACCTGATGGTAAGCGATGATGTGGTCGACGGTGAACCACGCTTGCCTAGATGTAATCTTTTCACTCTTGAATTAAATACCTCTAGGTTGTAGTTATCGGGAAACACAGTCATCGCCAGGGAATTTCACTCCAGAGCTGTACGCATAATGAAAGTATTTCCAAAACGTTTAGTGCATATGGCTGAACTAGGTAAGTTGAACAGAATCTGATCGTTATAGAAATTGTCTCCCAATGTCAACAAAATCTCTTTCAGCCTATAACAACAGTTTGCCAGCCCATTTGCTATAGAACACCAAAAAAAAAGACTATACGTATCGGACCCTTGGCGATTTACAACTTGCATCGTCCCCAAACAATGATCCGGCCGGTGCATTTCGTCCCTACAGTCAAAGACCCGTCGTGACGTCATAGAACCATTCTGTCAAAATTTCTAACACAATATCTAACCCTCGTTCCAAGGTCGATGACCGTGTTTTCGACATGAGGGATGAAAGGTCGATGAACCCGCTTACGTCACACCTTCTAATTTTTTTTGGGGTTCCAATTCGAGGGTCGTATTTGATGTGAGTTCTCGTTTTTGTGGAGGAGTTTTGTATCGAATTTTTGGGAGTACCCATTGGCGAATAGATTGAAGGTTTTCATAGAAATTATTATTATT
The DNA here is from genome assembly GCA_964057195.1 of Orthosia cruda. Taxonomy (NCBI): domain Eukaryota; kingdom Metazoa; phylum Arthropoda; class Insecta; order Lepidoptera; family Noctuidae; genus Orthosia; species Orthosia cruda. The sequence continues at coordinate 18,466,595 of OZ059833.1, read as the reverse complement.
GAAGCTTGATTTAACTTGTGTATAGTAATTTGTATTTTTTTTTATTTTGATTTCTTTTTATTTAACATTTCAATTTTTTTATGTACTTAACTCAATTTAAAATTCATTCTGCTAATATTCAATGTTTACGACACACGCGCCGCCGCTTACGTACTTTGTGGTTGTGATTGGTACCTAATATGTATACGTAGTTTGCATACCTCATTAGGTTATAATACAATGTACCTTTTATACCTGTAATACCTTTTTAACATGTATTATGCAAATAAATTATTTGATTTGTCTTAGACCGTACGGTACAATATAGGTAGGCACTTTATATTGTTTAATGTAATAGGCTGATAAGAATGTTAGCGTTTTAAAGTTACATCTATCATAGCACGTGTATAATTTTCATAAGTATACCTAATTCTATTCGCACAAAGCGCTTTTCCACATTTACGAGAATGATGTGCACAACCAAAATGAATTCTACCAACATCAAAAATTTCAAAGCATGAACACGCTTTCAAAGCAAAAGTGACCAAGCGTGAGTCTTCTAGGGTAGCTCGCTCTGTCTTAGAACTCGTCCATCACTAAATCTGCAGATTCCTAACATAGGAACAACTTTACTTTCTCGTATACATTTCGATGTGAATGTTACTTGTCCGAAGTAAGATTATTTTTAACCGACTTCAAAAAGTAGGATATCTTTTTATTTATTTATGTGTGTGTTACCTCGGTTACCTCAGAACTTTTTACCAGGTGAACCAATTTTGATAGTTCTTTTTTTATTTGAAAGTTGTTGCTCATCATGTTGTCTCATGGGGAGGGTCATGCGTTTCACAAACTCGTGCTTTGTATCCAGCAACATGCCTTGCTTCGCTCGTTCATTCGCTTGCTTGCTTGGTTTGGCTTTGTAGACGCAGGCCTACCTTGCCTTACTCCTTCTGAGGTGGCAAGGTGGCGTGGTCTTGAGGGAGAGCGCTACGGTCGTGTAGATCCTCAAGGTAAGTGTGGTGATGAACCTTCTCGTGGTTGCCGCCCCGTTATTGGTCTAATGCCGTATGAAATAGACGCAACAGAAATCACCAGGCGACTTATCACAGGGGTGGCGAGGTCATGCCCCTGGGTGTCCACCATCGAACAAGATCAGATGATGGATAGCAATGACCTCCTGCGTGTTTTTGCCGTGCGCGGGGACCCGTACGGGGGGATGAAGGGATCCTGGTGGTTGAGTGGAGCAGGCTGCACACAACACACCACTTTGGCCTGGATTTCCTCTCAAACGGGAGGTCGTGGGGTAGCTACCCACGATCAATCGGCTGAGGCATCCCATAAGCGGGATGTCAAGCGAGGATCGGTTTAGTGGGGGGGGGCAGCCGGCGTGGCGTGGGGTTTCGGGATGAGTTGCGGCATAGTCTCGTGCCGTATACAGTCCCGTGATCTTCCGTCGCGTGCAGGTTCGTCTACTTTTCACTAAGCTGGTCCTATACCGAAGGAGTAGCTCTGGCGTCGCTTGTTGAACGAGCGGCGTCCCCGACTGAGGGCTCCGTGGCGGGTGGAGAGCTCCAACGGTGAATTATTTGAAACCATACTCATGGATAAAGAGACCAAGAAAACTAACAAAAAACAAAAAAACAAAGCTGCGTCCCGCTCGTCGGATGCGCTTACACAAAACACACCAAGGGCTGCGTCTTCAGATGCGCCTTTTACGACTAACCCTTTGCGTCTCAGGATGCGTCTAAGCAACAACCGCCTAAGACTGCGTCCTCAGATGCACCCAACACACATAAACGCTCGGCTGCGTCCAAGGATGCGATGAGGAAGACAACCGCAAGGGATGCACCACAACAGGCTGCGTCCCAAACGATCCCAACCTCTTCTGCGTCTATGGATGCGCCCCCTAACACTACCCTGACCGAAAAGCCAAGGACAGTTCTCGCTCACGGCGACTCGAAGAGCACTGCAAAAGTTGATGCGCCCAAAACACGGGTTGCGTTAGCGGCTGCGGTCTCCGAGAGGGACCCGACGAAGCTGGCCGAAGGCCATATGGCAGGTTCATCTAACGCCAATAAATGGCAAACAGCAACAAGCAAAAAGACGCCCCCCAGGGTGATGTCTGCTGCGGCTGACACACCAATAGGCGAGGCTGCCACCGGCGCTAAGCGCAAACGCAGCACGAGGCCTAGAGGGCGCAAAAAACAGCAAAAAAACAACACCGAACCACCGGCTAGGGCGCAGAAGCGTTCGCGTCCCGAGGATTCCGTCACACCAACTGGGGTAAGCAAGAAGAGCAAACCCGCTCGCTCCCATATGGTTGATGGAACCCTGGTGAGCTACGCCGAAGCGGCCGCGTCGTTCAGGAACAACGAGCTGTGTGTCGCCGTCATGACCGAGCCCTTCTTGGACATGACGCAGGAGCAAGCGGAGGAGATCCGACAAACTATTGAGGACCAGCTCCGGGCTCTGCTGAAGGCAGTTCCTGAACCAGCCACCCCAACCCAAAATACCGCGATCCACTTTAGAGGTCGGGCCCACTACGCCGAAGGCGTCCTCAAAACATGGTGCGAGGACGACTTCACACTGGCCTGGCTCAAGGGGGTCATAAATAACACACCGTCCCCGTTACCGGAGACCAGACTCACCGTTCGGCCCCAGGCCGACATACCCAAGAAGGCATTGTGCATGCTGTATGTCCCCGAGAACAGCGAGGACACTTCAGACCTTCTCGGGATGTTGGCGAGGCAGAACCCCAATCTAAAAATAAACACCTGGACTCTAACACACGCAAGGGTCAGTCAGGAGCCACCGTGCACCTGTCTCTACTTTCGTGTGCCGGAGTCCATGGTTAAAACCATTAAAGACCAGCAGAGGCGAGTATACTACCTTATGGGTAGTATATACATCCGGTTCCTGAAGGAAGGTGGAACCAAGGAGGATGCCGCTGCGCCTTCAACCTCAACGGCCTCGACTGCGCCTGGAGTGGGGCTTGATCCGCCGCTGCCTGGGCGTTCCCCGTCGCCTCCCGCGACGGGGACCGCTGGGGAGGCGGTGGAGCTGGCGACTTCCATGGCAGCGCTTGAGGTCGATTCAACCGAGGGATCAACACAGGATCCACCCTCGCCCGGACTAACTTCGGACGAGGACTGCTTTCCGCCGGAGGGGAGAAGTAGGGACGAGGACAGCGGTCCCTGCTCCTCTCCTTTGCGGGAGGACTAAGATCCTGCAGACCAACCTCCAGCACAGTCAAACTGCGTCGGCTACTTTACGCAGAGTGCTGGAGAACCAACAAGAGAAGACCATCGCCCTCATCCAAGAGCCGTGGATTAGAAGTGGCAAAATATGCGGTCTTGCTAACATCGGAGGTAAGTTGGTGCTAGACACCTCCGTAAGTAATCCGCGTACCTGCATATTGGTCCCAAAACATGTACCTAACCTTTTAATTAACGAATTCTGTTCAAGGGACCTGACAGCAACCAGGCTTTTCAGAACCGAACAAGAACGCCCAGACATTGTACTAGCCTCGGCATACCTGCCAGGCGACGCGGACGTGCCTCTACCAGAGCTCGCCTTGCTGGTGGAGTACTGTGAAAGGGAGAAACTAGAACTAATCATCGGCACAGATTCCAACGCGCATCACACGCTCTGGGGTAATGTCAACACCAACAACCGAGGTGAGGAAATGCTTGACTTTATTCTTAGCAATAACCTTGTACTACTTAACAAGGGTTCCGAACCCACCTTCATAAACGCAAGATCGCAAACAATAATAGACCTAACTTTAGCAACTTTAGGTGTATCCAACTCCATTCAGGACTGGCATGTGTCCAATGAGATATCATGCTCAGACCATAGATGGATTCGTTTTACAATTAACTTCAACTTAACAACACCACAGCCAAGAAGAGTTCCTCGCAACACAGACCAATCGAAGTTCGTCAGACTTATAGGTACTGAACTGGGTAGGTTACTCTCTCTTCCGGCTGAAATAACGATAAACAATTTAGACGAACACGTAAACAAAATCACTTCCATCCTATTATCGAGCTATGAACAGTCGTGTCCCCTCACCTTACCCAGGAGAGGGATCAGGCAGTCCTGGTGGAGTCCTGAACTGGAGAGACACCGACACAAACTGAGAAGGCTATTCAATAGAGCTAAGAACACACGGTCACCAGTAGACTGGGACCGTTACATAACAAACCGCAAAACATATAAAAAACTAATTCGCCTCCGAGGTAAAACAAGTTGGAGGCGTTTTTGTACTAACATTGAAAACAACAACCAGGCAAATAGGGTCAAAACTTGTCTTGCTCAAGAGGCAGACCTGTCTATAGGATGCCTAAGAAAACCAGATAACACTTACACAACAAACGACGCAGAAACTAGCGAACTACTCCTAACTACCCACTTCCCGGGCTGCCAGATTGCCACCCAGCAAAGCTGGGAACCGTACAGGGAAAGGGCTACGAGCAGCTTAGACTGGGAGGTGGCGTTAGAAGTTATCGACAAAGATAAAATAACATGGGCAATCAACACCTTCCTGCCTTTCAAAGCAGCGGGGATGGACGGCATCTTTCCAGCTCTGCTCAGATGGAGCGGTGCTTTGCTAGCTGAATACCTTGTTAAGGTCTTTCGGGCTTGTCTGACTCACCGATATATCCCCTTGAAATGGCGCGAAGTAAAAATAATATTTATTCCGAAACCAGGTAGGGGCGACTACACCCAGCCCAAATCTTTTAGACCCATAAGCCTCTCCTCTTTCTTTCTAAAGACACTGGAGAGGCTGGGGGACAGGAAGATAAGAAACCAGATTTCGATCCAAAAACCTCTGCACCCGAACCAACATGCCTACTGTGCAGGCAAATCAACTGAATCAGCGCTCCACAGCGTAGTCTCACGCGTAGGCAATGCTCTCAAAAACAAAAATCCAACCCTAGGCGCCTTCATTGATATCGAAGGTGCATTCGACAAAACTAACTTCACCAGCATCGGTCAGGCACTCAACACGCACGGTGTTGCGCCGACGCTCGTAGAATGGATTAACAACATGCTAAAAAACCGTGCTATTCAATTTACTGTGAACACTACCACACGAGGAATCGTGAGCAGGGGCTGCCCACAAGGTGGGGTGCTGTCACCACTTCTGTGGAATTTAGTCGTAAATGAGCTCATTGCAGAGCTCAACGCCAGCAGTCTTTACTCGGTAGGATACGCAGATGACATAGCAATTCTAATCTCGGGGCAATTTGAGGGCATCTTATGTGATCTCATGAGAAAGGCCTTCAAAATAATCGAGAGCTGGTGTACAAAACACGAACTGTCGGTTAACCCCGTAAAGACGGAACTAATAATGTTCACTAACAAACGAAATCTTGGACCGCATAGGCTTCCAAAACTTTTCAACACAGAATTAACACTTAAAGAGGAGGTCAAGTACTTGGGGGTAATTCTTGATAGCAAATTGCTCTGGAACAAGCATCTTGACTACAAACTTAACAAATGCACAATCGCACTCTATCAGTGTAAAAAAATGTTAGGAAAAACATGGGGGCTGTCTCCAAGGATTACTCTCTGGCTATACACAGCGGTAATCAGGCCAATGTTGGCTTATGGTGCTCTGGTTTGGTGGACTAGGACAGAACTCTCGACCACCATCACCCGACTCCAACGGTTCCAGCGACAGGCCTGCTCAGCTATCACCGGCTGCATGAGAACCACCCCAACAGCAGCCATGGAGATAGCCCTACATATAACTTCTCTGGACCTGTACATACAGCAAGAAGCGGCGCTAGCTGCTATCAGACTAATGCATCTAGGCATATGGGGTAAAAACCACACAAGCCCACCCGCTAAAATCCTGGACCGGGCGATTGAGTATCAGCCTCTCATCGCCGCTCCGTGTGATAGAATACAAAAACAACCTATGTTCAACAAAAACTATAACATACAAACAATAGAGGAAGAAAGGGATCAGTCAGGAGCTAATGAAGTGCGAATCTACACAGATGGCTCAAAAACTAATAGCGGCTCAGGTGCTGGCGTTCACTCCCTTGACCTCAACATTAACTTTCACATACCGTTAGGCACACATAGTTCAATTTTCCAATGTGAATGTGTCGCCTTAACACAAGCCGCAAAAACCGTAAAGCGTTTAGGTATCCAGAACTACGGAATCAGATTCCTATCTGATAGTCTGGCTGTGCTCAAAGCTTTAGAAAACAAACTAACCAACAACAAACTAATCTTTGAATGCCACCTCGCCCTGGAGTGTATATCAAAATCCAATCGAATCACCCTCCAGTGGATCAAGGGGCACAGTGGATCCCTAGGCAATGATGCCGCAGATGAACTTGCGAAAAGGGGCTCCGAGATGTTGGTGCTAGGCCCGTACCCACTTATCCCCTTGCCTTTCTCGCAATTTCGTGCGTGGATTCGTCAAAGATCAACAGAATTGCACAATAACAGATGGTCACGGGCTACAGACTGTAGACAGTCAAAAATGGCTGTGCCGATAGTAAACCCGCGTCTCACCAAGAAACTCCTCAGCCTGAGTAGAAATAACCTCAAAATAATTATAGGGACACTAACGGGCCACACCCTTCTTAACAAACATTTATTCAACATAGGCGCCACGGACAGCCCACTTTGCAGGGACTGTTTTAACGCCGAAGAATCAGCCACCCACGTAATCCTGGAATGCGAGGCCGTGGCTTCTCAACGCGAAGAAACCCTCGGAACAGTGAGGTCGCTCCGTGAAGCCTGTGAAGCTCCCAGGAAGCTTCTGTGCTTTTGGGCGGAGTTGGGCTGGCTATGTTAGCCAGTACCCCCACGTACAACGGACCAAATGGGAGTCTAAGTGCGGAAAAGGGAGTCCCTACTACTACTACTACTACTACATGTTGTCTCATTTATTTGATCGAGATCTGATGAAGAACTTCAGAGATTAACAACAGACCTCTTCAATAACTGACGTCAAATCTCTCGGGATTGCTGCAATCGCATGTCTACAGGGTACGCAAATATGTTCTGTTCACGCTGGTACATTCCAACTGTGGGCATTATAGATACGTAACACAACTAAAATGTAAAGAATAAAAACTTTTTTACAAAAAAATACAATCAACTACCAAATAAACACTCGCGGCCCTGGCTCAAGCAACTTATGGATCACGGGTGGGTTTTAGGCAGTAAAAGTCTGACACGCCCTCCCGCTTCATTCAGAGCAGGAAAAGTCATTAAAGCATTAAAAAATACAACCGACTTCCAAATAAAAACACTACAAAGTGAAAAATTACTTTAATTTCGGCAGTCGGTGTCAAAAAACTAAGAAACAAAAACAAGAACAACGATTTAAAAATAAAAACAAACAAGAACTCTTTGTAGTGTTTTCTGTTGCTCTGAGTGAAGCTTGAGTGCGTGTCAGACTTTTACTGAATAATACCCACCCGTATTCCTTCAGTTGCTTGAGCCAGGGCTGCAAAAGGCCGCTTACACTGTAGGTAATGCCGACTTTAATATGAGATAAGATGTGTACAGTTCATCCTGGTACACTCTCATTCCACTGGTTATGTTCAAGTTACGTGTTATTCGTGTAATCCATTCTGGCATCACTGTGAGCATTATAGGTGCCTTACCATCGAATTTGTCCATTATGTACACTCAAAACGAAAAATAAAAATCTTAATGAAAAATAACTTCAATTGCGGAAGTCGGTGTTCCTGTTTCCGTTTCTTCGTTTTTTGACACCGCCTTCCGAAATTGTTGTTATTTTACACTTTGTAGTGTCATTTTTGACAGTCGGTTGTATTTTTTTGTAACACCATTTAATATAAGCACCAATATTCCACCCAAAAAATCCTTTGACCACACCATATCGATATGAACTCGATCTGCCAAACAAGAGGGATGGATAAAGCAAATATCTCCGCCACCCTACTCGAACAATAGAGTGAATAGATTCGCTACAGAGGGTGACAGGGGGTCGCATCACATGTTTGTGACGTGGAGTTTCGAATCTCGATTATTGATCGTTATATTTTCTGATGTGTCATCTGATAATCGTAAGTGTATCGAGTTGTGAGGAAGCTTGAATAAGCTTGCTTGGTTAGTGTAATTTAGTATATATTTTGATTTGTGACTTGACATTACTTTATTTTTGTACGACTACACAAATCTACTTCTTTGTTTTTGTTTCTTTATTAATTTTATTATTATTCTGATGAGATAATCATTGTAATATTGAAATATTACTTATTTTTTTTTTACATTGCTTTAGGCCTGCAACAGACGTTTTAATGAAAGTAGAGCAATGTGTATCAATGATACAAGAATAGCTATAAAACCGGCTTCCTTATGCAAGCACTCTTAGTATGACTATCTGTGGTATGACGCATTTGTCACTCAGAATCTGTGAAGATAATGATGAGCAGGTAAATAATCCTCCCCATCGAATTTCGGTCACAATGGCCACTCGCAACGGCGAGGAGATAATCATAATAGTGAAAAGTATGTCCGCAAATTTAAGAGTTCTCTGTTCTTTTACTATGGATGTATGAGACGACAATCCGACACGACCGGGCAGAAATTAGACGCAAGACCAACGGCTTCTGTGCTTTCCGAGGCGTAGACGTGTCACAACTCCCAAATTCGGTGTTGACCTGGCAGATAGACAAATATTACATGAGACATCTCAAAAAGTTACATTTTCATGAGAAAAGTTACACTATTTATTATATGTTATATATGGGAAATTACACTAATACTCAATAACGTTCAATCGCTCGCCGGAGTAAACGGGATGGAATTAGAAATACACGTGATCGAGTGAAAATTCAATACGTCAATTTGTGTCACAAAATCAGGTGCAACAACACCACGAAAGAAAAGTTTCTATGTGTTCCGTGTCACGATAATTTTTTGTTCGCTGGATGCACTGACCTCTATCATACTAGTACGCTGGACTTCATATTATAGATGAAAAAATGAAGACATTTGATTTTCGCCATTTTGGCGCTGATAGCAACGTGACTTAACGTGAGAGTACATGGAACTAATATTAGAGATGGGACACAGCCTTCGGTAAAAAATACTTTTATGGGCTTTATCGATCGTGAGAATAATTAAATACGTAAGAGAAAAAAGACATCCCAGTTATTTTATTATGATTCATTTTTAAGTAATAGAATAATAGCTGTAAAGGTTAACTGAAAAATATTTTCAGTCAGATTGCAAGCTATAAACTAGTGGATAGCGTGCTAGTAAAGTTATAGCACATTACTGTCAGATCAGTGAGATTTAAATATGGGGATAGGCTAACAACTTATCCTTAAAACTAGTATATTTGAGCAAGTATCTCCTCGCTCAAGTACACTAGTTAGATTAATACTTACAATCGTTCAGATTCACTCGGTTGGCGTTCATCGGATTCGTGAAGGGAACATCATTTACACAATAATAATAATAAATAAGATGGATAATCATTTACAACGGTCGTATTTCTCGCTCTCATCGCTGAGATCCTGTCTCTGTAGTGTTAAAGTGCAAATAATAGTGACATCGCATTCCAGCAAGGTGAAGACTTATATCAGTTTTCAACTCTGTTTCAGATACAGATAATAAATTGTTTGTCTTCAAAACATTTGTTAATAAAATTATAATTATCATGATATTATTCCAGAATTAATTCTAGGCTCAGGAACATTGAGTTAAATGTACTACGAGAAAGAAGAATAGAAGCTATTTCAAACAAAAGATTGCGCGTAGGTAATTCGGTGACAGCGATGTAAGCCCCTCCCGGGAGGGGGGGAGGGGTTATGTTCTCACAGATAGACAATCAATGCGCGCAGATGAACTTATTCTTACTCTTTGAAATTTACACAAACATGGCCGCCATCCCGCCGCCGCGGTGACGCAAAGTCACGACTGTCACGAGATACAATAAATTGATAAAATATAATTAAATTAAGCGTGTTTTCAACTTACTGTTTAAAACTCATTCCTTGACTTTTATTTATATTTCTCGAGTTGTTTGAACAGTATCTCAATACACACGAAGGCATTTTATAAGAAACAAAACTAAGTACTCAAACGTGTCACGTTGCAGCGAGCGCTTGCCACAGACTAAGTGAGTTGGGGTACGCGCGCTCTAACGCGTGTTAGAAACAATTGAGTTGAGGAGTCTCCTCTAGTACGTAGTATATTTAACTCAATGCTCAGAAACGTGGTGATTGGTACAAGAGTGAGGCCTGTGCTCAGCGGTTGGCGAAGTCAGGCTGTGGATGAACATGATGATGATTCCAGAATTTAGTATTACACATTGCTTTTGAACATATTATTACTGATTATTAGGCATTCATATAACATTTATCACCAATAATATATGAGATATTTAGTTCCAACATATTACGAGAAGTCAATACAGTAGATGACTGATACGCCTTGCCAAGTCTACTATTTTTATATTAGTGTAATTTAAAAATATCACTAATACTGATATATTAGTTACAATATTATAATATTTCCAGGCGAATATATTAGTATTACCTAATTTTGAGAAATATCGGTATTAACCTATCTCTAAATGTGTCAATTTTAGTTCCTAATACGCTCGAGCGGGGCGCTTTGAATCAGCACAAAAATCAACTGTCATTTCATATAGTATGTTTAGTCCAGCGTACTTGTATGGTAGAGGTCAGTGGCTGGATGGTATTTCAATATTTTTTATTAAGTTTCCCCTAATCAACGGCACGAACTATTTTGTGCGCGAGGTTAAAATGCATGCCATCTCATCCAACAACACGTGCGAATGAGATAGATGCTGTGATGAGCAGTAAGAAGCTAGTTCGCGTACGAATTAGCAAATTAGTATCGAAATGGATGATGATTTAGGACGAAAACGAGCGCGCGAAATTTTATAAACAGACCTTTGGGAGTCCAGATATCATAAAAAAACGACTAAATGTATATTTTTTAAATCAAATTATTTGCATTGTTGAATTACTAATCTATCCCTGTATGGAGGCCGTTTTGCAATTTTCTTTCTTCTTATGGTATTTATTTCCGCCCAAAGATGCGTTAAAATTAGTGTTGAAATATGGAACTTTCGACGCTCATAACTTCCAAATATTTTTTTTATTTTGAACGTACATCGTGAAACAGTGGAGTAATCGCTAGACTATGTTGAAGAATGATCGACTAGTGTAACCTTAAGTCCTAAAAGTAACGTAAAAGTTAGATTTCGAGTCGTGTTACACGGAGGTTACATGAGAAGGTCAAAAGTAAAGTAAAATCTAACAAAGGTTACATTCTGGCAACGCTGCCCAAATTCCGGGATGTTACTGAGAACCGGAAATTAGGAATTCCTAGTGGAAAACCTAATAAAACTTTTTGCCCGTTCTGGTAATCGAACATGGGAATTTTCTATTAATCTTTATTCCATTGTCGCCTTCCGGGGCAACCATCTCCCCCGTAGCCTCGCAATCTGCCCGTCGGCATGTTGCAATCCCCGACCAATCTCTCGTAAATATAATACATGTAGGATGTTAATTCGGAACGCAACATAATTTTAATAAATTATTTGAAATATGAATGCAGCGATGAGGGAATGAGAGAGCATGTTTTTTTTTTTTTTTTGTAAACTATAGGCTAGCGTTTGACCACCATCTCGCCTGATGTTAAGCGATGATGTGGTCTACGGTGAAGCACGCTTGCCTAGAAGAAACCTATTCACTCTTGACTTAAAGACCCCTAGGTTGTAGCTGTCAGGGAACAAAGACTCCGGAAGGGAATTCCACTCCTTAGCTGTGCGCACAATGAAAGTATTAGCAAAACGCTTTGTGCGTATGGGAGGGATGTCTACCATGTACCGATGGCGCATGGCCGTACGCCTTGTAGTCCGATGATGGAAAGGGCTAGGCGAAATCAAATTGTGCAGTTCCGTCGCACACTCCCCGAAATGTAACCGATAAAAAACCGACAGACTGGCTACTCGGCGTCGATGTTCGAGGCTCTGGAGCTTTGATGCGACCAGTGCATCGTTGCCAATAAGCCTTTTGGCCCGTCTGTCAATCGACCCAAGTGCATCAAGCTGGTATTTGGCAGATCCATCCCAGAGGTGAGAGCAGTACTCCATGCATGACCGAACTTGTGCTTTATACAAGTTGAGCAGCTGTTCAGGCGTGAAGTACCGTCTCACCTTTGCAAGAATCCCCAACTTTTTTGCAGCTAACTGAGCTTTTGCCTCAATGTATGGACCGAAGTTGAGGGTAGATGTCACCGTAACACCAAGAAGTTCGAGGTGGTCCGTTAACGGCACGGTTACACCACGGAAAGAAGGAGCCGGATGGAATTGGCTCTTTTTAGCGGAAAAAAGACACGCCTGGGTCTTAGCAGCATTGAAACTGACCAGATTGGCATCACCCCATTCGGAGACCGCCTTCAAGGACAGGTTCAAGCGTTCAACCATGGCCTCCCGGAGAGACCGAATCTGAGGCCCAGTAGCCCGTGCGCCGGACACGTATCTCTGAGCAACAGTGCTGTCGTCTGCGTACCCAAAGGTGCTAGCAGATCATTAATGTGCAGCAAGAATAATGTTGCCGAGAGCACCGACCCCTGAGGGACTCCGGCGTTGATATCTAACTGACCGGACGAGCAGCCGTCGATAACCACTCGGATGGATCGATCCCTCAGGAAGTCCGCAATCCAATCACACAGACCACTAGGCAGGCCGAAGGAAGGAAGCTTACCAATGAGGCTTTCGTGCCAGACCCTGTCGAAAGCCTTCGAGATGTCGAGGGAAACGGCTAGCGCTTCCCCGTGGCTCTCGATGGCCTCACTCCAGATGTGAATGGCATACGCTAGAAGATCCCCAGTGGACCGATTTCGGCGGAAGCCGTATTGGCGGTCACTGAGGATGTCGTTCGCTTCTAGGTATGCCAGGAGCTTACCGTTGAGCACACGCTCCATACTCTTACAGAGGATGGACGTTATAGATATGGGTCTGTAGTTGACCGGGTCAGCTCGACTGCCCTTCTTGGGCACGGGTTGAACATTGGCTTGCTTCCAAGCCTTCGGCACTTTTCCAGTCTCTATGGAAAGGCGATATAGGCGTGTCAAGATCGGAGACAATTCAGGTGCAAAGGTTTTGAGGACAATTGCTGGTATCCCGTCGGGGCCACTCGCTTTGTTCACATCAAGGCTACGCAGCACCCTACGGACGTCCTTTTGATGGATGCGAATGTCCGACATACTCGTCACACATCCATCAGGAGATGGAGGAGGCTGCGCGCCATCAGAATTCAGATGCGAAGATTCCGCAAAAAGGGAGGCAAACAAGTTTGCCTTCTCCTCAGCGGAGTGGGCCAGTGACCCGTCAGGTTTCAGCAGTGGTGGTAGTGAGGGGCGACAAAAGTTTGATTCGACCGACTTAGCTAGGGACCAAAACGCTTTGCTACCCGCTGGGTATGAAGCAAGTTTGCGCCCGATTCTGCTAGTGTGGTCAAACCGTGCTCTTCGCATCACCTTTTTGCAGGACTTGGCAGCTGTGTTGAAGGCTCTCTTCTTCTGACTCACGTCATTTGCCTTGCGCGTTCGAGCGTCGACCCATGCTTGGTAGGCCTTGTGTTTAACCGTGTTGGCGTGGTTACACTCGGCTCCAAACCATGGCCGGTCGACGATAGACATTGCTACGTCTGAGAATGGAATATAGTACTCCATCCCCCGACGCAACACATCTGTCACAGTATCAGCGCACGACGATGGATCGTCCGAAGAGAAGCAAGTGGGCTGCCAAGGATAGCATGCGAAGAAAGATCGCATCCCATCCCAATCTGCTGACTTGTACCGCCATACCCACCGGGTGCCTTTTGGGCTGGGATCGGGCGGGGAGTAGACGGACACAGACTTCACCAGACAGTGGTCGGAACTACCCAATGGTGAAGATATCGACACTGAGTAACGGTCTGGATCTGTTGTCAGCAGATGGTCCAAGCAATTGGCTGTGTGCGAATCAACATCTGGCACCCTTGTTGCCCCCTGGACCAGCTGGGTGAGATTTAGCGCTAGCGCAAGCTTGCGCGTCTCTCGTCCAGCATGATCAGTGCACTGGTATGCGAAGAGCCACTCCTGGTGGTGGGCATTAAAGTCCCCCAGTAGCACTAGTTGGGCGGAAGAGTACCGCTGCTGTGCCGTATCAGCCGCCTCACTGAGGTACTCTGTGAGCCTGGTTGTCTCCTGATCTCCGTTGTGCGAGCGGTAGACACAGGCATAGATAATCTTATCCAGACCTGTGTCCACCAGAGCCCACAGCACTGAGAACCTGGAGTCTTCAAGGTTACGGAGACGCCGATAGCAAGTGTCGTCTCGGGCATACATGCATACACCCGCGCGTGGTTTGAAATTGTGCTCCAGGGTAAACCCTGGGTAGGATAAGTACGACACGTCTGACGGACTTCCTATCTGCGTCTCCGTAAGGAAAAACAGTGCTGGCTTTTCAGTCTCCAGGTGATGGTGGACTGACGTGAGATTGGAGTGCAGGCCTCTAATATTAGTGAGGTGCATTTTGTGGGGGAGGGGGTGCAGCCGCTGTTTAACTCCAGTTTTCTTTCTACTTCTTGCCATTTTTGTTAGAGTGAAAGGAGAGGAGATGGAAGTGAGATGAGGTTCCACGCTACTAACCTACAGACACGCACTGAAAGGACGCCATCATTGGGGCACTAGTCCGGAGACTGCGGGGACGCCCGAGCCCCCCCGGAGATGTCCATCGGGCCCTCCCATCTGGTCGCCAACCAGCACGATGGTGCATTCCGGGATTTTTCGACAGTTGGCGGGGCAGCCTTTCGTGTGTGGCTGGCACACTACTTGGGCCCCCAACTACCTGCGGTCGGCCAGCGGCGCACCATGCCTCGGATCCCGCTACCCTCCGCAACTAGTATCCCGATATGCTCAAAACAGCGCGAGTCAGACTGGTCAGCATGCAGTGGAACAACTATCTCGACCCAACTCCTCTAGTGGCTACACCGAGCATCGTACCGGAACACGGCTAGGCCGCTTGGCGGTACGTCTTTGCCCGGTGGGTGGTCACAAGCCTTCGGCCGAAGCCTACCACCAGTTATTGTCACCTGATTAGCACCACCCGGGGACCACGTGTAGGGTAACAACAATACGGGTAACTCTCCTACGGACGCGGGTGACTCAGCCCCCAAAAGCATGTGTGGTGTGTATGTCGTTTTTGTGGCGAATAAACAATTTTTCTTTCTTTTCTTTCTGGGTGAGAAAAATGGCGGTTGAATAGAAACTATAATAAGACGCTACGAAGTAAAAATTCTGTAATTTGTGTTTAACGAGCCGGAATTAACGAAGTATCCTCAAGAAGTTGTTCTCTCGCCCCATCTCCTACATACATCCATATCCATCCATCCATCCATACTAATATTGTAAATGCAAAACTAACTCAGTCGGACTGTCGGTCTGTCTATCTATTTGGTGGAAATCGGGATGGAAATTTGAATACTAAATGATAAGTTCTAATACTACGCAGACGAAGTCGCGGGCCAAAGCTAGCAGTCAATAAAGCACTAAAGCTTGGTATACATCGAAAACAGCATGTTAGATTTGCAAGCAGCCACGTAATTCCTGCATATAGACAGGTAGCTATTTGTCCGGGCGCGGATACACAACGCCTATATAAGTGCACACACGTACCTATGTTATTCTGCAAACCCAGAGAGCTCGGCACGTCACACCGGCAGTGACAATCTTTGCCCTTGCTAATAATATTTGTGGCCGCGTAATTATAAAGTCAAGCAGGATTGCTGAGCGTGGGGCAATTTATTTTATGCACTTGCGTACTGCACTACCACGGGGAGAGCCATAGGGACTGCCATAGAAAAAACAGGATCAGACAAAATGTATGAAACGTGCACCCTAAACCAATACCAACATAACAAAACCACGGCGTAATACATATTGCCAACATAATGACATTATTAGTGATGGGACTGTGTTGACTAGTGAAAATTTGTCGATATCGATAAATGCTACAGCAGCGAATCTAGGATTCGATTTATTTTTCAGGTAATAAATAAATAAAAGAAATAATAAACTCAGATTGTTTAATACATATTTATTCAACGAATTAAACAATTATTCATGCTATTTATTTATTTAGTAAGTTTGGGCAAACAAACAGCGATTTTAATGAAACTTGCACCGTTCCCTAAGTTGCAATAGAAGAATCAGTTTCCAGTATGATGTCTGTTTGTGAGGTCGATGTTGAAGGATCTGTAACATAAAAACGATACATCAATGTAAGACCGTGCATCATACATGAAATATACTGTCATGAAAATCTTAACTGCCAGGTGACCGACAAACAATACATTTTCTATTGTGTCTTATTGTCTCGCAGTTAAGGTGTTAAAATCATTATCATCATCAGCTTAGTAGATGTCCACTGCTAAACATAGGCTTCTCCTGTCATTTCCTTAACTAACTAAACATCGATGTCGAATTGTCGATAAATCAAGTTTGATGGGTAGGTAAACACTATGTCATGATTAGTTTAGGTTATTTTTTCGATAAAATGCACTAAACCTTTAGAAATTGCACTGGAATTAACTTCTTTATAGAAATAAATAACGAATTATGCTTAGCGTTCTTCATCTTATTGAAATTTAGCCATTTAAACACGTTTGTTATCACCAACCTGACATGTTTTTAAACCACATATTTCGCCTGTTGTAATTGTTATTTTTCTCATGTTGTTTTTTAGAAACACTCCATGACAAACGGACAACAAATTTCTTCCAACACAATGATTATTAATACACTTTTAATCAATAAAAACACAAAAATACAACTTTAGAATGTTGGAACTATTTAGTTTCATAATCAACCTTCTTTCTTAGATTTTTAGATAGGCCACTTTAGTCTTAAATTATTATAGTTTTGTTTTTTGTCAGTTTTTTTTTTTTTTGCTTGTCAATATTCGTTGTAGTTCATTAAAATTATATTATTGAACTCTTTATTTTTATTTGGAGTATCTACAACCTTCAGGTTATGGGCCCAGAGCTCTGAAAGTCTAAACTCCTTATAATAGTGTGTATACAGAGATTCGAAAATAAAAATGCAGAGAGATTCTTGTGCAAAACCTCTTCATCATACGAATGCAAGTAATACTAGTGTAGTACCCTATGTTTCAACTACACATACAGTAAGTACTCCATCTTTTAACAAATTAGAAGGCCATTCGAATTACATGATATGGGCATTTTCAATGGAAATGATGCTGATTGATTGTGGACTATGGGATTGCGTGAAGCACCCACCTTTGGAGAATAGCTCACAAGAAATATTACGCTGCGATGACAGAGCCCGCTCTAAAATTGGTTTGTCCTGCCACGAAAGAGTCTTCTCTAAAATAATGGGAGCTAAATCCGCATTTAAAGCGTGGAATAACTTGAAAAGAACATACGCGGACAGCGGACTAATTAGAAAGCTCACGTTGATGAAAAGATTAATGAACTGTCGTTATATTGATAACATGGAAACTTATGTTAATGAGATTATGTCGACACATCAACAATTACAGCAAATAAATCAAAAGGTTGATGATTCGTTTCTCGCAATTATACTGCTATGTGGTCTACCAGAGCAATTTAAGCCACTTGTCATGGCGTTGGAACATTCCGTCTCTGAACTGACTTCAGATAATGTCATTGTAGCACTTCTGAAAGAAGACAGCCGTAATCTAAACGCCTACAGTGATTACACGTGAAGATAGTGCTTTAGTGATATCATATAATAAGTTTAATAGAGACACTAAGAACATATTTTGCAATTACTGCCGTAAACCAGGGCATATAAAAGCAAATTGCAGAGTTCTCAAAGCTAAATCACAAGGGGAAAAGACAGATATTTGCGAGGTAACACATATGGTTGGTGATCAGTCAGTAAGTAGTTCTAATTTTGATAATTCTGAAGCTTGTGAATCTTTTGTAAATTCTTTTGTTTGTAAACCAATTTTTAATAAGTCGCCTTTATTGAAAATGTGTAAATCAGCAATGAAAACTGTACCAGTGTTATTACGGTTGATTAATATATGAAAATGTCACTCTGACGTTTAAAGACAGCTGTCAATGTCTTAAATAAGTTTTTCGCTCCTTTTTAACTTTCGATGGCGTCTTCTGCTCGTTTATAATGGTCTATATAATAAAACTAATATTATCAAGATTTCCTTGAAGTTTCTCTGTTCAGACCCCCATAAACCTTAACAGGTTATGGGCCCAGACATGAGATAGTCGACAGCGGACAGAAATACAGCGGATTTCATCGATAGAAGAAAATTATATAGGCACGCGTTGTCAGCCCCGTGCTACAGAAGTTTTTACACAGAAGATTACAGAAGGTAGAACCGGTGACAAGATGGATAGAAAAGATGGGGCTTTAGTTCTGAACAACAACAACTGGTCGCTATGGCGTTTCCAGACCACCATAGTATTGAAATCCAAAGGATGGTACGACGTACTGTTAAAGGAGCCGGCATCTGCAGAAGAAAAAACAGCGGACAGGAAAGCACAGGAAGTAATAGTAACCAGAGTAGAAGAAAATATCTTGACATATCTAGTGACATGTTCATCTGCCTATGAAATGTGGGAAAAACTAACCACTATCTTCGAAGCCAAGTCAAAAGTCGGAGTACATTTGGTCCAACAAAAGTTTTACAACCTTCAATATGAGGCGCCAATGGCAACATTTATAGCCAAAACAGAAGAGCTGGTCAACCAATTAAAAACTACAGGCGAGTCACTTTCTGAAAAAATGGTTGTAACAAAAATAGTGATGAGTCTGCCTGATAAATACAAGCATTTCATTTCGGCCTGGGAATCTGTACCAGATGAAGATCAAACAATCAAGAAACTGACAGCCAGATTGCTAGTAGAAGAGGAGCGTCTGGGGAAGGAGGAAGGTTCTCCGTCATCAGCGCTTATGGTGAAGAAAAATAATGAAAGCAGTAACAGCGAGAAAAGCAAATTAAAATGTTTCTTATGTGGTAAAATAGGGCACTTCAAAAGAGACTGTAGGTCACGGAAATGTAATAACTGTGGAAAGATAGGCCATGTTTACAAGGACTGCAAAGTAAGGAAAACACAGAACAAAGGTAACCACAATGCATTTATTATTAACTCTCATGTAAGTAAAAATAAAAGTTGGATTTTAGATACAGGGGCAAGTGAACACATGTGTTTTGACAGAGGGCTATTTTCAGACTATAAAGAGTTAAAAGAAGAACGATTTGTTACAATTGGAGATGGGAAGAAGCTTAGAGTTGAGGGGATAGGTACAATAATGTTGAACGGATTTAATGGAAAAGAGTACACACCTTGTGAGCTTCACTCTGTATTACATGTGCCAGACTTGACTGTAAATCTATTTTCTGTTATTTGTGCAATTGATAAAGGTTACACTATGACTTCAACTAAACAGGGTTGTAAATTTACTAAAAATAGTGAGGTTATATGTACTGCAAACAGGGTAGGGAATCTATACTACATGAAATTTAAAATTGAATGTGAAACATTAGCATTGATCACTTTAACTGAATGGCATGAACGATTTGCACACCAGAATATTGCTTATGTAAAGGAGATTTTAAATAAAAATAATGTTAAACATGAAGGGCTGACGGATCAATGTACAGCATGCATTGAGGGTAAACAGAGTAGATTGCCATTTCAAAATAGTGACTATAGGGCTAGAGTGCCAGGTGAAATGATTCATATGGACCTGTGTGGTCCTATGGAAACTATATCAATGGGGGGCTCTAAATACTTTTTACTTTTTAAAGATGATTATAGTGGGTTTAGGTTTGTTTATTTTCTTAAAAATAAATGGGAGACAAAAGGGTGTATTCAAAATTTTATAGCAACTTTTAAAAATGTAAGCGGGTATAAAATTCTCACAATGAGATCAGACAACGGAGGAGAATTTATTAATAGTGATGTAAGCAATCTATTAAAACAGAAAGGGATAACTCACCAAACAACGGTTGCCTACACACCTCAACAGAATGGCCGTGTAGAACGTGAAATGAGGACAATAGTAGAAGCAGCCAGGACCATGCTACAGGCTAAGAAATTACAGAAGGACCTATGGGCAGAGGCGGTGAGTACAGCAGTTTTCACTATAAATAGAACAGGAAAATCAAAAGTTCAAGGAAAAACACCATATGAGTTACTATACAATAAAAGTTTCAACATTCAGAGCCTGCGAACATTTGGTGAAGAAGTTTACATACACATCCCAAAAGAGAGAAGACATAAGTGGGATGCGAAGAGTAAGAAAGGAATTTTCGTTGGATATGGCATAGACACTAAAGGATACAGAATTTGGATTGAGAAAACCAAGAATGTAAATACTTACAGAGATGTAATATTCATCCAAGGAAAAACAGAAAAGAGTAAAGTGGTCTACTTTGATTATGAAGAAAACAAAGACGACATGAACATACACAGAACATCAGAAGAAGGAGAAATACCAGATATGACCATACATAATAGAGGAGAGACAGAGAGGAAATTTCAGAGGGAAGAAGAACAGACTAGGACTGAGACTTATTTACAAGGAAATAAAGAAACGGAGACTGAATCACTGGAACGCAAACAGTTAGGAAGGGAATCACCTACTCCTCATGGAAAGAAATCAAAAGAACAACAAACAGAAGAGGATTATGAGTCATGTGAGGAATTGGACGAAGAAAATAGAGATTTACTACAGAGGACACGAACTAGAGTGGTGAAAATGCCCAAAAAGTTTGAAGATTACTACACTGGATTTAATGCATGTGCTGAAGAACAGCTGACATATGAAAAGGCTATGAAAGCAGATGACTCATATAAGTGGATAGAAGCCATAGAAAGAGAACTGACAGCACTAGAAGTTAATAACACATGGATAGAAGTAGAACCACCAAACAACAAGAAAATATTAGACACAAAATGGGTGTTCAAGGTAAAGAAAGGGGAGAAGAATGACGACATTTACAAAGCTAGACTAGTTGCTCGAGGATTCCAGCAAGAAGATGATTTTGATCACTCTGAAATATACACACCAGTTGCAAAATTACCTACACTACGGATTCTTCTGGCAATAGCTAGCAGACATAACTTAAACTTATCACAGATGGATGTAAAGAGCGCCTTTCTATATGGCGATATAGAAGAAGATGTATATTTGAGATTACCAAAAGGAGTTGAAAAATATGAAGGAAAAGTACTGAAACTGCAGAAGTCACTCTATGGATTGAAGAAATCACCAAGGAATTGGAATAATAAATTTAATAATTTCATGAAAGAGGAAGGGTTCATCAGAAGCAAGGCTGACTACTGCATGTACTATAAACAGAAGAAAAGATTCTATTTACTTCTATATGTTGATGACCTAATAATAATATCTGAAAAGCAAGAAGATATTGATAAATTGAAAGAAGCCTTACAGAGAAACTTCCAAATGACAGACCAGGGCAGCAACAAGATGAGATACTTGGGGATCAACATCACAGTTAAAGACGAACAATTAGAACTTGACCAGAGGCAGTACTTAGAGGGATTACTAAATCAATATGGAATGAACGACTGTAACCCATCAGCAACACCAGTAGAAACTGGTTTATTGCTGTCTTCAGAACCAGCTACAGACAGTAATATGGTGAAGAGATGCAGACAATTAGTTGGAAGCCTTATGTATGCCATGCTAGGCACAAGGCCAGATATATGCTTTGCAATTAGTTACCTTAGCCGATATCAAGTGTACGCTGATAAAAACTTATGGAAGGCACTGAAGAGAGTTCTCAGATACATAAAAGGTACTCTGGATTACAAGCTGATTTATAAAAATGGAGAAGGAGAGACACTGATAGGATACACAGATGCAGATTGGGGTGGAGATAAACTGGACAGAAAATCTACTTCAGGCTTCATTATGAAAGTATATGGATGTACAGTGTCCTGGTGCAGCTCAAAGCAACAGTGCACTTCACTGTCATCAACAGAATCAGAGTATATTGCTTTAGGAAAAGGAGTAGCTGAGGGATGTTGGATTAAAAACTTATTGATGGAAATTGGTATAGAGTGCAATACATTTACTATTTACATTGATAACCAGTCAGCCATTCATGTTGCCAAAAACCCTGAAAAGCATCAAAGATTGAAACACATTGATTTGAAATATCATTTTGTAAGAGATAAGGTAGAGTCAAAAATTGTAGAGCTAAAATATGTACCAACATGTAAACAGATAGCAGATATATTCACTAAAGGTTTAGGTAAAGAAGTATTCACCAAGTTGTGTCAAATGATAAATTAATAGACATATATTTAAGTTACTATTATGCTTATAAATAAGAGATGTATTTTATTTATATGTTTTCTCATATAGGTAAATGGTTAAAGATATAGGTATTTAAATATTTTTGTAAAAGATTTAGTTATAGATGATTATTGATATAAAAGTAAGTCATACTCATAGCCATAGTTTTAATCAAGTACTTAGGTAGGTACTGTTTTCATTGAAGAAGGGTATTGAAAATGTGTAAATCAGCAATGAAAACTGTACCAGTGTTATTACGGTTGATTAATATATGAAAATGTCACTCTGACGTTTAAAGACAGCTGTCAATGTCTTAAATAAGTTTTTCGCTCCTTTTTTAACTTTCGATGGCGTCTTCTGCTCGTTTATAATGGTCTATATAATAAAACTAATATTATCAAGATTTCCTTGAAGTTTCTCTGTTCAGACCCCCATAAACCTTAACAGCCTTTTGTAAAGAGTGATGACTGGTTTATAGATTCTGGGGCTACGAGTCATATGACCAATCGGCGTGATTGGTTACATGATACTGAACCTGTCAAGAAAAGTATTAGAATAGCTAATGATCAAATAATTTTTTCAGATGCCATTGGTACTGTAGAACTAAACACTTCCAACATTACCGAAGTTTTGCATGTTCCGAACTTGTCAACGAACCTGCTTTCAGTGAACTCATTGGTAAAGAAAGGAAATGTCGTATTTTTTTCGAAATCTGGAGGAAAAATTATTGATGGTCAAACGTGTAAGGTATACGGAAAAGTTTTATACACAGCCTCAAACGTCAATGGTATGTACAAACTTGATTTACCTATTGCTCAGGCGAATTTAACAGAAGTTAAAGATAATTCAGCTGATTTATGGCACAAGCGTCTTGGTCATCTGAACTTCAGATGTATGGAATTACTAAGATTACACTTAGCTTATGGGGTCAAGTATCCAAAACCTGCTGGATCTATTAAAGATAACTGCATTGCTTGCGTGGAAGGTAAACTTTCAAAGCAACCTTTCAAAATGTCGGATTCAAAATCGTCAAATTTACTGGAAATTATTCACAGTGACGTTTGCGGACCTATGAGTACTCAATCTTTGGGAGGTGCTTCATATTTCGTGACTATCACTGACGATTTTTGTAGAAAAACATTTACCTATCTAATAAAACAAAAATCAGAAGTTGTAGAAAAGTTTCGCGAATTTAAAAACTTAGTCGAGAACCAAACTGATAAAAAGATAAAAATTTTACGTTCTGACAACGGTGGTGAATATTTGAATTCCGAAATGAAAGAAATTTTGAAACAATCCGGTATAGTTCACCAAACGACTGTACCTTACAATCCAGAGCAAAATGGTTTAGCTGAACGGGTCAACAGAACTTTAGTTGAGAAAGCAAGATCTATGCTTTCAGAATCTTATCTACCTAAGACTTATTGGGGAGAAGCCATTAATACAGCGACTTACTTAAAAAATCGCTTACCTACTAAGGCAATTAGAGGGAAAACCCCTGAAGAAATCTGGACTGGACGAAAAGTGAATCTTTCTCATCTACGTATTTTTGGATGCAGAGTATATGCGCACATACCAAACAATCTTCGAAAGAAATTTGATGCTAAGGCCAAACTATGCATATTTGTAGGTTATTGTACTGTAACTAAGGGATACAGAGTAGTTGATCCCGAACGTCCAAAAATTCTTATCAGGACAAGAGATGCCAAATTTTTTGAAAACGATTTTCTATTCAAATCAAAGTCTACTTATCAAAATAATATTGTTGATAAAGTTGGAACTCAATTATCAGAATTCATTCCTAATATAATTCAAGAAAATTTTGAAAATATACCAACTGAAGGAGAAGCCAACAAAATTATGACTGAACCTTTAACACAGCTCACAGAACTTAATATACCTGAAAATGACAACATTGATGAGGAATTTCATGACAGTGTTGCAGAGATTTCAGATAATACAAACAATCAAGTTTCTCAACTTGTTAGGAGATATCCATTGAGAAACAGAATCCCGAAAAAGTGGCCAGAAGATATAGTTCTGTACAAAGCTGTAGAAGATGATATTCCTTCAAATTATAAGGAAGCTATTTATTCTGATGATAAAAATAAATGGCAAGAAGCTCTTCTAAGTGAATATGACTCACTTGTAAATAATGAGACTTGGATCCTTGTTGATAGACCTAAAGATAGGAAAATTGTTCGTTGTAAATGGGTATTCAAGATTAAGAAAAATGAAAACGGGGAAAACGTACGCTATAAAGCGCGATTAGTAGCCAAAGGTTTTACTCAAACTTATGGCATAGATTATGATGAAACATTCGCACCTGTCGCACGTCTCTCAACGGTAAGATTACTACTCGCTTTCGCAGCACAATGGAACATTAAAATGGATCAAATGGATGTTGAAACTGCGTTTCTCAACGGTGATCTAAATGAAGAAATTTTTATGGAACAACCTGAGGGTTTCACCAAAGAGTGCAACAAGGGGAAAGTATGCCAGTTAAAGAAAGCACTTTACGGCCTGAAACAAGCGCCTAGACAGTGGAACCTGAAACTTAACGAAGCAATGTTGCAACTTGGAATGAAAAGGTCTGAACATGATCATTGTCTATATTATAAAGTTAAAGGTACTTGCATTTTAATTGTCGCAATCTTTGTTGACGATTTTTGCATTCTCAGCAATAATGCTGACATGAAAGAAAACTTTAAAAATAATATTAAACAATTCTTTAAGGTCAAGGATTTGGGAAATTTAAAACATTTCTTAGGAATGAGGATTATTCAAGAGGATAATGGAATAACCATTGATCAAGAAGAATACATTAAAAAAGTACTAGATAATTTTGCAATGACTGATGCAAAACCTGCTACTACTCCCGGTGATCCTAATTTGAAATTAGTGAATCCCTCAAATGAAGAGAAAGAGAGTGCTCAACATTTACCTTATCAAAGACTGGTTGGATCTCTAATGTATCTGTCTGTAGGAACTAGGCCAGACATTACACATGCTGTAAGCGTGTTAAGCCAGTTTAACAGTAACTTTGGCACAATTCACTGGAATGCAGCAAAAAGAGTTCTACGTTATTTGAAAGGGACAATAAATCTTAAACTTAAATACCAGAAGAAAAATACACTCGCACTTACGGGATATACTGATGCAGATTATGGCGCATGTCTAAATGACCGGAGATCCTACACTGGATATGTATTTTACTTAAATGGACCTATTTCGTGGGAACCTCGTAAACAGCGCACAGTCGCCTTGTCAACGACTGAGGCCGAATATATGGCTCTTAGTGATGCTGCTAAAGAATCAATATATCTCAAAAACTTATTGAAGGAAGTGTTTGGTTTGGACAATTGTGTCTGTATTTACAGCGATAATCAGGGAGCTCAAATGCTAACAAAAAACAACATTCATCACTCACGAACAAATCACATTGATGTAAGACATCATTTTATAAGGGATACTGTTGCCAGTGATATTATCAGTATAAAATATGTACCCACAAATGAAATGAAGGCTGATGTTTTAACTAAGTTTTTATCTAAGCAAAGACATCTGTGTTTAACAAAAGGTTTAGGTTTAGTATAACATTTATGATGGCCTATTACCTATTCAGAAGTAGGGGAAGTGTTGGAACTATTTAGTTTCATAATCAACCTTCTTTCTTAGATTTTTAGATAGGCCACTTTAGTCTTAAATTATTATAGTTTTGTTTTTTGTCACTGTTTTTTTTTTTTTTCGCTTGTCAATATTCGTTGTAGTTCATTAAAATTATATTATTGAACTCTTTATTTTTATTTGGAGTATCTACAACCTTCATAGAAAACCACCATAACAAACTAACTGTCAATATCAAACGGTAGGAATATAGTGACAGGACAGTCAAAATGGCGGTCGATGTAATCCGTCTATGTCTATGTCTATGAAGAGTCAAGGCCGATATAACCCCAAAACTCTCAGTGTTCTTCGTAATTTTATCGGATTATAGCCGCCATTAAAAAGGACGTCCGTTTCATACATCGTTCTTTTTGTATAGGAGTTTCGCCAGACTGGGGAGATAGTGCAGTTATTTGGGACTCCAACCCACTAAAACTCCACTGTGTCCACCTGTGCCTCTTATGGCGGGACTAGGGCACGCATTAGCACTCACCGCGAGCTCGCTTTGGCTGTCCGTCACCGGACCATCCTCTCAACGGGCTAACGTGCTTTCTAAGACACGGAGGATTCTCGAACTTGATATGTAATTAGTGTTTACCCATCTACGGATCAACCTCGGCAAGCGTTGCTTAACCTTGAATGACGACACAATCGGCGCAGTGGTTGAGCGATCAGGTGCTGCGCTGCTTGTTGTGGGTACGGCACGGAACAAATATTTGTATGGCTTACAGATAGTTGTTCCGGATCTGGGTGTCTTGTGTTCGTGAGTTAAAATTTTTGTTAACGCAAGAAAACTTTGCCCCACACTGGGGCAAAGTTTTCTCTGAAGATACAAAAATAAATTATTAAGCCACGAGCTCCGTTTGGTGTTCTGTGCACCAACACCAAGGAAATCGCGAATAAACCTACCTACGAACAGCTTGTATTTACTCTCTATGTCGTCGCAATTGCATCCTGGGCGACCCACCCTCAAGAGGAGTGGTATGAGGGTGGTAGGGGGATGCAAGATAGAATAGTTTAATAATGTTTTGGTATCGAATACTTGTTTATCGGAGCTTGCTTGTTATAATTAATTAGTAGACGTCGAGCTTAGAATGTGTAGTTATTTCTCTGTTCCGATGTCTTTGACGAGACTTGGTAGGGAAATGCATTATACATTTTAAAATGTAAAATGTATAATGCATTTCATGTTGTCTAAACCTTAAAGGGTTCTTAAAACTCTTATTTTGATTTGGGGTTCCTTTTCAGAATATCAGAATAGTCAGCTAGGAAACATCGGCCTTATTTAATTGACAAAAATATTGAGGAGTAAAAGTATAGGTACTTACTAACTGATTTACTGAATACAGGTTAAGTATTGATTGTTACAATTGTATCTTTCAACATATCATAAGAGTATCTATATATAAGACTTATTAGACTTTGTATATTTGTGATTTCTGTTGTAGATGGAGATCCCAGATACATAATAACATTACTCAATCCTCCAGTTTTGTGTAGAAAGCTATAAGTAATGTCTGGGGCGTCTGGGATCTTTGTCCATTATATCTGTGTATCCTTTGGTGGAGATCCAAACAATTAAAGTATCAGTAATATACATTCAGTAATATCTGTCACATTACTGTTAAATCTCAGTTCCGATAATCGTAACTATGAATTGGGTTTAAATTCTTGCAAGTTAATATATTTCGTAACTGTAGTTCCACGAAGAAATCTTCTTAATTGAATCCGAGATACGGCTGACAGCTGGACAAGACACATGTCACCAGGCTTTGCCATTAGAATACTGCTGCTACGAGTTAGTTCCAAATGCAATCGTACCTATCCAATTTTGCTTAAATACGAAAAAAGCCTTTGAAAAACCTCACATAAAATGTAAGGAGGGAAGTAAAACACATTAATTAATTGCATAATATTACATTTATTTAAATTTAAGCTTATTGTCTAGGCAGTGGCGTAGCCATATCATCTGATCCACCCGTGGCAAGTTCATCGGATGTGGCCTCCCTTCCGTTTTTAGTACATTATGGTACAAGTGTGTAATGTTGGTGATTACTGCTGAGGTGCCAATGAGACCCGAGCCGTTAGGTGAGGGTCTTAAGAGAGCCGAGGACGGTAATCATCAATACACAGGTGTATCATACGACGTTTTTCAACAAACTTGTGAAAAAAAAAATACAAAAAAATCATTTTAAACAGTGAAAACGAGTATTGAAAAATGTTCGCATTGACTGGAAAAATTAATCAGTTTTCCTATGCGCGCGCATCTAACAATGGCGATCGGCCATAGACTAAAAGAATGAGGTTTCTTTCTTTTTGGCTTTTCGCGGATAGCGTTTTAGCCACCCACGTACAAAATGGGGAATTTCAAGTTTACTTTATTACAGAGAAAAACAAAAGTTATATTTGAGTGAAAGTTTTATTTATAAAACACGTACAAGATGAAATTATCTATTTAAATACGAAGTTGCATGAAATAAGCAAGCAATAGGTACATTAACTTATTTGTACTATTGAGCACGATCTTTTTTGTATCGAAACTTTTTTAAGAACAAAGCAACTCTACCAATAAAATTAAAAAAATAACTCACTCATTTTCTTCATTACTATTATAACTCACTTGTGAATAATATCAATGAAAAAGTCACAGTTTGATTACAGGTATCATTATGTGCCTAATTGCGGTGAAATTAGAGCCACTTTATGAGCAAGTGTGTTGAAAAATATATTATCTTAATCTTGATTAATTATTTGTATAATTTGGATTCTACTTTTCAGTTTGTATGTTTGAAATAGGTATTTTAATGATGGCTCCAATACAGTGCATTTTAACGGAGAGTAGATTGAGATGGTACGGACGGGTCATGAGAAGGACAGAAGAACAAGTTGTGAGGACGGCTCTAAGCCAACCTTAAGGCAAAAGAGGCCGAGGACGACCTCCTTTGACATTGTGAACCAGTATGATGAAGATTTTTATGAAGGAGAAATTACCTGACCCAACAACCCTCGGCGCCGTGAAATAAAGAGACCCCGAACAGCTTAAAGTGGGAAATGCTAGGAGGAAGAAGAGGAAAGACTTTTCAGTTGTTATAATGTAACTTAATCATAATTAATTAGTTAATTCCTCCCGTTGCCCCTCAGGCCACGGGCCCCTAGTATTTCCACCACTCTTCCAGTTCTGCCATACATTGTTTACGCCACTGCGTCTTGGCCTGCATCTTTTCTGTGAAGTACTAATTGCGGGTCTAGTAGTACCAGGCGGCCTGTCGGTGACCTAGAAGAAAGAAAAAAATGTTAAGGAATAGGGTTCGAGACAAAGATTTTACAGCGGTAACGATAACCGAAAAGATAATAAATTATTCATCAAAAATCTTTTTTAAAACAAGCTTTTTTGTATTCTTCTTAGCAATCCCTTTCATTTGATACCCATATCAAACTGCGGCAGTGCACAAAATATTACTAGCACGCCATCTAGGGCCGTCCGCCATATTGAATTTTGACTGACGTCACTTAGCTAACCATGCATTGTCATCCAAACTAAACGTGTATGCAAAATTGCATCTTAATCGGTGGAGGATAACTGCTTTAAAATTCAGTTGCGAGATTTGACCCGAACACACTTACATACATACATTGCAAGTTAAATAAAAAGCTTGTAAAAATGTATAGGATTTACATACGCTACTGAAATGGTCTATCCATTATACTTTGGCATTTCGATAATCAATAATCGAATCGCCGATAAAATTCACAATAAAATGTCACTTTGTTAAGAGTCAGAGCCCATTTTTTTAATTTAAACGTAGTAGAAATGGTATCTGAGCGTAATTAGTACTGCCAGTCTACACTGTATTTGTGTATCTGTCTGTGGCATGATATCTCCTAAACGGATGAACCGATTTTAATTTAATTTTGTTTGAAATGTGACTTTATCGAGAGTGTTATTAGCTATGTTTGAAGGAAATCGGTTCAGTCGTTCAAAAGTTATAGGCGTTTTACTATTTCTTTCGGGGTGTTTTCGCAAGATATCATGTCATAATTACGTTTTCAATAGATTATCGATCGAAGCGTGTCTACTATTAGATAAATTATGTAGCATGAAATTAAAATGTTGATATGAGGCTGTACGAACTATGGACCCGCTGCATTTCGTAGTCATAGATTAAAAATTCTTTCAAAAACTAAAACACGCTCTAAAAGGTATGAAAAATGAAAATATTCTTATCTGAAATTGTTATGTACCCACTATTCGATATGTATCGAGTATTAAATAAACAACTTACATGTAATAAATAATTTATTGTATTTGATACATATACATAGTGGTGTTAAGAGTATAACCGTGCTCGTATGCTATTTCGCAGAATGTATTGTAGGTGGCATACGCCCACGAAAACCATTTTATTGGTTCTTGAATTCGGGCCCCCTAGAGGGCGCCATATTCAATTTAATGTGACTTCGTATAGCCTATATCGAGCGGACAAACAATACGCTTCCAAAGATATCTCATTAATCAAATTATGATAAGTAATTTAGAAGTTATGAGGGAACAGATGTACATACACACATACTGGTAAAAAACATAACCCTCCCTTTTGCTTCACCGTATTCGGGTTAAAATCATGAAGTTGTTTATGGTGCCACAAGAGGCGTTCCTCACTTTGTTTTTTGGAATAAAAAAACGAAGAAAACTTATTCAATTCTCTTTATCTCTGATCCTGGACTTAATAATTTTGCTGTAATGCATAATAATAAAGTTCAATCGAAATCCTATTTTCATTTAAACTTTAAAATCAACATCAAGTCATCCACAGCAAAATCTGTCAAACTGAACTAAACATGCAACCGTATGTGCAACACTTGCATAAATAAACCCGAAAACACATGTGCACCCAAGTAAATAAAGCTTAGAACAGATAACAACCTCATGTGCATTCCTCTAGTGAATAAAGCCGAGAACACATAACACACGCACGCACATAATCGAAGCGTTTCCCTGCACTAATGACTACACAACCAAACTATAATCTCTCATACGTGCTCAAATTTCAATTAGAACGGCCACTAATTGAAATCAGCGTCCGGCCGACAGGTACAGGGATGAGGGGAGCGTTTACAAGAAGCGAGTGCGCTGGTGCTAGTCCTTTTTTTTGGTTGGATGGTGCCGACATTCTTTGCTTGAGCGGTGTCTCTCCGCAGATCATTGTCCATCTTTCGTCCTGTACCGCATGCCTTGTAAACTGTACATGTGAGGACCTTATGGCTGCGTCAGCGAATGGTGTTGCCGTAGCTGAATACTGGTCCAAACCATAATATTTAAAAGCTGTATTTACCATCGACACGCTAAGAAGACGAGGAACTCACTAAAACCACCTCGGTGATAACCATCAGCACGTAGAAGGGGCCCGTGACCTCTCAAAAGACCAAAGACAAAGACAAAAAATCTTTATTTGAACTAGGCCATTAAGCGGCACTTTTGGACATCAAAAATATAAACTTAAAGTTAATAATAATTGATTCTACCGTCCATTCGGAAAAGTTGCTAGTTATGGAGAAGAACGGATAAGAAACTCCATACTTAATCTTTAAAAAAAAAGGGGTTTTACAACATTTACATACATACATATACGTGAGGACGATTCGTCCAGCACTACTATAGGTATAAAGTATTACAACACTAACAGATACATTCCTTCTCTTGATAAATAGGAACATGGTTCTCACATACTTACAAATATTGCAAACATAATTAAACAACCTAATTCAATAACAACGGAACAGTGTGTGAGACAATTTCTTAAACAAAATGAGTAGAAAATCAGAGACCACCTCGAAACCCACTCTGTGCAATGTCTGTTAAGGCAAGCGCCTCTCCTGAGCCTTGCTATGTACGGCAGCGCGTGATTTCTGTGCCATCGTCTTTCCTGATCCTATTAACCTAGTCCTACTAACTTGCAGCAGCCACGCCAGGGTATTTTACACAAGAAGCTCAGTGAGCTCAAGAAGCAAGAAGCAAGAAGCACAAGTGACATTCTATCAACGAAAGCGTGGCGATTGCTATTGGAAATCACAATTGATTAGATTTTTTTGATTGGTCAAAAATGCCATCAAAATGTCATGTGATATATCCGATTTTTCGACGCTCAACAAAATTTAGGTTAATTTTACTAAAAACAAACATTTTATCCGCCTAAGCAATATTAAGAGTTATGGTGCGAGTTAGGTGCCAGGTGCGTACAGCTATGGAGTGGAATTCCCTGCTGAGTTTGTATGTCAACCTGGGGGTCTTTAAGTCAAGGGTAAATAGGTTACTTCTAGTTAGCATTCTCAATCGACGACCACGTTATCGCTTACCATCTGGTGAGATAATCGTCAAACGCTCTGATTAATTTCGTTGCGGGATCCAAGACAGTTAAATTAATTCTCCGGGACTTCGTCGAGCTTCATTGCCTCGGCGCTTTTCTGGTGGTTGCCACTGTTGGTTCTGGCTTTCAGGAGTTGCAGTGGTTTGGGAATAGTGCGGTAGGATAATTCCAAATAAAAGGTCGTCAAACGCGAGCCTATAAATGAACCAAAAAGTCAGGCACTTAGTTTAGCCAGTGCTGGTGCAAGAAAATTGTTTCATGATCATCATCAGCCGTTTAATGATCCCATTGCTGGGACACAGCACTCCCCTCTAAGAAAGCGAATGGACCTTATTAATCCACGACGCGGGCCCAGTGTGGGTTGGTGGATGTCTTATAATTTTTGATGCTAGGACATACCGGTTTCCTCACGATGTTTTCCTTCACCGTTTTTAGAGCATTGGTGATAAAATGATTTACACAAAGTAAAGCACCTGCCTATGTTGGAACCCTCCATATTCCTACTCAAGTCACCACCGTGTTAACAGTGTTCGAAAATTGTTTACACGTGGCACCGTACCAACTCAGCACTGTTAGTCTAACTGGTGGCAAGCACTAGCTGCGTTCAAAGCTTCCTTAACGTCATACAAATACACATCCCCCTTAACCCCCTAAAGGTGGGGGTTGTCTGTCTGTGGCCATGGCAACCCCCTTGTGGGGCTATTATTAATTTTGACGAGTATACTCTGATTGATCGAGGCATCAAAAGCAGAAGCTATGTTGAATATTCGAAAGGGGAGTTTCAATTTTATTGTTTGCAAAAGAAACATGTATGGATAGTTCATTATTGGGAGCCTTTGATCTGTTATTTTAAATTATTAGATTTTGGTTGGATGTGATGATTTCCAATGGATCGGAAGTTTTCATTGATTTATAAATATTAAAAAAAATGATTGACTCGTGTTTGAGCACTATCTCACCTGATAGTAAGCGATGATTTGGTCGACGGTGAAGCATAACTTGATTAGAAGTTGACTTAAAGACCTTCGAGACTCCGGCAGGGAGTTTCACTACTTATATGTATGCACAATGTATTTCCAAAACGTTTAGTGCGTATGGCAGGTTCTTAATAGAAGCTGCTTTCTTTTAGACATCTTAATCTTATCTAAGATAATAATTATGAAGAGAATCAGGAGAAATTCCATTAATATTATTGATTGACTTGAAGATTGACGGACTTTCTGGATTTTGACCACCCGTAACGACCTTCAAAGATAGTTTATACTTCGTGCCATTCGTAATTAATTAAAAATTAAACTTTTTTCACTATCTTGACCCTATATATATATATATATATATATACCTACCTATATAGACCTGACGGTAAGCGATGATGTGATCGATGGTGTAGCACGCTTATTTAGAAATAACCTAGTCACTCTTGACTTAAAGACCCCGAGGTTGTAGCTATCGGGAAAGACAGACTCTGGCAGGGAATTCCACTCCTTGGCTGTATGCATACTGAAAGTATTTCCAAAACGTTTAGTGCGTATGGATGGGCTATCCACCATGTGCCGATGATGTGAAACGGGCTGGGCGGAATTAAATCATGCAATTCCATCGCACACTCCCCGAAATGCAACCGATTAAAAACCGACAAGCTGGCAACTCGGCGACGATGTTCAAGGCTCTGGAGATTTGACTCGACCAGTGTCTCATTGCCGACTAATGCATCAAGCTGGTATTTGGCAGATTCATCCCAGATATGAGAACATCATATATATTATATTCATTGTGAGTAGTCAGAAACTACAGGACACTACCCGATACGATCTTTCCATACTCCTTTTGCTTCGTTTGCGTTCATACATCTAGTCATACACGCACGCCGGTTATAAGTACTGCGCACCAGGCCTTTCTGAAGAACATCACCAATAAGATCTGTGCAGGGCCTTCTAGGGCATCCACTACCGACCTTTCCACCATCATCTGCCTTGTAAATAAATACCTTTTGTTAGTCGCCAGTCCTCAATTGTATATTAAAACATTCAAGCAATAAAACCACTGACCTCTATCATACAAGTACGCTGGACTTCATATTGTCGATGACAAAATGAAGACATTTGATTTTCGCCATTTTGGCGTTGATAGCAACGTGACTTAACGTGAGAGTCCATGGAACTAATATTAGAAATGGAACACAGCCTTAGGTAAAAAAATACTTTTATGGGCTTTATCGATCGTAAGAACAATTTAATACGTAAGAGAAAAAGATCCCAGTTATTTTTATTATGATTCATTTTTAAGTAATAGAATAATTGCTGAAAAGGTTTACTGAAAAAAAAATTCAGTCAGATTGCAAGCTATAAACTAGTGGATAGCGTGCTAGTAAAGTTATAGCGCATTACTGTCAGATCAGTGAGATTTAAATATGGGGATAGGCTTACAACTCATCCATAAAACTAGTATATTTGAGCAAGTATCTCCTCGCTCAAGTACACTAGATAGTTAATACTTACAATCGTTCGGATTTACTCGGTTAACGCCCATCGGATTCGTGAAGGGAACAT
Organism: Orthosia cruda; assembly: GCA_964057195.1. Lineage (NCBI taxonomy): Eukaryota > Metazoa > Arthropoda > Insecta > Lepidoptera > Noctuidae > Orthosia > Orthosia cruda. The sequence goes on along the minus strand of OZ059833.1, from coordinate 18,431,668 downwards.
CATTTATACAATAATAATAATAAATGACATGGATAATCATTTACTACGGACGTATTTCTCGCTCTCATCGCTGAGATCCTGTCTCTGAAGTGTTAAGGTGCAAATAAGATTGACATCGCATTCCAGCAAGGTGAAGACTTATATTAGTTTTCAACTCTGTTTCAGATGCAGATAATAAATTGTTTGACTTCAAAACATTTGTTAATAAAATTATAATGATATTATTCCAGAATTAATTCCAGGCTCAGGAACGTGGTGATTGGTACAAGAGAGACGCCTCTGCTCAGCAGTGGGAGAAGTCGGGCTGTGGATGATTATGATGATGATTCCAGAATTTAGTATTACACATTGCTTTTGAACATATTATTACTGATTATTAGGCATTCATATAACATTCATCACCAATACCAATATGAGATATTTAGTTCCAACATACTACGAGAAGTCAATACAGTAGATGAGTGATACGCCTTACTAATTCTACTATTTTGATATTAGTGTTATTTAAAAATATCACTAATACTGATATATTAGTTACAATATTATAATATTTCCAGGCGAATATATTAGTATTACCTAATTTTGAGAAATATCGGCATTAACATCTCTAAATGTGTCAATTTTAATTCCTGAGACGCTCGAGCGGGGCGCTTTGAATCAGCACAAAAATCAACTGTCATTTCATATAGTATGTTTAGTCCAGCGTACTTGTATAATAGAGGTCAGTGAATAAAACATACTACTTTTGTTTTCAACTGCCGTTCTGCCGTCCTATATCAAACACTTGGTCGATTTTGAGGCCAAAAATTCTCTGTCGATCTCTCAAAGTAGTATTTTTAACCGACTCCCCAAAAAGGAGGAGGTCTTCAATTCGAATGTAATTTTTTTTTCAGCCGTACCAGAATCTGATGATTGGATCCCAAGGAAATATTATAGGCAGACAAATAGCGATTTTGGTATTTTTAATAACATGGCAAACATTTTCACTCAGAAGTGACAGTGATGAAGAAGATTACAGATGGCCACTGGAAATCCATAATAGGAATGTATGTATATGATTACAAATTTCTTTACAGATTTTTTCATTTATACAGAATGTACCGAAAAAGTGCGATCATATTTTAAGAACTGCTTCTGTCCATGTAATTGCATCTCCATCTGCAAGAAATTCATAATCATTGCATTGAATACAAATTTTGGTCAGCTGACGATATGTTTTTGGGTATTTCCAACGACTTCCTTGGTGAAAGTTGTTCATTTACAAGAGCAAAAGCAGTTCTTGATATATGAACGCACCTTGCCCTTACATCCTGTATATCAAAACATACTTACTTCTTTTGTTTTCAACAACCGTTCCCGTCATAACAAACGGGAATGCTATCTCCTTTGTCAGCCTAGCTTTATGCCCCGTCTCTGCCTGCTATGGTGGTGGCAGCTTATTAGGGAGAAGGTTTATTAAATTCCACTGGCCAAAGGGATTTTTGTCGGCGGGTAGCACCCTTCATTCATGGTAGAGGGTCTGTTTTTACTCGGAGCTACAAAGTTTTATACAACTATCCCTATTAATATCTTTTATTTAACTTTTTTCTTATTTATTAAATTTTTAAATATTTTTACAAAACACACAAAAAAGAAAAACATTTAAAAATATAAAAAATAGAGGCCCACCGGTATCGGGAACAGGGTCCAAGCTACCGGCGGTCAGGGCTCCAGAGAGAGGAACCTCCTAACAATACGAGCCGTGTCCAGCAGTACTGCTTTCTGGATCAGGCCCTTGACCCAGCCGCCTAACGAGAGCCTCCTAAGGTGTTGGTCGAGGCTCGTGGCTATTAAGCCATGGGCTGACACGACTATCGGTACAATGATCGCTGAGTCCACATCCCACATGTCGACAACCTCGCGAGCCAAGTCAAGATACTTCATTTGCTTATCTTTCTCGGCTTTCACGAGGTTCCCGTCATGCGGGACAGTTATGTCAACAATCATTGCACGCCTCTCGATTCGGTCCACCACCACTATATCAGGCTTATTAGCGATAATAGTTCTGTCAGTGATGATGGACCGATCCCAGTACAATGTGATATTGCCATTCTCGAGAACTGGGTCGGGCACATACCTGTAGTACGGCACCTCCGACGCCACAAGAGTGTATTTCAGAGCAAGTTGCTGATGGATAATCCTGGCTACAAGGTTGTGCCTATGCAAGTACTCTTCGTTAGCTAGACGAGAACAACCAGAGATAATGTGGCGGATCGATTCACCCGGACGGTGACATGCCCGACAGATGTCAACCGTGCCATCCTTTACAATAAATCTCCGGTAGTTATTCGTCATGATAACTTCGTCCATAATTGCACAGACGAAACCTTCGGTTTCCCCAAAGAGGTCACCGAATCGCAGCCAGGCTACGGACGCTGATTGATCTACTTCGGACCCATGTAGGGCCCGGAAAAAGCGTCCGTGAAGCTCCTTACTCTGCCATACCTCCTTGCGGTCGTTAGTGTCAAGCACTACAGGCTTGCGCCAGTTCTCATTCGCCAAGGAGAGCGGGATGAGTCCCTTGTCCACTGCTACTACATCTCGATGAATACCCACGTCGGTGTTTAGAAAATATTCTCTGAGATTGCATATCTCGCGGTTGTGGAGGTTTTTGGCATTTAAAAAGCCTCGGCCTCCACACTTCCGCGGGATATACAATCTCATGACTGACGATCGTGGGTGATGCATTCGATATGCAGTCAGCAGTGTACGGACCCGCCTATCCAGGGCGTCAAGTTCCGTTTGAGTCCATTTGAGTATGCCGAAAGAGTACATCAGCACCGGCATGACCCAACCGTTGAAGGCGCGCACCTTGTTTCCGCCCGAAAGAAGGCTATTGAATACCTTCTTCAGGCGGCCAAAGAAGCGTTCCCTCAACGATTGCTTCATGTCTATAGTACTGATACCTAACGCTTCCGACATACCCAAATACTTATAGGTTTCGTTTGGAGAGAGGGATCTCAGGTTTATGGAATCTCGCTTTACATGCATGACCGAGTTAAGGAACCCCAATCCCCCAATATTAGCTTCATCAGCCAATAATTATATTATATTAGAATAACAGCTATATGTCAGCATATAATATCTAGGACATGCGTCATTAGCAGAGATGATTGGTTAGCAATAAGATTAGTATATAAGATCAACATTTTGTAGAATTAAGTAATTACTGTCTTGCTGTAACTGGGATCAAATAAAGTTTATTTTTAAACTCTTCCGTTGTCGCTTACTTAATTGGCGCAGCCGGTAGGATCTCTGTAGTCAGTCTGTCACGTATCCACATCTACGGGAAGCAGCCGACGTCCGTTTCAACGGTTCAGCAGAGATCACCGAACAAACAAATACATTAAGAAGCCACATCAAGCCAGGAGAGGACCAGGAGCCAAGCAGTAATTCAGGGATCATGAAGATAGCTGCGGAATTGTGAGTAAATCTTTTCACCTTCCTCTCAGCTCTTCCATTTGCATCCCAACCTTGTATTAATCTATGTTGTGTGTATTATTAGGGATTGGACAACGCCGTAATAATATTTTATAGATTGTTAGTTGTAGTAAATAGTTAGGGATAATTTATTAATTTTTGTGCTTACTTTTTGTGAAGCTTCGTTATTTCACTTCATAATGGAAGGTATAAACCGTGTTCCGCAAGAGATGGTAAACATAATTCCAGTATTTAATGGCGATGTTAGAGCGTTACCCTTATTTATTAAAAAATGTGAATACATTTTAACAACATTCCAAGGGAGCGTTGTACAAAACAATTATTTATTTCATGTAGTAACAAGTAGATTAACAGGCGAAGCAGCTAGTTTGGTAGGCGAAAGGGACTCTATAAATACGTGGGATGAGCTAAAAATGCTGTTAAATCAACACTTTGGCGACCCACGTACTGAAGATTGTCTAGCAATGGAGTTAGAATCCTGTAAAATTAACAAAGGTGAAAGTTACTTAGATTTGTGTCATAGGATACAGCATATGAGAAGCATTTTATTTTCCAAAATATCAGAGACTATTGCTGATGACTCTTTACGGAAGGCTAAGCAGATAATCTACAGTAATAGGGCGATGAATGTTTTTCTATTCAATTTACCGCCATTCCTAGTTAGGTTAGTTCGTTTACGCGACGTTTCGACATTGGAAGACGCGTTGAAAATTGTTTTAGAAGAACAGAACTTTCAATCAGTCTATAATTCTAAAACAAACGATCACCGCAATTATAATAGATCTAATAACCGCACATTTGTCCACACCAAACTCCATCCTGATGGCGCTACTAAAAGTTTCAGTTACCTTTAGTAGCTCCATCAGCTGAAGATTGCTGGGGGCAAAAAGCTTCAAGTCATCCATGTAAAGGAGGTGAGATATAACCTGACCACCTCTCTTCAACCGATAGCCTAGCCCTGAATTCTCCAGCATCATGCTTAGAGGATTCAAGGCTAGGCAAAACCAAAGTGGACTCAAACTATCGCCCTGGAATATACCTCGCTCGATCCTTACAGGTTCGCTATTCCTCTGGATATTTCGACATCCTGGATAGCGAAGGACTGTGCTCCATTGCCTCATACACGACATCAGGAAGGTGCGTAGAGTTGTATCTATTTTATACAATTCTAGCACCCTCATGAGCCATGTATGCGGCACCGAGTCATAGGCCTTCTTATAATCTATCCAACATGTCGACAGATCCTTTCGGGAACGCCGAACCTGTTGGCTAATGGCCATATCAATAAGGAGTAGCTCCTTAGTACCGCGGGACCCGTTCCTACATCCATTCTGAGAGACCGACATGATGGAGTTATTGTCAACATGTTTATTAATTTTTACTCTCAAAATGGATGTAAGAACCTTATAGACCGTTGGTAAACATGTAATTGGTCTATAATTTTTGGGTTCCGCGGTGCTACCAGACTTGTGGAGCAGGTGGGTTATTCCTGTTGTAAGGAACTTGGGTAGCGAACCAGACTCTAAGGCTGCCTGGTACTGAGATGCCAAACGAGCGTGCGACCTTTGTAGCCACTTGATCAAAAAGTTGTGCAGTCCGTCCGGTCCTGGAGATTTCCAGTTCGGCAACGGACGGACTGCACGGGCTACATCTTGGGGGCTGATCGTGATAGCCCCCATTTCTTGTATTGGATCACACGCTCGTTCGACCTCCCGAGTCCATTCACCTTCGGTGTGACTGACAGGCACCGACCAGATGCTGCGCCAGAATGAAAACATAGCGTCATCATCCGGCAGGTGCGTATCAGTCACACCTTGGTCGGGTCGCTCCCAAGCCCGATAAACCCACCTTTCATTACTTTGGAATGTGCGATTCTGGGTGTATCGCTCCACTCTTCGCCTGTACCTACGAATACGGTTTGCCCATGCATACACTTTTTGCTTCAGGAAGTCGATGCGCTCTGTGACATGGGATATATAGTCTCGGGGGCTGACATCAGTCCCCGAAAACGCCCGTCTCACAAAGCGCATCACTCTTGGGCGACTATTGCCCTTGTGGGACTCCCGTATCTACATACTTACGACACATGTAAACACTCGCCGCACGAATAGACGACATGCCAGCCTCGGAACCAAATACGTACTGAGGAGATGCGCCGGCGCCGGTAATATTTATAGTGTGCGTGCAGACGGCGCTATACGTCGCGCACGCGCGAGAGTGAGATGGGTGCTCCCTCATCGTAGCTATCATTGTTACAGATTTGTTTTAAGTTTAGGAAATCAGTGTTCTCCCATTGGTCAATTAAATATCGTAATATAGTGTAGCCTGTACGTACTGAATGTTCCAAAATAGTATGTAAGGAAGGATCTTTTATGAATAAACAAGCAAATTATTCCCTGCAACATACGTCTTTAATTTCGCTATTCAACTACCCCCAACAATTGGTGACCCCGACAACTGAACCGACAACCCAGATCGAAGATGTCGCAAGATAACCCAAGCGAAAGCAAAATGTTGAGGCCCGAAGTCGACCTGGCTGCAGTCTCCATCCAATCAAGACTGTTGCCGTTTTGGAGAGAGATACCACGAGCCTGGTTTATCCAATTTGAAGCAGTCGTGGATCCTTTGAAGACATCGGATGATCAAAAGTACCGATATGTGTTGCAGCAGCTACAAACCACCGATCTACAACATATCACGGACATCTTATACAATCCGCCAGCCACGGACAAATACGGAACCGTGAAAAATCGTCTATTGACGGTATACGACAAATCGGACGTGAAAAATTTTCAAAAACTCATCAGCGGCCTGGAACTGGGTGACCAGAAACCTACACAGTTGCTACGCAAGATGCGAGAACTCGGCAGCGGCATGATCACGGACGAAGGTTTAAAGATCGAGTGGCTCAACCACCTACCCGCACAAATGCGCGTTGTGCTGTCGATCAACACGGAGTCGTCACTCGACACACTCGCCGCGATGGCTGACAAGATGGCAGAATATTCAGAACCCTCAACATCGACGATCGCCGCAGTGTCCACGTCACAAGAGCCCGTGATGACCGCACAATTAAATGTATTGTCGAAGCAGATGGAAAAACTAAGCCTAGAAATCGCTGAGCTGCGCGGACGCTCAGCTCATCGTTACAGACGCCCGTTCCGTTCCCGGTCGCGTTCACAGTCACGGTCGCGACTGGGTAACAAGTCTTCAACCAGACCCGGCGATCCAACATGGGAATGTAGGTACCATTATCGCTACGGTGACAAGGCAAAGCGCTGCGAATCACCGTGTTGTAGGAGAAACAAGACTCAGTCGTCGTTAAACTAGCTCCGACATCGACGGTGGCGGACGTCGGTGTCCCGTGTACTACCAACCGCCTTTGTGTCTTTGATCGTGATACCAGAGAACGATTTCTTGTGGACACAGGCGCCGATATTTCAGTGATAGCCGCCACAAGCAAAAGAACGATGAAGACCGCCAGCGCGTACAGATTGTATGCGGCGAACAATACGCCCATAAATACCTACGGAGAAAAAACGCTCAAACTGAATCTTGGTCTTCGTCGTAGTTTCCTGTGGCAGTTTATCGTGGCAGACGTGAAAACTTCAATCCTGGGAGCCGATTTTCTACGTCACTTCAAATTACTGGTAGATCTCCATAGGAAGAAGCTCATCGACAATGTGACCGACTTATCGATCGACGCGTTTGAAATAACGACCGGAGAAGAAACAGTACACGTCATTAGCTCCGAACAAGCATATTTCGAAATATTGAAGCAATATCCAGAGGTTCTGCGACCAATGTCCCTGAAAGAACCGCCAAGACACGACGTCGTTCACCACATAGAAACAACAAGCCCTCCGCTTTACGCCCGACCCCGCCCGCTGCCACCCGATAAGTACAAGGCTGCCAAAGAAGAGTTCGATCACATGCTGGAGATGGGTATCTGCAGGCCGTCGAAGAGCCCATGGGCGAGTCCACTACATGTCGTAAAAAAGAAGGACGGAGGATTACGGGTTTGCGGCGACTATCGCAGACTAAACGCAGTCACTCAACCCGACCGATACCCAATACCCCGCATACAAGACTTCACTTACCAGCTGCGGAATATGAACATATTTTCAAAACTAGATCTCAAAATGGCATACTACTGGATACCGATAAATGAAGAAGACGCTCAGAAAACAGCAATCACCACACCATTTGGCCTGTTTGAATTTAAATGCATGACCTTCGGATTACGGAACGCCAGCCAAACGTTCCAACGATTTATGCACCAAGTTCTACGGGGCGTAAACAACTGCTTCTGTTACATCGACGACATCTTGTTATTCTCGCAGAGTGAGGAAGAACACAAGCTTCTTTTGCGTCAAGTACTGGACCGTCTCAGGGAATACGGCGTCATGTTGAAGGTAGAAAAGTGTGAATTTGGCAAAGAAAATATAAATTTTCTTGGCTACAATGTGTCAACAAACGGCATCAAACCCACAGAAGAGCGAACAGAAGTAATTTCGAAGTACCCGAAACCAACAACAGTCGCTGAGTTACGACGCTTCCTAGGCATGCTCAATTTTTATCGAAGCTGCTTACCCCGTCAAGCCGACTTACAATCAGAACTCAACAAGTTTCTACATAATCGGAAGCGTAACGACAAAACACCCATCGAGTGGAACCCGGAAGCAGAGATAGCTTTTGAAAAGTGCCGTCGAAGCATTTTAAAAGCAACTGAACTCACGCATCCAGTACCCGGCTGCACCCTCGCCATTATGACAGACGCTTCAGACTACAGCCTTGGCGCAGTACTACAACAGAGGATCGATAACGCGTGGAGACCGCTCGCTTATTTTTCAAAAGCGATGAGCATGACACAGCAACGCTACAGTGTATACGATCGCGAGCTACTAGCGATTTATACAGCTGTGAAGCATTTCCGAACGCTTATCGAAGGAGGCGACGTAACAGTGTACACGGACCACAAGCCACTAGCCCACGCGCTAATACGCCCAGCAAGCAGCAGTGACACACCTCGTCGAGAACGACAGCTGAATTTTATAAGTCAGTTCTGCACCAGCATTAAGTACGTACAAGGAGAAAACAACACAGTAGCCGATGCCTTGTCACGCATAGAAGACATACACTGCCCCACTACTATCGACTACGATAAGCTAGCGAGCGAACAAGCAAGCGATCCCGTGTTAAAGCAGTTGAAAAGCCAATCTAATCTAAAGTTTACTGACGTCACAATGCCAGGTATAAACCGACCAATCACGTGCGAAACCTCGACCGGGACGCCTCGACCATATCTACCGAATACATATCGTTTTGTAGCATTCAAAGCGCAACATGATTTATGTCATCCCGGCATCAGAACGACGCGAAAGCAGGCAACATCAAAATTCTTCTGGCCGAACATGAACAAGGATGTCAGCAATTGGACCAGAGCATGCATCGACTGCCAGCGAGCTAAAGTACATCGCCACGTCGTAACTCCACTAAGCGAGTTCCCCTCATCAGAACGCTTTGAACATATACATATGGACATCGTCGGCCCGCTTCGAATATCGAACGATTGCCGTTACTGCGTGACCATCATCGATCGATGCACCAAGTGGCCCGAAGCTGTTCCATTGCTCGACATAACCGCTGAAAAGGTCGCAAAAGCCCTTTATGAAAACTGGATCGCAAGATTTGGATGTCCACTGCGAATATCAACGGATCAAGGTCGCCAATTCGAGTCCCAGCTCTTCCGATCCCTTATGCAGAAATTTGGCATAAAACGAATACGCACTACGGCATATCATCCTCAGTCAAATGGCCAGATCGAAAGATGGCACCGGACGCTGAAGGCAGCACTAATGTCACGCAGTTCGACCAATCAGTGGACAGAAGAGCTACCCACTGTGCTATTGGGACTGCGCACCGCATTACGCAAAAACAATCTCAGCCCGGCAATTATGACATACGGAACAACACTTCGCCTGCCATCAGACTTCATTGAAAAAACAAAAATAGAAATCAATGAAAGCGACTACGTACGTCGCCTAATGGAAACAATGGCATCAGTTAAAAGTGCGCCGCGCTCGAACAACAGTCATACCGAGCCATTCATACACAAGGACCTCGCGACGTGCACACATGTTTTCGTGCGCAACGACTCAGTACGGTCGCCGCTAACGCCGCCATACGATGGGCCCTACGAAGTTATCAAGCGCTACGATAAGTACTACAAACTTAAATTACCGCTACGCACATCAGTGGTATCTTTGGACAGACTTAAACCGGCCTTTATCTACAACGAGCACATTGAAGATAAAGAACACCACCAGGACATTAGACCTACTCAGCACTACACCACCAGATCCGGCAGAGTCGTGAAGCCTGTATTACGCTTCACTTAGAGGGGAGTGATGTGGGACTCCCGTATCTACATACTTACGACACATGTAAACACTCGCCGCACGAATAGACGACATGCCAGCCTCGGAACCAAATACGTACTGAGGAGATGCGCCGGCGCCGGTAATATTTATAGTGTGCGTGCAGACGGCGCTATACGTCGCGCACGCGCGAGAGTGAGATGGGTGCTCCCTCATCGTAGCTATCATTGTTACAGATTTGTTTTAAGTTTAGGAAATCAGTGTTCTCCCATTGGTCAATTAAATATCGTAATATAGTGTAGCCTGTACGTACTGAATGTTCCAAAATAGTATGTAAGGAAGGATCTTTTATGAATAAACAAGCAAATTATTCCCTGCAACATACGTCTTTAATTTCGCTATTCAACTACCCCCAACACCCTCCCTGAAACAAATTAGTTTGCCGATGAGTGCTCTGGCCCCACCAATACGACGTTCGATCCTGCACTGCCAAGCCGGTACGGCTGGTTTCGGTCGTGTAGCTCTGTCATCTGCAAATTTGACATGAGCTACACGACATGCCGCTACAGCCGCGCAGTACATAATCGAATGTGTATCAGTGAGGTCTTCGCAGTCATCAAAATAGTTTGACAACTGCGAATCCAGAACAGCCACCAGCGCCCTATTTTTGTTATGCATGGGCAAACGAGGTAATCGTGGCCTAAGTTCGGGTGGCATGTAGCGATAATCCCGAATAGCACACTCCAAAGCACTCCTCAATTCCTCATTGCACTGGGTACTTACGTTTGTAACCCTGTCACTACTCTCCACGTCAGCATTGATGGCAATATGGTTTGACTGTGGTGGTACCACAGCCTGCGACGATGGGGCAGTGACACGGTTACCCATTTCCGTTCGGAGGCGATCAAGTACAGTATCATCCAACATACGATTACGCTGGATGACCCGCACCTGATCCGAAAGTCGTTGGGCCGAAACGTTGACGGCTGGCTCAAGCACCTGAAACAAAGAGAGCATCCGGACACGGTACGCGGTCAGGTTGTTTCCTCCCTCTGTAGCCCCAAAGTATGCGCGCATGACATTTTCATTGATGGATGGTGTCCATCTCATGCGCTGCACACTTCCGCCGGGTGCTGGGACCCTATCAGAGACAGGTAGGCCTCGAGGTCCTAAGCGGTCCGGCGGCCGGCGTCCTCCCCGACGACGCGCAGGTGGTGGTGTCGTCGGCGGCGAGAAATACTCGTCGCTCGAGCTCGACGCAACTGCCGCGGCCGATGTCACAGCACTCACGGTGGGGCTGGGTTCCGACGGCGGCGAGGCGGAGCTGGGCGACGAGGCCGGAGGTGGTGGGCGTGCATTGCGTGCTGCAGCTCGCGTCAACATGACGTCTATTCCATTTTTCTCGTTTCTTGTTGTAATTCGGTCATTTTAATTCGGTTAATTCGGTCAGCTTTCATTATATTATTGTTTAGTTTTTTTTTCTTCTTGGTTTCATTTTGTTTATTAGAATTTAGGTAGTTAAAATTAAATATATTGTAAGAAATTACGAAGAGAAAATTTTTTGGCAACCGTCTGTCAAGTTGAGCCACAGATTATCCTATTAATATTATTATTATGAATGCTAAAGTTACTATGTGTGTTTGTTATGTTTCCTTGGTTTAAGATGCTTAGAAATCTAACATAGATTTATAGTCTAAGATCTTTGTGAATGACTTAGGGTACTTTTATCAACATACCACGCGAGCGAAGCGGTGAGAAAAAGCTAGCTATTATAAATGATTTCATAATCAATTACAGTTCAACAGATTTACATAATATTTGGAACTTGGGAACACCATAAGTTTGATAAGTACATAGAATATACTTTTTATCTCAGTAGTATCTTTAAGTAGAATGGAAAACATTCTACGCGGCTGAAACCGGAGGCAGAAGCTTGTTGAGCATAAATTATTTAGTAGTTTTGGATGTAACTTTTGGTTTCAAGGGTTCTTTCTGCGGTGAAATGAATATGTAATGAGATACCCCATTTCTTAAGCTTCCCTTGCTTTAGTACTCTTCTGGGTGTTATAAAAGGAGATTTAGGATACATTCAATATGGTTGGACTGTTTCAAAGATTGAGCTATATTGCCTTACGGGTTGCAAAATACTAAACTCAAGGCTTTTTAGGGACTTGCCTGAAGTTGCGTGACTTCAGGCAAATCCCTAAAAAGGCAACTAAAATTGCGTCGATCGCGCACGAATTTTCTAAGAGAATGTCAAGTTTAAACCGGTCGAATTGCATCACACCTTGCGTCCATGTGAACGTACTTGCAAATTCGCATAGTAAAAAAGAATAGTATATTTTACCTACGCCAGAGAAATATTAGAAGTACCATTTCTAGAATTACAAAAATCAAAGACAGTTAGTTGTCAGTTTACCTGGCACAAAATTGTTAACTCGAAATTATCTTATCAACGCATTTATTTTTAGAGAAACGGAATAAAAGGAGGAGTGGAATTCCCAGTCGGAGTCTGTATTTCCTGATAGCTATAACCTGGGGATCTTTAAGTTAAGAATTCCCTCTTACTTGGTTACTTCTAGGCACACATCATCGCTTACCATCAGGTAAGAGATAGAGGTCAAACGCGAGCCTATCAACATAAAATTATGGACAGATTTAATATTTTTTCTGCAATCACCATTATACTTAGTATTTCCCCTTTGCGTTAAAATCAGCTGTGTCTAGTTACAAGTGATTTAAATGCACTCGTATGGTCACGCGTCGCTTCCTACGCGGGGGTGACACGCGTGAAATAGGGAATAACCATATGTCGTTGTGCTAAGTGACCGCAACTGACTTATTAACCGATATTGTGGTTTTTGTTTCTGGGTAAGGTCTTTATTATTTCTTGATAATAAGATCAACTCTTACCCTTATATTCTAAATAATTTCCTGCACTCGACTTAGTCAATAGGAAAGTAATTATTAGATAAATTAGTTTCCTACAAAATAACTTAAAATATAGATCTAAGTCACGATCTCGCCAGATGGAAAGCGATGAGACGGGTTAAAAGAAAAAAAAAACTACTTAATATTTTCAGAGGCATAGCGACGTAACCAAGAGCCCTGGTGCAAAACGGGGCCTAACTGAACTGTTAAGGTATGATCAAGTCTAAATAATAATACTATAAGTGGCCAATATAATACAAGTAATATTAATTATTCCGAAGTTTTAAATTTTCACTTCTGTCGCAGTGCCCATGACTGTCAATTTTCAGCTAAAAGTTTTACTAGATAAAAACCAGCTTCTTTCACTTCTATATCAACTGGCTGTCCTCTAGTTTTTCAAATGCATTGCCATGGTTAATGTCATTTTACACCCTATTTTATTTAGATTCCAAAGATGGGCAAATTTTTCGCTAGTTATATTAGGGGTTTGCTGGTCAGAGTCCGTGGGCCCCCTGAGCTTGGGGGCCGCGGTGCACAGGACCGTCTTGCGCTCCAGTTGCTACGCCTCTGAGTATTATTAATAATAAGATGCAACAAAAAAAAATGTTCAATAGTATTTTTATATAATTAACTACCTATTATTAAGTTTGTAGAATTATAAGAAGTTTATTTACTGATAAACAGCCACTGGGGCATAATTTACTAAACTGTGGGCCTGTGTTTTTGGAGAGATACTTCCGAAGGCGGTTCTGATCATCCAGCGCGGATCTCCGACAAGTGGCTGTTATCATATTTTAATTTAATTTATTTTATTGGTGTTAGAATTACCTTTTAAGTGGCAACTATATTAAATTAAGAAATCGTTCTTTACGTTTATTCTTAAGCCAGCACTAAACCGGTTGCAACTGCGTTGAGGATAAGCACGTGTATTCACCTTTAAACCTTGCAGAAATTTCACTCCTAAATTTATTTTAATAATATACTAAATATTTGAAATAATGAATACGATATTGACTATTGCGGTTCTTCCTGCTTTTTAAATAATGTGTTTTAACTTTTAATTTTTTATATTATTGGTGTATTTTATTCTAATGCAAAATTATACGTTATCGTTGCGTATTTCTTTTTTTCATGTCGTCACTCAATGAAGTTATCATAAAAGAGGAAAAAAGCAACAAAATATTTACCTACCCACTCTATTAAACCATCAATTAGCCCATCATGTTTCTGCATCACTACATCATTTTCATCCGTCAAAGAGTTTTAATAACTGCACGGTGCAGCGGTGGTGGCACCACGCCCCTGAGTGCTGGGGCCCTGCAGCCTGGGGGCCGGTCAGCGTGATCCGAAACCAGAAATTGAATCAATATTGGCCCCCTATGGACAGTCGACGGAAAAAGGCAATGGTTATTTTGGAATATTAATATTTAAAAACGAACGGAATTTAAAATTCGATCTCACATGTGCCAGAGATGTGCATGTGCTCACTCCCTCTCAAGGAGAGGACGGTTGTGTTCCAGCAGTGGAATGTTATAGACTGGCTATGCTTTGTTATGTTCGTTGTTGGCAAACAAGCTGACACCCCATAAGTGAATTTTTGACATTTACAATTACCAGATACAAACCTGATATATCTCATTTTGCAATTATTACACCGAGGCAGTACCTGCATGCATAGCTTTCAAACTGGAACTCAGCAAGACGAGAATGTGTTATATTATAGGTATGTGTATTCTCCCGGACGAGATATTTTTACCCGACTGCCGAAGGAGGGTAATGTGTTTATCAGTCTATGTATGTATGTTTGTTCCTATGTGGCGTTCCAAAAAACCAAACGCGTTGGCCGATTTTGATGATACGTACGTCAATCGATGCGTCTTAACCCTGCGAGTGTCACTGGCTACAATAAAATAGAAAATTGAAAATGGCGGCTTTTGGGCGCTATATTGTGCATGCTGTGCAGTCGGAGGATACATCTGGTTTTGGTCAGCCAGCTCGCGAATATGTATCCTCCGACTGCACAGCATGTTTTTTTTCTTGTTTACGTCTTTTTAGTTCGCTTTTTAAGCAGTCGGGTGTTTCGATTTTTTGAATTAATTTTGTAAAACTTGCTAGTTGCTAATGTCAGTGATCTTACATTAGCTTCAACGTGGCAGTTTTAGAGTGAGTGTGTTACTGATGTTATAGTGTGCAAAAGCGAGTTTATTCGTAGCATAATCATTTTAGAACCTAGGTAATTATTGATCCCCCCCGCTGGGTTCCCGCACCCACTGTGAAGCGAAGGGGAACCCGAGGAGGGGCCGCTCGTCAGGGCTGGGTTAGCCGCTATACCTATCCCCTGCGGCCGAAAAATGGTAGGTGGCGGGGCCATTGACCTTGACCCGTCACTAGGTGACCAAGGGTGCCATACACGGGGTCGTCTGGCGCCCATGTACTGGTGCGCCGGACATGGGGGGTACTCCCCCAAGGAGGGTCTGGTGACGGACAGCCGCGGCGGTTTCGCGGTGAGTCCTAAGTCCGTGGAGTTTTAGTGGGTTAGAGTCCCACATAACTGCACTATCTCCGCGTGATAGTGCAGTATCCATGAGCATTTCTCGACGCATAAAAAAAAGTTAAGTGTTGATGGATCTTAGAAGAAGATAGCGCGACGCCTAGGAAGGCTTCTTTGAGAATTGGCGAGATGAAGCGTATTGCGAATCGAGAGAAATGAAAGGTCAGCATGAGGAAAGGCCTGTGACCAGGAGTGGGACAATTCAGGTAAATAAATAGTGCTCTAAATATATTCTCCTCTAGGTGTAACATGTAGTAAAAAAAAATATTTTTTGCAAAAAAATACCACCGACTTCCAAATAAAAACTACAAAGTGAAAAATAACTTTATTTTTGGAAGTCGGTGTCTTTCGTAGGTACCATTTTTTTGCGTTATGGACATCGACTTCCAAAAATAAAGTTATTTTTCACTTTGTAGTTTTTATTTGGAAGTCGGTGGTATTTTTTTGCAAAAAAGTTTTTTATTTTTCACGTTTTAGTTTTACCAACCTAATAGGCAAGTTTTTTAGTAAGGTAACCAAAAATAATGCCGGAATATATTACCCGAATATCATGAAACTTGAACATAACCGGTGAATTGAGTGATCTGCGTACACCTTCAGAGCGTACTGGCGTGATGTTGTGCTATGAAATGGTATAAACAATAAACAGACATGCGATTACAGCAATCCCGAGTGATAGGCCGTTATTTATTGAAGAGTTCTGCTGTATATCTTCGAAGCTCTTTATCAGATCTTCACCAAATTAAAATGGGACCAATTTCGGCATATACACTTACAAATAAAAAAAAAAAAACAAAATCGGTCTACAATTGACGGAGATAGCGGTGAAAATAAAAAAAAAATAAAAAAATAGATATTCCATGTCGAACATAGAACCTCCTCCTTTTTGGTAAGTCGGTTAAAATTAAAAATACAGCCATTTAATCTTTTCAACTGACATCAAATCACTCCCGTCGCCGCCTGTCCAAATGTAGCCTTTGATTGGACTGCCCAGCCAATTAGTACGGTAGCCGCATTAAACGTACCTTTGAAAGAAGAGTACCTACATGGGTACTCTTCATTCAAAGCTAGGTAATCCCTATTACATACTAGAATGTACTAGGGATTATTGCCGGGAAGCTTTCGAGTACATAGGGTTCATATTAAGTACACATTTGTGATACACAGGGGGATTTGATGTTTGAATTTGTAAAAAACTAAGTCTAAAATTGTTTATAGACAAAAATTTAAAGTATTTTGTTTTTTTTTTTTCAGCAAAAGGAGTACTTATGTAAGGATCGTAGGTCGTTCTGTATTCTGCCTACCCCCATGGAAAAAAATGAAAATTAAGGTGAATTTTGACACTTAGAAGATTTCGCGAAAATCTAAATTTGGCCATATCTTTTTATCGTCTTGACTCAGGACCTTGATTTATGATACACCTAATAGGGACTATAGAGTTCGGTAACTGGTATAAATTTCGACTTGCTAGGTCCACCCGTTCTTGAGAAAATCGGTGGTGACACACGAATTGTTAAAGATATGGTAGGTCCACACTATACACTATAGACTTTTGGTCGTACATCTGTACGAATCGAACGTGATACTTTTTACAAATATCTATTTGTAAAAAGTATCACGTGTAGACATCTCTACAATATGTTTTCGCAGATTTTTTATTATGAAATGAATGATAAATGTTTTTATTTCTGTAAGTTAGTTTGTACAAACACTTTTACATGTCGATCATATTTTTTTAAACTAGAGAACTAAATGAGTCTGGCGTTTCCTATCTGACTACTCTGAAAAGAAAGGCCGAAACAAACTCAGAGGTCACAGTCTCGTTTAAAGTCCAGACATAATCTTGGTTAGATCATGTGAAGACCTTGTAGATTAGTGTCTGAAATGGTCGTTTGAGAAAAGAACCAGACTTATCCAGTCAGTGAACGCATTTGTCAGTAATCGTGCAGCTCTACTCAGAATTTATGGAGCTCAACGATTTGACGAAAAATACCAAAGAAAGTACATTTGGATAGGCCGCATAAATTACTCAAACTGCCAGACCATGATTAAATGATAACTGAGAAAATTAAAAAAAAAGGAAAAAAAATGGCCCACACAGTCTTCACATTCACAACAATTAAAATAATATACGTCGTCAACACCTGTACGTTGGCAGGGGAGAGGCCTGCCGCCGAGGAGCTTGGGACCTAGAGGCCAACCGGCCCCGAATCGGATCCCCGCTGCCGGTGGTTGTGTGCAGCGCATGAGATGGATTCAAAATATGAATGAGAACGTCATGCGCGCATATTACAGGTCTACAGAGGGGGGAACTAACCTCACCGCGTACCGTGCTAAGATGCTGTCGCTGTTTCAGGACCTGGAACCAACAGTAAACATCTCGGCGCAACGATTGTCGGATCAGGGGCGAGCCATCCAACGTAAATACAGGTTGGACGACGACGCACTTATAGGCTGCGCTCAGAAGTGCTGAGCAACCAAATCGTCTCAACCCCGATACAGACCGCAGCACCACCAGCCACTATTCTCCGCGGACCAATCATGTTGATGAAGAGGCAGATGATAGGGTTGTTACAGGAAGCAGCCAGTGCAACGAAATATTTAGGAGCACAATGGAAGATGCGCTTCGCGAGTATAGTCCATTGGCCATCTGTGGTCTTCCCCCTCCTCATCCTTTTTGGGAAATCGGTTAAAAAGAAGCATCTACATTGGACTCAAGCTAGTAAGTTCTTTTTGTAGGTTTTAAAGAGTCATTAGGAATTTATCATTTCAAAATGTTTTGTTTGTGTTATTGAGTTCTAGGCGTCCCATACACCTACAATTTTATTGCGCAATACTGATGATTAAGCAAAACAATTGAATGTCGAGGAGTAGTATTGAAAGATCAAGGAAGCTTAAATTGTATTGCTCAATCAATATTGTGCTTGCATATTGTAGGTGTATGGGAAGCCTTAATGTAAAGTCCTCCTTCACCAGCCATAATCCTAGTTCATTTAATGCTGACACAGCATTTCGTTTTCTTTTATGCTTACATATTTATCAGTGGCCAGCCCCATTTTATTTCATTTGTCGTTTCCTTGGTTGTGCTCTATTCATATTTTATGGCTATCCACACTATAAATATTTACATAGTATTTTATTTCTACGATCGACGACACGAACATAAACTTCTTCTAAGCTTCTCTATAAGTTGTCTTCTTAGTAGACATCCCTTCTCTAGCTATTTAGTCGTTCACACAATCAATACTTATATCTAAAACAATTTTTTTGCAATCCTCACATTTTGTTTCGTTCCGATCCATCTCGTGGACAGCCAAAACAATGGACTGTCTACCGAGTTACGAGTATATTAAGTGAATCCTGCCGGTAGATGCATTAACACCATTGGATTATAGACTCCTTCCATTAGCTGTATTGGGATCAAAAAATTTAGTCATACTCATCGACTTCAAAGAGGTAGGTTGATGTTAGTATTTCCGCATGATCCTGTGTGGTGAATGTGTGGACCCTTTATCAGCGGTAGACTGATATATTAGCTAATTTTTATACTCAAGGTATACTGCTGGGACTCAGGCATTCTCTCTGTGAGTGAGGTAATGGTCCTTAATCCACCACGCGAGCCCAGTGCGGGTTGGTGGATGGAAATTTTGGTTCTAGGACTTGCCAGTTACCTCACGATGTTTTCCTTCACAGTTATAAGAGCAGTAGTGATGAAAAATCATTTACACAAAGTAAAGCGCCTGCGTGGTTTCGAACTCACGTTCACGACACGTAAGTCGGGGCCGTTACCACTGGGCCACCACTGCTCTACTTACTATTACTTAAATAATATTTATATGTTTTGCTTTATTTTTTACTTTCGACGTTTTGAATAATGCACCTGTCATGTTGTCTCTTCACCACCCTTGGTTGACTGATAGAGAATGCCGGAGGCATTAAGTCTGCTATTCTACCTTTGTGCATGCATTGTCTAAGCCCTCTGGTTTATCTTTTAGGCATTTAGCTGGTGTCTTGGTGTGAGTTTTAAATTCGAAGCTCTAAAATGTCAGAGTTACATTTCTTCAGATATACCTATGTACATGTGCATAGTAGGTACATTATTCGTCGCTTTTGGGGACTGCCCGTGTCACTGCTAGTGTATCTTACAAGGTCTACTCACAACAAAAAAGAAACAACCAACTGCCAAAAAAAACACTACAAAGTGAAAATTAACTTCAATTTCGGAAATCGGTATTCCTGTTTTTGCTATTCGTTTTTTGACACCGACTGCCTGCAATTTGTAGTGGTTTTTTTGGCAATCGGTTGAATTTGTTTGTTCATAAAGAGCAACTTCTATAGTAAGGTACCTATAATACAAAAACTTATGCCAGAATAGATTACCCGAATAACATAATACTTGAACATAACCGGTGAAATGACAGAGTACCAGGGTGAACTGTACACATCTGCATACCCCTTTAGAGCGTACCAGCGTGTTGTTATAAAATGGCGTAAACTATAAACAGACATGCGAACGGCCGATGCGATTTGCCGTTGTTTATTGAAGAGTTCTGTTGTACATATCTCCGAAGTTCTTCAACAGATCTTCACCAATTTTAAATGGGACCACAAATAAAAATAGGAGTCATCAAAATCGGTTTACCTAGTAAAAAGTTCTGAGGCACATAAAAAAAAACAGTCGAATTGAGAACCTCCTCGTTTTTGAAGTCGGTTAAAAAGAGCGTCGTCTGAAGTCGTCATATAAAGAAGAAATTGAGAAGAATGAAGTATGAAAGTGTGGAAATATGAAAATTGATCAGAGGTAAAGAAAAGAAAACTAATATAGTCCAAGCACTTTTCAAGAAGATGACGCACCCATACATACTACATTCCTACGGGTAAACTAGAGAAATATTTAAAAGTCTTGAATCATGTTGTACAATAAAATGTATGTCAGGTTTAGTCAATAGTACGGACGTCAAAACAAATCTCAAGCACACCCCTGGCGTCAAATCAAGAACAACTACGCATTGGCGCGCTTTTTCTAACCACTTGCGTGGTGGGACAGCGGAATATGGCAGTTGAGTACTGACCGCTTTAGAGCTAAGACGTCGTAGAATCAGTGTCGATCCTTTATATTAGTAAGCAAGATGGTAACTGTGAGTCGTAACAATTTGAATAAACCCAGTGTATCGAATAACTTGTGTGATTTCATTTTCACGATTATACCCACCGACCTGCCCACACTCGATGTCTTAATCTCTGATTATCCTGACTTCCCAATGTTTACATATATCGGCCACCCTTGATGCGACATATATTTCATGTATATACCTAAAGTCACTAGGTTCTAATCATTGCATTGCAGGAATTGTAAAGTTCTTGTAATATCTCTTAGTAAAAATCTGCTAGCGGTATATCGAATAGCGTCGATATACCAGGAAGGTCACTTTGGTATATATACAAATATATGCCTGTGATTTAGCCATTGGATTCTGTTGGCTAATTAAACATACTTATGCACCTAAATAAAATTGATGGGGTGTAGAAGACTTATAAAAATATTTTAACAATACTTGCTTATGACCTGAAGGCCTGCCGAAATATATTTTAGTTCCCATTCCCGTGGGAATACAGGGATAAAAAGTAGCCTATGTCACCCGGGGATAGTGTAGCTTCCCAATGGTGAAAGAATTTTTTGAAATCGGTCCAGTAGTTTTTAAGTTTATTCGTTACATACAAAAATACAAATCAAAGTATAGATTACATCACTGTGTGACGTAAATTTCGCTTTGAATTTGATTATTTATAAAAAATCTCACTGGTATTTGAAAACTGATTAAAAATTTTGATCGTTTCAAATTCTCTAAATAAACAAAATATAGTAAAATTCTTATTAAACATCAGCTCATCATTTGCTAAACAGTGGCGAGATTTTTATTTTTAAGGTATTTTGTGTGTATCCAACTTTTTATATACTAGGATGAGAGCATAGTAGTGACTAGGTGACTAATTCATACTAAGTAAAATTACTTATTATTTAGTAGATATTCTTCCCAGATGACCGCTGCAGCAAAAGTTTTCTCGACCGCTGACCTCTCCCACAGCTACAAAAACCGATGAAGGCTGCTGATAGTGTAGTATAACAACCAAGGATTCCAGAAGAGTTTCCCTATTTCATAGCTTTGTGTTTGTTACAGTACACTGAGTTTTACACTTCTGTGTGGTTCAGTTTAATCAGTTCTTCTTCATAGCGTATCGATGATAAACACAGTTTCTTCTCAGTTAAATCCCCTGCCGGTTACAGCAAGGCAGTATACCTAATCACTTTAGCTACCTACTTATTATATTATTCTAATATGGCATAATTTTTCAATAGCCAGATTAATATCAGTATGTACTTCCGTAGTGGAAATTCACTTTTTATACTGACAAAATTAAGAATGCAAAAGTATCACAGAAAACTAAAGGTACAGTGAACATCTAAAGTGCTTCAAATATATATTGTTTTTGTTGAAGCGTTTTTTTATGAACAAATGTTAGACAATCACATGAGCAGTGATCTATAGATTACTTCGCATTAATTTTATATAAAAACAATATATTTATACTACTTTAAGTTCCTACTACTATTAATTAATCTGGCAGTTGAAAAAGCTATTAAATTTTCACTTTAAGCTGCAAATTATAGTTAGATTGCTGCTAGCTTGTGTGATTTTAAATAATATTATGTATTGTGTGCCTGCTACTAATTCTCGGTTTTGCAAAGTAAAATGAACCTTAACGGCATGCAACTTAAAGGACTAATGCATTAGGTTGAAAAAAAAACTCAATTTCGGGTTTTTTATATATTTAGAACAAGAAATGTATAGTTACAACCATTGAGGATATTAAATATCATATTGTAAAAACTATTGTATAAAGTGAAGAATGTGACTTTTTTCCATATTTTTTTTATTATAATTAATTCCAATAAATTAATTAATTATAGACACATAAATTACGTGAAAATATTAATTAAGAATTACGTAAAAACAGCCAAGTATCTACTGATGTAAATATATTGGTTATTAATGCTTATTTTAGGAATGAGTATTCTTTTTATTTAAAATCTTTCTAAATCATTATCGCAAAAGAGATGGCGTGTAGAATTTTGCAAACGCTCGCTTCTCCCAAGCGATTATATTATGGGGAATATTAGCGTATTTGGAGAACTCTACACAAAATCCTCAAAACGATCTTATAAATTATCGGAAACAACATTTATGACTAAGAGCGACACTAGAACTGTTGTGGACAATAAAATATATTAGCTGTCAAAATTATAATTTAAATTATTTTGACATTTTGATATATTTTTAAACTTTTTTGGACTGTCAGAGACGCAACGATGCGTCTACGTTGTGCAATATAGGATGGTAATTTCAGACGCATCGCTACAGCAAGTTCGCAATGTCTCTGAGAAGTCTATTCTATTTTCCAATTAGCAGCTGTAGTTGGAATTTAGAATATTCAAGTATATCCAGTTTTAGTGTTTACCTTAGTCGCCTATTCTTGTGCAAATTATAATTTCTCACAAAAGCTATAAGGTAGAGGTAATTCATTAAACCGACACAATAATTATTATAGAAATACCTAATTTTTAGGTACAATATCAACTAAATCGGTTAATACCACCAACACATATAGACATCTACCTTCTTAATTTTATAATAATTCATAAAAAGACGAAAATGAAATTTTTAACATTGATTTTTTTAAATGATTTATATACCGGAAGATCTTAAGTGTTTTTTTAAACTTTTTTTTGCATTTTATTACTTTTATAAAATACGTATTTGTATCAAAGTGACGTCAGCAGAACAAGGAAAATGGCTGACCGAATTATTCATAATCTCATTTTTTTAATTATTATAAATATCATTGCTTTCATTGTCTAGTACACCTTAACTTTGATGTTGGTAAAATACTTATTCAATACTTTATTTTTGAGATTCTTATCTTACGATGCATTTTTTTCTAAATTAGTTCCTAGCCTTATTGAGTCTGTGGGAAGTTGGTTTGATTTTACACATTAGAAAAATTCACACGAGAGAGATCGTGAAAAGTGTTAGCACTTTCAGATCTGTGGTATTATGGGTTTATGAGTATTGACTATCAGTATGTACTAGGAGTATCACAATCTACTCTGTATGACACCGAGTTCGTTCCCATCGCGTCGAAATTATTACAAAACATAGTGATGTGACACTATTGCTAACCGGAATAGAATTTATCGATAGTGATCACGATAAAATTAAACCCGACATACTAAAATGTGAAATATATCCATAATACGACAGCAAGTTCTACTAATGATATGAATACGAAATGGGAACCAACTGTGATCATGCAGCTTAAGAGGAATCAACACCGAAAACGAATACTAATAAATAGACAGTGAAATTGATATTACATGATATTACTTTTTATTTTAAATTCGAAACTATGGGTTATTAATATTTTTTTAATTCATAATTCGCTTACCCGAAGCAGGACCGATCCTTTGATGTTTATTTACATATTTATTGCAATCTGTTTTTTTACCCGACGGCGTATTGTCAAGCTAATTTCATTCTAATATGTTTGTAAATAAAGCTTTTTATCCTACGTCAGGTCGATTTTAATTTACCACTCGCTCCGGTTTTTCACTGTCTATAACGATTATTCAGGGATAAAAACACATAGGGCTATTTTAATCAGAATCGTCAATTAGATTAGTTGGGAGGAATTTTATTCGAAACAATTCGTACAACACTATGTGTTCGGAACATTTTGTGACGATGATCATGCGTATAGGGAAGCAATAAGCTGCTAGAGTTAGCTGTATTTATAAAATTATCGATAGATATTAAACTATTAAGCTATACTACTAGAGAAACGGATCCAAAATACAAGGAAGTACAAGGTGAGCAAATGTAGTATTAGATTTTTATAAATAATTTTATAACAATACAGCTGTAGCAGCATACAAGTATCATTAGGTGTTGTGCATTGCGTTCTGTATTCTCACTAGCAATTTTTGACATTTATGAAGTAATAGTAACACATTTAGTCGATGTCTCGAGTTTTCTACGACGTGAAAAATATTTCAATCGTTATGCTGAGTTATCGATTGGAGAGCTGTGTCACAACACTAGACGCGACGTTCTTTATTAAATTGAGCATTATCTGGGCGCGTCGAGTATCGGGATACAGTTAGACGTTTACACTGAAATATTTTTACGTGCAGAAATATAAAACTTACGTATTATTTACTATGGAAGATCATTTCTTCATTTGTGACCTAACTATCGGAATCGCGTACATCTCGGCCACAGTTGATAATATTATTTTGTGCTTGCGTCCGAGTTTAAGGCCATTCCATTCTACACGATAAGCTGTATAGAAAAACTCTATATGCTTTTATTCCCATCACACTATTTCCTATCATAATTTCACACTGGACAGTCAAACAGTTCACGCAGTTTGGAGTATTATTTTCAATTGATTTACTTATTAAATATGGGCATTAATATGTTTTTGTACGCGTGATTGCATGATTCGAATCACAGAACAGAGAGGCATCAGGCTATGGGCTAGCAACCTATATCTTATGTACTATAGCAATCTTTATATTAAACACGTTATTGCTGTATGTAGCTTCAAGCGGAATCAGCAAAGCGTAGCATACTCACGCCGCTTGAAGCTCGAATCCCTTAAGGGACTGATCGTTGTGATACATACATTCCTTATATTATAATAGGTGTTTAATGATTCAAAGGACAGAATTGGTAAACAGTGAGTATGGCACGTTGGAATCCAATCATGCTAGGCAACACATATGCTGTCGATTGGAAAATTGTGAACATCGACACAATAGGAAACGATTAGGAAATGATGTGTGCCGACCAGTTAGTGGTGCGTGAAATAAACTCCCCATTAGATCTCTGTTCTGTGATTTAACTTACGTTAATATTTTATTTATTAAATTACGATCAATCGTCACGTGTCACTTTAACTTTATTTTTGCTAATTTCACAGCCTCATTGTCAATTAGCCTATGCGTATTAGAGTATTGTTTCTGTGTTGCCAATTAATTACGATTTTTTAATATTTTTAATAATATTATTATTTTTAATTTCATAAAAATGCATCAAAACACCTTTCAAAAAGTAGCCGTTATGCTATTGATTCAGATATCCCTTGACACTTAGTGGGGTTAGTTACTTAGCATCGACGTTTTTATCCACAACCTATTTACCATAGCTTTGTAGACAACTTCGAGGGCTCAAGTTTTAATTATTATACTTTTTTTCTATTCAAATTATGGCCACAATTCTGATTCAGTCGATTTTTATTGTACTTCTCTTGCGGTCCGTGACGGTTTTTCATAAAATAGGTTTTTTCGGATTGCTCTAGCGACACCTAGCAAGGTTTTTTTATATATATTTTTTTCATTTATAACACGGGACCTGTGACCATTTTTTTTTTGTATAGCAATTAAAACATGCGCCATATTGAATTAGTAGAACGTTTTGCGAGTCTGCCGCTTACATCTATGAAGATATGAGTTACAGTATATTTTAAAATACATACAAAAATATTAAGATAATTATGGTGTAGTTATTACCCGTGATGTCTGTTATAAAATTCACAATTTTTTTTATTGCTTTTCGCGTTACGTACTACGGGCATGGCCCTCTAAGCTATTGAGCACTATTATTAATTATTATTATTCTTTATAATTATTACCGAAAGAAGAGGGGCGCACAAAACATTCTACTAACTAGTCACGTAACACCTAACCGAACTCCTTACGAACAATTCACTCCAAAATATCATTTTTGCATTTTTTATCATTCTGCAATCTCATTATTTGTTATTTATTATCTAAAATATCGATGAAATTTCAGTAAAATATTTGGTGTTTTAGGTTTCGATTCATACGACGTATTAAGCTTTATTTTACGCAAATATTTGAGAAAAAAACTTTAAAAAGGACTTTTAAAATCGTGTAATTTAACCGAATTATGACGTTTTTTTACCAAACAAAGTTAGCTGATCCAAGCTACCGCTCTCTTACTCGCCCGATATATTTCCCTAATAAATAAATCAATTTAGGTTAACCTTATCGAAAAAAACATCAATTTTTATCGACGCTAATGTAAAAACTGGTAACTAACACCTTTGTGTTCACCTGTACCATTCATGACTAGAGACGAGACTATTCGACGATATATCGACATCGATAAAAACTAATATTTAGGAATATAATTATAAATTATACATTAAATAAGTTAAATGCACACTAAGTTTACACATAAAATACAATTAATTGCACATACACTAAATTAATGACGGTAAATCTAAGATGAAAAAATTTATGACAAAATTATCGTTAAGATTATTATTATCAACATTGATTTTTAACTTCAACTATTCAAAATATCAAATATTTTTAATATAATTTTAATAATGATTCCTTTCGGAATAATATGACTAGAATAGTTGAAATTTTCATGCTGAATGAAAACAACACAAAACACAACAACTATTATTAACCTAAGAGACTACTACATAGTATAGGTAATAAATAGTAGCAATCATTGTGCTTCTCACGCCGAGCATACATAATATACTCATTTCTTAGCCAACCGTTAAAACTAAATCAAACAAAATCAGCATTTGAAAACGTCACTTCGAATTGACAGCTGTCAACGATGACAGGTGAAGTGACGTTTAGAAACGCCTAGGTAACTTACGAATTTTCTCTAAATTAATAATAGTACTCCTAATAAAAGTATTAAGTCTAAAAAATGGAATGTCAAGCAATCAAGCTGTATCGAAATTAAGCATTTTTTTTGTAGATTTTATATTATTAAAATTAATGGAAAAAATTAGTGAATCAATTCGCGCGTTCTGAGTGCGGATAAACAAATAGTTTACAATAAATAGTATCTAAACAGTGGCGCGAACCCCACAATACAAGTTGATACTATGTCAATCAACGCCTCTTCGAGTCATTTTTGACCATTTTTTAATAATATTTTTTTTATTAAATTACTGGCTATTAGTTATTGCACGTTTTACATTTATAATAAATATATAAATACTTGTAAATTTTCATCTCCATCTTTTGGTATGTAATGAATAGATACCTATTTATTTTAATATTTGAAATGTTACAAAACTGTTTTTTACATAATATTAAGTATATATTTTTTTTACAAAACTCGTAGGGTCGTTAGGACGGCACGATATTTAAAATATCTATTCAAGTTCGATGTTTCTTAGTAGGTCTTTGTCGGGTAAAGTTTTATGATTTACAGTTCCTAGTGGTACGTGTCTGACGCGGCGTTACAGATTAGTTATTCATTTATTATTTTAAATTAAACAACTTTTTTTTTCTATTTACAAATTTCGATTTAGACTAAGACAATTAAAGCCTAGGTCGAATAGACGCAGGGCCGCATCCATACATTATTATATAGCAGG
Source organism: Orthosia cruda (assembly GCA_964057195.1). Classification (NCBI taxonomy): domain Eukaryota; kingdom Metazoa; phylum Arthropoda; class Insecta; order Lepidoptera; family Noctuidae; genus Orthosia; species Orthosia cruda. The sequence continues at coordinate 18,403,831 of OZ059833.1, read as the reverse complement.
TACCGATCATATGTTTAGACATCGATTTAATTTTGGAACGATATCGTTAGACTAGAGTATGCACCATTGTTCCGCGAACGGACTCGTCCCGCGCGAGGGAACTGGGGGTGGGTTGTGGTCGCGCACCCCCCGTCCCTGCCCCGAGGCCCGCTGTTCCCCCTCGGTCGCCCTGTGCGCGCTCCCCAGAAATGGCTCGATCGATTTTCTCGTGTCCGACTCCCCGCGACTCCGAACATCCGTCAACTCCGAACGAAGCGGCATCGCTCCAGTGTTCAGCGTTATACCATCATCGAAAATGTATCTCAAAAATTTTCTAATACTAACTACTGCCCGTCTCTCGACCACGGACAGTCAATCCACCCGTTCTTTGATCTTTAAAATTGTATCAAAACCTATCACAGTTTTTGATTAGTTTTTTTTTTCATCCTTAATTTTAATATATGATTAAAATATACGTATAGATAATATATATTTTTTCTTTCCAATCTTTAACAATATAACACTATTTGACTTCGATTGTGTGCGTCGGTGCGCGTGTCGCAGGTCGTCTGCCTTATCTCGTAAATACGTACGTTAATGTAATTATTACGATATGATCGCATAAAAAATTGGAGCATAGCATTTAGGCTATTATTGCTAAGATTATTTTATTTATTCGAAAACTATTTTCTCGAGTAAACCACAACCTTTCATAAGCGAAGTTAAAATATTATTATTTTGTTATTGACTATTACCAATATGTATGTTTCGGTGTTCTGGCCAGGAGGTCCACATCTGATGTGGTCGTGCTTATCATATTGTTGCGTGTGGTGGTGACCCTTCGTCCCCGCGGTCTCGCCATCTTATCCGGACTTGCGCAGAGCGCCCCGCCTCGGCGCCATTTTGATTTCCTCAACACTTAACCCAATTTTTGCGGGCGACTGTACCCGGCGCGAACAAAGGGTTACCGCACATTACAGTCAAAAACACTTCTCTAGTTTTACAAATACAAAAGCGCCCGCCGACCCTGACTGAGGCGGGCTGAGGAAGACAGTCTATAAGTCAGGTCCAATATTAGCAATGTCACCTATGTCTATATTACATAAGACTCATGCTTATCAAGTATTTGGCATTTAATACGTCACCGTAAAGTTTGTATCCATCACTTTCGCATACACACGGTGAAAACGTAATATTTTACATATATAAGTATATAACACGACAAAATACTAAATTTTCACTGAAAGGTGACAAGCCTGTGTCCACGTAGCGGTGTGTCGTACGGCGGTCGAGCTGCCGAGCGGTATTTATGAGTATGTATGGGTGCGTCCTGCTGTGCCGTCCTAGCGTCCGGCTAGGCCGAGGGGGCGGACCCCTTAGATGGTCTTGATCTTATTAGTCTTGAAGCTGACCTGCAGCACTCGGTTGCCAAGAGTGTATCCGTTGAGCGATTGGATGGCAACCACGGCCTCGTCGTAGTTGGTCATGGTGATGAACCCGTAGCCCTTGCACTTGTTGGTCTGCAGGTCGCGGATCACCTTGACGCTCTGCACGGCGCCGAAAGGCCCAAACAGCTGCCAGAGCACGTTTTCTTCGGTCTCGGGTGCTAAGTTGTAAACGAAGATGCACCACTCGGAGCCGACAGCTCCGGGGAGGACCCCACCGAGTAACTCGCCCGCGAGTGGGCTATAGCGCTGCAGACCCTTGTTGATGGCTAAGAGGGACTTGCCTGAGCTGAAGCGGCCGAGTGGCGCCGGGAAGCGCAGTGCAGCGGGCAGGTACGCCGCCAGAGGTGCCAGCGCCTTGCCGTTGTTGCTCGGGTTGTTCGCGAACTTCACAGTGATCGGCTCAGTAGCCCCCTTAGGCACCGTCCCGTTCAGCTCCTGAATAGCACGCTCCGCCTCCACGCGCTGGTCGAAACGAATAAATCCAACTCCTTTCGATAGCCCCTGCTCACCTCCAGTAAACGGCCTCCCGCCGGAGTTCTCGCACAGAATCCGCGACGTAATAATCCTGCCGTACGGGCTGAACAGTCGCTCGAGCTCGGCTTGTGTCATAGTCTTGGGTAGTCCGGAGACGTATAGGTTTGCGCCTTTGATGGCTTCGCTGCTGGGCCGCGCGTACGACACCTTGATCGTCTTGTTCTGCAGCCGCAGGCCATTGAGCGTGGCGATGGCCTTTTCTGCATCCTCGGGCCGGTGGTAGTTGACGAAGGCGTAGCCCAGGCTTTGACCGCCACCGTGCAGTGCGTGGTTGAGAGCGTCCGGGAAGGCCGCGCCCTTGTTGCGGATCAGTTTGCACGACTCCACCTCACCGATGCTGGAGAACAGGCTGCGGATCTCCTCCTGCGTCATGGACTGGGGCAGGTAATTGATGATCAGGTTCGTCTTGGACTCCTCGCCACCACCGTTTTGCTGTTCACCATCGCCTTTCGACATGGTGGCGGCTTAAATCATAAACGGAAAGAACGAAAGAGGAACGAAAAAACGCGATAAAAATAAAGTGCACGTCCGTCGGGGTAGCGCGCGCGAACGGTATTGAAGGGTGGCGGCGAGTGCCGCGCGCAGGTCGCTTCTATCGACCCGCCTTACATAACGGGGTTCGTTCACCCTCCCGGTGGTATAGTGTCCGAAAAAACCAGATCCACCCCGGGCACATCGATCCGCACCCGGGAACCACGGCCCCGGCGTAACTGGGTTCCGTGAACGAACGAGCTCGGAGGCAATAGGTGGAAATTCACAAGGATTTATGAATGTACGTTGTAAAATTACAACCTTTTTATTACGTGTTATTATGTTGATGAAAACATCGTAATTTGTCAGCAATTGAGTACGGTCGCTAACAAAAATTCGGACAAATTCTATTGTAAAACGATCGGCACTTCCTCAAATCTGTTACCGCATTTTCTTTTAACAGTTACTTCACAATCTAACTTTATGTACTCTTAAATAAACTCGATATTTTCCTGCTTTTCACAAACTTCAGTAAATCTATTTTTGAGTTCATCGGAAACAATTCTTTGTTTCATCAAGCAACAACCATTAATAAACAATTCGTTGCTGGGAAATGCCAGTTGTTAGAATTTCCTTTATATAGCTTTCCGGGAAGGGGTTGGAAAGGGTTGATTCTGTGTAATAAGCAGGTGTACTGACCTGTTATGGGGTTGTAGCATTGTTCCATGTGCTGTAATTGTTACGGTAATATTAAGGGTGGGTCTTATGTCAAGGACGTAAGGGCGATTTTTGTGACGCAAGTTGGGATAGGTTTTGGAGTTTGAGTCGAGTTCTATCTCTTTGTTTCGTTTTTAAAGCGCTTATGATTGGACAATGCTAATTATGTTACGTTGTTTTTGTCAATTGAATTTGTATTTGTTTATGATTCGTACTTCAAATCTTTACAAAAAGACAACATAATTTGAAGCTTACTTTAGATAAATAAAAATGTCGTATATTCAGTAAATTACTTATATATTTTGTTCCTTTTTTGTTTTGATCACGTTTACTAGATGACTACTCAGAGAATAAACACCAAAACAAACTAAGAGTTCAAAATTAAACTCTATTCAATATAATGTAATGGTCAAATCATGCGAGAACCTTATAGGTTCTAATATTTTAATGTTTAGGGTGGTCTAGTAGTGAGAGAAAAAAAACTACTGTTACACCCAATGATATTCAAATAAACAGATATGTTATTACCGCGCGCATTGTGAAGACTCGAATAGGTTACAATTGTGACCTTTAGTCTTTAGTTTATGTCACGCATGGCGAAGAGCGTTAGGCTTTGTAGAAACAAAAACAAAATAAAAATAAATGCCATCGTGTGTATTTAGAAATTGTACCAATTATGATACCAAAGTACATAAAACAGAAGGGATCTCATACCATATGTAAGTAATTTATTCCTTTTTTTTTCCTAATATTCTGATATTTGGAGGTTATAAAAAGATAACAACATTGGTGGTCAGAATAATGTTTGTTTACATTCACACGCAAGTGACAAACACTAGCTATCTCTTTTTTTCTTGTTGGTTTTATCAAGCCATCCCTTTTGACTCGTAGTGAAATGTCAGATGAATGAAAACGTGTGTATGTGTGCTGCTGCTGCTGCGCGGAACACTTTTTTCAATTGTTTTGTGAGTGTAAAACGTATCTGTTTATTTGAATATCATTGGTTACACCATAAAAAACGTATGGTAAATATTACTTTACTTATTTTTGCTAACCTGTTCAAGTCAAATCATTCATTTGCAAAAACAGGTTAGAAAAAGGTAGAGAGAGTGAAAAGAGTAGTAGATACACTGTATTACTTTATGGTGTGCATGTGAATAGAATCTTAGCTTAGAGATAACTAAGCGCAAATTACTTTGTTATATGCCCATTTAATAAAAATAATTTTATTTAATAACTTTTAATTAAGATTTATTTTGCACGTGATCGCGTGTTTTATTACCGTACGTTAAAATTAATTTATATGAGCTATAAAATTTGTTCCGGGTCGAAATATTTCACTTATGACATATAGTAAACTATGTGATAGCTGATAATAAAGTGGAATGTATGGTAGTGCTTTGTGATGTTTAAAAATGAAGATATGGATGAGGTCAGAATTATTTTTACAAATTTTATTACGAGATGGTTGATTGCACTTACCATACTTTCACTAAAAGATTAATATATCTGCCTATTCTTATGGAAAAAGGCAATAGTTTATGTATGTAACTTAATCTACAAAAATAAGCAATCATATTTCTAATACCTGAAGGCTAATTTTCGTCCTTAAAAACATTCATTTTTAAATCGAAATCTTATCCCGAAGAAATTCAACGTCAAAAACTTGATAAAACGTAGAGAAATTATGGTGTTCATTAAAAATCGGGAATGGCATTTCGCTCTCAAGATTCGTTTAGCCCTAAGTAGTAATTGCAATTCTGAAATTTCAGAATTCGTAGCACAAGTGGCTACGCGCCTGCTACGGGCCTACGCTGCTTGCTACGCCGTAGCACTTTTCTGGCCTTCCGTAGGCTTGCTACCAAGGTTACAATCACGGCTGCAAATGAATATTTTTGCATTGTACAGTAGGTTGTATTGTATTTAGGTTGTATTACTCTTTTATATTAATTTAATTATACAAAAACGGGAACTACTACTAATAAGTAAAATACTGTCGTTAAACGTATTTATTTATTTTAAAGCTAATCTATTAAAATACAGAATACTTTATGATTAGTTCTCTTTATTATCTACACATGTCACATTATACTTTTATGTCAATGAAAATAAGGTTTTATTTGTAAGTACCTTCTGCCCGTGGCTTCGCCCGCATAAAAAGTATTTTATCATCCGAAGTGAATACAAACTATGCTATGTCCTTCCGAGGGTCTCAAACTCATGCCAAATTTCATTAAAATCGGTCCAGCCGTTTCGGAGTCTATAAGGAACATATATACATACTTTCTCTTTTATATAGATAGATAATGTACCATTCGTGAAGTCCTACTAATTTACTGACTATGGGCGATTGATTCGCTATCTATTGGCATTAAACAATAGTATTTTTTTATCTAATTTAGATAAAATAAATTTTTATCTATATTTACATTTTAAGTCTAACTTTTACAAGCATACGTATGCATCATGTAAAATAATATCTTTAAAAGTATGATTTTCGAAAAAAGACAAACTATAAATCAAACTCTTCCATAACAAATGAAACTGTTAATTAAGTCTGTCTGTCATGCAGATTACGTTCACGTTATGACGCATGGCATAACGTTGTGAACAAAGCAATGTCCGCGCCGCTTTGTCTGCTGAGCCGGGAGAGCGGGGTTATATTGAAAACTATTGCATATTTCTTTTTTTTTTAAGACATTGCCCCACACTAGGAATTTCTTCCTGTATCGTGGGTGCGTTTACAAACATATAAACTCACATACACAACACCCAGAGCCGGAACAACTATCTGTAGGTCATACAAATATTGAGAGAAATGGTCTCCTTCTGTGAGACCGTGATGGTTCAGAAGGAGGCTGCCGAGCGGGATCATGACAGGTCTGATCCCGCCCGGAGAAGAAGGCGTCGTGGAGGCAACCGCCTCGACGCCGCCTAAAACGCCAAAACCCTGACTGCGTCAATTGCAGGTGGGACTCCAGGGTCACGGGTGGTCAGATTGGGGATTCTGTCCGCCCACAAAGTGACTCTAGGTGGCACAGTGATCACGTGCTGCCGTGGACAGCGAGGCTCAGGGGAGACGCTCCTCAGTCTCCCCAGGGAAGTGCCCTAACAGGCGTTGCACAGAGGGGGTTCCGGAGTGGTATTTTAAGAGGTAACGGGGCCCCTTATAAGTGCTGATGGTGATCACCAGGGTGGTTTTAGTGAGGTAAAAATCCCACACTCCCTGGTCTTTTTCCCCAAAAGTCCAGGCGCCTTTTGAAGGTTTCCCCCCGTAAACAAAAAAAAAAAAAGGTCATACAAATAATGGTTCCGTGCGGGAATCGAACCCGCGACACGCAGCGCAGCAGTCAATCGCTCAACCACTGCGCCAACCGTGCGCCCAATATATTGGATATTTCAATGTTATTTTTTTTAAGTACCCGTAGGCTCTAAACAAAAGACATTCTCTAAGGAATGGTGACTGTCAAAACGTTATAAAAAATATTATTAAAACAAACAAACCGACTGCAAAAAAAGAATTAACTGAAAAGAGAAAAACAATTACTTTTACAACCCGTTGCAACTGTAAAAAAATAAACTTCTAGATCAACGCAATTAAGATATACAGCCGTTAATGACGCATATTTTACACTCGCAAGGGAATCAACATCTACAGGGTACTTAACGTTGACCTAGAATCAGGAAATTTGACAAGAAGCAGTGTCTTATAGCACAAGTAAAGTAAAAATCCAAATACCGTAAATTTGGCAAATTTTTTTTTTATTTTTTTTACCAGCAAATTATTTTTTTTCCTTGTTTCCTTTAGTTTACCATACCTTTGTAGCAGTACAATATATATGTACGTAAACTATAAAAATACATATTCTTTTAATCCATGGGGAATCGGCACTGTCACTCCTTCATACAGGTTATACAGTAACCTAGTTAGGAGAATAGAACTGCACCCACTACAATTGTAGCAAATCTGTAATTTTACCATGTTCAAATTTGATACCCATGTACTGCATTACCTACTAAAAAAAACTTTTTACAAAAAATAGAACCGACTTCCAAATAAAAAAAAAAAAAAGTGAAAAATAACTTCAATTTCGGAAGTCGGTGTTCTTGTTTTATTTTCTTCGTTTTTTGACACCGACTTCCGAAATTGAAGTTATTTTTCACTTTTTTGTTTTTTTATTTGGAAGTCGGTTCAATTTTTTGTAAAAAGTTTTTTATTTTTTACTTTTTAGTTGTGCTACACAATTTATATAGGCTAGGTACCAATAATGCCCATAGTGAAACCAGAATAGATTTACCCAATAACATGAAACTTAAACAAATTCGGTCGAATAAGGGTATACCAAGGTGAACTGTTTACACCTGCGTACCCCTTTAGAGCGTACTAGTGTGATGTTATGTTATGAAATGGTGTAAACAATAAACATAAATGCGATTGCAGCTATCCCGAGTGATTTGCCGTCATTAACCGACTTCAAAAAAAGGAGGAGGTTCTCAATTCGACTGTTATTTTTTTTTTTTTTTATGTTTGTTACCTCAGAACTTGTTACTTCGTGAACCGATTTTGATGATTCTTTTTTTATTTGAAAGCTGGTGTTTGTCATGTGGTCCCATTTAATTTTTATCAAGATCTGATAAAGAACTTTGGAGATACACATCAGAACTCTTCAATAAATGACGGCAAATCACTCGGGATAGCTGCAATCGCATTTATGTTTATTGTTTACACCATTTCATAACATAACATCACACTAGTACGCTCTAAAGGGATACGCAGGTGTAAACAGTTCACCTTGGTATACCCTTATTCGACCGAATTTGTTTAAGTTTCATGTTATTGGGTAAATCTATTCTGGTTTCACTTTGAGCATTTTTGGTACCTAGCCTATATAAATTGTGTAGCACAACTAAAAAGTGAAAAATAAAAAAAAACTTTTTACAAAAAATACAACCGACTTCCAAATAAAAAAACAAAAAAGTGAAAAATTACTTCAATTTCGGAAGTCGGTGTCAAAAAACGAAGAAAATAAAACAAGAACACCGACTTCCGAAATTGAAGTAATTTTTCACTTTTTTGTTTTTTTATTTGGAAGTCGGTTGTATTTTTTGTTTATTGAAGAGTTCTGATATGTATCTCCGAAGTTCTTTATCAGATCTTGATGATAATTAAATGGGACCACATGACAAACACCAGCTTTCAAATAAAAAAAGAATCATCGAAATCGGTTCACCCAGTAACAAGTTCTGAGGTAACAAACATAAAAAAAAAAACTGTCGAATTGAGAACCTCCTCCTTTTTTGAAGTCGGTTAAAAATGATAAATAAAGATTATTAACTTATTTGCAGTTGGTAAACTGACCGCGACTTATGTCGATGTATGGGGTTAATTTTGTCCCTCAATTCGTTTATCTAATCGTTAGAGCAATGTTTTCTGCCCTCATAGTTTATGAACTTTAATAATGTTATTTAATTATTTTTGTGAATGTAGCTGTTTGTGCGGAACCCTCAGTGCGCGAGTCCGACTCGAACTTAGCCCGCTTTTTTTATGTCAGAGTATTAATCAATTATACAGGGTGTCCCAGAAATCGACGTCAAGCCGTAAATGGGTGATAGACCAAGTTATAACAGTTCTCAGAAAAATACGAAAAAAAATCTATCTCATGTTTTTAAAAAAATATGTTCACTTTAAAAATTTACTAAAAAAATCAATCCCTGTAATGGTTCTTTAACTCCAATTGCTACAAATCCCATAATTTATCAATTTTTTTTATTATTATGTAATCTTGAATAATGCTTGTGTAGATTTTTGCCTAAAATTTAAAGCCAACTCCTCCTACTTAGAAGAAAATTAAACTTTTTCAAAACCAAATTATTCAAATTTACTGTTTCGCCCAACTTTAACTGACTGTACTGAAAAAAAAATGTACTACGCTAGTTTGGCAAGTAACATGAAAAATTGGCGCATTTAATAAGGATTCAAAAATGGTGTAACACTTGCTAGATTACGTTTTCAATAATTGGTCAAATTTTTTTTTGTAAATAGTATCGGTTTTTACCCAAAATGTCCATACTTCCTTAAAATGACTTTAGCTTACCTAAAGCTTTGCTAAACTCCGTTTCTAATTCGATAGAGACGGAGAGAGTCATTTTACGAAGTGTGAGCGAGATAAGAAATCGAAATTTTACGTAATTTAAGAGCAAAGTTATGATAGTGATTCAACCTTTTTACTTTAAGTCAGGAACAGTTTTCTCATCTTAGAAAAAAAAAACAAATTATCAGATTTTTTTTTTTTTTATTACAATAAATGTTCAAACTGCCTTCCTTCGACGGCAATGCAAGCACGACATCTTCTTAAAAAAGATCTGGTTATTTTCCGGGCAAATCTTCCCCTATTTACAAAGACAACGGCTTCCGTTATTCTTTCCCGCAGCTCGGCTAAATTCTCTATTGTTTTTGAGTACACTTTCTCTTTTACCGCTCCCCAGTAAAAAAAATCTAGGGGATTTAAATCAGGCGAACGGGGTGGCCACAAGATTGTCCCACCGCGCCCTATCCACCTGAGCGGGTATTCTTCATCAAGATGTTCTCTTACTAAACGGGCATAATGCGCTGGGCAGCCATCTTGCTGGAACCACATTTCCCTGTAAACGTTCAGTGGCACGTCTTCTAATAAATCTGGTAAAGTATTTTGAAGAAAATCCAAATAAACTGCGCCATTCAAAATCTCTGGCAGCTCAAAAGGTCCAATTATTTTGCCATTTAGTATCCACATGTTTACTTTAAATCGATACTGTGACTTATCTTGCCTCATCAAATTTGGATTTTCTACATGCCACTCGTGCAAATTGTGCAAATTCATGTAGCCATCTTTTTTAAATGTTGACTCATCGGTCCATAAAATCTTCTCTAAGAATCGAGGGTCTTCTCTGTGCCTTTCTAGCATCCTTTGGCAAAACGCAACTCTGGGAGCGTGATCCCGTGGTAGTAATGATTGTACTCGCTGTACATGATACGGGTGGAACTCGTTCTTTTTTAAGATTCTGTGGGCGGTACTCTTAGATACACCTGTGCTTGTTTCGATTCCACGTACAGAAGCACTTGGGTCTTCTTGGACTGCTTGTAGTACGACGTCTTCGTACGGATTACGATGTCTTCCTTCACCATGTACTTGGTTAGGGAATCGTCCCTCTGATAGTGAACGGTGCACATTAATAAAAACTCGATGATCTGGGTGACGATTGTTCGGGTACCTCTCACGATTCCCCATAAACGAGGTGCATGTTCGCATATTCCAATGCAGTGTACATAGCCATGGTAGTACTACACAATCACAGGATCAGCAACAGTCCAGAGTAAAGCACAGGTCGTCAGAAAGAGGAATTAAACAGTCCAAATCACAAGCAATTAAGTCCAGAAAACAACGCAAAAAGTGGTAAGTACGGAATCAACATGAACGAATACGGAGATGCGCAGTAAACAAAGCAGCGTAACGTACTGATTTGTAATTGTGTGTGCGTCTGCGCTTACAAAACAGAACAATAACTACTGCTGTCTCATTCGCACTCATCGGTAAATTGTATCTCCGTTTCATGATAAAGGTTGTGTCACTGATAAAGGTGGCGTCACTCTCTGTCTCGCTCACACTTCGTAAAATGACTCTCTCCGTCTCTATCGAACTAGAAACGGAGTTTAGCAAAGCTTTAGGTAAGCTAAAGTCATTTTAAGGAAGTATGGACATTTTGTGTAAAAACTGAGACTATTTACAAAAAAAAACTTGACCAATTATTGAAAACGTAATCTAGAAAGTGTTACACCATTTTTGAATCCTTATTAAATGCGCCAATTTTTCATGTTACTTGCCAAACTAGCGTAGTACATTTTTTTTTCAGTACAGTCAGTTAAAGTTGGGCGAAACAGTAAATTTGAATAATTTGGTTTTGAAAAAGTTTAATTTTCTTCTAAGTAGGAGGAGTTGGCTTTAAATTTTAGGCAAAAATCTACACAAGCATTATTCAAGATTACATAATAATAAAAAAAATTGATAAATTATGGGATTTGTAGCAATTGGAGTTAAAGAACCATTACAGGGATTGATTTTTTTAGTAAATTTTTAAAGTGAACATAATTTTTTAAAAACATGAGATAGATTTTTTTTCGTATTTTTCTGAGAACTGTTATAACTTGGTCTATCACCCATTTACGGCTTGACGTCGATTTCTGGGACACCCTGTATAGCCTATGTCACGCCCACAATTGAGACGAATCCAACTACACCTAATATGTCATAATCCGTAAAGCTGTTTGGGCTGTAGAACGTGCCATAGAAATGACATACATACTTACACACGCCCGAAAAACATTACCATCCCGCAGTAGGGTAAAAATATTATAAATAAATGGTGGTGGTGGTGGCAATGGTGGTTATAGAATTACACTTTATTGTGATTCTCAGAAATGTTTGTCTTTGCTGAATGGTAGGTACTTTTAGGTGGTAATATTTTTAACCCTGTGTCTCTAACCATAAAATGAAGACGCGTGCTTGTGCATTTAGTGCTTCAATAAGATCCTGACCTCTCCCCCCAGCCCGCCTGTTTCTAATAACTTCCTTATTCGCATCGCTATTGACCGTGACCGGCAATCACTCATTGCGGATGCACGCTCATTAGATCGGGATATATCTACGTAACTTTTAGTCATTTATTTATTAGTCACAATAATTACTATAATTTATAGATCACTAATAGATGACAGTTTTATTTGCAACTTTTCGATATCTCGCAAAACATGAAGCTACTGTCCTGAAAAAAACCTCGTCATGACCACTAACTTATACAAGGGCTGCAAAAAAACGATTTGCAGGTGACATATTGTTTCTATGTGCAATCCTAGTTCATTGTAGGTTATTTCTAAAACAAATTATGTTATTTGATTACGAGAAAACTAAGACTGCTAATTAAGGTGGTTTTGTGTCATAAATAAAGTTAATTAAATAAATATTGATGTTTTATTCCGTCATAAAATTTACGAATGGTTAGTGATGACGTTACTCGAAATTATGGTTAGTGAGCTAGAGTTAAAGTAATCTACACAACAATCTACACAATTAAGTGGCAGTGGGCAGGGCACATTGCTCGCAGAACGGATGGCCGATGGGGTAGAAAGGTTCTAGAGTGGTGACTGCAAACCGGAAGACGTTGCGTTGGAAGGCCTCCCACCAGGTGGACCGATGAAGACCTGGTGAAGGTTGCAGGGATCCGCTGGTTGTGAGACGCACGGGACGGCTTGGGGAAGGCCTATGTTCAACAGTGGACGTCTTTTGGCTGATATGATGACGATGAAACAACAATCTATACAACTTTTAAAACATCGATGTTTGTAATGAATTTGATAGGTTTTAGAGCCTGTTCAGACACGGCGGAAACTGCGCGATAACCACGCGGTAATAGTATGATTATGTCTGAATGAGTATAAAGATGCTGATATAAATAAGAACTGCGCGGGTTCAGAATCCACGCGGTTCCCGTCGTGTCTGAATGCAAGCTTAGTATGTTTTACGGAAAAAAATACGTAACATAATTAACAAAGCGATGTCTGCCGAGTTATATGGAAAATTACAATCAGTAAGTACTTGCTGGTAAGCGGGGTTTTTCCAGGAAAGGCTATGATATTCATTGGTGGTGCAATTATTATGTCTTATATCGAACTAGATTGGTGCAATATACTCGTTTTCTTTTGTTATAATTATTCTATGCTTTGTTTCTTACTAAATACAATTTGATTCCAATAATATTGTGCCACTAACTTCAGTTTTGTAGTAAGTATTATAATAACTTATATAACTTAAAATTAAAAAAATCAGTGGAACAAACCAAAAAATACTTTCGGCAAGTTTGAAAATTATACATAATCGTCGGTTTTTTTTTTTTTGATAAATGTTTTTATTTTTCTCTTTTAGTTTTGGTAGCTCAAATGACCATAAAAATTATTTATAGCCAAAATTATCATACCAATTGCAATAAGCTCAAACACGAGTAGGATACATTGTTGTATTTCATAGTTCCAGTGCCTACCTTCCAGCATCATCATCAGATCAGTTCGATGGTAGGTACTACTTTCATGAGTACAATTTATTTATAAGTATTTGTTTCATCATAGTCGGTTAACTTTTCAAGATATCTTATACCCGTGACATACATATCACAGTTTAGGAGCAAACACCGTGATAAAATGCGTGACTCAAGCCAATCACAGAGGCCGTGCTCGCCCGGTTGATGTTAGCCCTAAAAGAAACAGATTCATTATTTATTAACTCTCTTTTCTTCTCCAAACAACTGCTTTGATTCCGGCATATACCAATAATTGTATGTCGTAATACTACAAGAAAACACATGTAGTTATTGTAGAGCTAGTAGAGTTGTTAACGAATTTTTCTTTGCGAACCTAACGAGCAACGTGAAGATTCAGTAAGGGTAGTTAGACGACGCTTGCGAGAGACTTGGACAACTTTTAACTAGTTTTCTGGAGTTTTGAAATAGAAGGGAATGAAGAAAGTATAAGGCTCATATGGTATATTTATGTCCATGTATTCGAGTTATCGACATTTGAGTGTAGGTATTTTTACCGACTTCTAAAAAAAGGAGGTTATCAATTTGATACGTATGTATGTACAGTACAACTATTTTCTTAATATCCCTCGTCAAACTTCGGGAACAGTACAAGTTTCAACAAATTCGGTGCAGCAGTTTTGAAGATATGGAACATACAACCGAACTCCTTAACGACAACAGCACGAATGTGTAAATTGAGTTATAATGGGTATTTTATCAATCCTTTAGGTACCTTACTATAGACCTAACTTAATTTTTAGTAATGGCGTACCAAAATTAAAAAGAGAAAAAAAAAAAAACGACCTTCAAAGCAAAACACTAAAAAGAGAATTTCTGAAGTTCGGTTTCGAAAGTCGTAAAACGACAAAAAATAAGAGGTACCAAAGACAGTCGGTGTCTTTGGTACTCTGTCGATATATCTAAACGAAAGTTATTTTTCTCTATTTAGAGTTTTATATTAGCTCTTTAACAGGTGGCCTGAACGAGGGTAGGTGGTCCTTTAAAATTGATTGAAATTAAATCGACTTTAGTCAAATCAATGAAAAAGAAAAGGGATCAGATAAGTTGGCATTGTTGCTTGTAATGAAGAAGAACACAGCAATGAAGCTATTATTAGGCTCCTTGACTGATCAAACTTTTTAAGCAATTCTTTATAGCAAAATGATCAAAGAGACAAAACAGTCTTTTTTCTGTTTCTTTTCCATCCTTGCCTAACCCTCGAGAAATACAGGTGTGATGGTGTGTGTAGTAGCTACAGTATTTTTAGAGAGCAGTTATGGCCTAGTAGTAACGGCTGCGACTTAAAATTTGTAGGTAGTTGTAGGAGTTTGAACCCAGGCAGGCGGTTTACTTTGTGTAAATTATTTCATCACCACTGCACTGAAGAAGGAAAGCATCGTGAGGAAACCGGCTGTGTCCGGCAAAGTCTTAGAAACAAAAATTCGAAAAACATGTGACATCCATCAACATGCACTGAGCCCGCATTCAGAGCCTCTCTCACAGAGAGGAGGCCTGCACGCACAACGGACCAAATTGGAGTCTACGAGCGTAAAAGGGGGTCCAACTATCCTACCCAATTTTTATCAGAAGCACATAATTTGCTTTTTTTTATTTGTGGTTTTATCATCATTTCATAATTTTCATTCATAAAAAAAGCTATATCCTGTTACAAAAACACGGTCATATCCCAAATAACCGTGGTAGTACTTTACGCTTTTACAAGTAAAATAACTATGCATAATTTTCCTACCGGCCCTAGGGCTGACACAAGAGTTGATTCAATGAAAATATATTGTTTTTGCTTTTCCTCAAAACTTTTAGTGTGAAGTTTTTAGTTTATTATCTCGTTTTTCTTCGGGTTAGTTGTGAATGGGAATGGGATGATGATAAGTTTTTTTTTGTGTTTGGGAGGTAAAGAGCCCATGTGTTGGATATTTTTTCAAAGGAACATGAACCAGCTGCTAAATTCCTTCAAAACCAAGTTGGATATTTAGAACTTCTTTAGTTAAATTCCTTTTTTTACGTGATGAGACCAATAGAAGTTAATCTATGTCAAGAGGGATGCTTTATTTGGGCTCTTCTCACCAGCAGCCTAATTGCGTAAGTGAAATCGGCAAAGGGTTTGACCCCATGAAAGGGTATGAATTGACTAATCACATGCGAGATGAAAGACGCGATGTGGATTTCCGTCTATGTGATTGGTCGATTGTTTATATTCCTTCATGTGGTTAAACCCTTGCCGAATACACTTACGCAATTAGGCTGCAGGACTCTTGACAGATAATATTAACTATTAATAAAAAAATACAGACTACGCAGAAGATAACGGGACAACAACTAGACAAAATTAACAACAAATTAACAACACTTTAGTTCAGAACAGCTGGAAGTTATGGGTGGCCTTTTCCCAGCGTGTTATCAATTTATCATACAGGCTGAAAGAAAAGAGAAAAAATAAACTATTTGTCTAGGTAAATATTTGTTCTCGAGTTGACATTTGGACAGACAAACACCAAAAAGTTACATCCTATAGAATGATACAAAAGTAACATAATTCAAATTTTAGGAATGACCCAAAAAGGAAAGTTTACCCCTACATTATGCAAATCCTACATTATCCTAAAAATAAATAAACCCATTCTTGTTGTACAACCCTAAGCGCAAACGTTGGGCAATCTAAATGGTAATATTTTGGACCTGGGGCTCTCCGCTATCACAAGGCCTTATTATTCACCTTCACGCTAAAAACGGTGGGAGCCGTGCAGAGTTATCATCACTCTGTATGTGGTTAATGGGGGCTGGGGAATTTGTTAGTAGAAGGTGAAAAATGCCTATGATTGTTGTGAGAATTGTATACTTGTTTTCTTATTGTGATAATGGTTTTTAGATCTTAATTATACCAGTGTATAAATAATAAAAACATTTAGAATTGAAGAGAAGGATCGTTAATCACAATAGTTGCATATATTTTGTTTTTTTAGATGGAGACACCACAAATACTTGCTTGAGAACCGGGTTTACGAACCTTTATGGTGAGGGTATTAAGATCGTCTTAATTCGATTTCACCCAAGGCAACACAAAATTTCGGTGCCTAAATGCCGTAAAAAAAAAAAAAAATATTTTGCCATTAGGCCTCCGGAACAGAACTTAATTGTCACAGTACTCTTTATTTTTTGTGAAAAGCGCGCTTTTTTTACAGAATATGTCACGTCGCTTCGACTCGACTCTGCTTCTTCTGCTTACATTTTATAAGTTTGTCGACTATTACTCGTAAACTTGTAAAGCCTACTTAGCTATGATAGTTTTCCTTTTAAATTCGTTATATGTACTACTGCAAAAGTTAATGTAATATCCAAGTAATTCGTTATATGTAAAGCAATCATTTAGCTGGCAGGGAGGGGGACACTTGACCCTTTTATTTGATACCCATATCATGGCAGTGCACAAAAAATAACTAGCCCGCCATCTTGGGCCGTCCGCCATATTGGATTTAGAATGACGTCACTTCGCTAACGATGCATTGTCATCCAAACTAAACGTGTATGTAAAATTTCATCTTAATCAGTGGAGGATAACTGCTTTATAATTAAGTTGCAACACTTACATACATACATACATTGCAAGTTAAATAATAGTACATTGTACACCGAGGGGAGAAAACGATCTATTTCCGTTCGAGAGTATGTGTAAGCCCGACGCGCAGCGGAGGGCTTAAAGGAAACTCGAGAACAGAAATAGAACTTTCTCCCGAGTGATACATAGTGCTTTATACTACACCTACGAGGAAAATAAAATACAATATTTCTTTAATTAAAGTTTATATTAAAATTGTTACAATGGCTTAAACTTATAGTGACGTTTTTTCCAGGAAGGTTAATGCTTGTGTGAGATGATTGAGATAAAACTGGGACACTTGGTTCTGCTGTTGGTACACTTGTGTTTGTCGGAGGAGCTAGTTTTATAGTTTGAGTACAATCATATTCTTCCAGGAAGGCTGTTGGCGCTGTGCTCGTTGAAGGTTGTGGGGACTTTTTGTTATGTAAATTGATTGATCCTGATATTTGGTTATTAATGTGTTTTTTATTTTCTATGGAATCTGCGATGTAACTTTATGCGACAGTGGACGATTTCCAACCACCATGCGTTTTATTGCAGTTAAATCAGTGCCTGTATCTGCAAGGATGGTTGCGGAAGTCCGTCTAAAACAGTGCCCAGTGTAGAGATCAGGGTTTGCGAATTTTTAATATGAGGCTATTTCTTTCGGTACTGAACTTATTTTGTTCTTTCCGATCACTTGCTTGACGCATTTATTGTTTTTAAATTGTACCAAAACGCGCTTGGAGTTCATATTACTCGGACGAAGATCCATATATCTTTTCAAAATATGGAAGAATGTGTCAGTTACAACAAAACTCCTCTCTATTTTAGTTTTTGTTCGGGGAAGCTTGACTATGGCTATATCTTCACGGATCTCTATGTCGTCAGTAGTTAAATTCAAAAGCTCTTGAGAACGACAGGCACCATTTATGCCCAGAATTAATATTACCTGTAAATAAATAAAAACCATAAGTTGCTATGATAGTTCCGTAAATAAAGTGTAACAATTAGGTACAATGATAATGTTCAATAGTTACCTTCATTAGTAAATAATTGTAGTCTGGAGCATTTTGTAAGAAATCAAAGACATCTTTCGTAGTCAATACTTTGGATTTTTTACTGCGAAATCCTTCTGATTTCTGTTTCAAAAACGCTGTTAGTTTAGCATATTATTTAATATTTACATTGTTTTTCACTGACAAAGAGCTTTTCAGCATAGAATATGTGGACCACAAGGTACTTGGCTTATATTTTTGCGCTTTTTCGCTAAAATATGATAGTAGGACGTTTTCTTAGAACGATTGTGCATTTTTGCTACTTTTCCACAATATAAAATCATTATAAATTTTGTCGAGACTTCTCAGGAAGTAAGTTATTTATGACTTCTTGGGCTGTATTTTTTATTTCTGGTGGCGTCATCATTAATCGTCACTTTCACTATCAGATGACATTTTGGAAAATTATTTAGAAAATTAAAAGCTAGGTACTGTTAAATTATCAATTTAGTTAAAAACAAAATTTAACGTAACGAAATAAATTGCCGCGCTTTTTTTTCGCATTGCAGAATAAGGTTGCCATCCCCATTTCATTAAAAATAGAAAACAAAAAAAAAATCCGCCTCTTTTCTCTAATTATTTAATATAAAACCTTTTTGAGATTTGAGGTTTGTATGTTTCCCGCCTCTTTTTCTAATTATTTCATACAAAACCTTTTTGAGTTTTGACGTTTGTATTTTTTTTATGTTCGCTGCTAAAAAACAAAAGAAAGCTAGCCGGGCAGTAATGGATTTTCATACAACATTCCTGCCCTGCTTCGGAGGGCAGTAATAAAATTCCATATAACTTTTCCCGCCGCACATTTTTAAGGGAGAAATTACGAACTTTGTAACCCGTTTATGAACGAGTAATAAGACACTTTCCGAGTGGGTGTGGTATAAAAGCTTGTAATAACCTAGTTCCCAGCTACTTTTAGTCTGTAATTCAGTTTACGATCGCGTGCTTATAACACGAGATAGGGGTAAAACTTAAAGTTCTCATTACCTAACGACGTACTGACCTTTTATAATGACTTGGCGTTTTTGAAACTGGGTGAAAATGTTTAATGATTTTTACCGATTTCTAAAAAAGGAGTTTATCAATTCGACAGGTATGTTTATATTGTTGGAATTGCACAATATTACTATGTGAGCTTCTTAAAACTTGTGTCAAATTTCATAAGTGTATGTATGTATTTTTGTTTGTAAGTATATATGTTTGTCCACGCATTTCGCCGAAACTAGTAATCGGTTCGTGATCATTCTTGTTTTATTCGATTAGGTATCTCTCAACTTAGGGAATAGTACAACTTTCATCAAAATCGGTTCAGCAGTTTTCAAGATAGGGAACATTATAACCGAACTCCTTAACGACTAACAGCACGAATGTGTAAATTAAGTTATTATGGGTATTTTGTCAATCCTTTATGTACCTTACTATAGAACTTGCTCACTTTTTAGTGATGGTGTACCAAAACTAAAAAGACAAAAATATAATCTTTTATAAAATAAAAAGAAGTGACTTCCAAAGCAAACCACTTAAAAGAGCGAAAATAACTTTCATTTCGGAATTCGGTGTCACACAACGACAAATAAATAACGGACACCAAGGGCACTGACTTCCGAACGAAAGTTATTATTGCTCTTTTAAGTGTTTTGCTTTGGAAGTCCGTTTATTTTTTTGTGCTAAAGCTTTACTCTTCTGAAATGCAGCTTATTAATTGCAATGCTCGTTAAATATAATAAGAGAAAGTAACTATGACTGAAAATAAGCTATTAAAAAAACTTTTTGCAAAAAAAATACTACCGACTTCCAAATACAGAACTACAAAGTGAAAAATAACTTAATTTTTTGAAGTCGGTGTCTTTCGTAGGTACCATTTTTTTGCTTTATGGACAACGTCTTCAAAAAATTAAGTTATTTTTCACTTTGTAGTTCTGTATTTGGAAGTCGGTAGTATTTTTTTTGCAAAAAGTTTTTTTAATAGCTTATTTTCAGTCATAGTTACTTTCTCTTATTATATTTAACGAACATTGCAGTCTTTCGTAGGTACCATTTTTTTGCTTTATGGACAACGTCTTCAAAAAATTAAGTTATTTTTCACTTTGTAGTTCTGTATTTGGAAGTCGGTAGTATTTTTTTTGCAAAAAGTTTTTTTATTTTTCACTTTTTAGTTGTACGTACCTAATAGGCAAGTTAGTAAGGGAACTATTTCGCCAGAATAGATTTCATGAAACTTGAACATAACCGGTGAAATGAGAGGTCTGCTTAAGAGCGAACTGGCGTGATGTTATGTTATGAAATGTTATAAACAACAAACATACATGCGATTGCAGCAATCCCGAGAGATTTGCCGTTATTTATTGAAGAGTTCTGTTGTATATCTCCGAAGTTCTTCATCAGATCTTTACCAAACTAAAATGGGACCAATTTCGAAACATACTTTTTCAAACAAAAAAAGAATTTTCAAAATCGGTCCACAATTGACGGAGTAATCGGTGAACATACACAAAAAAAAAAAAAAAAAATACATACTTGAAGTCGAACATAGAACCTCCTCCTTTTTGGGAAGTCGGTTAAAAACTATACCTATTTGAAGCTATCTGTCAAATAGTTATTTATGAAATGGCTAAATGCCGGTTACCCAGACATAAATAAAAAGTCTTAATCTCCACTTTTCTGATGTAGTTTGAGAATGTCTAAGTTAAATAAGCAACACCGATGCCTTCAGTTTGCTTTAGAGCTAATATTTATCTTAAGGTTTATAAGAAAAAGTTCTGTTAATAAGCCACTGGTCAGAATAATCGTCACATTTTCAGATATTAAAATTGAGGTCAATGTACGGGCCGTATTTTAGAAAATTATTCATTGAAATATTTTTTTAAAACAATCTTTTTCTTATCCTTCTCAGCAAATCCTTTCTTTTGATACCCATATCATGACAGTGCACAACAAATAACTAGTCCGCCATCTTGGGCCGCGGATTTAGAATGACGTCACTTTGCTAACCATGCATTGTCATCTAAACTAAACGTGCATGCAAAATTTCATCTTAATCGGTGGAGGAAAGCAATTGTTGCTTTAAAATTCAGTTGCAAGATTTGACCCGAACACACTTGCACACATACATACATTTAAAGTTAAATAAAAGCTTGTAAAAACTTAAAGTGCTTGCCTCTTTTTTACGACCTTAGATTGGACCACAAAAGGCTAATGAAATCTATCCGGTCCATCGCCAGTCTTTACCTAAAATTCTACAAAACTTTAAATCCATTATTAACTGTCTGACCTTTCGCAGGACGTCATGAAGCTTCTAATTCTGGATGTTCGTGTGTGTCTGACCTTTATCCTCAAGCCTGAAGTTTTGACGGGGTGGAATTATTTATCTGTAATTGGCCACTGCTCTGAGTCGGGGCTAGATTTCTAGATTTATAGGCTTTGGTCATCATTAATGTCATACTTAGTATATACAAGGTTCTGGAGTGGAGACTTCGTAACGGAAGATGCAATGATGAAAGGCCTTCCACTAGGCGGTCCGATGCCTGGAAGGTTGCGGCAATAAGCTGGATGCGAAACGCAGAGGACTAGAAAATGCAGCGACGTTTGGGGGAAGCAGTGGACGTTTTGTGGCTGAAATTATGACCATAAATAAAATTTAATTTAATTTTACTTTATGGTAATTTTTTAAACCAGCAAAAAAGCCAATGTAATAAAATATGTATTAAGTAGTAACCTGTTCAATTTAAAAATATCAGAATCATACCTGCTCACTATAAAAGCTTAAAAATATTTTAAATCAAAAGTTTTTAGTAGGTAGGTATGTCAGTTAATGGTCGCGTGTTAGTACCAAAAACGAGGTTCTGAAGTTTCCATTATAAATATTAAATACTATTACATAGTGCGAACTGACCTTTTAATAGTAAAGACCTGAAACTTTGGCTAAAATTGATAAACGGTTATTTTCTATGTGTACTGTGGGGACGTAGCCAGAAAGCGCTACTTAAATAAAACTCTGGATTCACTGTTCTAGTTATATTTCAGCAGCAAGGTGCCTACCCATAGGCACCTTCTATCAGACTATCACATCAAAGCTCAGAGGAGCCCTTATATACACGGGAAAAGTCTAGCGAAAACATCTTCATTTATTTTATATTCTAAATTCATATTACCTTTCAAGTAATACTTATTGCCAGTGTTAATATAGGCAAGTAGGTTGCCTTCTAGTTAAGCAGAGTCCTCACATGAGCTACGCCCCTACGAATAGACGCGCAGAATCATATGAAGTGCTTCTATTCTATGTCTTGAAAGGTTACATGAATCCTACCTTATCCTAACTCGAATATTTACCTAACAGAGGAATCACATTTACAATTGAGGTACGACCCTTAAAAGGGGAAGGCTTAATCATGACAAACGAGTTATCGGACGCTCCGATATGTGCTTTTAACTTCAGCTAACGTGCACACACACACTAACAAATCTACGCCGTCATGCCTGAACCTCCTTGACCAAAACCTCTGAAAAAGGAACAAGGCGTCCTCCCAACACTAACAAGAATGACGCGTCAACTCACATCGACCCGGATGGGGTTTAATCTCAAAAATTCAAATATGATACAATTTTTCGATCTCGTGCGTTTATCAGGCTAGAGAAGGAAAGGCTGGATCGCATCGAATTTCTAATCCTATTCATAGAGCTTGCACCAGGGTTTATTATTATAAATGCATTTATTATTTTAAACATCAGACATAAACTGGACCAATGATATCAACTCGACATCCTTTGCAAAGGCTATGCCCCGTTAGCAAAGTCGGTTTCAGTTATGACTATTACTTTAAGAAACCCCCTGGGTTATACTATTACCCTGGCTTGTGCCTATGCCTTAATCGCATAACCAAAAAACATTTCTTCGATGCGTGGCCAACGTTGCCAGCCTCTTCTTCCCCCTGCGGCTCACAACTCATCAGCACATGCAACGGAAATAACTAATTTAATTATATATATCGATACTATTTGAGAATATCGATAAGAAAACTATCGATACATTTTTTCCTACTTTCCCATCCTTATTAACTTCAATATGTCAAATTTGATAGTTGTCATTCATATTTTTTTCTATTTGACAATAGGCTTCTTCGGAAACCTTACTAACCTTAACCTATTCTTATTCTACTCTAACATTAAAAAGTTTTAATCTATTTACACTATGTCCCTAAATCGCCTAATATTATTTTTTATAATTACATAATTTACATCAGATAATGTTCTAACTATTCGGTATGGGCCTTTATACAACCTACATAGTTTTATACTTCTATTTGTGGTCCGGCCTAACTAATCTGTGGCGAATACGGCGCATAGGATATAATCAAATTTAATTATGGTGTGAACACTGTGCCTTATTATGTGGTTGGCACTATATGTCAAACCAATTCTTATAATGAAAACTATGCTTTACTTTTGACAAGGTTTTGACACTGTCCTTTTTTGTATTATCTGTGGGACTACGTGTCAAATCATTTCTTACCATGACATCTATGCTTTCAAAGCATTTATTCGCCTTAGGGGCATAGAAGACTTTTCTATAAATTTTTGACTGTTTCTGACTTAGTCCTTATGGATTTGTATTTGGACTTCGTCAGTAATTTCAAAAGCTAATCCTATTTAGTAAATAAAGACAAGGCAGAGGAATATTTAATTTCATAAAAACATATACAGATAAATAATTCAAACAATCATTCGCATTTAATTTCATTCGATGCCCAGCGCGCATCGCAAATTCCTTCTAAGTTGGACCGTATTCATTTGCACGACATGAAAAGAAAACATTGGTTAATAAAGCACAAAATTTAAGACACAACATTAAATAAATCAGTTTGTATAATACAATATTTACAACATTTTATACCTAATCTTCTTTCTATAAAATTTCCATAATTTGCATTTTACGAGTTCGAATTGCTTTTCGCTATACATATATCTTTGTACAATGTTACATCTAAGGAAAATATGAAGTGAATTTTTCCTTGCAACAATCATAGTCTTACTTGAACCAAACCTTGCTCCCCAAGAAGTTTTATTAAAAATTCTCTTGTATTTAATTCGAATCATATTTTTTTTATTGATCGCCTTCTTTGAATTTGTGTTGGCGCAATAAGAAATCTTACTAAAGACTCTTTTGAATTTCCTATGGATCTCTTTCGGTTTATTTCGAAAAAAACCTTTCTTAATGGCTGTCAACTTCTTTCTTTTCAAAATGACTTTTATAAAGTTTTGTTTTATGTCAGATTGAAAAATTTCAATATTATTTTCAATTTTATGTTTGAAATCAATGGAATTATTATGCATTTTAATATCCGAGACATATTGGTGTCCCGATGGAACCACAACTAGTTGTTCCGACGAAATCTCATAATTTTTCTCTGCAAGACAAATGGAATTAGTGGAGACAATTGGACTGGACCGACACATCACAATACCCTCGTCCAGGCACTCGCTGTTGGATAGGGAGTCCAACTCCTCGTCAGCCGGGCCGTTCGCGCACTCGCCCTGGAACACAGACTCCACCTCCAACTGGACATCGACGGGGCCGTCATCTCCGCTGGGCTGGTCACCATCGTCCTCGAACATGCAGCTCCCTCCGTCGGTGTGATCGCCATCGCCATCAACTGCGTCGCCTTCTCCGTCAACGTGGTAAACGCTTTTTTCACTGCACTGTATATTGTTTTGTGTTTGTTCGTCCTTAATCACGATACTAGAAAATAAATGTGCATTAACATCCTCACACAATACATCAGGTTGTTTTTTATCTCCTTTTATTTTAGCAATTATTATGCGCTGTTCGCAATAACGGCATCTGCGGTGAAATATAGTGAATTCACTCCTCAAGCGATCGCATAACACTTCAAAGTCCATGTCATATTTAAAAATCATACGATAAAAATAATATGCAGCCCCCTGCAGGAATCCTCCCAAGATCAGGCTGTAGTCGCTCTCTCTCCATTCATTTATTTCGGCCACCGACTTGAATTCGGTTAAAAATTCTTCTAGACAATACCCGTTCGTTCCCGTGTAGTAATCATTCATCATGCTAGCCTTTATGCTCAATTACACTAAATAATAAAACCACTTAGCTTTACTCCCACTCTTCCTTATATTTCCATCCGCTTAAGGGAGGGAATGAGAGGTAACAACCCTGTCTGTAAAAACTTATCTCGCTTTATGTACGCCGATAGGGCTTCGTGCACTGATTATCGCCATGCACACGCGAACTTCCGTCTTTTAACACTTTCAACGTTTTTCACTCACTTACTACGTATACTGTACGCCGTATACACGCGTATTTATTTTTATATATTTATATCTTCTGGGATTCTGTACTGTACCCGGCGCCTCCACCATTTGTGGGGACGTAGCCAGAAAGCGCTACTTAAATAAAACTCTGGATTCACTGTTCTAGTTATATTTCAGCAGCAAGGTGCCTACCCATAGGCACCTTCTATCAGACTATCACATCAAAGCTCAGAGGAGCCCTTATATACACGGGAAAAGTCTAGCGAAAACATCTTCATTTATTTTATATTCTAAATTCATATTACCTTTCAAGTAATACTTATTGCCAGTGTTAATATAGGCAAGTAGGTTGCCTTCTAGTTAAGCAGAGTCCTCACAGTACCATGTGTGCCATGATATATTTATAGACATCTTTGCTCAACCCTTTGAGTAATACAGACGTGATGATATACAAGATGCCGCCTGGAATAAGAACTTAATAAATTTAGCCTATGTGTTATTCTGATGTATACGCTATTTTAGGTACTGTATCTATATATTCATCTATCCACCCTCAGAAACTTGTACATCTTATTAGAAGGAAGTAGGATTATATTCTGAAATCTAGGTAGGTGCATGAACCGAAATGTTACATAGCATTTTAGTTGCGAACAGCCGGGTGTCGCGATCGATTGCCACCCACTTTGACTACATCCCGGTATCCCACGTTTGAGCTGAAATTAAACGCGTGTATGTAGGGTTAATGAGCAGAGGTGACCCAGTGCTAGACCAGTAACGACTTACAAGTTGTAGATCGTGGGTAGGAGCTAGGTAGGATTTACTTTGTATAAGTTATTTCATCACCACTGCTCTCAAAACGGTAAAAGAAAATATCGTAGGGAAACCAGTTCTAGAAGTAAAATTTGAAGACATACGACATCCATCAATCGCACTGCCACGGTCTATTCCCTCTCACAGAGAGGAGGCCTGTGTCCCAGCAGTGGGAACATTATAAACTCATTATGCTAGGTAGTTATCTATACCAATATTATAAAGAGGAAAGATTTTTTTGTTTGTTTGTTTGTACCGAATAGGCTCCAAAACTACTGGACCGATTTCAAAAATTCTTTCACCGTTGGGAAGCTACTCTATCCCCGGGTGACATAGGCTATTTTTTATCCCTGTATTCCCACGGGAACGGGAACTACGCGGGTGAAACCGCGAGGCGTCCTCTAGTTATATATATACATACAATATTATGAATGTTTGACAGCTGATCTAATAATGAAACTACAGTCAACGTACGCTCATCATGACCATCAGCAAACATTTTGTTCGATAGGTTTTGAGAGGACAGCTTTTTGAAGGTATTTGCACGGATTGAAATCAGTAGATTTGTTTTTTTTTGTTAAGATTTAAAGGCCCGCGTTTGACCATTATACTCGTAATATTAACTGATGGTAAGCGATGATGTTGTCGAGGCTTGCCTAAAAGTAAACTTTTCATCCTAAACTTAAAGACACCCAGGTTGTAGGTATTAGGAAACACCGACTCCGGCATAATTTCACTCCTTAGCTGGACGCATAATGTAAGTATTTCCTCCGAGTACGTTTGCTTTTGCGAGTCTCCACTCAAGCCAGCCAATAAAGGCACGAGAGAGGTGGGAGCTTTGTTCCCCGTCTGTGTTCACTCCGACCGGCCAATAAAGGCAAGCCGGAGATGAGGAAAAAGACTTCTCCCTTCCAGTTCGCCACAAAGCTGCCCTGCGGATATTATAGTCGGGATTACCGTTCTGTTGTGATATTTATGTAATCGTGTGAACCGAAATATTACCTAGCGTGTTAGTTGCGAACGGTTGAGTGTTTCTATCGATTTTTACCCACACACATCCCGCGATCCGATTGAGTTAACTTTTTTCATCCCCGTGTAGTTTCAGTATCTGACATATGCGTGCGTCAGAATTGTAAAGGAACTCTCTATAAAAGTATTGTATTATGTATATTGTAGAGTATTGTATAAAAAAATTAAGCAAAAGGAGTATGCAAGGATCAAGGGAAAAAGGCGTGGGTGTATGGCATATCATACAACTCATTATTATGATGACACCGGCAGATGGTAATTATGCAGTGGTCGCCGATAAATTTGAAAAAGAGTTACCGCGGCTCTGGCTCAAGCAACTGAAGGAACAGGTTTTAGTCAGTAAAATTCTGAAACGCCCTCCCGCCTCACCCAGAGCGGGAGAAGTCATCAGGCGAGATGGTGGTCAAACGTGAGCCTATAGATTATAAAAAAAAGTCATAGGATGATTGACAACCCAAAAAAAAAGTATGCAGTGCGACATCAAAATCAGCTTTTTCTCTTGGGTCGGCTTCCAGTCGAACCAGATGTAACTGAATACTAGTATTTTACATGCAAAGAAAGAAATAAAAAGAAAGATAATACATTTATTTAGCACATACATACGACAGACAATATAATACGATAAGACACACAATATACTAGGTATATGAACATCTGAAAAAAAAAACAAATAATAAAAATTATAAAGTCCAAAGTAACAAGATCGAATACTTGGGGACTGCTAAAAACTTGGGAGTAATCTTGGACTCCTATTTGTCGTGGACTGCCCATGTCGCTGAAGTCAGTCGCAAAGTGCACTACACGTTTCACTCGCTGAAATGCCTCCAGAGCTTTTTGCCCTTGAACACCAAAATTTCCCTAGCTCAAACTCTCATTCAGCCCATCATCGACTATGCCGATGCCTGTTATTTGGATGCCACTGAGGAGCTTTTAAATAAACTTGAGCGTTTGCAAAATATATGTATTCGATTTGTTTTCAATCTTAAAAAGTATGACCATGTTTCTGGCTTTCGCAAGATACTCAAGTGGCTCCCAATTCGACTTCGCAGGAACTCTCGGATTTTGTGTCTGCTATTTAACATCCTTCATAATCCTAAAACGCCATCCTACCTCCGTGAACGCTTCTCCTACTCCCGTCCTGCGGATGCACCTTGCAGGTCGCATCTTAAAAATCTCCTTGATACCCCTTCCCACACAACCGACTTCTACTCCTACTCCTTTACTGTGCACGCGGTGCGTTTGTGGAACTTGCTGCCGCCTGACATTAGGGACTGCCAAACTCTTGCAGTTTTCAAAAGTAGAGTGAAAGAACACTATCTTTCCATTCCGTCATAGTTGCATAAAATATGTATATTTATCTTTTTATATTTATTAGTATTTATTTAGTTTTAATTGTTATGATATGTATTCTTATATGTATGTATAGGTATGTCAGTATATTTTATTTGTTATATTGTAAATTACATAAATCTGAATTGTTTTATGTCTTTATTTTTCCCCTCCACACACAATGTCTACATCTCTTTTTTATCATATTCCTTTCGCAGGTATGCTGGAAGAGATTTCATTAGAAATAAGCATCACCTCTGTACCTTTTTCTTTTCCTTCTTCTTGTCCTTGTATTATGTGTGTGTACATAAATTGTTAAATAAAAAAATAAATAAAAATAAACAAATTAGAAAGAAGGTGTGCCTCACAAAAGGCCCGGCGAAAATGCCAGACAACTGACGGCCTGACGCTGGTTTTCACGCAGTTTTATACTGCAACGCTGGGAGCAGTGGTGGCCCAGTGGAAACGGCCCCGACTTACGTGTTGTACAGAGTAAAGCGTCTGCCTGGTTCGAACCCACGACCTAAAACTTGTAAGTCGCGACCGTTACCACTTGGCCACTACTGTTATCTTATTATTATTATTGGACCCATTGATTTATTTAAAGAAAAGCCTTATTTTATTAAATTGTGAAGATAAACATCCAGAAGAACTCACAAGCCCTAGGACCAAAAATTTGAAGACGTGTGATATTCACCAACCCGCACTGGGCAGCGTGGTGGAAATATGGCTCTTCCCCTCACAGAGAGGAGACCTGTGTCCCAGCAGTGGGAACATTAAAAGGATGATAATGATGATAATTGATTTACATCAATATTTATAATATTGGTATCGTGGCAAAGTTTTAATTAAGTTTCATTATCACTCCAATGATGGGCATACATAACACTCTAATTGCCGTTCGTTTCGATTCCACCCAGCCTGAAGTGTAAACGTAAGGTCGCCACGTTTTCATTCAACATTTGTCTACCCAACGGTAATCTATAATTAAAATTCTTCAATGACAATGCATCATGCCTGAAAAAAAAATGGTAAGCTATGCAAAATTCACGTGATCAGTATATGTACAAATGTAAGGGACATTGTGGAATTTCGACCGACTCCATCGCTACTAGAATGACGTTTTATTTAGGGTCTCAATTCCATTTAGATGTGTTACGACAATCATGTCTTATGTGTAGGCGCTTATTCTGAATCATTTTAGGACTTTGTAGCGTTAAACTCATTCGTAGACGCGTAAGATTTTCAACCTCTACGCTTGCATCATATAATATGTGACAAGGTTCTACGTTCTTAATCATGTGGTTAACTCATTATCTGAGAGCTCATTCTGCGAGCCTATAGATTTTCACAAGCTACTACCGGCCTCACTATAGAACCGGACAAGCCAGCTGATGTCATTGACTGGAATTCTGTAATGATGTGCTAGGCCACTGTTGAATATAGGCCTCTCCAATCAAAGCAAGTCTCATCCAGCTCCTACCTGCCCTGCTTCTTCTTCTTTTCATGTGAGGAGCCAGAATGCCCTCAAGAACACATATCTACATCAACAGTCATGCCACTTTCGTCGCATTAATTTCTGACATCGCTTTTCCATCATATACTTATTATTTATTTATTATGACACTCCAACTAATTGTTCACAGAAACGATGACAAAAATAATGATCTCAATTTTAGTAACTACAGCGAACTTTCTACTTATAGGTGTGCACAGCACTTACATCAATCAGAAAAAAAACAATCAAAAGATACAAAATAAAGAATTAGTCAATAATCATTAACAAGTAATCAATTAATTTCCTCAAGTTGTCGAGAAAGTTGTCTTCGAAATTGAACCAACGCGACGTGGTTCTATGTACCGCTTATCATCATTAACTCTTAGCTAATTCTGTGAGCCTAGTACCAATAAATTTTCGCAAGCTACTACCGGGCTCACTGTGGAACCGGGCAAGCCAGCTGATGTCATTGACCCGAATACGGTGATGTTGGGATGGGTGGGCCCCTCGGCCCCTCAGAGAAGGTGCTAGCGTGGGTGAAGCGGGAGGGGTTGATATACGGGGAGGGGGTGCGTAGACACTGTTAGACGGTACGGGATGGATAGATCGATATGAGGTGTGGTACAATGTGGGTGATTTTTGGATATTTGGGATTTAGTAAAGCTTGATAAAATGGTGTGAGTACTTTTTCTGCAATACGGGAGGGACGAGGACTCTCTCTCTAATCTCTAATTTAGACTTAGTATTTTCAGAAACCCTAGCGAAACATACCACTGATTCGTGAGGTCTCCTAAATCATACAAGAGACGTCGTCGCTTCCATGGTTATAAGAATGTTATAATTCTTACTATATAGGAAAACATCTGGAATTGAGTACTGCACAAAAAGCCCTTACTGTAATTTAAGCAAATAATGATACTTAAAATACCAGAAAATAAACCCATTCTAAATACTGGTCCGAAAAAACATAAATTTTGAGACTATCAATACGAAGAGAAGAAATTATAAATACCCTTGAATCTCCATTTTCCCACTATTGAACAGGTCAACCGATTTTAATCAATCATAGCTAAGAACACTCGACAAAGTCACCTTACAAACAAAAAAATCTAAATCGGTTCATCCGTTCGGGAGATACGATGCCACAGACAGACACGTCAAACTTATAACAACCCGTCGTGTTTGCGTCGGGGATTAGTAAATTAAATACAAAAGAGGATGTAAAAGGGATGTAATGATGAAACATCTTCACAAACTGTCATTTGCTACGACGTAGAACCTAAGGTCTACGCCTGCTACGCCACCGTAGCACTTTGCTACGCCAAGCTACGACGGTTTGAACCCATTATCACTGAAGTAATCTTACCATTCCAAGCGTGATTCTTAACACCCCAGGAAGTACATTCTCAACCGACACACCTATTTATAGAACGGACAGTGGAAACGAATTGCCACCCTTAAGACATCACTGCAAATGTACAACTGGTAGCAACCCCCCTTTATTTATTAACATTGGAAAACCCACCTTACCGTCACCTTAATATAGTATCATTTTCTGTGGCATTTCAGTCAAAGTTTATTGAATAAAGCGATACAACACTGCAATTGAAAATCAACTTTCCGACTCAGAGATAGAGTTGAATTTAGTTTGTCACTTAAAAGTAATAGCTAATATTTCCTGTTCAACTTAACCATTGCAAAACGTACCCTCTTGCTTATAAGATAAAGTGTGTTTTGTGTTGTCAAAAGTTAAATACATTTGGTATTACAAATACGGCCAGTTTCCCAGCGCTCGACGCGAGAGATTTGATATCGTTTTTTGCAAGTGTCTCCGTATATAATATAGTACATAACAGTTCCTCGTTTCTCTTTGACAATTTTCTAATATATTTCTCTGCTGCGAAGAATATTGCTTTGCGCCGTAATTGGGTAGCAAGGGATGTTTTAAAAACGTTTGAGTGTATTTTGTGGAACAGCATTTGCATGGCTGTATATTTCATCTAACACAAGCAACTTTTATCTAAGTGATCAATCAATCGACCTAGCCTTTTAATATGTTCCGGCGAATTTTTTTGGCCGCCTAATTAAAGCCTAATTTTCTGGTTAGTCAAGAAGTTTGGCGAGAACGTTGTCCGCTTCTAGTGTGATCGGATGCAGATTCTGCATGCAGTGACTTCCACAACACAATGACTAAGTAGAAGTAGGTAATTTGAAAATAGAATACATAAACCAACTTTTCGTGAAAAACATTTTTAATTTGTTTGTAATATATTGCACCACTCGAAATTGTAGACGAATATGTCAATCGTCGAATCCGACTCGGCTGGGCAGCGTTCGGAAAGTTACGCGGTATCTTCTCGTCCAACTTACCACAGTGTCTCAAGACGAAAGTCTATGACCAGTGTGTGTTGCCAGTGATTACTTACGGGACAGAGACGTGGTCGCTCACAATGGGCATCATCAGAAGGCTTAAAGTCACCCAAAGGGCAAGGGAGAAGAGGTTATTCTCGGAGTTTCCTTGCGTGATCGAATCAGAAATGAAGACATCCGCAAGAGAACCAAGGTTACCGATAAAGCCCGAAGTATTGCCAAACTTAAGTGGCATGGGGCAAGGCACATTGCTCGCAGAACGCAGATAGTCGATGGGGCCGAAAAATTCTAGAAGGCCTTCCACTAAGTTGACCGATTAGCTGGTGAAGGTTGCGGGGATCCGGTGGATGCGAGACGCACGGGACCGGTCAATGTTTTCTATTATATTCAATTCAATGTGGCGACACTTGAAGGCGGCTTATGTCCAGCAGTGGACGTCTTTCGGCTGAAATGATGATGATGACATTGCACTAAAGCCTGACCACCAATCTTACCAAGCGGCATCGTGACATTAACTTCGTTGTTGAAGTCAGATAAACAGTTACAACTGCTGGTCCACGGGCATCCTCTTTGTGAGCAAAAGAGGAAATAGGCAATCACTCCCCCTTTTTTTTGCAATTTTATCTATCTATTATCATACTATTTATGTACATATTCCTCACTATTTTAATAGGACACAAATTCATTTTATTTAAGTTTGCATACACACGACACGTTGCGGTCAACATCAGCCTTATAATTTTCTCACTGCTGGTCACAGGCATCCTCTCTGTGCGAACGGTAATGGGCCAACCACCACGCGGGCCCAGTGCCGGTTGGAGAATGTCACATGTCTTCGAATTTTTGGTTCTAGGACATGCCGGCTTTCTCGCGATGTTTTCCTTCACTGTTTTGAGTGCATCACCACTGCTCATAAAACGGTAAAGGAAAACATCGTGAGGCATGTTTTAGATCCAAAAATTCGAAGACATCTGATATCCACCAACTCGCACTGGGCCCGCGTGGTGGATCTATGCCTATTCCCTATCACAGAGTGGAGGCCTGTATCCCAGCAGTGGGAACATTAAAAGGCTTATGATCTCAGGTAGAAGGCTGATGAAAGGATGATGATGGGCCCGCGTGGTGGTTTACGGCCCATTACGATTGGCCTGCACACAAAACGGACCAAATGGGAGTCTAAGTGCAGAAAAGGCTAGAATCTAATCTATACCAATATTATAAAGAGGAAAGATTTTTTTGTTTGTTTGTTTGTTTGTACCGAATAGGCTCCAAAACCAACTGACCGATTTCAAAAATTCATTCACCGTTGGGAAGCTACTCTATCCCCGGGTGACATAGGCTACTTTTAATCCCTGTATTCCCACGGCAACGGGAACTACGCGGGTGAAACCGCGAGGCGTCCTCTAGTAAACAATACAGCTGTACTGATGATAAAACGCCACAACCACGCTCAAAAGGGGATTTCACGATCGCCGCTGTCTCGTTGTAAAATCACTAGACAGCAGGACGCCAACGACCTATGATCTTGACATAATCGTGTAGTCGCTTGTCACAAGGCTACGGATTGTAATAAATATGAAACCCACTTTCTTCACTAGAAGTAGAAATACAGTGTGTTTTGACAAAGCTTTTCTTCTGAACTGGAACCATGCATTGTCTTCTTCTGGTTCTACTGGAAGCTGATTTTGGTTTTTTTAGCTTATCAGCCAATTGTTGTATCCTTGTTCCGTTTCGATGACATTACATTTATTTGTAGAGGTTGAACTTCTATTCTATGTTATATTTTCACCCATTTACAGGTACATAATAATTATAAAGAAGTTTTTATTTTATATATGAAATAAAATAAAAAACTTAATTTTTCGCATGCAAACTATTTGTACGCTTCTTGGCATAACATAGCGACCTATGAATTTTAATTTAAGAACTGTATTCACTACATTCATGTTACACAAATAAAAAATGATTATGATTTTTAGTTACTTACAGCTCTTTGAAACACCTTTGCGAAGTAAACGCAATTCTGATCAATTTGGAATCATGGATACGACGGACAAGATCAATTAAATTTTTATTTTAAATTATTATTATTTTGACTTTGACAATCTCGGGCCACTGGGGTCCTAGTCCTTTGAAAGGCGTGCGAGGGGCCAAAGCCAACTCGCAGTAGCCTTGTTAGGCATGTTTCAGGAAATGTGACACCAACCGACGATTATCCCTTTATTCACTGCACTGCGCAAGTGCATCCAAGGGCAATCCCCGGTTGGTGCAGGACTATTGCAAAACATGGAGAACTAACTTATTGGGCTATGGGTTTAGTGGATCGATTGCGTAAAACTATAGGATGATTATTGGCCCCTGCCTGACCATTGTTGCACTTCACGGCTATAAAATGGCAGGGGGTGACTCGCACACTCAATTAATGAACCCCCATAAAGGGTCGCTAGCACTTTAGTGACTTAGCACCAAGGGACCAAAATATCCGAGGAGCTTGAGGAGTGGAGAGGTATACCACGGCTATCAGGACCATCCCGGAAGTACGGTCAAGATCCCTACCAGCATCTTACTGGGTTAACTTCCTTCCTCCGAGCACGTTTTCTCTTGCAAATCTCCACTCAATCCAGTCAATTAAGGCAAGAGAGGTAGGAGCTCTGATCCCCATCAGTTTTCACTCAAACAGGCCAATAAAACTAGAGATGAGGAACAAGGGTTCTCCCTTGAGATCAGACCCTTGTGATCGCCACTGCCTACCAGCTCGCCACAAAGCTGCTCTGTGGATTGTATTTCTCTTAGTCTGGCCTCTTACCCTAGGGTTGCGGCAAAGCAGAATCTGCCAGCACAAACCTAGGGATCATTGAAGCCCGCAAGCCCCACCACGATTTCATCGTAGAGATATTGCGGTGGGGTTATTATTTATTATTAATTAAATACATTTAACACGGTCTTGCTGACTACCAAATCGATACATACTTATAACTACTTCTATAGTTTAAATCAATACGATTAAGACGTAAACCTAGACAACCGAGTAAGACCTAGTTTTAGCATCTGTAAATAAACCTAAATATAGAACGAGTGCATTCTACCACGATTGTTTACAAAATCATCTAATTTCGTATTCGGGTCAGACGTTTAAATCTATGCAGATTTGAAAGAGAGAAATGTGTATCAGTCTATTATTGAAATAATACAGATTCCTCTATTATATCGGTTGAGAAAACTTGTTTTAAGAACTATAATTTGCCAATAATCATAATTTTCCTTAATTACTATTGTGACGCAGCATTACTAAACTAATTACTAAATGGCAGCATTATATGTCCTCGGCTCATGTTTTGTTTTCTGGAAACCTTAATTATCAATCCCAACTCATATTTGTGTTTATTAGATATAAGCAAGGGATATAAGGGGATACAAGGGGATATAAGCAGTATGTTATATTGGGTAAGTCAAACTTCAAAGTTCCTGTACGTAAACTAAATTGAATAACAATAGTTGGCATTATTACTGTTATTGGCTAAACATGTCAATTCAAATAATGCAAAAAGTAAAATTTTAAAATTTTAAATACCCTCGACAGATTTTAATTTCATGCTACATAATTTATCTAGTACATAGTAGATACACTTCGATCGGCAATCTATTAAACTCGTAATTATGACACGATATCTTGCAAAAACACCCCGTTTCAAACAGTAAAACGCCCATAACTTTTGAACGGCTGAACCGATTTTATTCATACATAGCTAAGAGCACTTTCGACAAAATCATCTTTAAAAAAAAAACTATTTCAAAATTGGTTCATCCATTTAGGCGCTATGATGCCACATACAGACACACAGATACACAAGCTAAACAACACACGTTAAACTTATAACACCCCACATTTTCCGTCGGGGGTTAAAAATTAAAACGAACAAGAATAAAATGAAAAGACAAACTCTTTCAAAAATATTCACCAGCTATTAAACCCTTAGTCCAGTCTGTTTTCCTTTATTCAATATGATTTCCACTTAATCCCAAAACACGTACGAATCACGCGATCATATATCAACCGAAAAACCCTTTTAACAGAGCTTAAAAAAAATACAAAAGCGTGTTACGTTACAAAAATCCGTCGCACGGGAATCGAATCCAAGCCCTCCATTAAGGGACTGGCACGCAAATCGTATTGTGAACTCAATGTACACGATTTTTATGACACAAAACGGAATAATTTAGTTGGACATGAAATGGGCCCTGAGTCCTATTTGCATAAAGCTGTACAGAGTAGGTTTGGGGTCAGAGGTTATAGCGGTCAATACTTTGGATATACGTATTCTATTAGTTGTTTTTTTTACAGAAAGCTTTTTCGTGTGTGCGGAAAGGTGAACCAGTGTAGTCTGTGATAAAATAAATTATGAAAGAAGTAGTGTTCGGTGTAATTCTTGTTTAAAACTAGTAAAAGTTTTAAAATATTCTGAATTTCTGAGGGCATATTTAAAACTTTATTATATCTATTAATTAGCGGACACCTCGTGGTTTCACCCGCGTAGTTCCCATTCCTGTGGGAATGCAGGGATAGAACGTAGCCTATGTCACCCGCGGATAGTGTAGCTTCCAAACGGAGAAAGAATTTTTGAAATCGGTCCAGTAGTTTTTATGTTTATTCGTTACATACAAAAATACAAATCCTTCCCCTTTGTTAGATTAGTATAAAAGTATATGTATATTAATTTGAGATAGAGCTATTCTTAGTATATAGTATAACTTGCAACTTTTAAAGATAAAAAATAATTATATTATTCAATTAAAGTATGAAGAAGCTCTGAAGAAACAGAAATATGAAGAGCATGAGATAATTCTCAAGACCTTCATGCTCTTCATACTCTTCAGGTTCACCCTGAGCACTCAGACAACCCAGAACAGAGAGACTCCCTGGCGCAGACCTACAAAGAGACCAGCTAAACTGCGAAAAGGTTTGAGCAAAGAAGATGAAGAAGAATTACAGCATGGCCAATTGCAGATTTAACTCTCTTCCAAGTACTGAAAAACACAGTATCTTAACAATTACCCATACTCTTTTAACTAAACTAACAAAACCTATCGATAACGTAATAAAACAAGCAAAACAAATACTTATACATTTGCATACAAAAAACAACAAAACAGCAGCAGTACTACAACATGTGACACTACTCTGTGCACGGCTGAGAGAGCACGCGACTGACGCGGATTTGATACAGACCAAGTAGTATGGAGGAGGTACTTGTACATTTTTATGTATATAAAAAATGTGTGTAGATAGACAGACACTGACAGAATGCTTTGCCAGCATTGAACATTTCGTATATATCCTAGAAGATTATGCGCTAGGTAGAATTATTATCTGTTTTAACATACTAACTATAGAGAATGCCAAAAACTATTTGACATTTTAAACTTGAAGATTTAATCAAAGTTTTTAGATTACTCTAAGCTTGCTAATGAGCAATTTATTTTATACAAAATATAGACTCGAAAGTTCGACACGGAAATAAAAAGTCACCATGCCACTCAAAATTCAGAAGACGATGCGCGACGGTTTAGTTTCCAATCATTCAAATCGTTATAGAGGCACATCTAATCCAATAAAACTTCACCCTTTCACAACATAAAAAAAAACCGTGACGAAACAGATCAAATCTCGATACTAAATCAAAACATTACCGACCAAAAAAAAATTGCAACATGTGTGATACAAAAAAAAATCGCAGGCAATAAATCCGTCTCCATACTAATCGTTTGGTCATGCATGCAATATAATTAGTTTCGTCCTATCTTCCATCTCTTTTCCACTCGTAGGATAGCTAGATTGGATATGTGCCGTCTCGCTCGCACTTGCTGTAATAATTAGGTTGTTATCTGTCGTCTCTATCGCACGCGTTGCGCGGAAGTAGGCCGGGAGTTGGGATTACGAAATGTTTTGTAAGAATAGTATTGTATGTTACATTTGAAACTGGTCTGATCAAGTTTTGTTACTCAGGTAAATCTGAGTAGGAACTCGTTACAATGCTTATTGGTCGTGATTGGCTTTTTGTGGCCAATTTTCTTTCCGTCGGCAAAATTCTTATCGGAACACCACGCATGACATAACATCATGCTTATTACTCGAAGGGTTTGGCGGAGATTCTGCCAGTTAAGTCTAACCCCCAATTTCTTTATTAAGAATTTGAAGTTGAGTATTTGTCAAACTTGAATTTAGCCTGAACCTGCAAACTTAGGCCCAGTTTTTTGATCTGTAGTTAACACAACCAGAGGTTAAATATGCTAAACAATGATTGCAATTTTCGGTAAAAGACTATTTTTTTTCATTTGTTAGCCTCACAAATGTTCAAATAAGTTTGAGAGTTATTTATTTGATAGTTTGCTAACATACAGCCTAAGCTAACAATTATACAAACACCCTTTTTACATCAACTTTTAGCCTAACAAATAATCTAATAATGAACTAATTAAGTAATCAAATAATTATTAATTAAATTAAAGAACTTATTTCACTATTTGTAATACCAAAAATTGATTAATAAACGCGTTTAGCCGACATTTAAAAACGTTGGTTAGCATATTTAACCATTGGTTGAGTTAACTACGTATAAAAAACTGGGCGTTAGGGATTTAACAGCAAGGTTTGATACTTTCTTAACTACGAACACTCAATTCAGAAACCACCCATTAGTCTTATCCAATAGGGGTGAACCTTTTGAAATTGGGTAGCCAAGCACAAAGCCAGACGCCGAGCTATTTCTGAGAAAAGCCAGGCTGCTTTATTCTCTGTAGTTCCCTTCTGTAGTTGTGATAAAACTTTGAAGTTATTTTTTCCTGTTGAGTTTCAAAAGGAATTTACTGCAGGAGTCTTCTGAATAAAAACAGTCTTCACAATTTTAAATTACGTTGCTTGGTAGATTGCTTTTATTTAACACGCTTTTACTAGCTTGGTATGTAAGTATCATTGTATCTATGTAACGGAATCTTTGAACGTAATTCTCACCCCTTTCAAAACGTCGGATTAATTTGAAACTTTGCACACTTATCAAGGACCGATGACAAAGCATTTTTTTATTTATTTTTATTTACTATAGTCTAGCGTTTGACCGCCATCTCGCCTGATGTTAAGCGATGATGTGGTCTACGGTGAAGCACGCTTGCCTAGAAGAAACCTATTCACTCTTGACTTAAAGACCCCTAGGTTGTAGCTATCAGGGAACAAAGACTCCGGAAGGGAATTCCACTCCTTAGCTGTGCGCACAATGAAAGTATTAGCAAAACGCTTTGTGATTATTTAATAGTTTGTCCTATTATACTTAGCAGGACCTTCAGGATTAGCGATTGAACAAAAAATTGTTTGGAAAACACGCTTTAACAGAAAACCAAAATAAAAAATAATTTTCAATAAATTTAAATTAAGAATAGTGAGACTAACAAAAAAAAAATTGTAAAGAAGCGTGGGGTGCGCTTCTGTCCGTAAGGATAAACCCATAATGAATAAGTACGCAGAATTTTCATTCCGAATTGTTTTAAAGCCAGCCTGTTACTGTCTTACGGCAAGGAAATGATCTCTTCTTATACTGAGCACAAGCACTAAACACCACGCTTGCTCAAGATGGGTTGGTTATTTACACGTTCCCTCATGATAATTTCCTTAATCGATGTCAGCGATGTCGAACATAAACTTATTAATAACATAATGAATTGAAAAACACATTAGTAATTCTATTATTAACATTATAATCGGGATATTTACCATGTTTACTGTTTGTAGCGAGTCCCGAAACCGAATCGAACCGAATTTTAACCTACGACCATAAGCTCGCGAGGCAAGCCAGTGGTCCACTATAACGAGTAGTATCATTGTGTTGACGGAAAAATGACGCTAACAAAAAATCCGAAAAACAAAATCCTTTTTGCATCGATCCCTAAAAAAATTATATCAAAATATTCAAACCTTTGTAACACACATTCATATGCGTCATGTTGATACTTTCATTTCGTGCGACATGTTGAATAATTCATGCCGTTGCGACGTGGTTTGTAATGATAAATGGCTTGCGTTTTGTCGCAGCGACTTTTTGTGATAGTGGCTCGGATGTTTATGTCTTTATGTTGAGTGTTTTGTGAGAAACACTGGAGTAGATATTAAATAAAATATTCATTTGTTTTTTTTTTTTGTAAGGGATCACTATTAATGTATGTTTATTAGTATTTTTGACAAGTTTTGCTTTTAAATACACTGTGATTGCATTAGGTTCAATTTAAGGTAGTACGTCAATATAAAACGGGTGGAAATTGAACTCGCAATTTATATCTCGCTAACTTGAACTCTACAACTCTGGGATATTGCCACTTACAAATACTTACAATATTAGTTTTTAGGGTTCCCTAGTCAGCAAGGAAGCCCTATAGTTTCACCATGTCCGTATGTCCGTCTGTCCGCAGCTTATCTCAGAGACTCTTAGTACCAGAAAGCTATAATTTGACATGGATATACATATTAATCACGCATTACAAAGTGGTAAAATAAAAAGCAATGAAAAATATATATTTAGGCTACCCCCTGTACTCTGAGTAGGGATGTTTTTTTTTCGTTTATTCCATGGTTTCGGAAATGCCATGGACCTGTGAAAACCATTTTTCGATTTAGGGATGTCGTTTGTGTAAAATTAAGCTTTAAATGGCTTGTCAGAGTCAAGTGTCCCCCCTCCTGGAATGGATGCTTTTGAATATGTGAAAAAAATCACGGAGGTAGTATACTCGTATATAACGAAATTAAATGGAAAACTATCACATCCACAGACATACATCTAACTAGATATTGCAGTTCCCTCCATTTGTATGAAAACCAAGCGTGCCACCTTTTCACATACAATTTAAAAACAAATTTACTTACCAATGAAAGAAAAAATTCTAATACCTCGGCCAATTTTTTCTATTATACAATCTTTACAGCTCAATATGGCTTAATTAGATATTTTTTTAGATTTCCTTGGTTTTCCGGTAGCGATAACGCTAAGTAAAAAACTCAAAGTACGATCATTGATCGTAATTTTACTCCGTTTTTTGACACGCGTAGTACAATCGCGTCATCAAGTTATATTTATATCTGTGATCACAGCCAAGTAGGCTTTACAAGTTTACGAATAATAGTCGAAAAAAGTAAAAAATATTTTTCGTTCGGTGCTTTCATTGTTTAAACTTCAGTGTTTTTACCTAATTATGTTGGTTTAGCTGTTTGTACGGAACCCTTGGTGCGTGCGTCCGGTTGACGGTTACAAAACTATATCGAACTAGGTTTTGCCAGCAGTTTCACTCACATATGATAAGCCTTTATCCGTCTTGGTTTACCTATGTGTCATGTTTCATTCAAATCCGTTCCGTCGTTGAGAATTGATTGATTAACAAAAATCTAGACTTTCACATATTATAGTAGTAGGAATTATAATAGGATAGGATTACTAGGATATCCTTTTTATTCCCCAGCCGCAGCTGTCCCAGTACTGGGCATAGGCCACCTCAAAATTCCAGATATTTTTGTCCCGTGCCCTCTCTAAGCAACCAACGAGGGTTGCTTAGAGAGGGCTTGTTCGAACAATCTCGGATAGTCATAATTACTGAATAATGAATAGTATTTAATGGAGTGAAAATAAATTCACATTGAAGGTGTAAAAAATATTGAATATGCCTTACTTAAGTACTAAGTGAGCAAAAAACAGTGGGCGAATACAAATGTTTAAAAGGGCTCTTTTTTCTGTCTG
The DNA here is from genome assembly GCA_964057195.1 of Orthosia cruda. NCBI lineage: Eukaryota > Metazoa > Arthropoda > Insecta > Lepidoptera > Noctuidae > Orthosia > Orthosia cruda. The sequence continues at coordinate 18,361,844 of OZ059833.1, read as the reverse complement.
TAGGGTTAAAGTAACCTAACATGAAAGAGATGATGGGAGCTAAGTTCGCTCGCTCGCCCATCATCCCCTTCGAACCTAACCTATCCGTGTCGGGGTTCTCTGAGCTCGTTTCGCTCGCTCTTGGACTAATTCGTTGAAAACACGAATATACCCGAACCCCCGCGCTGCACAGCGATGTCACCTCGATGGTTGTTCATCAATTTCAAAAGAATAATATACTAAAATAGAACAAAATAGAACCCCAAATACAATTAAAGTATGTAACAATATTATAACCGCAGCTCACAAAAACAAAAATAAACAAACCGGATAAATAGTTACTTACTTAATATAATAGTCGCCCATTCAGTATATTTTTAACCGGTTAATAATTTCCCCTAAATAATTAATGGCACAAAATGATCTTTGAAATACCAAACCAAAGTCATCAATTTTGTTGTTTTAAAGTGTAGCTTTACACTTTTGGGCAGCAACGACCGCCATATTTGGCATGTAAACGCATTATAAAAAGTCTTGCGTTATGTTGCCAACCATCGCTTGTCTGCCGAACACGCCTCCAATCGATAAATCAAATACGACTATCGTAATGGTGAAGACTTGAAATGCGCAATTACTCGTAGATAATTGATGTCTCTGTTCTTTGCATTTATTTGAGATGTCTAATTTGGTTGCTGTCTGAAGAAAGAAACATTGTTTTGGTCAATCAATCAATCAAAATCTTTCCGCCTTTTAGGAAAATTATCATATCTGTAAAACAAGAAGAAGAAGACCAAAAAAACAATAGATGGAAGCTCAGCTCGATTGAAAATATAGAAAACGACGTTTTATTAATATTAAACCTAGCTAAATCGATTTATCGCCCCCGAAACCCCCTGCATACAAAATTTCATGAAAATCGTTGGAGCCGTTTCCGAGATTCAGAATACATATATACAAGAATTGTTCGTTTAAAGGTTTTTTTTATATTTATAGATATGGATTTAAAGCAATTGCCCACTAATAGAGCTGAGATAGGAGCTTTTTTGGTCTTGCACTGGGCTTTTTTTACATTGTAAAATTTTTTGTTTTTCTTATTTCTCGTGTCTCATTTGCGGGTACAACATTAAATATTTTCTTTATTTTCTTTCTTTATAATATAGAAGTAGGTATGGAAGATGAAGACATAATATTGCGCCGACCCAATTAAATTGGTAGATAATGGCAGAAGAATGTTGATTTGTCGAATATTACATATATTCCTTATTAAAACATTTCCTTTTCTTTATGTTACTTGTCTACGATAAAAACTGTAGCAATGGGGGAAAAATATATGTACACGTTGTACGTATAATTTTGCCCCATTGCTACTGTTTTTTTTATCGACAGGTCGTGTATAGGATTCTAGCGGTGCGCTATAGTTAAAACAAATTATCTGTTCCTATTTTAATATCCAAAAATATGTAATTACATAGTTTATTCCTCTACTTAGTACAAAACTATGCATAAGCCCAACTTTATTAAAAAAATATGAATTGCACTGACAAATTAAAGCAATATCGCGCACAAAAGTATTCATGAACATTAAATACAATAAAAAGAACAGCTCCCGTACTTTTTACTTAGGGTTGTCTGCCTTAAATTAGCATTTAAAATAAGGGGTAATCTAACCAGTTTATATTATCAAATACAGGACGACTCTCTCCGTCTTTATTTCATGAGCAATAAAGGCTACATTTGCTTAATATTTTCTGTCACAACGCCTTATTTGACATGGTTCCTTTCGATGCGTTTCCTGAAACTTATGCACACTTTTAACTCTATTGCAATAAGGGTCAATTTCGCTTGTTTTTTTCTCGTTTTATCAGTAAATAAAGTATTTTTGGTCCCCCTAAGCATATGGCAGTTGTTTTCAAGTGACCAGGGACCCATAAACGATTTATGTAGGTCAGCAGAAAGAATTGATTGTGACGAGATAAAATTGTTCAAGTTTTTGACTTTATTTTTGTGACAGATATTTTCAAAGGACACATGTATGCGTGTCAGCCATTGTTATATGAAATGATGTTAAGTACGTTTTGCTTATGGAATACTAAGCATGTACACAGTTTGGTTGGACATATGATACTAATGGGTGATTTAAAGTTAATACTTTGTATTCTATGTGAGTAAGGGCTCAAATACGCTTCACAATATAGGTTTCAAATCCTACTAATGATTCCTAGTCCAATTTCTATTCCCACAAATTGTCTGTTTGTAAGTGGTACTGGTGGTGGTGGTTGTGGGCAGGGCACATTGCTCGCAGAACGGAAGGTCGATGAAGCCGAAAAGTTCTGAAGTGTCAACCGCGAACTGCATGATGCTGCATTGGAAAGCCTCTCACCAGGTGGACAGATGACCTCGTGCCGTGTGGCGGGAGTCCGTTGGATGCGAGACGCACGAGATCGGTCTATGTGGCTACGCCTATGTCCAGCAGTGGACGTCTTTCGGCTGATTATGATGATGATGATGAAGTGGTACTCTCTGGAAGTTCAGATCCCATTATGAAGTTATTTTCACTGATAAAGAATTACATTACCACTTAGTGTCAAAAGCTATTTCATTGTTTTATTTTTTGCAAAATTGTGAAAAGCGCTAGAGTAACTATTATACAATTTATAGGTACTTTCTTTAATTTTAATTATGCTTCACTATAGGTTTTAGATCACAATTTAATTTTATTCGACTGTTGTGTCATTAATATTAATTAATTGATGCTTTTTACCATCTGCTAACAACGTCTTAAAATTAATTATATTTGATTAAACATCAACAAGATTAATTAATCGTTCTAATTTTACATTGTTGACTTCAAACGTCCAAACATCTGTCAAATTGTCAAACGATTGAAGTATTGAAAATCGTTTCAAATACTAGTTACAAAAATAGAACAACTCTATGTAATAGATATATGCACTTTTGGCAGCGGTCTCTTGCTTATGACTGGGAGCATGCACAAATTAAGCACCAACACAGCTGAAAATAGACTTGGGGATAGTTGTAGTAGAGTTGCAATTTGAATAACAAGATCCCTGTGACATTTAGTAATTTCACGTGGACATTTCTGACTAGAAATGCGGCCCAACATATCGGTCAGACAAATCTGTATTTAGAAGCTCAGTCACTCCGATTTCCCTGTAAACGTTAGTCGTGAATATATCCGTTTTGTGAAAATGAATAAAAAGGGAAAACATAAAAAAGGGAAAGTACCGAATCCTGTACCAGTGCAAGAAAGTAAAAGTGATGATAAAGGTGAAGAATTGAAAGATGTGGTTGCTACTATCGGTGATAAGAAGGAGGCGGTCGAGTTAATAACTGACATTATTCCGAATCTAGAAGAAAAAGTTGAAGGTATCAAAGAAAAACGTGTGCCTGAAATTGTGAGTGAAGTAATAACATCAACTGTGGATGTGAAAGATGAAGAAATGCCTAAGAAACCAAAACGAAGCAGAGGGAAGAAGAAAAAAGGCAAAGACGATGATTTGGATGATGATGTCGAAGAAAAGCCAAAGGAAAGTGGAACTCAACCGCTTGTAGAAGAAACAAAAGTTGATATTCCAGAAGTTCAAAGCAAAACTGAAGAGATGCCACCAATTACTCCAACGGCTCGTAAAAAGAAGAACAAGAAGAAGAATGCAGATCAAAAAGCAGAAGAGCTATTTTCACCTGAACAAGCACTTCCAAGTATTCCTATACAAACAGAAATAAAGGAACCTGAAATTAAAGAGTCTGTACCAGATACCAAACAAGACCTTTTGAAAACAGAAATCGCGGAACAAGACGGAAAACCTTTCAAGAAGAAGAATAAGAAAAAGAAGCGAACTGATTCGGAGAAGTCTGACAGAGAGGAGTTCTCTTGTACTTCTGCTTTCCAAAAGTTACTTGATGACAAGGATGAGCCTGGAGTGAAAGTTGAAGAGAAAATTGATGTCTCTATTATCCCCTTTGAAGGTGCCAAACCTGATGTTAAAAATGTAGAAATTAAATTAGAAAAGACTGAAGAAGCTTTAACAATACAACCTGTTATAGAAAAAGCACCAACACCTAAAAAAGAAATAGAAGAAACACCAATACCTGAAAGTAAAGGTAAAAAGAAAACTAAGAAAGACAAAAAGCAAGCACCAAAATATGAAGAAAGTCCTAAGGTAGATGAAACAAAGTCTGACCAATCTGAACCTCTTATAGACTTGGATACACCTGTACAAAGCACTATAGCGGAACTGGTGAAGGAAGCCCCAACAAGTAGCCAAGAAGAGAAAGCTGTTACAGAATCACCTGCACCTTCGCCAGAAGATTTGAGTCCCAAACCAAAAGCAAAAATAGCAAAACCCGTAGAAAAGAAGCGCAAAGGAAAGTTTGATACCACAGAAACCTCGTTATTAGATACTCTTCTTCCAGAATTTGCGAAAGTTGAAGATGATCCATTTAAGGTAAAACTGGAAATCGTTGAAACTGAACCCGTAGTCCTTGAAAAGCTAAGTGATGTTGAACCTCAGGTTACACCACTAGAAATAACTAGTGATATTACTTTTATGGCACCTGATGAAGACGAAAAACTCATAGCTGAAGAGTTCGAGCTACTTGCTGAAAAAGCTATGGGTAAGAAACGGAAAAAGGGACCAAAAATGCCTAAAACACTTGACATACAAGAAGGCAAAACAGAATCTGACGACAAACAAACAGGCATCAAAGAGACTGCCAAAGAACAATTGGCGTTCATAACAGACATATTGACGCCACAGGCTGATCAACAAGAGTTTATAATTAAAAGTGAGATAGTTGATATGCCAACAGCAGTAGATACTGTAACAGAAATCAAAGACGACGCTCCTAAACCGACAACACCTGAGTTCAAAGGTAAGGTGTTACTAACGCCTGAGGATATTGATGAACAGATAGATTTTCCTACAACTGAAGAAACCACACAATCGACTGAAGATAAAGAAAAAACTGAAACTAAACTTGGTACGAAACGAAAGAAGTCCCCTAAACCTCCAAAAAAAACTGAAGAAATGACCCAAGCAGAGGAACGAGCAATAACACCGAAACCAGAAACTGCACTTAAAGAAATATCCAAATCGGAGGGTATAACTCAACAAAGTTTAGCTGAGAAAGTAGATGCTTCTAATATCACAAGAATGTACGATATTGAAAAAAAAAACATTAGTGCATCAGAATCTGAAGGTTTTGCTTCTGAATTCGTAGCCGATATCACTTATCCACGAGCTTCAAGTCAACAGTCACGCGATGACAACAATAATACTGTCATCAGAGAAATATTTCCTCCAGCAGAGCCTGTTTTTGGTATTCCTTTAACACAAGAAAGAGATCCATCTCCTAAAAAAATGGAAGAAAAGAAATCTCCTCCCAAAGAAGAGAAAACAGATATCAAATCGAAAATGATGGAAGTAAACCTAGATATGGAAGAATTAAGGCTGTCGATCGAAAGGTCGCTAGCAGAACTTACTTCTATGGAAAAGAGCGAAGATACTATTGAAAAAGAATTTGAAGCAACCAGAAATAAAGCAAAAAATGTCGCTAGCCTATTATTTGATACTGATGAAAGTACTGCATCACAAATCCCGATCGTCCGCGAAAAAAGCAGAGATAAGAGTCCTTTAGTAGAAGCTCCTATTAGTGTCCCTGTAGAAGAAATCAAACAACCAGTTGTCATTGAAGACAGTAACAAACAGAAACTCGAAGAGGAAGCCGAAGACAAAAAATCCAAAAAGGATAAATACAACAAAACTACTACCGAAGAAAAAAAAATTGAACTGCCTCTGGTTGAACGTAAAACTCCTGAGCCTTCATTAATAAGCAAAACTATTGAATTGCCTCCTAAAGTGGAAGATAGGCCGAAAACTCCAGAGAAAATATCACCCATTGATAAGCCTTTGATTGAACCACACAAAGTTGCTGAAACTTTCATGCCCTTATTCGCAATGCCATCGGTAGAAGAAAAGAAGACGGAAATACCCGAAACTGAAAATAAAGACTCAGAAAAATCAAAAGATCAAACTACGGAAAGACCTATAGATGTATCGCCGATATGTCCAGCTAGAAAAGATAATAAAGGAAAAAATAAGAAGAAGAAAGGGAAGCAAGATACGCAAACGATCGCCCCGTCACAAAGTACGACCACTACTGCCCAATCACAGCCAACACAAGAAATAAAGAAAGAAGAAAAAACAGAATCCAAAACTGAAAGTAAATCTGAGTCAAGAGGTAAAAGTCAAAGTTCAGAAAAGGGTAAACAACAAGCTAGCAACGTTGATTCTGAATCTGCACAAGATGACACAATTGATTACGAACCTATAGAGAATTTCGAAGATGCTCTCACATCCAGCATTGATGACGTCAACAAGACTTTTGAAATGATTGTCGAAGAAACACAAGAACAAAACAACCCCAAGATAAACGTAATAGCACCAGATGAAGAAAAAACACCCGTCTCGCCGCCAAAAAACTTGCTAGGCCAACCCGATATGCCTGTACGATCGAATAGAAGGGACTTTAAGAAAGAAAAAGATAAAATTCCAAATGAAATCACAGCTCGGGTCAAAATAAAAGATTCTGTTGAAGTCGAAAGAAAACAGACTAAGAATACGCAGACAAATAATAAAATTAAAGATAACAGTCAAGATTGCAAGATGGGTGACAACGATGATTTTGTTTACAAATATAATTTTAGGAAAGTGTTTCTTCAGAGTTCTTGCCATGTTTGCAAGAAGGTTTTGAGTGGGTCTCGCGTGCCGTGCAGTTATTGCAACTTGCTTATCTACTGCAGTAATAAGCATAAGGATGAAGATTGGCCTCAACATCAGGCGTTGTGCTTTGCTGTATCTACCATCGTTCATCTAAAGGGTGAGTTCATTTGTGTCTTTGTTCCCATGACGCGTATTTTGCACGCCGTTAGTGCGTAAGCTATTGTTTATCTATTGTGTCTGCTAACAATACGGTTTTTCTTGACTTCTGTCCTTTTTCTTTAGACTTTATATGGTTCTACTTCCAGTCAGTAATAAAGATAGAGCAACTGAAATATTATCCCTGTTGTAAAGTTTATCAATTTGCAAAACAAATAATAAATTTATTTGAATATGACTTACGTTTTATCAACTCCTCCTTGAGTCACACATTTTATCACGGGTTTTGCTCGCAAACTGCCTATCACAATAGGCCGTGCTCGCCCGCTTGTTAAGTACCTGTTATGTCTTATGGTAAATAATTTGAAACTTATGCAAAAACAATGGATACAGCGTGTGAAAGATGATAAGTGGGGTGATTAATGAGATTATGACTTATAAAGAATTTCAAAAGAACAAATTTAATCATGTTAAACCGAGCCCAAGAATAAGGATAAGACTGCTGATACTAATCGTGGTATCGACTTATGTTAACTCCATAACTCATATAGCAAAAAGTATCTAATCGAAAACTGCAAATCAAGTTATTAACAAAAAATTGTTCAACAGATCAAAAACACATATACGGTGACGCCAAGAACCTTACAGGCCACGACTACCGCCTCATAAGGATGCAGATGATCGTCTCCTGCGAGAAGGTGCTGAAGAGACGCCTTGTACCCTGGGAGCAGGAGATGTTGCTTTATCCGAGAGTCTGTGCCCATGTCCCATGCAGGGAGTGGAGGCAGAGCAAGCTGAGTGACTGCCAGGGTTGTGGACAGGTAGGTTCTGTTCTGATAGCTGTTTAGACGCCTAGTGCGCTGAGAGCAGGCGGCTCTGCTGTATCTGGTCTGTCTCTCTGCCATGCAGGAAGTGGCGATAGAGCAAGCTGACTGACTACAAGGGTTATGGACAGGTAGGTTCTATTCTGATAGCTAAAGAGGCGCCTGATGTCCCAAAAGCAGAGGATACAACAATCCCAGGGTCTGTGCCCATGTGCCTTGCAGGAAGTGGTGGCAGAGCAAGCTGAGTGGCTATCAGGGTTGCGCACAGGTGGGCTGTGAGATCAAACTAGCGAACTAGAAAGTTTGGTCATGTTCTTAGAATAAGGATGATTTCTGGGTAAAATAATAATAATTATATTTAGTCCAGTAGATTATCAAAAAATATTGTACACGTATTTATTGCTTTATCAAATCAAGAAAAAATTACAAAGATAAAGCTCATCAAAGTAAAACGTATCGTCACGAAAAAATTCAACAGACTTTATCGACTGTATCGGATTATAATTTTCATTTTTTTTTTCATTTGAAAAAGCAAAAAAAATACATATCCTATATTTATTAATAATCTAACTGGCGGACTCGGACTAAATATAATTATTATTTTTTACACAGGAATCACTCCTATTTTCTGTGTACCAAACCAGGGTAATAATCCAGGATATTATTTCCTTGCTAACCTAAGTTCCATTCTAAAATTCACGTAATCTGCGTATCAGAATACATGACAACAGAGTCTTAGAGTGTCTACCATACATACATAAACTAAAGCCTTTTGTCTCATTAGGGTAGGCAGAAAATAAAGAACGCCACCTGCTACGATCCTTACATAATTCTTTTGCTTCACTTATGTTCATACGTCTAGTCATACACGCACGCCGACTATATGTACTGTGCACCTGATCATTCTAAAGAACATCGCCAATAAGATCAGTGTATGTCCTTCTAGGTCGGCCTTCATTCATCATCTCAACCAAACCTGCTAAGCATACTCTTTTCAGTTACGACACTAGACACATATGTCTAACAATTTTGACAATAAAGCACCATCTTCTCCCCCCAGATATCCTTCTGCACCGACAACGCCGACCACTTTCCCAAGTCGCATTCTCGCTGGTGCAAGTCCTACTCGCTGTACGAGAAGCTGGTTAGTTACCAGCAGACCAAGGGTCGCCTGGAGCCGAAGATGCCCACCAAGGTGCTAACGGAACCCAAGCAGATCCCGGAGAAGATCAATGAGGTGCTCGCGTCGATGTATGAGGAGAAGATCGGTGAGTCAGAGATATATTTAAGCTTATCACACTGATATTATAAATGCGAAAGTTTATGAGTGTGTTTGTTACTTCTTCACGCTCATACGGCTGGACGGATCTGGGTGAAATTTAAGATAGATTATAGTCAGGAAGATCACGTAGAGTACTTTTTGTCCCGAGCATATTATGTTCCCTGGGGCAAATTTTCTAGAGTTATTAGTATTATTTTCTGGTGCTAGTGAAATTTTATTCCATTCTCGTCTTCATCAATCAATCATATATTTTTATGATTTTGGTAACAATCAAATAGTTTTTTTTATTTCTTGATTACTTATTTCTTGTTGTTACTGTGCTTGCACATTGTCCAGTTATATGCAAAAAAGAGCTAATAAAAGTAGTAGAACATTTATTAAAAAAAAAATGCCAGCCTAATTATCACTTTCAATAAATAGATTTTTCTACTACTACTTCTTAAACATTGAATAGTAAAAATATTTACTACGAGATCCTAAGGGGTTACATACATGTTCGGGATTTCATCAGGTATTTTAGCGGGTGATGTAAATAATACTCATTGTTTCTTCAGTAAAAGTTGTATAATTAAAACCGTCGGTAAATGTATGTACACTTTCCGGAATAAATTATCTTTATGATGTGAAAACTGCATCGAAAGCTTTGAAGAACAACGTGGTTACACAAACGAACCCACAAAGTAACTTTATTTTATTATGATGATAGATGTATAAAAGTGTATGTGTAAGTTTAAAATTTGACGGTCAATACTGTCGGTTAAAATTCCCTGAGATTGTTTTGTTGAACAAAACAAGTTTTCCAATTTTTGCGCGTCCGAATATGTCAGCTATAAACAAGATAACTCGAACAAAGGAAAGAATGGTCAATTTTTAAATCTGGAACAAAACAATCAAACACCAGTTGTTTGAAAGAGAAAGTAGAAGGGGTGATTTTAATAAAATAGTAAAAAAGCAGAATGAAATTATTCATTCAGAGGGGAGAGACCCTCAGTGCTTTTGACCTAGATTTTAGTATAATTGTATGTCTGACAGAAGGGGATGATTTTATTTGATATTGCAAATTACTGATCCTGCGCTTGAGAGTTTGAGAGTTTGTTGAATGCAATCCATGGGAGTGGGATGACGAATTGGGAGTGTAATTACATGAATGGAGAAAAGATTACCGTTGGAATAATAAAAGCTGAGTCAATATTTTAGTGCAACGGTATCGCTTAGTGGTATGATCAAAGAAGGGACAAGGGCCTAGACAAAACGCAATTCTATCATTCTGCAATAACAGCTGTCAAATGTGCAAACGCGTGTCCACATGGCATTTTGCTAGTGTAGAGGTTAAACATTCCCATTTTTAGGGTTCCGTACCCAAAGGGTAAAAACGGAACCCTATTACTGAGACTCCGCGGTCCGTCGGTCTGTCTGTCACCAGGCTGTATCTCATGAACCGTGATAGCTGGGCAGTTGAAATTTTCACAGATAATGCAGCTCTGTTGCCGCTTTAACAATACATACTAAAAACAGAATAAAATAAATATTTAAGTGGTGATTTTTTTGCCGTTTTTTTGCGATAATGGTACGGAACCCATCGTGCGAAAGTGTGACTCGCACTTGGCGGATATTTTTATTTCGATGTTTGGTTGATATTGTATATGGATTTGACATACCTGCCTTCATTATTGTTATTTGACAATTGATTGATATGTTTGTCATTTTATTGTTTATTTTCACTGTTCTACTTTACTTGTTGACATTTCTACTAATTGCGTTTAGATTTTTGACATTTCTTTTATTATTTTTATTCATTTATCATTTCATTTATTATTATTGTGTTAGTTAATTCAAGATTTGCACGCCATAGAATGTGCAAACATGTTTGAACCTTTTCTTTTATTGTAATCCTGCATGAACTTATTATTATTGGTTTTATGGTGCAGCAGGTCTGTCGCAGTCATCTGGTGATGAATCATCATCTGATGAATTTGTAAAGTTTCGTTAGGGTGTCTAGATAGTTCAGACTCCAATATTTCGCGGAAACTTGCAGAAGACGTACTATTATTTGGCACCTCCATGTTTTCATACTATTTTGACAATATCACACTTTAATTTTACTTAAAATTGCACACAAGAATGAAAATAACATGGTTTGCGATGTTGACGCCATATTTGTTTTGGCTTCCAATATGCCAAGTTTTTAAACTTTGAATGATTCTAGTTCAATTAACTACCGGCATAGGTATTTAATTGGATGCCGTCGTTTAATGAACGGCCTAGGCGTCCAATTAGATGGCTGCGACAGATACACATGTTTATGCAAATATAATTATCTGAATCCCAAACATTTTGGATTTTTGACGATCTTTGTAGTTTACAGAACTTGTTACTTACTTTAAAGCCCAGGTTTGCAATCAATCTGTAGCAAATCCAGGTTAATGCTTGTGTTACCTATTCTTTCCACTGACTGTCGGTGAAGTCTAAATGTAGAGTATTTATTTTACTTTTTGCAACAGGAAAGAATAATTTCGGGAGTATGCATATAATCCCGATAGATTTAACTTTACGACAATCGTAGTCGTTAATCTTAGGATAAACAATCATTTCTTCTCATAATTTGATTTCATATCATTTAAAAATTAAATTCTCTTCAGATTCATTTGTTATGATATACTCAGAAGCATGGCATTTAAAACCTTACAACATACGGAGTGACTCATCGAGTAGGTTATATGTAAAGTCATTACAAGCGGGAGCGAGACTTATAATATTAAATGCGGACGTTTGAAACAGTTAGTAAATACCTACAAAGTTGATTTATTACTGCATTCGTAATAACGTCTTTAATATTTTGTGGGCCCAGGATCATATGACTACTGCCCTTTCCTGATGATCAACTCAATTTAAATTGCGTAATTTAACTATGTTTGCAATATTTTTAAGTATGTGAGAACCATGTTCCTATTTATCAAATAAATATTTTTTCCTGTTAGTGCTTGTATAACTTTATATCTATACGTAGTATAGTAGTTGTAAATTGGGTGCATCGTCCTCACGTATATGAATTAATGTATATATGTAAATGTTGTAAAACATATTTTTTAAAAGAGTATGTATGGAGTTTCTTGTCCCTTCTACTCCATAACAAGCTACTTTACCGAATGGACGGTAGAATCAAGTATTATTACTTTAAAATTTAAATTGTTGACGTTCAAAAGTACCGCTTTTTGGCCTAATTGAAATGAAAAGTTTTGTTTGATGTTTGTTAAAAACCGGCCAAGTGCGAGTCAGACTCGCACACGAAGGATTCCGTACCATTATACCAAAAAACGGCATAGAAATCACGTTTTTTGTATGAGAAATTTGTTAAATAATTTAAATATTTATTTCATTATGTTTTTAGTATTTGTTGTTATAGCGGCAAAAGAAATACATCATCTGTGAAAATTCATTCTTCTTGAGGTAGTGCCTGGTGACAGACAGACAGACGGACAAACGGACGGACAGACAGACGGACGGATAGACGGACTGACAGACGGACAGACAGACGAACAGACAGACGGACAGACAGATGGATAGACAGATGGACAGAAAGATGGACAGACAGACAGACGGACGGACAGATGGACAGACAGACGGACGGACAGACGGACAGACAGACGGACAGACAGACGGACAGGCAGACGGACAGGCAGACGGACCGCGGAGTCTTAGTAATAGGGTACCATTTTTACCCTTTGGGTACGGAACCCTAAAAATTGCATCGCAATGCGTCAATTTTTCCGAAATTACATGTATGTTACATGCAATTTCGCTTAGTAAAAATCGCTTATCGGTGTGATATAAATACATAGTTTGCCAACGTCGTATTAAGTACTGTTGCACAATACTTGTTTACGTTGATGAAAACGTTGAACCTAGTCTATCTATAAACTCAAATCAGACTTGACTAAATTGATATCATCATGTTATTTACTAGCTTCTGCCAGCGGTTTCGGCAGTTATCCCAAGGGAAATACTCCTGGTATAAAAAAACTTAAATGGAATTCAGACTATTATCTACCTCTGTGCCAAATGTCATGCAAATCTGTTCAACCGTTCCGGCGTGACTGAGTAACAGACATCCATTTATTCATCCATCCATTGAAACTTTGGCATTTATCTATCTATATATAATACCTTTAAACGAGCAATTCTTGTGTATATGTCCTATATATAATCTGAATCTCGGAAACGGCTCCAAACGATTTTCATGAAAAAAAATTAGTATATAGGGGGTTTCGGGGGCTATAAATCGATCTAACTAGGTTAAATTTTTAGAAAACATCGTTTTCTCTATTCTCACCCGAGCAGGGCTCGGTTGGCCAGGTACTAATATTAGTATGAATGAAGTAGTATTCTAGATACTTACATCATTTAACTAAAATAATGCCGAGGTTGTCAATCAGACTGTATTGTAGCTTTAGTTAGTTCGCGCTACATAAATATTCAATATAAGTACGTGTTCGTGAATTGCAGTACCGACGTAGCCGCCGCGTAGATATCCGTCAGTCTTATCGAGGAACGGGAAGTTAACACACGCCTTTGGCTCTTCAATAAGGCTTGATAATATTTGGCTTGACATGACAAGTCCTCATGCTTTTTTGTCGCAGATATAACCGACATCCAGTATGCAGCGTTGACGCAGCTGGCGACGGCTCCTCTCACTGCTACTTACTGCCATCAGCTGTGCAGGAGTAAGGCTGGCGCTCTTACCAATAGAGTTCATAAGGTAACTATCCAATAATCACATACATGCAAGCAAATGTCTATTTTAAGGGAGGTTTGGCTTAGTTTAAGAGTGTTAAAAACTGTAGCTGTTTGTACACTTATATCTTTTAAACTACTGAACGGAGTCTCATGTGGTTTTCAGAAACAGACAGAATGATTCACGAGGAAGGCTTAATTGTCTCCGTGCCTTATCTCTTTGAGATATAACAACGCATTGTATGGTGGAATTGTTCCTATTTTATAGGTCTACAGAAAAACCCGCGATGGTATAATATGTCTATCTTTTAATGATAACTATACACATTCTAACTTCAAAAAGAAAATCCCGAAAGACATTTCGTCACATTTGAGGAGGTATGTTCCTTAACTCCGATGTAATTTATCAGATCTTTACCAAATTTAAATGGGACTAATTCGGGAACGTACTATTTCAAAAAAAAAAAAGAATTTTCATAATCTGTCCACAATTGACGGAGAAATCGGTGAAAATACACAAAAAAATAAAAACATACAGCTGAACATAGAACCTCCTCCTTTTTTGTAGAGGCTGCGGCTGGTTTTTTTGGTTCCTTCTTATTTAATGCCTGCGTGGAACAATCAAGGAAATACATCCATTACTTTATTCTTAGGATACACAGATCTGCAGCAAATATCATACAAATATTTATCTTGCATTACAGAAGTCCACCTTCACAATCCACGTGGTAGGAGCAGAGTTACAGTTCGAAGCCGACGCCCTCAACAAATGGGAGGTGTTCTTTCTGCACCTCAGACCTGACCTGCAGGAGCTCAGGGTCGTGCTCATCAACTATAACTTGAACCCTTCGAACCTACCACTGGAACTGCTTGGGAAGATCAAGTGAGTTGGTATTGGAATTAGTGTTAAAGATGCATAAAAAGGGTGAGAGCTTTAGAGATGGTACAGGTTATCTTTAAAACTCCTACCACCTTGAGTCGTGTTCCATTATTGAGTGTCGTGATTCTTCCGACGAGAGATCAACCTTTCATTGTACTTTTCATAGGCGAATTTTCTTCGGCCACGTGGTGGCCACCCGATTCCTTCCACGGCAATCTTTTAGAAGTAATTTCTGACCTCACGGCCATTGTGAGCCGCTCCATGCAGTGATGGAGGTAACGGATTAGTTAACCGCCGACCGTGACTCGGCCTTGAAGGTTTTTCAGTTGGGTTGTCCTTCTCTCCTCCAGGAACCCTACTCCTTTCTCATTCGGGCTTAGGACCGTCATAGGCGGAGTTAACATATCCTTAGTCTTCAAAACATCAATATTAACTATGCGACGACTCATCCAAACTTGCGGATGATTCGTCGCCTTACAATTTTAAGAGAGTGTCGTTTCATCCGCGGATGAAATGTTTTGCGGATGAGTTGTCCCTAAGTCTTCAAAATCAAGGTATTCTAAAAGATCTTTGCAATTAAAGCCGTGAGATACAATCATCAAATGAGCTAGATTAACGATTATTGCAGCTAACAAAAACTTGCTGCTTTTTTGTTCTATAATAAATAGCAGATTTCGTTTGAGAATCCTGACCAAAAAAATTATGTTACTTACCGTTTGTAAACCATTGATACAGAGAAGAATGATATAGATTTTTACCGACTTCAAAAAAAGAAGGTTATCAATTCAATACGTATGTATGTAATATTATTGGAATTGCACAATTTTCACATATTTAATTCTATGTGGGTTTCAAAATATGAGTGCCAAATTTCAAAATTGTTTGTGTGTATGTATGCCTGGGGGAGGCGTCTTTCGCCTGAAATGATTATGATATATGTATTTATATTTGTCCAAGCATTTCTCTGAAACCAGTGATCAGATCAAGATAATTATTTTTTGGATTGGATTACGTTCTCTCAAGTTAGAGAGTTATTATGAGTATTTTGTCAATCCTTTAGGTACCTTACAATAGAAATTGTTAATTTTTTTGTGAGATGTACCAAAACTAAAAATAGAGATAAAGAAAAATCTTTTCCACAAACAACTTTCTTGTCTTGTCTTTAGTACCTTCTATTTTTTATCGTTTAGCCACACCGACTGCCGAAACTTAAGTTATTTTTGCGCATTTTTGTTTTTTGCTATTGAAGTCGGTTTTTTTGTTTGTGAAAAAGATTTATTTAATTTTATTTTCCTAGGTTATGTGAGAACTGCCGTCAAAACAAGCGTCGTGTGGTGTTCAGCTTTCAAGACAAGAGGACTTACGCAGAATACAAGTCCAGCGAAGACTTTGTAGTTCCTGATATTGGTGAGATATTTTACTGAAGTATTTATTTGCTTTTGCATAATTAGCTCTCTATTGTCGTCTAAGAAAACTGTGGCAAGAATCTAGCTATGTAATACTAACAAATTATTTATTTATTAATATTTAGTAAATCCTTTGAATTATTTATTTATTTACCTACTAAAATTTTGTGAAACCTTGTCCATACAAGAAAAAACCACATTGAATAATCATAAAATGAGTACTTATTAATCTCCTTGGTTATGGATTTTGTACACCTCATACCACAGTTGGATATATAAAATCTTCAATTTTACTCTTGGCATATTAAATTTTGTATGGTCAAGTTAACAATAAAATCACAGTCATAATACAGGATTGTAAAACACTGATAAACTTCTCACAGTAAAACTTGTTTAAAGTTCGTGTTCCCAGGCGGAAAGCTACAAACCCAGGACAAAACAAAGAAAAGTAAACTCGTTCTTATATTTCCAGTCTGCGCCTTCAACCCCAGCATCCAGCGCTCCTCAATCTACAGCGGCAAGGACCCCTGGCCTTCCACCATCGATGCCATCTTGAAGCTCAAGGTCCCCTTCATCATCACCGCCTACACCATCACCGAACTCCACAAAGACTGCATCAGAATCAAGGAGTGCTCTGAAACCGGGTACAACTTTATCGCTGAACCCAAGTATAATAATTTTGCGAGTGTCAGACCTGATAGGAATTTTATATCTGATGATGAAATGCCTTTGTTGTTCAAGAATTATTGTTTTGCTATTATTTCTGCATGATTGTTTGGTACTTTCTTAATTTTTTATATTATCATCTACCTTTTGCCAATTATTTTTGGGTCGGCCGCCAGTCTAACTAGATGGAGCTGACCAGTATTTTACAAGGATCTGCCTATCTGACCTCCAATACGACCGCCTTTGTCAAGACTGGTTGTCAGACCTTCGAACTGCCTGAGTATCCGTTATGACTGTATGTGTGTTTAGTTTTAACGAAGTTATGTTTTTATATATTTTTTTTTGTTCAATACTCGGTTGTATTTAAAAGTTCAGTGTGTTCAGTAATGATTGTTTTAGCGTAATACCTATATTTCGTAATGTATTGTCAGTTACTCGTTTTCATGTGTTTTGTTCTTTTTGTTTCTGTTTTATCTTAATAAAGTATGTGACTTGTTTTTTTTTTCTTTTCTTTCTTATTCTATCTCAGTATTAACATCTGTCTTATGGTCAAGAAAAATTAATTACATATCATATTACCTTGATTTGATTTTTATTAAATTGCCCAACCGTTATGTAACAATCTTCATAATTACCAAACAATGTGATAAATAGTGCACTGATTAATCACTTGGTGGTCCATGATATATATACCACCGTTTCACACAGGGATGTTTTGTTCTATAATCACTGCTCAGGAGAGCCTTCTCGTTGATCTGTTCGTTCATAGCAAAAGTTTAGTTTTAGCGGAATAATACGTGTGGTAAATGGACTTAGGTTGGACGTAATATCACGCCAGCCACATGGAAATGGGTTAATTGTCTCGCATCTCAAACACGCATCTATTTCAGTGCATAGCGCCACCCATTGTCGCTTAAAATATCTGCAGTAAGAGCCAGAAATACTTCACGTTCACGACATACTATTGTCAGTGCAAAGTATCTTGGGATATTCCGGAAGGAAAAGTCTGGGAATGTAATAAGAACATTAACATTAGCCTAGAATAAGGGAATATTGCTATTGTGGGTGGTATTAACAAGATATTCGCATTAGCAAGATATGGCAATAGTGATATATTATTTTCAAATACACATTGAAGTGTGCCAAGTAAGTTTGAACAGTTTTGAAAGATGAATAGGGATGAGATTCGATTGTAAACGAGTTTTGATTTAATGAAGATGTTTTAATTATAAAGATTTTTTAATTATGATAATTTAAACATGTTCAAAAAATTGCTTGCTTAAATAGAAGTTCTGACAACAGTCAAGCACGGTTATTGTGTTTTCCTTCATTACAGAAGGAGGCACGATATGGTATGTTCTCTACTTCCTATTTCCAGAAGGAAATTCGAAGATCTGAACTTGGTGTTGAAATTCTTGAAAATGAAACAAAGTGTACACTGAAAATATAATTTTATTTTCTTATAATCTAACTGACAATTAAATTGGCAATATTGTCAAGATATCTAACAAAATTATAGTAAAACATATCACAGATAATAAGTTAGTCACAAATTATTTCTAATACACGTTTTCAATAATCTATCCACTGTCACGTGCTTACTAGAGATAGAATTTTGCCACCCTCATCATAATAATTTCAGCTGAAAGAAAGGTCAGTGCTGATAAAAGGCTTTCCCCACATCGACCGGTCCTATGCGTCTCGCATCTAGCGGATTTCTGCATTCTTAAGAGGTAACTCTATTGGGCCTTTCTCTATACAAAAACATTCTGCTGTTTTCTTCGTGGATAATGCTAGAGCAATGCTTTTTTCCCATAAAATCTAAGTCTTATTAATACGTGCCCCTATTATTTCCTTTTTTCAAAAACATAATCACTAAAAGAAATATGACAATCCAAAAACCCGACAAAAATGCCCGTTTTTGTCGGGTAAAAATTGATAAGTTTTTAACAAAAAAGAAAACAATAGAAGCATAGATATACTTATCCTCTAAATTTTAATATAATATTTTTTTGGGTCAGTCCAGTTTTGAAGAAGAAAACAGCGGAATACGAAACGTCTTTTAGGCAAAGTTTTTGTAGGTAAAATCAGCCTGAGCTGCAGTTGTCCCTTTCGCAATGTGGTAATCGTCGATATTTTTATCGATACTCCAGTGATGTACACCGATGTCGATATTTACACTATACAATGAATTTATTTATTAAATCGTGTGATTATAAGTATTACTTTTTAATTTTGAATGCACTTGTCAAATGATTATCCTAAGTATGCATGAGAACTGGCAAGTGTTGCGATTGCACTATCACAAGTTGTTAGGAAAATTAATCCAGGGTCCAGAATAATGCTAGGTACAAACCAACCGAACGAACTAACAAATGTTGTTGAAAAGAAATCGCAGATTTTTGTTATTATAGATTGGCTCACACTTGACCTCTACCTCACCTGATGGTAAGCGCCGATGTCGGCGACGGTGTAGCACAGTTGCCTGCAAACAGGCGTGTCATGATCGTAAATAATTCATGCGCACAGGTTCTAAGAACAATTGCTGGTATACCGTCGGGGCAACTAGTCTTATTCGCGTCGAGGTTGCGTAGAACACCTTTTCTTTGGTTTGTCGGAGGCTACCCAGCACCCAACGTACGTCCTTTTGATGGATGCAAATGTCCGACATAATCGTATCGCATACACGTCTCGGAGAAGGAGGGCAGCGCGGACCACCAGGATTCAAACGCAGAGATTTCGCAAAAAAAAAAGGTTTTTTAAAAGAAAGGCAAACAAGTTTGCTTTCTCCTCAGCGGAGTGGGCCAGCGACCCGGTAGTTTTCAGCAGTGGTGTTAGTGAGGGACGGCGGAAGTTCGATTTATCCGATTAGCCAGGGACCTAAACGGTTTACTACCTGCTGGGTAGAAAGCAAGTTTGTTCCCTATTCGGCTCATGTGGTCGAACCGAGCCCTTCGCAACATTTTCTTGCAGGACTTAGAAACCCTGTTGTAGGCTTTCTTCCTCTGACCCACGTCACTCACCTTGCGCGTTCAACTGTCGACCCAGGCATGGTATGCCTCATGTATTAGCGCATCGGCGCGATCACACTCGGCGCCAAACCAAGATCGGTCTTCACTAGACATTGTTACGACAGTGTACGCGCACGACTAAAGGTCTATCCACACATATCAGGGCCGTGCCCGAGACGTGACAGGGCTGGGCCCAATAATTGAAGCTTCGTCACTGGCCCGTGCACGGACGTGTGTGAACGAGTTAGACGTTATACACAAACATAGTGTAGACCTGTGTCCACCGGGGCCCAGAGCGCCGAGTCTTCAAGGTTTCGGGGCTGTCGTTAACAGATGTCATACACCCGCTCGTGGCTTGAACTTGTGCTCCAGGGTAAACCCTGGGTAATAAATGTACGCCACGTCTGACGGACATCCGATCTGCGTCTCCGTAAGGAACAAAAGCGCTGGTATGTCAATCTCTAGGTGATGGTAGATTGCATCAAGATTTAAGCGTAGACCTTTGTTGTTAATGAGGTGCTCCTTATGTGACAGTGAGTGCTGCCGCTGTACATAATTTTTTCTTCTGTTCCTTGCCATGGTTGAAAGTGAAGGTAGGAGAGGAGAAGGAAGTGAGGTGAGGTTCCAAGCTGGCAACCCGCAGACACACGCCGACAGGATGCCATCATTGGGGGACTGGTCTGGAGACTGCAGGGGACGCCCGAGCTCCCCCGGAAATGTCCTTCATCGGGCACTGTCTTCTGGTCGCCTAATAGCACGATGGTGCATTCCAGGATTTTCAATAGTAATTGGCGGAGCAGCCTTTCGTGTATGGCTGGCACACTATTTGGGATCCCAACTACCTGCGGTCGGCCAGCGCACCGTGCCTAGGAACCCGCTACCCTCCGCGTCCAGTCTCCCGATACATCCATAACAGCGCGAGTCTAGCCGACCTGCCTACAGTAGAACAGCTATCTCGACCCAACACCTCTAATGACTGCACCGGGACACGGCTTGGCCGCTTGGCGGTATGTCTTTGTCCGGAATGTGATCACCAGTATGTCACCTGATTAGCACCATCCGGGGACAAAAGTAGGGATTCAAAATGCTTATTTTCCTACAGACACGGGTGACTCGGCTTTACTGTACTTGTTCGCTCACCTTACGTGCTGCCCGCTGATTTGCATTCTTTCGATTGGTCTTATATCCAGTATCATGCAAAAGAATTTTTGATTTCTTATAAAGCAGATACTTTTAAAATGTTTATGAATTTGGGGAAGTGGAGTTTGTGGGTATTTAAATTAAAACATGGGATTTTAAATTAAAACAACAAAAAAATATATTAAAAACACGCCTGCCTTGTCAAAAAGTGAATTAATAAAAAGAACAAAAAAAATAAAACAAGCATTGATTGTGTTGAATGGGCTCAACTTAAAACCAATCTTTTCAACAAAGTCGGGGGACCTGTAAAAACTATTCCTCGGCACCATCCCCCGACTGCAAGGCAGGCGTGTTTTTTAATATTTTTAACAATTTATGTTTTATTTCATACGTTTTAGTGATAGTTTTTGCAAACGCGGTAGGCGTTTTTTTTATAAGTTTTCTATAGGTTATTGAATAGTACCTACTGTTATATTTATTTAATTTCTTTTTTTATGTTATTAGTGAACGAATGCTTATTTATTTCTGAAGATATCACATAAATTGATATTGGTGAAGCCGTTTAGAAGTTATGGTGGCATGAAGAAACTCGCAAACATATATGAGCTCTGAAAACATAACACTCCTCTTTTGGGTAGTCGTGTAAAAATGTGCATTTATTCTGTCGTAATTTCAATCCTGTCACTTACAGGTAAATTTCGTGGTATACGACCATCAATTATTTCTGGTGAAAGACATTAAATCGACACGACACGTGGTTCGACATTTCTCGCGCACCGTAATCGGTCGGCCGCTGCGGCGCACTCTTACGCACACATATATACTACTCGTTCACACATTGATAGATTGACTAGAGTCCCCTCGTTCTGCATTTTGACATTCAAAAGTGCCGCTTGGTGACCATGGAATAAATGTTTTGACTTCGGTCCACCTAGTGGGATGCCTTCAATCGCTGCGTCTTCCGGTACGGGGTCGCCAAAACTTTCCGCTTTATTGACCATCCGTTCTGGCCAAAGATTTGCAATAAGTAAACTTAAAATTCTATCTCTAGTAAGCGAGTTACTAACGGATAGGTTTTTGAAAACGGAGATAGATTAGCAGCTAACGACTGATATATGTAGATCTAAAAAAGGTGATGCTTTTGTTGCTGAATCTCTGTCTCAGGAAAAATATTCACCTGTTCTCTCTTAGATCGGTAAAAAATAAACATTGACGGAAAATCGCCAATGTCAAAGAATCTTTTTCCATTATAGGATTCAAACTTGCTAGCTACTAACAATATCTGTATAATTATAATCTCGAAAAATTGAGGCTAGAAACAAATAAGTAGATACGCTAAATTAATCAGTTCGGTCTTTTTCCAACTTTTTAGGGTTCAGACCGAAAGTGTCAGAATTATGTAAGTTAATATTTTATTTAAGGCAAAAGAGTTCGTTGCCGTCGAACTCTAATAAGATAGTAAGTACAAAATAATTTTTAATCACTGTACAAAAAATTGTATAATATAATTTGTAAACTAGTATTCCTTGATGGGATAATTATATACAAGAATGTATAATAAGCCCCTAGCTATTTTCAAATGTCCTATAACAGATGGCAAAAATATTGCCACTAATGAGGCGACAAAACAAACTTCAAGCTGTTACTGAGAAATCCTAAAGGCGTATGTATTTCCCAATGTTAACGCAGTAGTGGCCGTGCGCCCGCTCGGAGACAGAATATCAATATTGAACCTCCTTTTGGACCGTTTTGTTTGCAAAATATTCTTATATTTACGTATGCTATTTCAGTTATGTAGAAATTCTAGCCATCAAATTTTTTGTGTACAAATATTTTAAACATTTATGTAGTTTTGGAGGAGTCCAAAAGTAGCGAAAAAATATCGTATTGTTAATTAATTTTTTTAAGCAAAACTATTTGTTATACGAAAATCCTTGTTTCACAAATAATGTACATGAAGCAATAATACATATATATATTTTTCAAACCTTTTAACCTAGCCGTTACTAAGGAGTATGCTTAAGAAAGTTACCGTTTTACGGCACTAAAGCGACCATTTCGACCATTAGTCCAACAAGGCAGTCAAAATGAGTACAAATTACACACTATATGAAAACAACAACAAAACAATCGTTCAATTCATCAATAGTTCAATCGTTAGCCGCTAACCTAACAATTCCCAAGCAACACGCAGAAGCACTTGGAGATAGAGTAGAGATAGAATAGAGAACACGCGACCGGCTTACTGACGATAGCTCTGGACACAGACCCCAACACCTATAGACAGACACGGATTAACACAAGTTCAATGATCTATCTGACAACGGTTTTTGACAGGTGAAACCAAAGAATAAAGAAAAAGAAAGGCAAAAAAAGAAGGCATAGAAAAGAGTTTGTATGTCTTCAATAGAGATGCTTCTTCTACCGTTGTGACAGAAGCCATAATTGAATTACAAAATAAGAATAGCTTATGTCATGATGATAATATTAACAAGTCAGCAAGGACTACCCACCTGCCCACGGTACATAGTATATTCCATACATCTAGAATGCATATATTTAATACACTATATAAAAATAGCACGTAGATGAAGTAAAAGCTAACTGCCTCTAGATGGTTAAACCGCTGATAAAGATAGATCATTGAAACGATTTAAAGACGTGAACAACACAGGGCTTAAAACAATTGGTGTGCAAGAAAAACATTTAAACATTAAAGGCAAAGTAGAAGAAATAGATAAAATAATTGCAATTGAAAAAGTAAGGTGCAGTAAGTAGGTGTTATTGACAAAGAAAGTAAAACGGCAACTGACAAGATCGAAAAGCCAGATAGTACAGTTCTTCAAGATGATGATGAAAAATCAGTGGCTAGTAAAGAAATTACTACCCAATGGCTTTTCGACCTTGAAATTCAGCATGTTGGATTAACATAAAAAGGTTAAATGCATAAAACATAAAGTATTAATATATTAATTATTAATAATTCTAGAAAGAAACCAGATTCATAGATGATAATCACACTCCTGAAGCTCTAGACAAAGTATGATTATATCAGCGATTACAATGATCTAAATGCCAAAATCTAAAGATGTGATCAATCTTTAGATTTTGGCATTTAGATCATTGTAATCGCTGATATATTTGAAAATAAATTGAGAAAAGGGCAGGAGGATAATAATTGCTGATTCTGATTTCTTTCTTTACAGTTAGAAAATATTAAGTGGTGCAAATCAGATGTTACTTAACCACAAACAATCATTCACTGAGCAAATTATTTGGATTAAAAAAAAAAACAATATTAAATTCGTTACAGATATTAGCAAAATTAAATAGGTACAGCATTGGATGCAAATTAGGTTATAAATAAAAAAATAGTAAGAACAACTACCTACTACTTAACCTATAAGTCTGAATATTTTTATATTCATGGCAATAGGCAGGAATTGGTTATCGAATTAATTTACCTTAGCGACGATTCATAATGACCACGTTTTCAATGTTCAACTAATCATGATATAGGGTCATTTTCTGAATTCAATATTTCGAGTTAAGACTCTTTCAAACCCTACTGTAGTGGAAAAGGTTTTCAAGGTAGAGTCCAATACTCAAACTTCAAATACTTAGTGAGAAATCGGAGGCATATCATTTAGAGAAAAAGTAAACTAAGCTACAAGTAAAAAGGCAGCAGATTCTTCATTTGAAAAGGCAATTTACCTAAAATGTATGTTCAAGTTAGCTATAGACTGAATTAAATGGTTGATTGAGTATGAGATATCGCTTCTACAGTGTTCAAATACTAGTAAGTCTATTGTAACAATAGTAGATAGTTGTTCCAAGAACATATAATTAAAACAACAGTTAACAACATAAAACCTTACACAACTGAAACAACAACCTGTTCTGTAAACACCGGCGCTAATGTTGTACTGCTATCACTTTTAGTACCAACAGCACTTGATTCATCTGTAATACCATCGTCAACAGCACTTGGTTCATCCGTAGTATCACTATCAACAGCATTTGGTTCGTCTGTAGTATCACTATCAACAGCCTTTTGTTCAACTTTAGGACTCTCACTAACAGTAGTACTGTCATATTCTGTAGCTGGATAAACTGTACTTACGTCGATAAAATCGACTTCTATTGAATTTGATCCTGTAATAATTTTATCTGCACTTATTTCATTTTTAAATATACTATTATTTTCTGAACTTATACTGTTTGTACTTTCAGTAGTGCTTGTATCATTTATGCTAAATTCTGTAGTACTTATGGTAGTTGTACTACTTTCTGTAGTGCTATCTTCAGATGAATTGGTTTCATCTGTACCTAAATCAATGACATTTATTTCTTCAATTAGTAATCTATTATTATTATTCTCATTTGCTTCAGTTGTTTCTAAGGCAATTGTACTACTTTCTTCTTTACTCACATCAACTGTGCTATTTTGTTCTTTACTTATATTATTAGAGGTACTAATTTCTTCAATACTTTTCACAGTTGTACTAGATTTTTCAATATTTTTGCTAGTTGTACTAATATCAACAAATTCATTAGTTTCGTAAATATCTCCCTCTGCGGAATCCTCCGTATTTGAGTCATAATCATAGGTGTCATCTACTGTAGTTGTTGGTTCTGAAACATGAAAATAACAGAATTTTCATTATATCCTACTAATCTTATAAATGTGAAAGTTTCTGAGTATAGATGTTTCTTAATCTTTCACGAAAATACTACGAAAGGAATTTGATGAAACTGAAATCACAGTAATATATTCGTAGTTTACGATGTTTTTTTTTAATTACAGTTAATTTTTAAAATATTTTTTTTTTTTTTAGGCCTACTGTCTAATTAAAAATAATAATAGGTAACAATCCTCCACAGATATAATTATAACATATCGATTAATAGAAGCCGAACAGCTAAAGTTAAATGTGTTTCTATTTATTTTCTATAGTTATGTTGCTACATATTAGTTAAAGAACCACTAGCCGGTACATTATTCACAAATAATGATTTGGTTAAGAGCGTCCTTTCTGTGTTTATCTTAGTGCAAAATAAGTCAACATTGTGCTCAGAAGGCACATCATTGAAGCTTCGAGCGCTTCTTATAAGATATATAATCTATATACAGGATATACATACATCAACACGGTCTAGGGATATTTCATACTCAATTAAATAACTCGAAAAGTACTGGCCGCATTGGAATCTTTTATACACCGATTGTTTGTAATTTATCTCAGACTAATTCCAAATTCAAATTTTTGAAAATTCTTTTGTTTCGGTGGCATAAAAATGTCTTGATGTGTAGGAGAGGGAATTTTCATTTGTGCGAAATTTAGAAAACAATACGAATTACGTTTAGTTACAGTTTTTTTTCATTGTTAAACGAAAGATAAAGTTAAAATTGAGGTATTGTAGTCATGCAACGCCAACATTTGACGAGGACGGAGATGTTACGAGCTGTGGGAATGCTGGAAGCTGGGTCTGTTCAGCGTAATGTTGCTGAGGCCATAGGGACCCACCAAAATGTAATTTCAAGATTGTGGACACGCTATCGTGCCACAGGTGAAGTAGCGGAGAGGCACCGGGGGCCAAGTCGCATCACTACCCCCAGACAAGACCGATTTTTGCAAATTACTGCGCGAGCTCAACCAAATGCAACGGCGACTCAATTGGTCCAAAGGCTGCGAGTGGAACACCAAGTGCTTGTGAGTGACCAAACTGTAAGAAGGCGACTGCATGAAAGCAATTTACGCTCTCGTAGACCACTCCGGGTCCCACCTTTACGGAGAGGCAATCGTGGACGACGATTAGAATGGGTTCGGAACCACGTGGCTGGGGCCGTGAGCAATGGTCCAATGTGCTGTTCACGGATGAATCCAGGTTCGGCTTCCATCCAGATTCACGAAGGACACGTGTTTGGCGAGTTCCTGGACGATGGAGCCGTCTTCAGAACCCTCAGGAAGTTCACCCAAGGAGGAACAATTATGGTTTGGGCAGGAATTCGTCTTGGAGGACGGACGGATCTCGTTTGGGTGCGGGGCAATATGACGGCAGAACGATACGTCCAACAGGTGCTGGGGCCCGTATTCTTGCCCCACAGAACACAAATGGGGCAAGATTTCCTGCTCATGCACGACAATGCCCGGGCACACACGGCGAGAACGGTAGCAGCTTGGTTACATACACACAATGTTAGGGCCTTAGACTGGCCTGCTCAATCGCCAGATCTAAATCCCATTGAGCATGCGTGGGATATGCTGCAAAGAAGAGCTCTGAAGGAAGTTCCTGAAAATCTGGCTACAGAAGATCAACTTTTTGCGCACCTCAGAAGGACATGGGACAATATTCCGCAGCAAGACATTGACAACCTTGTTCTGAGCATGCCGAATCGTTGCCGATGTGTTATGAACATCATGGGCGCTTTCTCAGACTACTAACTTCAAGTTTATAAACACAAATTAAATGATTTTTCTATTTTTTTCAGTTTTTACTCATAAATTAAAAGTTAATTCATATACGGTTTCCGTCTATGCTTCATTTTTTCCCATAAAATCCTGAAATTTTAATCGAAGTACCTTAACCATTATTAAAAAATGGTAGAATATTAAATAACGTATCTTTTAAATATATACATGTCGTATAAATAATTAACACATTGATAGTAATTCGCTTTTTTAAAAATATCCCTAGACCGTGTTGATGTGTTTATTTTGTGCTAATAATTTTGATTTCTGAATTAAAACCTTGAACAAAAATGATTTAAAGAGGCAATATATAAAGTTAAACGAATAAAAATAACCAACTTACCAGTAACAACAATCCCACTATATTTTTTCTTAAAAGGATCCTCAGTGACTAAAACTTCACGAGATTCATAAACACCAGCATCTACCTCTTTCTCATCAGTCCGTTTCCCTTTACTTTTATTATCACAACCTTCAGCACAATAATTAGCTATCTTATGCAATATCATATCAACTAGAATACTTTCGTTATGCTTTTTATGAGTTTTCGCAACTTCTTTCTCTTGTTTCAGTTCCTTGTCAACCATTTCTTCAATTTTCTGTGTATAGTTTACAGGAGGAATCCAGGTATATTCTGGGTCATATTTTGATGCATTGTTTGGGTTATATATTCCAATGGAGGGGTCATCAGGATCATCTCCTACTCTCATGTTTCGTTTCGTGTATTTGGCTACGGCGGGTCCTAGTGTGTCTGTGATGTATTGCTTCAGTGTTATACATTTTTCAATTGTATTGACATCGTTGGAACTGCCCCAGATGATGAAACCGGATGCGTTTGATTTGTAGAGCGTGCTGAATGCTACGTCTAAGTCACTCTGTAACAGAAACAAAAGTATTT
The DNA here is from genome assembly GCA_964057195.1 of Orthosia cruda. Taxonomy (NCBI): domain Eukaryota; kingdom Metazoa; phylum Arthropoda; class Insecta; order Lepidoptera; family Noctuidae; genus Orthosia; species Orthosia cruda. The sequence goes on along the minus strand of OZ059833.1, from coordinate 18,333,655 downwards.
TATTACATTAATTGCTAGTATCTGTACCTGGGCGACCGAGCTCTGCTCAGGTGAAAATAGAGAAGACGACATTTTCTAAAAATGAAATCTAGGTAGATCGATTTATCCCCATAAACCCCCTGCATACTAAATTTCATGAAAATCGTTGGAGCCGTTTCCGAGTTGCAGATATTATATAGATATATATGTACAAGAATTGCTCGTTTAAAGGTATTAGATTAGATACTAGTGGTCTTAGCTGTCTTTGACTTTCGATTTAGATAAAAAGTAAAAGTTATCACTATCAAGTACATAAGTAAACAACAATAGCCACGGTGACCACTAATATATGCGCAAACATGCGCACTTCCTTTACTCCCATAGTCCGATCGAACGACGATGTTATACGACCAGGGAGAAATCAGAAGTTTTACCTGCTTTCCGTGATTCACGGGCTCAACACACAACCAACTTACAAAAGCCGGGCAGCTACTGAGATATTCGTAATCGAAAAAAACCAACAGAACTTTTTGCGTGACCTGAAAATCGAGCCCAGGGCTCCACGATCGGAAGCCACAAGACGTCTACTGCAGGATATAGGCCCACCCAAGCGTCGCCACTTCAGCCTGTGCTTAACACGTCCGTAAGCTCACCTCATTAAAATACCCCTTCTGATCCCTGTACCGGAACCAGAAGTACGGCAGTATGGGCGTCCCCCTGGAGGCCAACCTGGCTGCCTCCTTCACTCGTCCTCGGATGAGGCCGGCCAGCTGGTTGGCTGTGATGTCACCTGAGCTGTACACTGACGGGTACAGGGCTGTGCTCTCCTGCCAGAGCCAGCTTGTTCTGGAATTTGAGAATTAGGTGTTTAGAACAAATCATTTATTTTGCGTGTTTTCTTGCATTCTATATGAGTTGAAAGTAGATTTTAAACACGTCCAGTGAAAAGCCTTTTTTCAACCTTTTAAACCACAGTTCTATTTTATAATCATAATTTCTCTACTTCAGGCCAATTTTGAACAATTTTTTCGTCAAGTTAATCTTTAAGTTCTTCTTCGATAAGTTCTCGATGCTTCCTTAGCTTTCCAAACTCTCTGTAAAGCAACACTTACCAAGGACGGATGGTGGATACACTATCTGTACTAATATTTTGAAAGTTTTTAGACTGACGAAAACTGCTTACCAATATTAAAATTAACACAAGACATACGCGACTATAGAATATAGGTAAATACAGAAGTACCTTAAGCTTATATATTGCCACAGAATAATAAATACCGTACAAGCTTTTTCTCTACCACTACAGAGCAAAAGCCTCCGGTCCGGTCATTTTCGCTTCGGTCTGCCACGATGTTTCTGATCTGGATGCTACTGAGGAGCTCTTAAATAAGCTTGAACGCTTGCAAAACCTGTGTATTCGTTTTGTTTTTGGTCTTAGGAAACACGATCATGTCTCTCAGTTCCGCAAGGATCTCAAGTGGCTCCCTATCCATCTTCGCAGGAACACTCGCATATTATGTCTCCTGTTCAACATCCTTTTTAACCCTGCATCCCCTGACTACCTGTGTGACCGTTTTTCGTTTACTTGCCCTCCTGAGTCCTGACGTCCTGTGTAGATCCCGCCTTAAACTCCATCTCAATTTCCCATCCCATAAAACTCGTTTCTATTCCCACTCCTTCTCTGTTCATGCAGTACGACTGTGGAACTCACTTCCACCTAAGATCCGTGACGCTTAAAGTATCTCTATTTTTAAAAAGCAAGTCAAAGAACACTATCTTTCTTCTATCCCGTGATCTTATATGTTATAGGTATTTGTTTATTTTACAGTTATGTATTTTTTTTTCTATATATAGTAATCTTTAGGTATTTATTGTATATATTTTTTTATATACTATTTTTATGTTAGTTTAGTTTTAGCCGACCCCAATATAGTTGGGAAAAGGCTAGGCAGATATATATATAATATATATAATATATATTAGTTAAGTTTTACAGTATATTACCTTTCCTTGTACTTCTACACACTGTGTCTATGTTTCTTATCCAACTCTCCTATCGCAGGTCTGCTGGAAGAAATTTCTCTAGAAATAAGCAGCACCTTTGTGCTCTTCTATCTTTATATGTATTTTCTCTTTTAAGTGTTTTGTGTGTACATAAATAAATAAATTAATGATTTGGCTTAAATATGTAGAAAAAAAAACCCACTCATCATTCTCCTCCGGCACCTTGTCAGCACAGGCCTCCTTCCTATTATTGTAAGCCATGTTGAAGCAGTACGGGAAACCATAGTATCCCCACACGGCGAGAGGGCGCATCTTCTTGGCGAGAGACACCGTGGCCTGCATGAACTCGCGGCCGGCTCCATCGAAACGACGTTTTGCCTGGAATGTGAGAATTTGTGTTGTAAAGCTTTATTATGACTAAACATTTTCCATTAAAGTTGAATGGGCAACGACAATGTTGCCAGTGCGGAAAGAACCTGGAGGACACTAGCACAGGAGCATAGTAAATAAATGCAACATGAAGAGAGAAGCCTGTGCACGACGGCGACGGTGGGTAATGTAGCCCTGTGGATGTATATGATGCAAGTCCAAAATATGGATTCAAAGTATGGTCATCATTTCCATATTTAAAACATCATGCACACAAACGTACGCTGACTTAATTCCTTAGGCCTTTTCTACAAGTCGACCTTTGCTGGTGATGCAAGACAAAATTAGTGGTAGATGCAATTTTGAGAATAAATCACGATTCGGTAATATTTATTCAAATACAAAGATATACATACAATATATACTCAAACGAAATGCATGAATATACTTAAAAACACTACATACGAAGCTACAAATAGTAATTAAATGTGTCCAAAAAAGTGTATGACTAGACTTTTCTGAATATTTATTTTGAACAGTTTTATTCTAGTACTCATCATGAGTCTGACATTACATAGACGTATTATATATTGAATTCAGTTGTCTTATTATTTTTGTCCATTAAAATGATTGAACATTGCGATTTGACACCATCACAGCTAAATGATTATGCCATCTGTCTAATGACAATTTGTTTTATCGTAATTATCACTACGACGGTTCCTATTCCATATACATATTAATTTTCTATATTCCTAGCAAATGTATCTATGCTCTAAATAAACAAATACTTATTTGTCTGAATGCAGGAGCCGGCTCTCAATGCGGAAGCACGGTGCTCTGAGGTCAACGTTGCTATGAGGTGGGGTACTTACAGGCTTAGATACAACTAAATGATCTGTTACAGCATCATTCAATAAGTGCCGATTGGCTACTACACTCTACTCATTGGTAATTGCGAGTTTTTTTACCCGACTGCAAGGAAAGGGTTATGTTTAAAGGGGTGTGGACGTCGCAACGATTTTTGCGGAAACGGCTCGCATTCGAATGTTCACGCAAATAAAACGCTCGAAAGCGAATACTGAGATAATAAAAGCAATGAGTATGTATGTAGGAATATTACTGGCCTCTTGTAAAGCAAGGAACAGTTCCTTGATCTTAAGTGTTTGTGACCTTCTTGGTCAATCGTATTATAGAATGAATGACATTTAACGAGATCGTATTCGAATGCTCCAAGCTCGCAAGGGAATGTTCGATTTGAACGTTCATAGTTTTGCTCGAACGTGAATGCTTGCCTCGCTGGGAAGCATTTGTTGCTCGCCTACGATTGCTTGTGTACAAAAGCTCACGAAAGAATACGCCCAGTGAGGAAGCTCCTTTAATGTTGGGTATATGGTAATAAACTTGATGCTAGTGTTCTTAACTACAAAAATAAGTATGTTAAAATTTATAGACGGGTAATTTCAAGTGCCAAAAAGATTACGATCAGTGATAAGATTAATCAATCTAATAATTCTGGTAGCGCCATCTCTTGTAAATGTCATAAATCAATGACCAAAAACACATAGACAAACGCATTTGAGATTTCGCGGGCGATCGATATCCTTATTATCTCGTTCCTTCCTCATTCCTTTTCCCTTTATGTACGCCTTAATGACAGGTCACCAGAACGAACCGAAACTTCAACGTGAACGGGCCTCGTATCTCAACCGCCAGCTTTCCAAGCCACCTGGCTGGAGACTGATGCATCTAATTAGTTAGATTGCAGAGAACCTTGTGAACCGTGTCTATTAACCCGCCTCGCGGATATAAAACAATTGTGTGAAGTGTGTGGATCCTGAAGGTCGCCAGTTTGGAGTAGAAGAACACCAGCTCGCTGCCACACGTGGGCTGGCATCGACCACTACAAGGTAAGGCGTACTACTTCCCTCATTTCCATACTAGATCGCCCGAATTGATCCGTGAATATTTTCCCGCTTATTTTCAACGCACTATTGCCAGAACCCTTCAAATACAGTCCACTTTTCATGATAGACACAAGGATGAAGAGGTTTCTCAAACCGCTATAACATTATTGGTCCTTCAAGCCGGATATATTACTATAATATATCCATTTTCCTTTATTTATTACGTAGGAATCAATCATAAATTCCTACTAGGGTCGTGGCACCTAGCCGCCTACCCACATAATCAAGTTGTAAACCCAATACGTGGTTCCATCAACGCCGCTATAGCAGGTTCATAATTACGTATCTGCTATTATTAAAAATAATTATTATTAAAAAACTAACTTGTCGTATTGTAAATTTCCATATTTCAAACGTCTTTTAGTTTAACCGCCCTTATAGGAATCACCTACCTCCAATTATAAATTGTTAGGAATAAGTTACTTTCCGAATACCGCGGGGTAGACATTCATTCTATAAGAGAAAAATAAAATAGGTGTACTACTTGTAGGTACCTACGCAGTATAAATATCATAACTTTACCGAATACGTTTAGACGATTGCGGGCTATAAGTTGCATATTTATACCTATTCATTTATCTTAAACAATATTCAAACTTAACAATAAAACTGGTTGGGATAGTAATGCTATTAACATTTTGTACTATATAATTACTTTGGTTAGTGGGTACTACGAAAAAACTTATTTCGTTACTACGCAAATATTGCGAAACCCGTTGTCACAGTACAGTCACAATCAGTAGTATTACTTTTCTACATATAGTTGTTCGTTTAAATAATTACCGTACATTGTTTTGTTTGTGTGGTTATTTGTAACTACATAACATAACAATGCCGCATGATGCGAAAGCAATCGCTTCTTCGGAAGATCAACAGTTAGTGATTTTAGAAGCTAAGCGTAATATACTTTTCGAGCGTATTCAGTCAATTTATGATCGCTCTAAAGTCGCTAATACTTCCGAATCGGTGAGAGAAGGCTTTCTCAGTTCTTGTGTAACAATAGATGATATTCGAACGGACTTTCATAGATTATTGGATGATTATAATGCTAGGTTACTGGCTGTATATCCCGATGCGAAGCCTAGCTATCAAGCCTACGCCTCATTCGAGGATATGTATTGTTCCGTGAAACGTGTGATGTCTCAATTGGAAGATAAGCCGTCCGGGAGGCATAGTATGAGTGATTCCGCAACATGTAGACCAAGGTTGCCGCCAATCGAACTCATGTCGTTCGACGGTGATATACGAAACTGGCCATTATTTTATGCAAGTTTTAAATCTACAGTTCATGACAATAAGTCGCTGACGGATGCAGACAGGTTGTACTATTTAATAGGTAAGCTGTCGCCGAAGGCACAGTCTGTGTTCGCGGGAGTCACACCGTGTGCTGAGAATTACCAAGTCATGTTCCAGGCACTCCTCGATAGGTACCAGGATATTCGTGTCCTCGCGTCTACCTACTTGGATCAAGCTTTAAATCTTAAATTGTCCGGTCCCGCGTCTGTTTCGAATTACCAGCTATTCGTGGACAAGTTCATCACCGCAATTAATTCCCTAAAGAATCTAAAATTAGTTGACCTTCTGGATTTCATTTTATTGCACCTCGCAATAAAAAAGTTTGACACTGAAACTATTCGCGCTTTCGAGATGACAGAACGTAATCGTAAGATTCCCACTCTAGATAGTTTTGTCACCTTCATCAATGATCAGTGTCGGATATTCCGTAATACCCAACCATCCTTAGCTAACAATAATAAGCCTAATAGTTCAGACAATTCACATAAGTCTAATAAATCGCGTAGTTTTAATAATAAAATGACCGCTCCTAATCCACAATCCTATGTAGCTTGCTCTGAGTTAAATAATTCAAACAAGTGTCTGTGCGAAGCATATATCCATAAACACTTATATAAATGTCCCGCTTTTTATAATTTGACTCCGACAGCTCGTTTCAAATGTGTGAAAGACAACAATGCTTGTGTCAATTGTTTGAGTATTAAACATAAAACGGTTAACTGTTCTTCTAAATTAAAGTGTCGCACATGTAATCAACGTCATCATACATTGTTACATTTTAATAAAAACCCGCAATTATCAACTGTAGTGACGTCACAGCCGAATCCGGTCCCAACGCTTATGCCGACAGTACCTTCTATTACCTCACAGTCTGAGGTATCGTTGTGTACGACCTCTGTCGCTGGCGCCGCTCGATCGCGTTCGATTGACGCTCGGTGCGTTGCGGCGTCGCCGTCGGCGAGAGATAGCCCGCAATGTACGGCGTATACAACCGTTCTGCTCGCTACTGCTCAAGTCGTAATTTACGATGTAAATGATAAGCCGCACATAATACGTTGTTTACTAGATAGCGCATCTCAAAGTAATTTTATTACTTCTGAATGTTTTAAGCGTCTAGGACTTTGGAAGAACTTTCATACTTCTAATTTAATAGTTAAAGGAATCGGTGGGTCGGAAAACCAGTTAAAGGTTCCGTAGATATTAAATTATATTCTCGTTTTAGTAATGATATTAATTTTAACGTTTCTTCGCTTATTGTTGAACGTATTACGGAGACATTGCCGACCGCTCTCGTCGATGTCTCTAAACTTACACATCTCAAAACATTACCGCTCGCAGACTCGAAGTTTGCGGAGCCGAGCGGTATCGAGGTTTTGATTGGTGCTGCTATATTCCCGCGCTTGCTTTTGCCTAACATAGTGCATAGCGAGCAATATAATATACCTCCCGCTATTGAAACTGTGTTGGGGTATGTGGTTATGGGTTCCGTACCTACAGCACATACTTCACACTGTACGAGTACAACTTCATGTTGTTCTGTTATTCAAGATCCCAGTTTAGATTCGCTTCTCAAGCGATTCTGGGAGCTTGAAGAAATTTCCGCCTCGCCCTCGCAGAGCCGTAAGGATCTCGAGTGCGAAGAACATTTTCGCGCTACCACTGTTCGCGATGACAGTGGTAGATATATTGTGTCGCTGCCATTTTGCGACGACCCTTATTCGCTAGGCGACTCATACGCTGCCGCACTTAGGCGTTTTCATTGTTTGGAGCGCAAACTTGATGCGTCCTTAGGGTTACGCAGCGCTTACAATGACGTCATGCGGGACTACATAAATAAGGGATATTTGAGTCCGGTTTTAAAAGATGACAACGTTTCTAATCTGTCATATTACATTCCGCATCACGGTGTCGTTCGCGAAGATAAGACTTCCACTAAACTTCGCGTGGTTTTAGACGCTAGTAGTCGAACTACATCGGGACAGTCGATCAATGACATTCTACATGCGGGCCCCAATCTACAGGGTGATTTATTTAATATTATAATTCGTTTTCGACTCTTTCAAATAGCCCTGTCTGCTGATTGCCGCCAAATGTTTCTCAATGTCGGCGTTCGTGAATCGGACCGTAGATTTCAACGCATCTTTTATAGATTCAGCAAACATGAGCCTATAACGGTCTACCAATTTAATCGTGTTTGCTTCGGATTTAAGTCTAGTCCATATCACGCGTTACGTATAGTCCGCCAGTTAGTCGCTGATGAAGGCGATAATTTCCCTGCAGCGTCTGCTGCTGCTTCTTCCGCCCTATATATGGATGACATTGCCTGTAGTGTCATGTCCATACCGCAAGCAATTTCGCTTTGTGATGAGCTTATTCAGCTCTTCAAGCGAGGCCAGTTCGACCTTGTCAAATGGACAAGTAACTCGAAAGAGGTTCTCGCACACATACCTGATACTCATAAGGCTTCGCCCGATATCGAGTATGAGAAGTCTATACCGCATAAGGTCCTGGGTTTACGCTGGGACAAGTCTTGTGACAGTTTCCGCTTTGACGTCACCACACCAGATGATAAATGTACCAAGCGAACCATGCTTTCCACAGTGGCTCGGCTATGGGACTTAATGGGTTTTGTCGCCCCCACTATTCTGTACGCTAAGCTCTTAATTAAGGAACTTTGGCTAGCAAAGTGTGACTGGGACGACATACCACCTGAACATATAGTCACCGCCTGGAAGCAGTTTTGTACTGAGCTTTCTACGCTTAATGAAAGTATTATCCCGCGTCATCTGGGGTTGGTCGACGGATGCACCATGAATTTAGTAGGTTTCGCTGACGCCAGCGAGCGTGCTTACGGTGGAGTCGTATACATGCAAATATACAATGGTTCTAACTACTCCGTGCAGTTAGTTAGTGCGAAGTCTAAAGTCTCACCTGTGAAAACCATTTCGGTGGCTAGACTAGAGTTGTGCGCGGCCCTACTGTTGTCTAAGTTGCTTCGCAAGGTACAAGACACAATATCGCCCCACTACCGCATCCATAAGGTATACGCGTTTACTGACTCTAAAGTAGTGCTCGCCTGGATAAATTCCTCACCGCACCGCTGGCAAACTTTTGTTGCCAATCGGGTTACTAAGCTGATAGAGCTTATACCCGCTAATTGTTTCAACCATGTCGCAGGTACTGAGAACCCCGCTGATTGTCTGTCTCGTGGTGTCACGCCAGCTAAGCTCTTGCAGCATCCATTGTGGTATCGTGGACCATCGTGGGTTTCTCATGACCCAGCTGAGTGGCCCATACATACTTTCGAACACAATGCACTGCATGAGGGCGTACCCGAACAGAAATCAGTCGCTCATGCCGTGGTTTCTGAGGTTACGGAATCACCAATTTACGCGCTAGCACTACGTGTTTCGTCGTGGTCTAAGTTGCTACGCGCTATTGTTTACGTCTATAAGTTTTTAAGACAACTGCCTAGGGCACGTACTGTATCAAGCTCTGATCTGAAATATGCAGAAATTAAATTGCTGCGAGCTGTACAGGATGTTCATTTCCGTAACGATATTTTAAATTTAAAAAACAATAAACCATGGAATAGTCCTGCACCTTCTATACAAGAGGGTACTATTGTAGTTATCATTACTGATAACTCTCCGCCCCTTTCATGGCCGTTAGGCATTATTGATAAATTGCATACCTCCAAGGACGGTACAACCCATGTTGTTACTGTGAAAACCGCAAAGGGTAGCTATGTGCGCCCTGTTGTGCGTCTGTGTCCATTACCGACTCAATAAGGCCTGGCTTGATAGTTAGGTCTCTTAGTTTTAGTTAGTTAGCGACGCAACATAATTTTCTATTAAAATTTAACTATGGGTATGCAACTTAATGTATTATGCAACTCGCAGTATTTATCTTAAATCTTAATAATTGAAATGTAAAAATCCGCATCTTAGTCCGTATTGCTGAATAGGTATACGGTAGTACACCTCATAGGGCTAAGTTTAATTTTCATTAAAGGTGACCCTTTAAGGCCGGGAAAATGGTAGCGCCATCTCTTGTAAATGTCATAAATCAATGACCAAAAACACATAGACAAACGCATTTGAGATTTCGCGGGCGATCGATATCCTTATTATCTCGTTCCTTCCTCATTCCTTTTCCCTTTATGTACGCCTTAATGACAGGTCGCCAGAACGAACCGAAACTTCAACGTGAACGGGCCTCGTATCTCAACCGCCAGCTTTCCAAGCCACCTGGCTGGAGACTGATGCATCTAATTAGTTAGATTGCAGAGAACCTTGTGAACCGTGTCTATTAACCCGCCTCGCGGATATAAAACAATTGTGTGAAGTGTGTGGATCCTGAAGGTCGCCAGTTTGGAGTAGAAGAACACCAGCTCGCTGCCACACGTGGGCTGGCATCGACCACTACAAGGTAAGGCGTACTACTTCCCTCATTTCCATACTAGATCGCCCGAATTGATCCGTGAATATTTTCCCGCTTATTTTCAACGCACTATTGCCAGAACCCTTCAAATACAGTCCACTTTTCATGATAGACACAAGGATGAAGAGGTTTCTCAAACCGCTATAACAAATTCAAGTAGAGAAATATGGAAGGTTATTAATAGGAGTACAAACAGGATCAAAGTAATGCGGGGGGATATTAGATTAAAAACAAATAACCAATTAATAGATAATCCTCAGGAAGTTGCTGACATTCTCGTAAACCAGTTCCATCACAAGTGTGTTATGCCTGGTAACATTGCCCAGCAAGCTGTTGACTTTCTTCAACAAAGTACGGGAAGAGTGGAAAACGAAATGGTCATCTCGCTTACTACCCCGGATGAAATTTCTAAAATTGTAAATAATATGCAAAATAAGAAATCTTGTGGCTTTGACGAAATACCAATATCAGTGATTAAGGATAATCTATCAGTATTATCTGGACCCCTCTCGACTTTTTGTAACAAATGCATTGCAGAAGGCATTTTCCCAGACCAACTAAAAATTGCGAAGATCGTCCCAATACATAAAAAGGGCACGAAAACTGATCCAAAGAACTATCGGCCCATTTCTTTATTACCCACCCTCGCAAAAATTTTGGAAAAAGTTTTAAAAGATCGCTTAGGTAGACATCTTAGCTTAAATAAAGTAATACATCTAAGACAATTTGGATATCAGAAGAACGTCGGTACAGGAGATGCTATTTATACCTTACTAAACGATGTGGTTAATAAATTGAATAGTAAAATGAGAGTGGCTGGTATTTACATGGACCTAAGCTCGGCTTTTGACACGATTGATCATAACCTACTCATCATAAAATTGGAACATTATGGTGTTAGAGGTAAAGCCTTACAACTCTTCTCATCATACTTAAAAAATAGAAAAATGTTTGTTGAAGTTGATTATACCCATTTGAATGGTTTCAAAAAGAACTACAGGTCATTTATGTTGAATATTGCAACTGGTGTGCCCCAAGGCTCAATCTTGGGCCCATTATTTTTTATCTTGTTTATTAATGATCTCATCAATTTCCTTCAAAATCTTTTACCTGACGTTCAACTGGTAGTCTTTGCGGATGACACCAATGCCGTAGTAGCAGCTAACGACATCCAAGAGCTTACTGTAAAGGTGAATACAGTTCTGGCTGCCTTTCATTCTTGGTTTAGTGCAAATATGCTCAAAATTAATATTACTAAAACAAACGTAATGCTATTTAAAACAACTGCGCGTAACGATGATAAAATTAATATAGAACTGGATCGAGTTAGAATTGACCTTGTTAAGGAAGTTAAGTTTCTTGGCATTTATATAGATGAACTTTTGAACTGGAAAAGAGAACTAGCGGCACTGGATTCGTCATTGTCATCTGCTTGCTATGCTTTAAGAATCCTTAGGGACGAGGTTAGCATTACACATCTCAAAATGGTGTATTATGCCCTGATCGAGTCCAAATTAAGGTATAGCATACAGTTTTGGGGCAACAGCTATCTGTATAACTGTCAGAGAGCATTTATTTTACAGAAAAGGGCGGTACGTACTATTGTCCGCATTCCTCAATGGGAGAGCTGTAGACCATTTTTTAAAGAACTTGGCATTCTGACAGTCCCTAGCCTATACATATTGGTTTTATTATGCACCTTTAAAAAATACATATATAACTTCGAAACAGACGAAAATAGGCAGATAAGGGAAAACACACGAAGGAAAGACTTTGGAAATAAAATAGTACCTCAATTTGGAATCGTTAAACATAGTCCACAATATCAGGCCGTTAAAGCGTTTAATAGATTATCTCTTGACTTGAAAAGCATTTTGTACACAGGATCTTTCAAAGCAAGGCTCAAGGCATTTCTTTTGGAGAAATGTCTATACTCTGTAGATGAATTATAGGTTTGTGTTATTTTTGTGATGTCAATTACCAATTATTAAATCATAATCGTATTATTATTATACTTATGTTTGCATGTTATTAATGTATTTATTTTAAGCTTACTGTTTACTTTTAATGTTAATGTTATGTTTTATGATGTGTTATGTTTTATGATGTTAAAATTTCGAACACAATGTATATTGTAACTGAATAAATTGAATTGAATTGAATTGAATTGTTTAAAAGTAATTCGAAAACAAATGATAACTAAAAGTCGTAAATAAAAAAATAGTTAATTTAAGCCTCCTATTAGGTACACGGGGCTGACTTTAACATAACTGGCGAATATATATGAATATGACAAAATCATTAGAAACTACAAATTAATAATATAGGTTTAAAACGTTTTTTTTTATATATTGCCCAAATTGGGCATCGGACCCAGGACTTCAGCCTTAGCAGTAGCGCTTGCAGCTATTTGACCACTGAAGTAGTCTGACATAATTGTTGATAATATACCCTACTAATTACCAATTTATTTAGATTGGCCACCCGCTTACCTGCTTACGGAACCAGATTGACCGCTGTATAGATGTCTGAACAAATAGGGCTCCATCCACCCATACGAAACCCGATGCGTGTGTGAAGCCCTTACAAAGGACATGCGCCGTGGACAACCATTTACACCTTCCATGTTTTAAACAAAGCCAATGATAGAGCTACCGGTAGCTAAATACTGGTGCCACAAAATTTTATTTTCGGTCAACACGAAAAGAAGAACACTAATCAATCTATCAATCAACAATCATGCTCGTCAAAATTCCCAGGTGTAGCATAGAGACATATTTCTTAGAACTCCTAGATGACTGTTAGGTACCATAGATGCAGCAGTTATTATTAGAGCAACACTCCGAGATCTCAATGATCGTTAGTGAGATTGTGTAACGGGAGTGATTCAAATGATTGTAACACACTTACTCACTCTGTTTTAGGGTGTTGGTACACGGGCCGGTTTGTAGATTGACTCGAAAGAAAAATTGGTGGATTGAGTTTTTTTATGCCATTCGGACAGACTCCAAAAAATTTAGTATACATTCGGCTTTCACCCTCATTCGTTTTTGTTGTTTTCCGAATAATTACAAACCAGCTAAGCGTGGCCACCTGTTGGTTCCTGGTGGCTGTGAACCATCGACCACATAGCCACTAGACGCCTAATGCTTGATCTAATACATCAAAACAATTCTGTCAACTAGCTGAGGTATGAGGAACGGGACGAATGCGCCCTGATTGGTCCTTTACCAAGGTCATATGTCTCATTAAGGATGGGACAGGTTTAAATAAAACCAGGCAGGTATCGATATTTTTAGATAAATAATATTTGTACTTATTTTTTTAAATTAATTATACCTTTTTTATAATTAATTATACGGCGTTTTAAACATTTTAGTAACAAAATAAAATGTTAAAACTAAAAAAAAATATCAAAATTCTAAAGGAAACATACTTTTTTCGGTTGTTGGTTCTTAAATATAGTAATATTAAATATTAGTAAAAAACGTAATCAAAAAATCGTTTCACACTTAACAAACTATTCAATTTAATGTCTTCATTTGTAAGGTTTCTATTTCATCGATAACAGATTTGGTCATAGGATATGGTGCATCACTAGTTGTGTTTACGAAATTATAGAGGAGAAGAGATAGCGAAAAAAATACTTTAAAAAGAAAGAGACGCACACATGCAGTGGGCGTTTTCACCTACAAACGTGACCAATATAATATGAACTCTAATTATGTTTATATGTAACTATTAACTTATAATGAATTGTTATGCCATTTTGCCGGAAACTCGAAGTCTGGCTGTTGTTACCATACCAACATATTGTACAAGAGGCCATTATAATATTTATTAAATCTATTTTTTATTGACTGACGCGGAAGTGTTTACGGCTCTCAGAAGTGGTCGGTACTAATTCGAAATTGTCGAGTGGCGAGCTGTATTACCTGTATATGATCTTTTTAGTCATATGTGTTGACAGACATTGCTCGCCTGTTATGAGGCGTCTAGGGGCTGTGTGGTCGCTGCTGTGGACACTAGTTACTGATGGTTAAAATCTAAAAGTTTATAGCCATCTACAGACATAATACAAACAAGTGCGTAGGATGACAAACCGCTCTGAATTGAAGGATTTGAGAATTGAAGTTATTATGATCAATGGTTTTACTATCAGTCTTCGGTTTTATTTTGCAAAATCTACTACCACTATTCTTGTTCTTGTAATGTAATGTTTGTATGTCGTCTTGTGGCAATTAAATATTTTTTCTTTCTTTCTTTCTTCTTTACTGTTCTATTTACACTATTCAGATAGTCGCGCGTTTGACCACTACCTCGCCTGATGGTAAGCGATGATGTGGTCTACGGTGAAGCACGCTTGCCTCGAAGTAACCTATTCACTCTTGACTTAAAGTCCCGAAGGTTGTAGCTATCAGGGAACAAAGACTCCGGAAGGGAAATCCACTCCTTAGCTTGCGCACAATGAAAGTATTAGCAAAACGCTTTGTACGTATGGGTGGGGTATCCACCATGAACCGATGGCGCATGGCCATACGTCTTGTAGTCCGATGATGGAAAGGGCTAGGTTGAATCAAATTGCGCAGTTCCGTCGCACACTCACCGAAATGTAACCGATAAAAAACCGTCAGCACAGATGCTCTGGTGCTTTGACGCGACCAGTGAATCGTTGGCAATAAGCCTCTTTCCTTTTTTATTTATAAAATTATTTTCAGTTTGTCAATAAATTGAATCCTATTTGGAAAGGATTAACAGTTTAATAAGCAATCAGTATTACGACTTTATAGACAGATATTCATAAATACGGCAGATATATACGATATTTTGGTATCATCATCATTTCAGCCAAAAGTCGTCCACTGCTGGACAAAACCCAACGAAAAATTTGACGTGCCATAAAAATTGCCAATCTCTCTACTATTATTCATGCTGATGCTGATACTAAAGACATAGTAGATTGTTACTCGTGAACAGCCGCCCTTAATGCCCTAAATAACTAAAGCATTAGTTTGACGAGTGCACGCCGACATCTGATTGATAAATTACAATCTTACAATGTGTATGGAGCAATCTGAAGAATGTTAGGCAGAGAGCTAGCTATAAAAATGGCTGAGGATATATTTATAATCTTTCAAAAGATTAGAGGGATTGTAAACCAATTTCAAGTATAAAACGGTCTATCTGATGTTCAAGTCTTGCTGAGGTTGGTCCGTGGATGGGTGATCATCTGATATTACCGAGACTATTTAAAAGTGACAGCACCTATGATTTTATGATCAAAACAAATAGTTCCAATTCCAAATTGATGTTATTAACATATCCCACACAATTCCATCCACGCTCCCATACAAAACAATGGTATTCATTTCACTGATTGCTCAATCATTTATTATCTGTGCAGTAATAGGTCGCGTTCATCTCAGCATACCGCTTGATGGTAAGTGTATGTCTGTATTACCATAGGCATTGTAGTTGCTTTTTCCCAGAGAAAAAGCTGTGGTAATCATCATTCTAACAGTCGAAAGATGTCGTAGCAGTGGAAACTTTGGATGGAAGATGAAATGTGGAAACATTTATTTTTTACCCGGCTGCAAGGAAAGGGTTATGTTTTCCGTGCGTATCTTGTATGATATAATATTCTTTATTACCTCATAGTCATGACCGCCCAAGTGTTGCTAAATAGGTGACGTTAAAAAACAAAAACATGTCGGATTTTGGGCGCCATATTGTGCGAGTCCCAACTTTTTTCTTCCAAACCTATATTGTGGGGTATCAAAATGAAGGGTTTTAAGATGTGGTTACAAAAATATATACCACTTATACGTTTAAAAGTAATTCTAAAAAAAAAGATAACTAAAAAGTTGCATATATTTTTTTTTATTTGAAAATCAAAGATCCGACTGGAACTAAAAGGTTGAAATGCTGTGCAGTCGGAAGATACATATTCGCGAGTTGGCTGACGAACTGATCCTCCGACTGCACAGCTTGATTTTCATCTTCTTTACCATCTTTTTATTTTTCCTCCAGCGATATCTGGATCTGGAAATGGAATCTCCCCGCAGCTAAGAATCTCATGTGCTTATTAAGCTGCACTTGTATTATCTCTTCGCTGGCACGACAGTCGTTCATATGTTTGGCCCAAAACATAGCCACTTTCACGGCATCGTCGGTGTCAGCGCATAGATCACCCTAATCGCAAATTTTGGGGCACAGAGGACGGGATAGGAGGTGGAGCATGGTTTATAATTCGGCACCACATGCACACCTAGCTGCTTTTCTGTTGGGACCCCATTTTGAGAGGTTGGCGTTAAACCTTCCTGCTTGGGTTCTGAGGTGGTTCAGGAACTTCCAGGTAGACCCCGGAAGGATAGACACGGCGGGAAGATGCTCGCTTGGTGGTAAATACTGAGTAGATGAGGGAAAAGTGTCCTGGCACAGTTTACAGCGGGCATCGGCCGGGTCACCTGACCATTATTGATTTCAGGAAGCTGTATATGCTTTTCAGCCGTTGCGTAGTTGTGCACCGAATAGTGGGTGCCTTATTGTGTCACGTTCCTGTTTCTCGACTGCACTCGCAACTTCCCTTCGTACTTGTGGTAATGCCATCCCGACTGTGGGCTCTAGTAAGCTGACCGGGGACTTGTATTACTATAAGAAGATATTGAAGTAGTAGCTACGATAAGCCCTTTCACTAATACCCGTTTTCCGAGGTCCATAATTCTATTGCTTGATTCGTCTAGTTATTCGCAGTAACTAGAACCTAGATTCCTTATCTAAGTATTCCGCTATTAAATGCGATATTGAACCATTAGAGCTATCGAATCTAAGATAAACTCTGGTCATGATATCATAGGATTTTTCCATAGTGCCGCCGGTTATAAATGTTTTTGTAATCAAACACACACCACATCTCCATTATTACGATTCCCTACAAAACAATGTGGTTCATCCCGCTAATTGCTCAATCGTATTATCTGTGCAGTAATTAGGTCGCGTTAGTTAAAGGGCCTCTCGTTGCGTGCTTGATTTGATGTTCTGTTTCATCATTGTTTGTATGGTGGTCGTTAATTGGATATATTGTTTTGTAAAGGATTCTGTATGCGTGAACATCGTTATTTTTTACCGACTTAAAAAAAACGGAGGTAATCAATTCGAAATGTATACATGTAATATTGTTGGAATTGCACAATATTCACATATGTTACTCTGTATGGGCTTCTAAACACGTGTGCCAAATTTTATAAGTGTATGTATGTATGATTGTTTGTATATTTGTATGTATTTATGTACACGTCCACGCATTTCTCCGAAACTAGTTATCGGATCGTGATTTTTTTTCGTTGGATTACTTATCTCTCAACATAGGGAACAGAGCAAGTTCCGATTTTGATTCAGCAGCTTTCAAGATGTTCCATACATACAACCGAACTCCTTAGCGACAAATATCACGAATGTGAAAATTAAGTTATTATGGGTATTTCGTCAATCCTTTAAGTACCTTACTATAGAACTTGCTCACTTTTTAGTGATAGGGTATTAAAACTAAAAAGGGAGAATATTTTATAAACTTTTTTTTTACAAAAAACCGACTTCTTAAGCAAAACACTAAAAAGTGCAAAAATAACTTTCGGTTCGGAAGTCGGTGTTGAAAAACAATTGAAACAAGAGGTACCAAAGTCATCCGGACCGTATCACTTCCGAGACGAAAGTTATTTTTGCACCTTTTGGTGTTTTGCTTTAGAATCAAGTTTATTTTGTGTAAAAAAGTTTTTATGAAATGGTTTTTCCAGTGCCTTCGTGGCCTTTTTCTATGTCTCAGAAACTGTTGATATTTGGCATAACACTACGCATAAATAAATGGTGGTTGGATCTGAGACATTACAGATGGAAAAAAAATTAAATTAGTAGACCCGGGCATCGAATCCAATGCTTAGCTCGCCTGCCGTTTGGCTCTTTTCTAAACATGTAATAAATTAAATTAATGTTTGGGATAGAATATTACCAGCGTCACTACATAACGCAAATGTATGACGATCGATTGCAGTAGGTGCTGCCATACATAAGTGTCGCTAAGTGTTATGAAAAAGCTTTTGAGTATATTAAGGCAATACACTTAAATACGATTATATGTAGGTGACATTTTATTTGCTATGAATTCATATATAAATTTTTATTGGTATAAGGGAGACATTTTCATATTCATATTTAGTGCCCGTTATGGGGAAACCCGTTACGGAGCTGGTATCCAGATAATCCACACTAATATTACAAATGCGTCAAGTTATATAGTGTAGTGTGTGGGTGTGTGTGTGTGGTGTATGTGTGTGTGGTTTTGTGTAGTGTAGTGTAGTGTAGTGTGTAGTTAGTGGTCAAGCGCGACCTACCAATAATTAAAAAGAAAGTTAATTAAAAAAATCAAAAGAAGCGATCTAAAAAAACGTAAACTAGAAGAAAATTATGATGTGCAGTCAGAGGATACATATTCGCGAGCTGGCTGACCAGAACAAGATGTATCCTCCGACTGCACATCATGATTTTCTTCTTGTTTACTAATTATAAATATAATATATTTTTGGCGAATTCCTCCTCCTTGCGTCGTATTCCTCAGTATTGAGGGTCGTGACCACCCTTCTGCATCACCTTCTCTCTAACGATCTTTCTCCATCTGTTTCTGTCTCTGGCGGTGTGGAGGGCTTTGTAAACTAAAGAGTCAAGAGCGGTGCAGATCTGGTCAGACCAACGTATTGGGCTGCGTCCACGAGGCCTTTTCCCACCCACTTTGCCGGTCACGATGAGCCTCTCAAGGTTGGAATCGTCTTTCCTTGCAATGTGGCCGAAGTATTCTAGAACTCTGCGCAGACACTCGGATGTGAGCCGCGAGGAGATTTTGAGTTCTCGCAATATGGAGACGTTAGTCCGAAATGCTGTCCAGGGGATAAGGAGCATCTTTCTCCAGCACCACATCTCGAAGGCGTCGATGCGTTTGCGGTCTGCAGCTTTCGGTGACCAAGTCTCAGCGCCATACGAAAAGACCGAGAAGACCTAAGTCCGTACCAGTTTGCTTTTAGTTTTTACGGAAATGTTACGATCTCTCCAGATTTTTCCAAGCTGAGACATGGCGCTCTTAGCCATGCCAATTCTCCTGCGCAATTCCTTCTCGCATGAACCATCATTACTAAAGCTGGACCCCAGGTAGGTAAAGTTGACTACTGTTTCTAGGCCCAACGCGCCAGTGAGCTCCAACTTCCCAGATCTATCCACCACCATGACCTTGGTTTTGGACCTGTTATGGAAAGTCCCATCTCCTCACTAATCCGCTCCATTCGGTCCAGAAGTGCAGCCATTTCCGACTCATTTGGTGCAAGAAGAGTAGTGTCATCGGCGTAGCGCAGGTTGGTGATTTTTACACCAGCAATTGTGACGCCTCCCTCCCAATTTTCGCAGGTGCGTCTCAATCTGCTCTCCATAGGCGTTGAATAGAATGGGCGACAAAATGCATCCCTGGCGCACTCCTTGAAAAAATTTAAAGGGTTGTTCTATCGACTCTTACGACTCCCTGGCTTGAGCCATACAGGGTGTGAAGTAGGGTGATGAGATGTTTGGTACTCCAAGTTCTTGTAGGACTCTCCATAAGCAACCCCAGTTGACAAAGTCGAAAGCCTTGCTATTGTCGACGAAACACATTATCACTGGCGTATCAACTCGTATGCCTTCTCAATGAGCTGCCTGACATTGAGAATCTCTTCTCGAGTGCCTTTTTTGCAAATTAGTTACATTAAAATAAATAAGTGTTATATTTTTGAAATTACCTCTTAAAAACCTTTATTTTGATACCCCACACGATGGGCGCGGAAGAAAAGAAATTGGACAAAAATGGTGTCTTTTGGGTGCCATATTGTGGGGACAATATGGCACCCAAAAGCCGGCATTTTTATATTTTTCAATTTTAATGTAGCCAGTGACACTCGCATGGTTAAGACGAGTCGATTGAAGTAAAAATCATCAAGATCGGCCAACGCGTCTGGTCTCTAGAATGCCACATAGGCACAAACAAACATACATACATAGACTGATAAACACATTACCCTCCTTCAGCAGTCGGGTAAAAAAAGATGAAACTTGGCAAATGGATAGACCACAACCTAGATTAGAACATAGGATACTTTTCATCGAGGTATAATGATCCCTTGGGATAATAAAACACTTTTTACGCAGGCAAAGCCGCGGCAGTAGCTTTTGTCATGAAACATATTGCATGTTCAATTATTGTTCATTTCAAAATTCTTGTCTCTTTCTCCAATTTCAGGTACGTTATGCGATTTTAGATATTGTATTTTCATTTTGGTTCTCTAGTAAGGTATAATGTATTTTATAGACTCTTTTTGAAGCACGTTCTTTCAAGGACGTCAAATCCTTACAAGGCTGAAGTGAGTGGAAAAAAAACGGGAGGGGACACCCTAGAAGAACTTTATACATCTTATTGGTGAAGTTCTTCAGAAAGGCCAGGTGCGCAGTACTCTTAGCCGGCGAGTGTGTATGACTAGATGTAGGAACGTGAGTAAAGCAAAAGACTATGTAAGGATCAACGCAGGTGGCAAAATATTGTTTCTACCCACCACCATGAGGAAAAGGCGTTAGTTTATGTATATATGAATGAAACCCTAACGGTGTAATCCGCCATTCTCCTGTGGAACAAAGGTATTCATATTGGAATCCTATAGATTGAAACTACCACTACCAACTATGTAGTTGCAACCCAAGAGTTATCTTAAACTTGCTTCTGCCAGAGGCTTCGCCCGCGCGACAATCGGAAATTATCCCGAGGGAACATATTCCCGGGATAAAAAGTATTCTTTGTGACTGTAATCTATCTCTGTGCCAAATTTCATCCAGATCCGTCCAGCCGTTTGAGCGTGAAGAAGTAACAAACATATAAACACACACACACTCACAAACTATCGCCTTTATAATATTAGTGTGATAGTGAGCGAGATTGGCCTAAAAATACTATGTAGGTTACCTCTTCTTGAATCCACTGTTTCTTCCACCACCAATGCCTCTTCTTCTCGATCTCGTAAGAAACGTCCTTGTAGGGCGTGAGGATGCCGAAGTTCTGTCTCAGCACCGGCTTCCACGACTCGAAGTCAATGATGCCAACTCCTGGAAAATTTACAATGAGACATTTACTTAGGAATCAAGGAAGTGTATATATATATTTATAATAATTATACATTAGTCAAACAAAACAAAAATCAAAAAATGTTTGAACTTCAAAGTTACAAAAGACAGCCGCGCTTAAAGGTGAGTATAGACTAGAGCATTTACTTGTAACAGAACATTGAGCTTTGGCCGTTTTCTGTTCGAAGTGCGGTTAAAAACGACGAATGCTCCATATTTTGTTACAAATAAATGTGCTAGTCTCACTCACGTTAAGGGTGTTTTTAGTATCACGCGGATTTGCTCAAGCACACGGGCTTTACATTAAGGGTACTACGCATGCGGGGCCAAATGCAGGCCAAACCCGCGTCAAATCCGCGTGATACTAAAAACACCCTAGCACCCAGCCTTTATCACTTTCTAGTTTTTAAGCTTCGCTCATGGTGATCGAAATTTTTAAGTCATTATAAAGAGGCTATAAATTCCCAGCAACACATCTACATAAGCAAGACAACACGTGAACTATCAGGTGAGTTCGTACCAAAATCACCAGTCGCTGTCTGTCGGCTTGACCTGATCTGCAAACTGTTATGGTAAGCACCCCAGGTTTCCCAATAAAGCTGTGTGTTATCCATCCATCCATTGTATTTTTAATTGTATTTTTGATTGTATATTTAATTGAAATTTTGAATGTATATTAATCGTACACTGACAGCCCTAAATTCTTCTCCTATCGTTTCAGTCCATCCAAAGGTTGTCTGTAAGAGATTGCCCTGTGCGATAAGACCGCCCATTGTACACTTGTTTTTGAAAATGTTTGTTCTGTATGTTTGTATTTTTGTGGTGTACAATAAAGAATAAAATAAATAAATAAATAATAATAATTGTATTTTTGGTAGTAAATGTAAGTTCGATGTATCTTTGTGGTAGTAACTTTGCATTGGCGTTAAAGCTATTAAAATGTTATTTACTTAATTTTGAATAAATAAATAAATCATAAAGCCAGTTTGCAGTTAAAAAAAATTGAGTGAGTTCTTAAAGTCTAAACTACTGAAGAAAGAAATATATTTGGGAGATCACGCTCAGAGCCGATGACGCTCACTGCTAGACACAATCCTTCCGCACTCTCACCTAGCAAATTCCTTATCCATACTAATATTATAAATCCGGCAGTAACTCTGTCTGTACGTTTGTTACATTTTCATGTTTAATTCACCGAACCAATTTTAATGAGGAATATTAAAATATATAGATCGATTGGATCTTGGCGAAGGACATACGATACTTTTTATATCTTAGACTAAAAGCTGGTGATACCCTGGTGGAAACTAGTATCAGGTAAATGTATTTAAAGATAGCATTTTCATTTAAAGGGTAAACAAGATGCACTAAGCCATGAATTTTCTAGTAGAAGATGCAAGTTTTAATTGCAAAAGTCGACTTCGTGAAGTTTTGTTTACGTAAAACTTCCAGATACTGATTGCCTGTATCGCCAGCGCAAGTCTGCTTATGAAGTTAACTTTTGCAATTAAACTTGTTAATAGCTTTCAGAGAGATTTTCCAGACAACAGCAGTTTCCAATAGGGATAATTCCTTGAAAAAAAAATACACAATTGTATTAGTTCCGTGGAGGAGGTCGTGGCTAAATAATAACAGCCGCACTGGTTGATCATCAAGGTTAAGCAACGCTTGATGAGGTCGGTCCGTGGATGGGTGACCATTTCAACATACCGAGTTTCATCCGTGCCTCGGAAAGCACATTAAGCCACTCCCGGCTTTCATTTGAAGATCTTTGACAGTCGTTACGGGTAGTCAGAAGCTTGAGATCTGACACTGGTCTAGCCAAGTGGTATCGTGTTACCCAGTGACTGGGTTGTGGTACTCAGCTGAATCCAGTAAGACTGGGAGCCGACCCCAATATAGTTGGGAAAAGGCTAGGCAGATTGATTGATTATTAGTTTCGTGGGCCTCAGTTAGATTAAGTATCAAACAATATTAGACACGTATTTTTTGCTTTATCAAAACAATAAAATTTGATAAAGATTAAAAAAATTGCCGAATTGAGATCTCCTCCATTTTACCACTTTGTCGACGTAATTAATATTTTTACGTCGATAAAGTGGTAAAATTAAATCATAAAAAAACTTTTTTTTGTGTACCTTCTGTATACTAAAGTGGGATATTTTTTTATCGTCTTTCCCATGGTGTGGGGTTTCGTTGGATAGGTCATTCGTTTTCGTTTGCGTAAAATTAAGTTTTAAATTGCTAATTTTTGAAGACGAATCAATGTCGCCCCTGCCAGCTAAATGGTTGCTTTTGAAAATTCACGGCAGTAGTATTTATAACGAAATTAAAAGTGAAACACACAGATTAGTAGATTTGACAAGCTTACGAGTAATAGTCGACCAACTTATAAAATGTACTTGGATAAGTAATGTTTTAAATGGCAAAGTTAATTGTGTCCCTTCGTTAGAGTAATGTTTGGTTACCTCTGTTGTTATGTTACCTCTTTATTTTTGTGAATGTAGCTGTTTATACGGAACCCTCTGTGTGCGAGTCAGACTCGTACTTGGCCGGTTTTTAATCCAAATTTAGCGCATCAACGTTCTGGAGCTCCGGATTGTAACGACACTACTAGGTAAAAAGTTTGCCAAGGCGTGACGTCACATGAAATTTTAACGTACTGCTTCAACGTCATCTTTGTGTGAATGTAAAACACGTGAACAATATTTTTTGACAATCTAACAGACTAAAGTTGTCAAAAAATAAAAGGCCCGTTTTGACACCTATAAAAATACGTAATAATAATTAAACTCAATGCTTGCGAATGATACAGTGTATGGATAACATAGTAATACTTTAATGATTACGAATTTGTTTTTTAAATTTCTTACGTAGAAAGTTATCGCAGCATGTAAAATGAGAAACGTCAAACGTCACGTCTTAGATTGTGACGACTATAAATATATTTTTAGTCATCATCCATATTATTATTATTAAACTTGCTAATAGCTTTTAGAGGGATTTCACCGCATGCAGCAGTTTCCAATTTATTTAGTTTTACTAACACGATCATGTGAAGGCCAGTCAATCTGTCAGTGGAGCGTTAAGGCTACGAAATTATAGACTCCCTCGTTATAACCGAGTGCAGTTTGTGGAAATAGTTTCATTTATCACGTGGATGAAAATATTTAAGGATTTTACTCGAAATTTCAACATTTTTTTACCAGGACACTTTGGTTTTAGACAAATTGCCATTTGGTCAACGATGAAACATTTCGCTAACACGTCTTGTTATACCCTTCCATATGGATTTTTTTAAATCGCTTATAAAATGTTACCTTGTCTGGGAGCTCAAGCATTATCTTAGTCTAATCTTGTAGCGGTGAATAGTCTGATCTATCTGTATTCCACTGTTAGCCATAATGCTGAAATAATCATCATCTTCCTACCGTCAACTAAAGAGGTCGTACCCTTCAATCAAGTGATATTAAAAATCTTTCCATTCATTAAATTTTCTTTCGCAATTCAAACATAACAATCTTGTAGCATCTCATATTCTCTTACCAGGTGCACCATATTGTGTTGAATCAATATATTCATCGAATCAATACAATACGCCAGACAAAATAAACTAACTGGACGTTATAACAATCATATTGAAAGGTAGTGCAAACAATCGACGAAATATAATGATGTATGGATGTGAACGTATAGTTTGGTACCATCTGTTGTCTTTATTTTCTCAAAATAATATATTTTAAGCTGGTGCCATAGAAACTGCAATGCCAGCCATGAAAAATGCGGATGGTGTAAGATTTTAGAAGGAGGTGTATTGCGTAAATGTGTATCTTCGCTCTCTTATGCTGCTGGCACGCTGAACAAGAAGGACGTGTTACCTGACAATTATCGTATTGAATTTTTACGTATCTATTTTTACATATTTTAATTCCAAGGATTAAAAGATTGTTTCTTTTTGTAATGTGTTTCACTTCTAATATTATGTCGAATCGTGTAATCGCCGAAGAATTAGGTGGAAGGGTAACTGTTGAACGCTGTAATTTGCCATTTATGTTTAGATCCCAGTCCCAGTTCCCAGATCCCAGTTCAGATCTTATGTAATAAGGTACCAGCCTATAGCAATCAACTGAGTGTAAAGCTGGGCTGCTACTGAAGAAGATGCTGCCAGACTTTGTTCTACCCAGGAATCACATCTGGGATTAGGGAAACAGAACTGAGGGCTACAGAGGCTTACGACTACAGGTCCCTACAGGCTCAGTAGCCGTGGCTTGGTCACCCACGGTGAAGCGAAGAGGAACCCGAGGAGGGGCCGATCGTCAGGGCTTTTGCCGATAAGTCGACGACGTAGCGGCCAACAAGTAGGTTGCAATCCCGCCTGGGTGACATCGCAACTGAGGCGGGTCGCAATGTCGTATGGGGCCTCCCATACCCATACGATATCGCGGCTGAGGGTTGGAGGCCACGTCGGGAGAAGAGTGTTGGTATAGCGTTGGCCGCTCTCCCAATCCCATGCGGCTGAAAAATGGTAGGTGGCGGGGCCATTGACTTTGACTCGTCACAAAGGAACCAAGGGTTCCATACACGGGGTCGTCTGGCACCCATGTGCTGATGTGGTCCCTGGGGTGGTCATGGCGTACAGGTTCTAGTGCACCGGTGATGGGGGTACTCCCCAGAGGAGGGTCCGGTGACGGACAGCCGCGGCGGGTTCGCGGTGAGTGCTAACGCGTGCCCGTTCCCGCCATACGCTGCACAGGAGGACACCGACCGTGGAGTTTTAGTGGGTGGAATTCCACATAACTGTACTATCTCCATATGGTAGTGCAGTATGCATGAGCACGCAAAAAAAAAGAAGCTTCTATTTTTGCCTGGTTGATGATAATATACAAATTGTGGGTACTCTCGGATATGGAAAAGTATATATGTGATGTAGTAAGAAATACAAGAAGTAGTTCAAGTAAAAAAAACCGCATGTGTTGTTATAGACGTATACTCTACAAAAAAATTCTTGTCAAACATTTTGTTGATTACATAATTTAAACAGCGCTAGCGAGCGCCATATCGCCACATTCACTAATTCCTACATTAGGCCTAATTATACCCGCACATGAGTTATAAATCATCTAATCATGAAATTCTAGGTGTTTGAATATGGAACTAACTAGGGCAGAGTCGCCCGCATGGCAGAGGATATGAGTACAAAGGGAAAATACTAGGGATACTTGAGGTTTGAAATAAGTAGGTATAAAAGGGTCGTTACGTGTTTGAGATAGTTATATCCTAAACTAGCAAACGAGTTCTTGGAGTGGACAGCGCATATCGGCCACACCTTCAGCTGGATGAAACGTAGACATTTTTGTTATATTTTTAACACGCTTTTATTATCTTGGTATGTATGTATCTATGTAATGGAATCTTTGAACGTGATTTTCACCCCCTTCAAAACGTCGGCTTAATTTGAAACTTTGCACACTTATCAAGGACTGATTACAATGCAATAATTTAAATAGTTTGTCCCATTATCCTTACCAGGATCTTCAGGATTAGCGTTTGAAATAAATATTAAAAAAAAATAGTTAAAAAAAACGAATAAACACGCTTTAATAGAAAATCAAACTTAAAAGTAGAAAATAATTATCAATAAATATAAATTAAGAATAGTGTGTGTGTAGTGATTAACAAAAAAAAAAGCATGGGGTGCTTGATGTCAATTGTTATAATATTTTATTGACACATATTGGTAAAAGTAGAATCATTTTGGAAATATCTTAAAAAGCACCGCAAGCTTTTAACAATAAAATACATTGTTCTGTTAATCACGCTATTCTCAATTTAAATTGATTGAAAGTTATTTTATAATTTTTAATTTGGTTTTCTATTAAAGCGTGTTTTTTAGTTTATTTAAACTATATTTTTTTAAACCTCTGTCCCGCAATTTTACTTTAAAAGAAAAAAGGTCGCATATTGGATGCGGAAGGCTTGGGAGAAACGCATGTCCAGCAATAGGACTGCTATTCGTAATATATAATTCCTATATTTTCAGATGAGTCTTTACTATTGTTGAGATGAGGAGTGAGCGAATCTTATTATTAATAAGCCATGGGTAATACGTGTTTGTGATTTAATGCTTATTCAATAAATACGTGAGAAAAACAATAATATTAAACTCAACCAGACTTCCTTATTATGTTTGAATGTTGTTCATCAATCATCTACCAAACCTTTTTACAGTCTATTAGGGTATCAGGAACTGCTTGGGTACAGCAGCTTAGCTGCAGCAACCCAGTTATGCCCTTCGTACACAACGCAGCCTTATGAGAAAGCTTAAATTCACCTAAAGGGCAATGGAGAGGGCTATACTCGGAGTTTCCTTGCGTGATCGAATCAGACACGAGGGTATCCGTAGGAGAACCGAAGTGACCGACATAGCTCGAAGAATTGCGAAACTTAAGTGGCAGTGGGCAGGGCACATTGCTCGCAGAACGGATGGCCGATGGGGCTGAAAAGTTCTGGAATGGCGAACGCGAACCGGAAGACAATACGATGGAAGGCCTCCCACTAGGTTGACCGACGACCTGGTTAAGGTTGCGGGAATGCGCTGGATGAGAGACGCACGGGATCAGTAAATGTGGCGACGCCTGGGGGAGGCCTATGCCCAGCAGTGGACGTCTATCGGCTGAAATGATGATGATGTTCATGATTTGTTTGCGATTATGACATGTTTGTCAAGAAACCCCGGTTCGATCGAGAGAGGCCACCACCAAAGCAATTACCCCAAGATAAGTTACTAGTTAGATACAAAAACGCTCTTACCATTAAAATTCTTATCCGGCACACTCTGTTCCAAAACCTTCTGAAAGGTATCCAAATGCTTGATCAGATCCCCTTCCTGAGGCACTCCTCCATTTCTATACTTGATCTCTCCACTGGAACTGTTCCTCAGTAACGCTGGAAAGTCACCAGGATCATAAAGTATGGAGATTCTATCTCCTCGGAAAGTATCGCCAGTGTTCTGTATAATGCCGTACTTTTCGTACAGGTCATCGAACAATATCTTCTTGGATTTGCACTGCTTTGTGGGGACATTCCAGTAGACTCTAAAGTCTTTCGTCGGGAGGATGTCGTTGTCTGGCATCTGGACTACGTAGTAACTGGAACAAAAACATAAGATTGGTTAGGTGATGTCTTGCATAGAAAGCCTAAGTGGAACAGAGTCTCCAGCAAGCTTAAATTTGGCAGCAAAGCATTCTCACATATCAGTCCACATCTGAATGAGAGAAAGTCAATGACAAGTTAAAATCTTCCCGATGACCAAATCTGGGTGCAAAAAACAAGTTCGGGATTGGCTACTAGAACTTAGGTACCTATACGAAACAGAAAACCTACTAGCAATTTAGTGTTAAATCACCATATGACCATACACCCCATCGCATTCACATCACCACATACACGCCATCGCATGCACACCACCACAAACACACCATCGCATACACAACACCACATACACATCATCGTATACACACCATCGCATAAACACCACCACATACACGCCATCGCATACACACCACCACATACACACTACCACATACACACCACCACCTACACACCATCGCATACACACCTTCACTGGCATACCAGCACACTTACACCTAGTTACCTTTCAGTTTTTGTTTGATATAATTAAACAAACAACCATATTATTTGTCGAGAGAGACAGGATTCTGCGACACAGGGTATCCTCCTCTACCCAGGGGATCCAGTGTCATCTTAATACTATAACACTCTTTTATTGAAATAATAAACTTTATATATTTTTATAGAACCCTGAAGAAGCTAAGAGGAATATTGTTCAGGTCTACTCAGTTATTATTGATGGATTATATATAGAACACTAACACGTCACACATAACATCAAGCTTGCTTTTTCCAACGGATTAGGCAGAAGAACAACTACAGTACACCCACAGTTCACCAGTTTTATTAAGGTCCCATATAGTCGGGGCTACTGCCATCAACCGGACACATATCTAGATTCCGGACTGTTAGTGATAAATTGCAGTAGGAAATCCAATAACACTTAGCCCAATCCTGGAATTAAACCCAGGAACTCATGCATCAGTAGTCACAATCCCACCGCACTATTCCCAAACCACTGCGACTCCTGAAAGCCAGAATCAACAGTGGCGACCAACAGAAAAGCGCCGAGGCAATGAAGCTCGTCAAGTCCCGGGGAATGAATTTAACTGTCTTAGATTGCCTTGTCTTGTCATGCATCAGTAGTCAGCGGCTACACAGCCATGTGGTTGCTAGCAGTAGTGCCTGCGATCACTAGATCAACATGGATTGCTGCGACTTCTAAAAAACCTGCCCATCACCACTTCCTAATGTTTTAAATTAAAAACTGGCCAAGTGCATGTCGCACTTCGCACGTTTAGGGTTCCGTACCAATCCGCAAAACCCAATTGGTTTTAATAGGAAAAATGGGGGCATTTCAAAGAAAAACAAGATTTATCTATAAAATAAAAAAATTATATATAATACTAGAGGACGCCTCGCGGTTTCACCCGCGTAGTTCCCGTTCCCGTGGGAATACAGGGATAAAAAGTAGCCTATGTCACCCGGGGATAGAGTAGCTTCCCAACGGTGAATGAATTTTTGAAATCGGTCCAGTAGTTTTGGAGCCTATTCGGTACAAACAAACAAACAAACAAAAAAATCTTTCCTCTTTATAATATTGGTATAGATATATAAATCTTTTTGATTTATATATATTATATATAAAATAATAAATTATATATATATTTATACATCGAGATTTATATATACTATTATATATAAAATAAACGTAATAATAAACATTATCACCACATTTTAAGTTCCTAGGTCAATAGGAAGTAAAAAAACTTCGGAACAAAATTTTGTTAAAAAAGCTGGCTTTGGTGGCTTCGCATTCCTTTGTTTTCCAACTTTTATGGACACAAAAAAAAAATGTATACTCAACGAGCTCTAAAGAACAATACCCCAGTACACCACTCGATGCGGTAGGTCAATTTTTTTTCATGCCCCATTTTCATTTTCATTTTCATTGCTCTCTTAATCAAAAAAATCTAATAAAAATATATTTTTTGGGTCAACCACATGCTTATACTGTGAATATTTGAAAACTGAAGCTCCAAACGTTTGGCTGTAAAACCTATGTGACAGACGACGGACAGACAGACAGCCGGACACGTGAGTGACAGCAATATGGCCCCGTTTGGCCCTTCATGTACGGAACTCTAAAAAAGAAGTAGCGCCACAATATCCCCAGCAACACATATGTAGTTTCGTAAAGTGAAGTACACACCTGTCTATGTTGGAACCTACTCGTAATTCTATGCTGTTACCAGCAGCTTTAGATACGTGACATTCTAACAACGACAACATCACGATACAAATTGGAAAATTCCATAAATGTACTGGCATGTCATGTGAACCACTCCTTATATTTTAGCATTTTGACCATCGCCTTCACTGATACAATAAAACATTGTCTAGAGCCACTGGTTATATAGGACCACTGTAGCTTTATTATAAGCACGGGGTCCCAAGCCTAACAAAGAAATTTGGTTCAAATATATGTCACTAGATGGCGCGATATGCATTGATTTGTTGTTGAATTGTGCGTAAAATTAACATTTTCTAGAATTGATCTTGAAAATTGTATTTTCTTATTTAATCAATTCTCCTAAGCACAAAAATATGGATTATTGAGCTTTTCAAAGATTATTTGAACGGATAATTAATAATTGATTCCAATAGATGGCGCGGTTTTAAATTTATGAGGCATGCCACTCGATTTATAAATTTTTTATTGTAACACATTGTTGAGGATTCAACCAATAAAACCAGGTCAACTACTGAGGAAATATTCTTCTATATTTCGATATTCTGTAGACGTGTTGCTTGCGCCGCTGCTCGCAGTAAAAAAGGGCTTTTTCCAACAATGGTCCCTTACTTATACAATTGTTGCTAACGCCGCGCCCCTCTACAAATTACCTACACCGCGTCGAGCAACTTCACGTCGGTCGAGCGTCGACCAATCATAGCGAAGCAGTTACTCGACCAATCGGCGCAAAGTAGGGCACGGCGCTATTCAATGACAAAACGTTACTGTAACGAGGCCCGTTTGGCTATATCGAATTAATTTTACTTTAAATTAGGGGCCTCGCTACAATAAGTTAACAAAACATATTAGGTATATAATGAGGTTTACATATAAAGCAAAGACATATCACTTAACTGTTCCAAACACTTACATAAGTTCATATTCACTATTACTGTCCTAAACACTTTAAAAGTCCATATTCACTATTACTGTCCTAAACACTTTATAAGTCCATAGTCACTATCACTTATGAGTCTATTTACACCATCACAAATCACACGATAGCTTCGCAGGCTGCGTCACCAACAGTCTCCCCCTCGGTGCCTTGCACCTCAGCTTGCAGGGGTGACGATGCTGGCACTATCACGACCAGCCGGGATGCTGGCCGACGCAGTACGCCCGCCGGGGTGCGGACGTTGACGATCCGAGTTCTTCCATCTGGGCCGGGGTAAGTCGCGCTAATCACGCCGCGTGGCCACGAGCAGGGTGGCAGTGTGTGGTCCACCAGCAGGACGAGGTCCCCAACGGTGGGATCCCGATAATGGGGACCCTGGAAGTACCGGGGTGAGAGCGTTGGTAGGTACTCGCGCACCCATCTGGCCCAAAAGTGGTCGGCCAGGCGCTGGGATGTCCTCCACGATGGAGAACCGATGAGCTCAGCGTCGTCGAATGAGCCAAACATGTGAGCTCCGCTGGACCTGCCGATTAGAAAATGGTTAGGGGTCAGTGCTTCTTCTTCGTTGGGGTCGGTGCTCACGGAGAATAGTGGCCGTGAGTTGACCACATGTTTGCCTCCAGTAGCAGAGTGTGCAGGACCTCCTCCCTCGGTCTCCTTTCGTGGAGTGTCGCTGCCAGTGCGGTCTTGACGGTGCGCACTAGCCGTTCCCACGAGCCACCCATGTGTGGGGCTCCTGGGGGAATGAACCTCCATACTATGCCGATTTCGTTGGTGGCCTCTTGAATGGCCTCTTGGAGTTCGCGACTTGCACCCACGAAGTTGGTTCCATTGTCGCTCATGATGACCTTGGGAGTGCCTCTTCTGGCAATCATTCGTCTTAGGGCCAATATCATGGAGTCGGTCGTTAGGGATGCGGCTAACTCCAGATGCACTGCACGCGTTGTCATGCATGTAAACAATGCGCCCCATCTCTTCTCTACGCGTCGTCCCACGGTGACCAGTAGAGGGCCAAAGTAGTCCACGCCCACACATGTAGAACACGCAGCTCCAAATATCAAGGACGTCATCCTACATTCCTTATCTTGCCACAGGAATCGAAGACTGTCTCTGTCTTCCTCGTTGATTTTCACGCGTAGGAATATTTCTTTTATATCCGCCACCACAGCTACTGCACTTTGACGAAACCGTAGTAATACTCCGAACAATGATTGAAGTATGTCGGGTCCGGCTAGCAACGCGTCGTTAAGTGATCGTCCATTCGACTTAGCCGCGGCGTCGAATACCAATCTCATCTTTTTCTTCTGTGGGTGGACGACTGCGAAGTGTGGCAAGTACCAAGTCCTTGCAGAGGTAGGTTCTTCCTTAGCTTCCTCTGCATACTCGCTGACGATCAAGTTGTTGATCTGCTCTTGGTATTTTTTCTGAAATTCCCCATCTTTCAGGAATCTCTTCTGGATTCCCTTCAAGCGCCGCGCAGCTGTCGCCTTGCTTTCAGGTAGATGCTCGCCTTCTGTCTTCCAGATGAGCCCCGTGCTGAATCTCCCGTCGGTCAACCTCTTCGTGGTGGCGTCCAGGACGTGTAGCGCCCGCTGATCTATGTCGTTCGACGGCTTCTTGGCGGCGATTCCTAACGCCTCAATGTCGAAATGTTCCCTGATCAGCTTTTCCAGGTGATCGTCCTTGGAGCTGGGTTGCGTAACAAGGTGATTCACGACCCTGACTGGAGCGCTGCTGCTTGTCCGCACTCCGTGTAGCACCCATCCCAGCTGCGTTCTTGACGCGACTGGCTTGCAGCGGTGGCCATGCTTGACTTCTTGCGAGACTATGAGATGCCAGTTGTCTTGACCAATGAGCACCGACGGCTTGGCATTGGGGTACTTTAACTGATCCCGAATATCTTCCAGGTGCTCGCATCCTTCTAAGTCTTTTTCGTTGACTTCTTGAGGCGTCAAGTGCAGGTTTTTTATTGAGTACCCGGATAACTTCTCAGTATTACGGCCGAATATCCCGCGGATCTTGACGTCAATTTTCCTAGACTTTTGGTCCATGCGGTGGCCGCCTACGCCTTCTATGCGCAGCTCCTCATCTGGCCCTTGTGCCCCGATCTTCTCGACTACTGAATCTTCTATCAGCGTGACCGTAGAGCCTTCGTCCATGAGAGCGTAAACGCAGGCGTTCCCCTCTGGCCCCATTAACTCCACAGGAACAATCTTGAGATACGCCCTTGATACCGCTCGCGCCGCGTTGACCGTAGAAGCTATCGTCTGGGCGGTCGTTTCTTGAGTCGTCGGCTTCGTTGCTTCTTCATAATGCAACAGCAAATGATGACCCTTCTTGCACTTTCCACATGGCTTCGCTTTACAGCTGAAGCCCCGATGCCTTCCTTCTAGGCACTTGTAGCACAACCCAGACTTCTTGGCTTGCTCCCACTTGTCTTTAATTGATGCTTCACTAAACTTCTTGCATTTCGGAAGAGTGTGCTCACCTTTACACTGCGGGCAGTTAACCTTTTCGCGTTCCTTCCTATTATCTTCTTTGCAGGAAAACACCGTAGCTGACTTCGTCCTGCACTCATGTTCGCCTTCTGAATCTTCTTCTGACGTGTGATCTTCTTGGTTCCTAGCAGCACGAGTGGTATGCACGCCACGAGAGCCCGCGGTTCGCGTTCGGAACCTCATGCTTTCTTTCTTCATTCTGGATCCCACGAACTCGTGCATCTCAAATTGATCCACCATGTCATTGAAGAACTGCATGAGGCTCAGGAGTATGGGCTCATCTTCATCTTCTTTCTTTGCTCGATACTCGTACCACTTGAAACGCACCAATGTACACATTTTCTCGATTATTCTGCTTGAAATATCACTCGAGTGCAGGTAACTTTGTCGCTTCATTTGTTTCACGACGCTAACGGTGTTTGACACTGCCCCGGCGTACCAAACCAACTCTCTCGCATCTTCTGACATCGGAGGAAGCTTCTCGATGTTTTCTATCTCGCTTCTAATGAGATAAGTGGGGCGTCCGAAGCGGCGCTCCAAGGCGGTCATTACTTGTTGCGGATCGATCTGGGTGAACAATAACGATTTCACCGCTTCTTTCGCTTTGCCCTTGACGGCTCTTCTCAGTCTTCCCATGTTCTCTATATCTGAGAAGAGCGCGCGGGTATCTTCGTAAGTCGCCTTGAACGCCATCCAATCGCAGGCGTCGCCTTCAAACTGGTGCAGCTCGCTGACGTACTTCGGTGCGCGCTGCATGAATGATGACGTCTTATTCTCAGACGCGGACTTGACAGCTTGAAGGATTGCTGCTGCCAGCTGGTTGGTGTGACTTGGTGTGGCGATCGCGACCTCTGGGGCGGGCAACTCACTTGGCGGCTCCCCCTCGTTGCGTTCCACACTCTTCGTCGTTGACACCCATGCCGCAGTTGCTTGCGCTGCGGCGGCTTCGACTTCAGCCTCTTCTTCTCCTTCCTGGTCACTCAGGTCCGTATCATCTGCGCGCACTAGTTCCAGCTTGGTGTAAGCAAGCTTCGCCTTCATACTTATTTCTTCTAATTGCAACTTTTCTAGCTCCAATCTTGCTTCTAATTCTTTCTTCCTTTGAGAATTATTCTTAGAAACTGACTTGGGCTGCTTCTTCTTGCGTTTCTCAACCATGGTGATGTCGGCGTCCTCGACCACAGTCGAGTGTTCGGTCGCTGCGGTGCTGTCTGTCACTGTCGCCGACGTGGCACCCGAAGTCGTCCCCGTCGCCATCTTATCACCACCGCTGGTTTCTTCCTCGGTAGTTGACCTCGTGCTATCTCCTTTGCGGCTTCGCGTCATCATATCAGGCTTCGAGATGAGTGACTTCTTCAAATATTACTCTTCCCAGCGTAAATCCCGACGAATCTTCAATAGGAAATCTTCCTGCTTCCAAGTCGCGACGTAAGTAGGTACTTATTCTTCGTGGCGCAAGTAGCGCTTGGCTCAACCTTGCTGCCGCTAAGTACTTCACCCCGATGTCGTTCTTGAGCGTAGATTCGACGTGGAATTCCAAGTTGATATGATGAACGCAGCGATAATTCTTCACGGTCGGTATCCTTTGATGTCTTCACGTTATGGCGTCTTGAAGTCTTCACGTTCCGTACGATCGTCTCGAAAAGACCACGTTTATGATCGTCTCGAAAAAGACCACGTGTTGACCATCTGCTACAAACCACACGTTTTCGACCCTGTTAATGACCACGTGTTTCACTATCCTCTTGAAAAGACGTTTGGTTGTGATCGTCTCGAAAAAGGACCACGTTTATGATCTTCACACTCCACGTCTTGAGAAAGACCACGTGTTTTTCAATTATCTTGATAAAGATAGCACGTTTTGTTTCACAGTAGCTGCAAAAATCTTCAATTCTTCAGCGGCGGAACTGTATTTCTTCTGGCTTCAGTCTTGAATCCGGCTTTCGAAGGACCATGGTATTGTTGAGGATTCAACCAATAAAACCAGGTCAACTACTGAGGAAATATTCTTCTATATTTCGATATTCTGTAGACGTGTTGCTTGCGCCGCTGCTCGCAGTAAAAAAGGGCTTTTTCCAACAATGGTCCCTTACTTATACAATTGTTGCTAACGCCGCGCCCCTCTACAAATTACCTACACCGCGTCGAGCAACTTCACGTCGGTCGAGCGTCGACCAATCATAGCGAAGCAGTTACTCGACCAATCGGCGCAAAGTAGGGCACGGCGCTATTCAATGACAAAACGTTACTGTAACGAGGCCCGTTTGGCTATATCGAATTAATTTTACTTTAAATTAGGGGCCTCGCTACAATAAGTTAACAAAACATATTAGGTATATAATGAGGTTTACATATAAAGCAAAGACATATCACTTAACTGTTCCAAACACTTACATAAGTTCATATTCACTATTACTGTCCTAAACACTTTATAAGTCCATATTCACTATTACTGTCCTAAACACTTTATAAGTCCATAGTCACTATCACTTATGAGTCTATTTACACCATCACAAATCACACGATGGCTTCGCAGGCTGCGTCACCAACACACATATTGGTACAATGAAACTATAAAAACGTGAAAAATACTATAAAACAAATCGTCACTGTATTTAAAGAAAAAATAGTCACGAACTGAGAAAACCCTTTTACTTGGAAAACGCTGCTAACACCATCTATAGCCTTCAAACGATACCGAACGCGATCCAAGAACTTAGAAAAATAATCAGACGAAAAACTTTAGATAGGTCGGCACGGTTTCTTTGTATGGGATGAGACATCTGTATCATCATCATCATCATCAGCCTATTAATGTTCCCACTGCTGGGACACAGGCCTCCTCTCTGTGAGAGGAGATGGGCCATAATCCACCACGCGGGCCCAGTGCGGGTTGGTGGATGTCACATGTCTTCGAATTTTTGGTTCTAGGACATGCCGGTTTCCTCACGATGTTTTCCTTCACCGTTTTTGAGAGCAGTGGTGATGAAATAATTTACACAAAGTAAAGCGCCTGCCTGGGTTCGAACCCACGACCTACAACTTGTAATTCGCGGCCGATACCACTGGGGCACCACTGCTGTCTGTATGCTAGTATTATATTATTATTATCTGTGAGATAGGTAATTACCTGTGCAAATGAACTAGTCTTACGTACCAACAGACTTACTCACTTTTGCGATATAAAACATTATTGTAAGAATTACAAATCATAATAAAATAGTATGAAATCTGACGCATATATACCTACATTATTTATGTAATAATAATTATGATTACATAGTAGGTAGTATACATAGTAGGTAAGTAAGTATGTTGAGTCAATGGCCGGAGCAATTATGTCATTGTGTGACCTTAATTGATTTGTTTATCTTTTCAATTAGGTACCTATCATTGGACAATTAAAATGTTTATATTAATTAAAAAGTGATTTGTTCTTGGTTGTTAAAATCCAGAGATACTTTTAAAAGATATTTTAATATTTATTTATTATATACTTGTAGGCACTTCTAACGATTTCGTTCTGACGAGAGCTATGGTTTGGAACGACTTTGCAGCCCCGGATCTACAATTTTTCGAACCGGGGCAAAACCTTGATAGTGGCGCCCCCTCCCTTCAGTGTTTGAGAAAAGCTGTTAAAACTGCCCATGAGTAGCATCTTTGTGACCATTTGTTAAAATAATAATTCTTTAATTAATTTAAACTTTTTATTAACTTTCATTTGTTACATAAAACAGAAACACAGAAAATATATATGTATAACCAGGAAAGACTACAACTTTACACGGCGTGCTTTCTTTTCTGCGAGAGTATCTATTAGCTCCTCACAGTCCGTCGCATAGGCAGTTTTGTTTTCAATGGCTAAAAAAGTTAGCTTTAAGCTAGAAAAGTTTGTTTTTCAAACATATTATATAAAGATTCGATTACTTCATAAAAACCTATTAGATTGTAGGAAAAGAGGCTTCATTTGTTCGATATTTCGAATTCTTGTCTTAAGGATTTGGCGCCCCCATGAAACTGCCGCCCGGGGCAAGTGCCCCAGTTTGCCCCCCCTTAGATCCGGGACTGCGACTTTGACAGATGTCAACTTGACGTAACACTAAGCACTAGTTTCTGGCGCGAAGAAGGGACAGGGGGGAAGGATCGAGTAAGGTTATGGCGGTTTATGATAAAAACTAACGGAGATATACCGTCACAGTGACTGATTGTTCGTGTTGATAAAACTACGTGCTTAGTAGAATGTCGTATACCTACGTTATTCGCCAATACATAACGTGATCAGTTACATTGTGACCCTACATATAATTGAAGAAGTTGGTTTGTCTAACTCGTATTGGCCCGAAAAGAACCCATGCAAATAATGTATTTTCCTGACAATTACACAGTATTCCCTACACACTTTATTGTACACCAAGATAAAAACAAACATACAACAGGCGGTCTTATCATAATATATTAATTAATAATAAATTACTTTATGGTATTTGGAACTAGCTTTGTCCCGCTGCTTCATTGCGATGGCCTATCCCGAACAAATCGTGCTTTTTTCTGGGATTAAAACTAGTCTATGACATACTGCGAAGGAATCGTTTTTTACTCGACTGCCGAAGGAGTTTAATGTGTTTATCAGTCTATGTATTATGTATGTTTATTCCTATGTGGCGTTCTAGAGACCAAACGTGTTGACCGATTTTTAAGATTCATACGTCAATTGATTCGTCTTAACCTTGCGAGTATCACTGGCTACATTAAAATTGGAAAATAGAAAAATGACGGCTTTTAGGCATCATATTGTGGGGGCCCAATATTTTTTCTTCCATACCCATCGTGTGTGTATCAAAATAAATGGTTTAATAACACTTATATGTTTAAATGTACCTACCTCATTCGAAAAAAAATGTAATTAAAATTTACAAAAAAAGAATATATAGGTACCTCCCGACTGCTTAAGGAACTAAAAACACGTAAATAAGAAGAAAATCACGCTGTGCAGTCGGAGGATACATATTCGGGAGCTGGCTGACCAAAACCAGATGTCTTTTGAATTTTTTTTTTTACTCATCGAATTATCATATGGACTACCAGAGATTAGGTTTTACAAACATATAAATAAACAAACATACAAACCATCAATTAAATATTGTTTCGTCCATGTTACATACATTGATAGGACATGAAATGTAGGTATACAAATACACCTCTACTGCTTGATTTTGTATCAGTTGTAATTATTGTTGTCACAATGCTCTTTGTACCAAGATTAATTCCTTAA
Organism: Orthosia cruda; assembly: GCA_964057195.1. Lineage (NCBI taxonomy): Eukaryota > Metazoa > Arthropoda > Insecta > Lepidoptera > Noctuidae > Orthosia > Orthosia cruda. The sequence continues at coordinate 18,294,327 of OZ059833.1, read as the reverse complement.
ACTCAATTTTAACCATTCATTTCCAGTCTGCCAAATATCCTGCCCTGATTTAATTTACCCTCACAAAACACATTAAAAATTAAACCATCCCGCCCACTGCGGCGTAATGTGCCCTCAGGTCACTGACCACGCACGTTTGATGTTCGCATTCGGTTCGCACTTGATTGAACCATGTTTTACTAGTATTAATAGGTATTGTGATCTTGACCGTGGAGCTAGCGTTAATGAATGGATTTATTATTATGTCATCTTTATTGTAGCTAGTTTAAGAGCCCGTGACAGTGAAATTTATATAATTGTTTTGACATTCATTAAAGGAGGCTAAATTATAACAGCACGGGTCGATCTTCAAGGTTAAGCATCGCTTGCTAATAACGATCCCTGGATGGGTGATCATCTTAATATATCGAGATTTCTCCGTGCCTTAGAAATCACGTTAAACCGACGTCATTTTTTTATTTACATAATTAACTTTTTTTTACAGCCGACCATAGATTGGCGCGCTCTGTCGTTTGTCTATGATTTCGACAAATGATCATTGACTCGTCGGGATGTTGGTCGTATATTTAATGTGTTTTATTTATATATTTGTTTTATACTTTTCACACATTGACTCACATTCTCTGTTTATACGATTTTGTTATTGTTTATTTTATTCTATTTTTCACATATTTGATTTTGTTTGTATGTTCCGTTTCCGTGAATGTGTCCGTGGCATCAACAGTTGGCCTTATCAGGATATTAACGCAGCGTTATTTTTTTTTATTAACACTGCACATTCTGAGGTATAAGTTTTTGTTGGTCTTGCATGGGTTTATTTTTGATTTTGATTTTTTATTGTGGTTTTCTATTCTGTCTTTTTGTGTTTTCCTTATCTCATGTCTCCTGCGAGGGTCACAAATAAATATTTTTTCTTTCCTTTACTTTCTATCATTTGTACATCTTTGTCAGTCGTAACGGATATTCTAAAGCCAGCAACTGGATTGTGGAGGTCAGATAGGCAGTCGCTCCATGTAAAACACTGGTAGTCAGCTGAATCCGGTTAGACTGGAAGCCGACCCCAACATGGTTGGGATAAGCCTTTTTGTTGTTGGGATTAGCTGCAAAAAAGTTGGGGAACAGCTGCTCAACTTGTATAAAGCGCAAGTTCGGTCATGCATGGAGTACTGCTCTCACCTCTGGGATGGATCTGCCAAATACCAGCTTGATGCGATACGCACAAAGCGTTTTGCTAATACTTTCATTGTGCGCACAGCTAAGGAGTAGAATTCCCTTCCGGAGTCTTTGTTCCCTGATAGCTACAACCTAGGGGTCTTTAAGTCAAGAGTGAATCGGTTTCTTCTAGGCAATCGTGCTTCACCGTAGACCACATCATCGCTTAACATCAGGCGAGATGGTGGTCAAACGCGTGCCTATAGATCATAAAAAAAGCCTAGAAGCTGGAAGTCGCTCCTTTATTGAATTGTCACTCTATTTAAGAACCAAGGTAGTAAAAAGCTTGGAGCTAGTTGAAGATTCCGTGACAATGAATTTTGTTTCATTGCTTTTGACATTCAAGTGTCTAAGCGTCAAGGTCGCGGTTTTTTTATAGATTTTGTCGCTCTATTTTATGAACCATGTGGCAATGAATTTACTTTATTAGATCTGTCACACATGTCTCTATCTCTAGTGTAGTAGCACGCGTTTATTTTACTAAGCCAAGTAGCTTTTTGTTCCTTGAACGCAACATGTATGCCGATCTAGACACGCGGCAGCGTATCAAACCAAGTTCAATCAAAAAAGGAACTGGCGATGCAGCAACTGTGCAACAGCATATTACACGAATCATTTGGAGCCACTTTTGTCATCCTAATAACTCAAAATAGATTTAACATAAACACATGAAATTTGGTTTATGTTTTAAAATCCCCAAAATGAAATATAAACCAAAATTTCATAAATATAGCTCAAACGGTTATTTAGATAATAATGTCCAAGAATCGTAATTTTTATCACTGACTGACATAGGTCAGATCAAATATCTAACCGAGTTCCAGATAACCTAGAAAGTTCAAATTTGGCATCCAGATATTTAGTTTGGTGAACACAAAGAAATAAATCATAAAATAGTATTTTTTTATGATTTTATTATAATTTTTCAATTAATTGATTATATTATGAACACTTACTTATAGTGCCTGTAATGTAAGAATCAGCAATCAAAATGGTTGAAAGCCGGTCTTTATGTGGTCTCCACGTGAATTATATATTATATAATAATATATAATTAGTGGAATACCCACCCTTAATTATTTTTTTATCCGATCATGTCAGTTTAGTCACTTAGTTATAGTATAGTAGACTTTCGTATTTATAACAATTTTATTATGAGGAATTAACTATAAATATGAGGCAAAAAAACGACAAACTTTTTACCCGACTTCCGAAGGAGGGTTATGTGTTTGTATGTATGTTTGTTCCTATGTGGCGTTCTAGAGACCAAATGCGTGGGCCAATTTTGATGATTTTTACGTCAATTGATTTAACCCTGCAATTGTCACTGGTTACATTAAAACTGGAAAATAGAAAAATGGCGGCTTTTGGGCGCCATATTGTGGGGGACCAATTTTTTTTTCTTCCTATCCCATCATGTGGCGTAAAATAAATGATTTTAAGAGGTGATTTCAAAAAGTATACAACACTTATATGTTTAAATGTAGTTAATACTTTAAAAAAATAACTAAAAAGATATAAATAAAAAAAAAGTTAATTCTAAAAACCAAAAAACTCGACTGCTTAAAAGCGAACTAAAAAGACGTAAACAAGAAGCAAAATCATGCTGTGCAGTCGGAGGGTACATCTCATCACGGTTTTTTTTTTGTAGTATTAAGTAATGACAGATGCACTTTATCTAATCGACTCCTCAAATTAACAGCCGACTGGCCAAGTCAAATCTTGAGCTCCAATTTATCCTAAGTTATCTGTTGTAAATAATTCGACTTTTCAAATTTAAGAAGTTATATTTTAAAATAGTAAATAAATTGTTGTAGCAGAAAAAGCAAGAAATTGAGCTTTTAAATTTGTTTTATGTTCTTGTAAATAAATTGTAGGATACAGAACTTGGCACCCATTTTGATCTCAATTATTTTGTCGGCGTAGTCAACAACCGCGCATATTCTTAGTATTGAACTTGGCTCTCTTTTTCACATTTATGTTTTTGATGGGATAATTATTCCACAGGACGTACCTATCGTGATTAAAGTATTCTATGTTCAAATCCAGTCCATGGACTAAGTATCCAAAGCCGTTCAGTCGTTTAAACGTCGAGGCTTGATTTATTAACCATAGAATATATAGGTATATATAGACTTTCATCACAAATATAATATTAGAGAAATAGGGAAAAAGTAGTTTTAGAAAGTAAGATTTTTATATTTCTCTTACCATGAAATGGGTGGCTTGGTCCAATTTCAGGCGATCCACGAAGTCCAGTGTTTCTTTCAGGTACTAGCAATAGGTTGCCGCTCGCTCACTTTCGCGCGTCTACAGCAGATTTACGTATATTCGCGACGAATATCCCTACAATTTGGCGAATCATTTAAACCTGGTATCGTTTTAGAACTGGAAACCCCTTATTGACGTGACGTGGCACTCAATCAGCCAATCAGTAATTGAGTAATGCATGACATATTAAAGTAGCCAATCAAAAACCAGAATAGCGCCTAGAAAGAACGACACACTGTCGAGCTTTCGAGAATATCGCCATCCCTTTTCCTCCAACGCTATCCCATAAGGCTCTCCCACTCTAAACAGCTGTTTATAGATAGTAATTTCGCGAATTTTGTTGAATGAAAATTGCAGCTGTTTCCTTATCGTTATGTGTACGCAAGAAAAAAGCCGCGAAGAATAATATTTTTGTTAAGAATATTATTCTTCGTGGCTTTTTACAATGTTACTTTGACAATTTTGGCTCAGCTTTTATTATTCATTAAAATATTAATAATAATCGGAATTGATTTTAAATATTACTTTGTTTTCTTTATTGACTCCGCCTCCCCAGATCTCTTAACCGACCCCCCCGGAGAATTTTGCCTGAAAGAAACACTGATGAAGTCTATTGGTATTGTCTACGGCGCTAAACATAGGCCTGAACTTTACGACGCGTGTTCCGCTCCAATTCACGCACAAATTCTAGCCAGAAACATAGCAATAACTTCACAATTTAAAAAACGGGCGCTAAAACTAATTCATCGTAGTCCCTGATTCAGAATTAATGCTTGTCCAATTCTAAATCACTACCGTAAATGATATTCAGCACAAAAATGGACTAGTTTTTAGATATACACTTAAAATACTTTTTATTCGTGTTAGCAAAAAATACCTTCTCCTTTAATAAAGGCACGTGCGATCGTGCGTTCATTAAAATGCACACGTTATTCAATAAACACAACCATATTTTCTGCTATAGTTAATCACAATAAAATCTTGAACAGTATTAATTAGAAGTGACGGCATGGCCTGAGAAAAACAACAATTAACACTAGTATTTCTTGTATGTAACTGTTAACATGTTACGATCTTATATGAGGTACTCAAGCACTATTCTTGGCAATTAACAGATTTATTTTATTATTAACTAGCTGACCCCCGCGGCTTCGATCGCGTCAACTGGCTAGCTACCTACCCATCTACCCAACTACCCACCTATCTTACCTACTTATCAACCTACTCACCTATTTTTTTTTTTTTTTCCCGGTTGGAAAATCCTCATTGGATGTCCTCGCCCTGGGGGGCGGAGGGGTCTGTCAGACTCGTACTGACTAAAAACCACCCCGGTGTTCCGTCTCACACCTACACCGGGGGTCGCGGGAACAACGATACTTCCGCAACCCCCGGTTAGTGCCGGCCCGCCTCTGCGGGCCACGATCTCGGGTTGGGGGAGGAGTGAGGTTTTGGATTCCCCCGCGACGTCTAAGAGGGGCGCGCGTGGAACACTACGCGCCGCCACCTCGGGTCCTGATGTTTTGGGGGCGACGGACGTCCCCAAGTCCGTCGCCTTCGGGGCTGGAAGAGGGCGTTATCCGCCCTCTACCGACGCCCGGCGCGTCTGCTGCGGATTGGGTTAGCGGATGAAATCTCCCTCTCCCTCTCCGCAGCCTCCTTCTGCGAGATGTAGTGTGTAAGACATATGTATGTGAGCTCATGTATTCTAATGTATCAATACGTACCTATATAAACAATTGTACTCTATAATTGGAGGCAGTAATAAAGGATATTCTAATGGAGATACTTGTTTAACTCATCTCCCCGGACTCACAACCTTACACAGACGACTGTTTCGCAGAAGGATACCACCGCGTCCCAGGACTCCTCGCTGCCAACCATAGACTCGACTACGGCCAGCAGCGACAGGTCACTGCCTACTTCAGAGATGAGGGCACGGCGTGGCTCCTCCCAAGCGGCATACTCTGCCAGCGTATGCCGCGCCGTGTCCTCCCGGCAGTCGACGCAGTGGTGACACCGGGCGTCCGGCTCCCTGTTTATGCGACACAGGTACTTCCCGAAGCAACCATGCCCCGAGAGCACCTGCGTCACCCGAAACGACAGGGAGCCGTGCCTCCTCCCGAGCCAGCGCTCGAGCACTGGTCGGACCACCTCGATGGTAATGAGGCCGGCGGTAGGGCGTGAAAGCCTGTCCCGCCATTCCGCCACCAGGACCTCACGAAGCTGAGATCGACGCAGCTCCATATGTCGCTGCATCGGCCCTTCGCCCCGCGCCCGCGCTTCCTCGCGCCACCTGTACAGTGACGCGAGTACCTTCGCCTCCAGGTCCCAGGGCGGGGATCCGGCCAGTACACAAGCCGCCTCGTAGGAGATCGTGCGATAACCCCTGATGACTCTGACGGCCATCGCTCTCTGCGGCTTTCGCAGAATAGCGATGCTGCCGGCCGTCAGGTCAGTCGCCCAGATCGGGGCCCCATACAGGGCCATCGATCGCACGATCCCCACGTAGAGCCGCCTACAGGCGGCGCTCGGGCCCCTCAGATTGGGAAGCAGCGTCGACAGCGCCCCAGCCGCGCCCAACAACTTGGGCGCCAGCCGCCGAAAGTGGGGGCCGAAATCCCACCGGCTGTCGAGCACCAATCCTAGGTACTTCATGGTAGACTCGACAGCGATTCGAGCCCCCCCGACCACGATGTGGGCATCGGGTGGTGGCGCCCGCCGGGGGCCATGAAATACCATGGCCTCCGACTTGTTGAGGGCCACCTCCAGGCCAAGGCGCCGTATGCGGCTCACCACCTGTGAGACCGCAGCCGTCGCTAGCAACGCTGCTTCCCTGTACGAACTCCCCCGGGCGGTGACCAGCGTATCGTCCACGTAACACGTCAGGTCGACGCCCGGTTGGAGTTCGCCCCTCAGCACCCAGTCGTACCCGATGTTCCACAGAGGCGGGCCCAAGACCGAGCCCTGCGGAACACCGCACGACATGCGGTGCTGGTTTGCGATGCCATCACGTCCCACGTAGGTGACACACCCCTCCGCCAAATAAGCTCCGACGATGCGGCAGAGGTAGGGAGGCACTCGGTGATATCGCAGTGCCTCGCGAACACAACTCCAGGGAAGGGTGTTGAAGGCGTTGGAAATGTCCAAGGACACCGCCAACATCACCCCACCCCGGGACACCGCTTCCTCCGCTAGGACTCTCACCTGCGATATTGCGTGGATGGTGGAGCGCCCATGCCGACAGCCGAACTGGCTTTCGTCCAGGTCAACCTACTCACCTGCCCTAACTATCAACCTACCTACCCTACCCTACCAACATACCTACCCTACCTATGTCGGTAAGGAACCATTTTTTTTTTCATAAGATCATTCTCCTAGCAATAACAAACACAAGAATAAAAGAATAAGCGAAATCCGTGCAGCCGTTCACGCATGATGTCGTGACCAAGGGCAATAGGGATTCATTTTTAACCGACTTTCCAAAAAGGAGGCGGTTCTTTGTTCGATTTGGATTATGTTTTTTTTTCGTATGTTCACCGATATCTCCGTCAATTGTGGACCGATTATGATTTTTTTTTTGTTTTATTGTGTATGTTCCGAAATTGGCCCCATTATAATATGGTGAAGATCTGATGAAGAACTTCGGAGATATACACCAGAAATCTTCAATAAATGACGGCAAATCTCCCGGGATTGCTGCAATCGCATTTCTGTTTATTGTTTATACCATTTCATAACATAACATCAAGCCAGTACGCTCTAAAGGGGTACGCAGTTGTGTATAGTCTATCTTGGTACGCTCTCATTTCACCGGTTATATTCAAGCTTCATGGTGTTTGGGTAATCGATTCTGGTATTATAAGTACCGCAATGGGCAAGTTGCCTATTAGGTACAACAAAAAGTGAAAAATAAAACAAACTTTTTACCGAATTCCAACTAAAATCACTACAAAGTGAAAAAAATCGGTGGACACCGAAAAAAAATGGTACCTACCAAAGACACCGACTTCGAAAAAGAAAGTTATTTTTCACTTTGTAATGTTTTTAGTTGGAAGTCGGTAGATTCTTTTTGTAAAAAAGTTTTTATATATTTTTTATATTTACATATATATAAGATAAGATATAGTATACATTACTAATTAGTATAGATATGTGAAGTGTTGATAAACATTGACATGAATGAAACTTAATCGTAGGTCATGGTTCTCTTTCTGCACCTGTGCATAATTGCAATACTTACGAGTATAATGGAGCAAGGAATTTCGATTACGAGGCATGACTATTGTTATTTGTTGACTAAATTATCCATGCTTTTACTTAGTAGTAAGATATTTGATATGTTTGTTTATACTTAAATAATAATAGTATGGATATATATAAGTTAGATAAACAACAAAGTATTATTATAATATCTAGTTAATACTGTTCATGAAAAACAAACAGGTACTTCCAAAAGCAAATTTAGCTAACTATGCTTGATAAACTTAAACATCAAGAAGTTTTTGAAGTACAACTTCTTTAGCCACGATAAGCTATTTGTGGCAGGGGCAAAACTTGGCTTAGTTGGCGTTTCGGCCGCTGAGTTTCGTCCGATCCGGTCGAAAGAGGAATTTAATTATTATTAATATTTTTGAGTGGTGTTTCGGACTAAACTTTTTTAAGCAAATTTTGTACTGTCAGAATGAAAAACCTTAGGTGGGGTTATATTATTTAAGTAAAAGACAGACAATTTTTGAATAAGTAGAGCTTGATATAACATTACAACAATCAACAGTAAACATGATAAATCACAATAATCAGTCTAATATATCAATTAGACTGATTATTTATTAAAAAGCGTACAAAATGGCACCTGAGGTATTCTACATATGGCACCTAACGATATTTTTTGCAGGTAATAATAGAAATAATTTGAAATTTTATTTCACATTTGCCACCTTTTAATCAGTAGTTTATTTTTTTTAGGACGTCATAAACAAAAATTCGATTAAAATTAGTTGAGAGTTTCATAACATGATAAAAATATAACTTCCTCTTTTGATTTTTTAGTTAAATGATGAACATATAAACTCTCTACTGATTTTATGTTACTGGTGTTACTTTGCCTCTAAAAAAGGATTTGTCCGAAACACCACACAAAAATATTAATAAAATTAAAATTCCTGTTTCGACCGGATCGGACGAAACTCAGCGGCCGAAACGCCTGCTAAGATAAAGCTTACGGGTTCACGTTTATGACATGCTAATATGACAGTGTCATCGACTTGCTAATGTGACACCATCACCGACATACTAATGTGACGTGTTGTGCACTTGTGCCATGAAAACTTAAAACTTTGGAACGGAGACTTTGGTCAGTTATGCCAAAGTTTTAAGTTTTCACACTTTTCACTTCTATCGGCCGTCCCCGTGACCGCCATTTTTTTTAAATTATTTCATTATTTTTATTAGAGTACCTAATTGGTTGGCCAATAGCCCACATCCCACAGCTATAAAATAAAAACTATAGCATAAACATTATAATTACAAAACCATTGTAAACAGACACAGCGCACGTGTTACTATGCAGTGGGCGGAAGCCTTTATTTCAATTTATTATAGGCGATGACCGTTTATTATTCTATTATCTGAATTAATTAATTGTCACTAGGAATTGTAGAGCCAGAAATATTATAAGAATTGGTTATTTTAAGGAGGAGCTCGTGGGTAAACAATAACAGCCGCACGGGTCGATATTCAAGGTTAAGCAACGCTTGACGAGGTCGGTCCGTGGATGGGTGACCATTTCAACATACCGAGTTTATTCGGTGCCTCGGAAAGCACGTTAAAAGTCTATCCACACATATCAGGGCCGAGCCCGGGACGTGACAGGGCCGGGGCCAATCATTGAAGCTTCGTCACTGGCCCGTGCACGGACGTGTGTGAACGAGTACATATAAAATGTACACAACGATATTTTTTTGAGTCCCTGACGGGGCACAGTCTGTCCACGTCCCGGGCACGGCCCTGATATGTGTGGATAGACCTTTAGCCGTTGGTCCCGGCTGTCATTTGAAGATCTTTGACAGTCGTTACGAGTAGACAGAAGCTTGAGATCTGACACCAGTCTAGCCAAAGGGGTACGTGTTACCCAGTTACTGGGTTGTGGAGGTCAGATAGGCAGTCGCTCCATGTATAACACTGGTACTCAGATGAATCCGGTCAGACTGGAAGCCGACCCCAAAATAGTTGGGAAAAGGCTAGGCAGATTGATATTTTTGATGAAGAACTTCGGAGATATACAACAGAGCTCTTCAATAAATGACGGCAAATCTCTCGGGCTTGCTGCAATCGCGTGTCTGTTTAATGTTTACACCTTTTCATAACATAAGATCACGCCAGTACGCTCTGAACGGGTACGCAGATGTGTATAATTCATCTTGGTACACTCTCATTCCACCGGTTATGTTCAAGTTACATGTTATTCGGGTAATCTATTCAAGGCATTACTGTGGGCATTATAGGTACCTTACTATATAACTTGTCCATTATGTACCAATAAAACGTGAAAAATAAAAAACTTTTATACTTCTCCTTTTTTTTATTCTTCTCCTATCGTACAGTCCATCCAAAGGGTTTCTGTAAGAGATTGCCCTGTGCGATAAGACCGCCCATTGTACACTTGTTTTTGTGAATGTTTTCCTGTACATATTTTGTGGTGTACAATAAAGTATATAATAAATAAATACAAAAATATACAACCGACTTCCAAATAAAAACACTACTAAGTGAAAAATAACTTAAGTTTTGGCAGTCGGTGTCAAAAAACGAAGAAACTAAACAGGAATACCGACTCTGTACAACCGTAAAGTTACAAAAATTGAGTTTTTATATATATGAGTACCGCATGTACTTTAAGAGTAATGAATATAAATGTGGATGGATGGAGAGGGAGTGGAAGGCCAATGAAAAGATGGACGGTTTGAGGAGTGATATGAAAGAAAATGGAGTCAGTGATAGCGTAAAAGGGGTCAGAACGGTATGGAAGAAGAAAACGTATTGCGCCGACCACAAGTAACATGGGACAAGGGAAGGAAGATGATGATGTCTATGAATACCTTTATTACAAGTATAGCATAACGTGGTCGTCGAAAACCCATTATTCCCAAGGGGTATCTGTCGTTTTATTCAGTAACTACGTTGTAAACACCATCATCTGGGGAATAATCTAGAGAGATGATGATCTTCTTTTACTTTTCATATAAGGATTCAACGACCATATCTGGTGTCAGAGTTAATTAAGCCGCCTCTGGGAAACCCACAGGCATCTGACTTGGCTATTTCAGACTTACATCTATATCGATACTAATAACTAATAAACTTAAAAACTACTGGACCGATTTCAAAAACTCTTTCACCGTTGGGAAGCTGTACTATCCCCGGGTGACATAGGCTACTTTTTATCTCTGTATTCCTACGGGAACGGAAACTACGCCGGTGAAACCGCGAGGCGTCCGCTATTTAACTATTTTTGTTCAGCTTTCCCCACGATGTTTTCCTTCACCTTTGCCTGTGCTGTCCAAGATAAACTTAGAAAGTAAATTAAGAATTTGAAACCGTTGCCTTTCTTCTCCATAACAAACTACTATTCCGAATGTCTCCATTCGGAAAAGTATAGTTTTTTATAGGTACGTTCAAAACTGTCACTTAATGGCCTAATTGAAATAAATAATTTTGACTTTGACTTTGGAAAAACTCATATTGGTACTTGCCCGGATTAGAACCCACGACCTCAAGCACGAGAGGAGAGGTCTAAGTCACTGGGCCACCACGACATATAGTGACCGTCATACAATTTTTTCGGCAACTCCCTCTAGTCAAACATACGAACCAACTACCCAGCCCAGGCAATTAGGAACGTAGGTAATCTAGGTTTGTTTGACATTCATTAGTAGGTATCTTTGCCGTCACTACCAAATGAATACTGTATAGTTATCGGCTTTACGGCCCGCTCGCTCCGTTTTGCAGTGTGAAGACTTGAGTCCCACCAGTGAATGGCTGATTTTGGTTTTGATTGGATTGACAATATTAATTGTATAATAATTATATTTATGTTTGTTTGATCACAAAGAGGAAAAGCCTTGCCTCAAGACCTTCCCCTGGTCTTGAGGCAAGGCTTTGAGAGTTGAGACTGCAATTGTCTGAAACTGCTAACTTGTGGTGATATTTTTAGAGAAGAGCTACCCTTGGCTTGCATTGGGACTGATATAGTTAGACTATATTATGGCAAATACAAAATATCTGTATTAAGGTTAGCATGTTTGAATGCCGTAAAGAAGCATATGATTTAGTTTAATCGATTTGGCGTCACGCAAAGATGTTTGGGCTTTGTTTACTGTTTGTTGATTAGTTTTATTTTTAGATTGGTCTACTTTTGAATAGTAAGTATACAACCACAGTATAAATAAGAGGTTTTAAAGCAGACTGATATGTTTTACTTTTCAAACCTAAATAACTAATCCCATTAAAAATATAACACGTAAAAACGCAAGTTCCGCGGCGCAGTTTGGCGCAGAGATCAAATGTAAAAGTAAGTCGGATAATTTATCCAGTAGGTACCTTATTAATTAGGTAATAAACAAGCAAAAAGTTTAATTAAAAACTGTAACCCCAGTACGGATTTTTTAGCTTTTGTTGCCCGGACCATAATAACGAACCGATTGACACCTTATTCATCAAAATCGGATGAATAGTTTAGGCGCCACGGAGGAACATACGTAAATACAAACCTATATGAAACAAGACTGAAAAAAATATTACCCTTCCTTTTGGTAGCCATAATTGGTTCATGTGTTTGTTAACCGACTTGGTTTTACTTTTACAAAACGGGTCGAAGTTATTGTGTTCTTCTAATTCAGGCTTCTAGCTTTATCCAAAACGAAGTTACAGGAGGGTCGAATGAATGTCCTGAATGGCTGTGAGAAAAGGATGGGACGGCTGTGCTTTTGTTGCTCGACTTGTTGGGGGCGTTGCCGTGCCCCCAGATATAGAATACACAACTCATGTGAATGAAGCCTGTATTGTAACCTAGATATCTCTTAAATTAACCTTTAAAACCTTTAATATTGTATGTTCCGTTTCCGTGAATGTGTCCGTGGCATCAACAGTGGGCCCTATCAGAATTTCAGCGCAGCGTTATTTTCTTTTTAATATCGTTGCACATGCTGAGATAGGAGCCTTTTTGGTCTCGCACGGGGTTATTTTTATTATTGTTTGTGTTTTGCTTATCTCATGTCTCCTGTGCGGGTCACAAATATTTTTTTTCCTTTCTTTTATAAACCATAAAGTTTACTTCTTCAGTAGGTATATTAATTTAGATATAGGCAGCAAACACTATTTATTTGAGTTGATTTTCTGAAATCAATCTGCATTGTGAAGCCAGTCCAATTATTATCGCCTACTTGCAATACGTTAGGTAAACAATCTTATATAATTATAAGAATACATGTAGGTATGCATACCTACATATACAATATGTGAACAGATATGTATAGATACGTACAAGGGGTACAAGGTCAGTACAGAACGAGATAGCTTTTTGTTTTACGGAACTGAGTTGTTGTGAATGAGTTCCGAATTTGGATGTTTGGTTTGATAAGTGTAAATGCAAATATGGGTAGGTAGTTTTCATGGTAATGCCTCGTTGGTAGTAGCGTAGGTTCGATCCCCGGATTAGGCAAGATGCTATTGGAAATTCCCAGCAGTAAATTATAATGCAGCCAATAGGTGCTTGTTTTGTTATTTAAGAAATAAACAGATTATAGAAGCGTGATGGTGCTAGGTTATAATAATAATGTTTACGCAAAATAAAATGCCAGAAAATTAGGGCAACCTTAATATAATACCGTTAAAATTAAAACAAAGTTTTAGAAGAACCTTTAGCAGGTGCGGTCAGACATTTAAACAAATATGGTTTGTCTCTTTTCCTCCAGATGAGTTCCTGTAATCTTATCAGTATGAACTTAGGTTCCTTTCAGGTAGATAACCCCCCAACCTCTGAAGACCTTAACAATACATCTAATGGGTTCTGTGTAACTTCTGGCTAGAATCATGTCTAGTTTCACTCATTATGTTTACCATTTAAATAAACAGTAGGTAAGACAAAGAAACATGATATTCGCACTGCACATGAAGTGTAAACAAATCAGACTAAACATTTATACAAACTATGTAAATATTTACAAGTTTAAATGTAAATAATCAATATTGTTTCGGAAGTGACCTTAATAACGTGTCAAGTCAATATTTGTTTTTGTTTTGTTGTGCCTTTGCGCGAATTGATCGGTTTGGTTGAATAATAATCGGACAGGTGAGTAAATAGTAGCAGTAGGGATTCCCGTTTTCGCACTTAGACTCTTATTCGGTCCATTGTGCGTGGGGGAAACTGGCTAAAATAGCCAGACATTTCTTTTTCTAATTTCGAGAAATGCGCATGCATACTTACTTACAGTTATGTGGCACTCCATCCCACTAAAACTCCACGGTGTCCTCCTTTGCCGCTTATGGCGGGCACACGGGCACGGCTAGCACTCACCGCGAACCCGCCGCGGCTGTCCGTTACCGGACCCTCCTCTGAGGTGTACCCCCACCGGCATTATGCCAGTGTACATCACCGGCGTACAAGAACAGATGGCACGCCGTGAACACCCCAGGTCAACAATGCCTGCTGCAATAGCCAGCCTAGCTCCGCCCAGAAGCAAAGAAGCTTCTCGGTGGCACACTTCTGGGGGCTACTGATTTTGGTTATTGTCTCCTGATATTTTACATTCAACTTAGTCATAAATAAAAGTGGAAAATAATGTTCTAACTACGGCGACACTAGGATTTATGAGCAGAGTTAGTCCGCCCGTACCATATCCGGACGTGTGTTTGCACTATAAGGCGCAGATAGGCAGATACCCGTCAGTAGCTGATTTTAAAATGAGAATCACGTCTAATCGTCTAGTCGTAATTGTTTGGAAAAATATATTTATTTATTTATTTATGTATTCTTTATTGTACACCAGAAAATACAGTAACAAAAGAAACTTAAAACTAAAAATATACAACGGGCGGCCTTATCGCATTCCGCATAATATATTATAATATATGTTACATAAGACCATTTTCTTAATTATATGATCTAAGAAAATGTTTTATTCGTATAACATAGTGTAATTAATTTGTAAAGTTATGTCACTATCTCAAAGACAATTTAATTGTCTACATTTTGATCTGAGGCTTTTTTTTAAGTCATAGAATAATAAGGAATGTGCAAAAAAACTACTGAATTTTGGGTCGTACGTGTGTGAAACGAGTGTGCGTTTTGTTCCCTGGCGACCTTCGTCATCTTAACAAACATCTCTGTCTAACTCTTCGTAGAATGCAGCCGTAATGTTATATTGTTATCGGTTAGAAGCAGTTTGAACTCCTATCAAACCTAACGGCACTTAACCGCAGTTATACACACCTCACATCAAAGGCCCCGCCAACCTGTTAGCGAAGCAAATGTGTAGTTATGAAACTTGACCGCTTGGTTAAGTTAACTCAGTTATGTTATGTGCATCGGTTATCGATCGTAACAAGTGGGTCAGGACTTTGAACTGACGATAATTATGACGTGGAGGAATTGATTTCTTTATTGTTATTTTGAATGATTGGTTTTGTTACTGCATCGAAGCTGAAACGTTTGCTGACCATAACCTTATAGTTTTGGTCAACTAGCTCGCGAGTATGAATCCTCCAACTGCACAGCATGATTTTCTTCCTGTTTACATCTTTGCAGTCGGGTTTTTTGATTTTATTAACTTTTTTTTGATAACTTAACAAACCAAGTTAAAATCCGATACACACATACAGACATTTTGTCTAGAGGCATTGAATCGAGTAGGCATTTAGGTATCTAGGCATTGGGTATTTTCACCATTTCCACCTCATAACTATACATCCGTCGAATCCGACTCGGCTTGGCAGCGTTCGGGAAGTTGCACGGTATCTTCTCGTCCAACTTACCATAATGTCTCAAGACGAAAGTCTATGACCACTGTGTTGCCAGTGATGACCTATGTCTCTGAGAAGTGGTCGCTCACAATGGGCCTCATCAGAAAGCTTACAGTCACCCAAAGGGCAATGGAGAGGGCTATGCTCGGAGCTTCATTGCGTGATCGAATGAGAAATGTAGAGATCCGCGAGAGAACCAGGTTTACCGACATTGCCCGAAGAATTGCCAAACTTAAGTGGCAGTGGGCAGGGCACATTGCTCGCAGAACGGATGGCCGATGGGGCAGAAAAGTTCTAGAGTGGTGACCGCGAATCGGAAGATGTTGCGACCAGGTGGACCGATAACCTGGTGAAGGTTGCGGGGATCCGCTGGATGCGAGACGCACGGGACCGTTCAATGTGGCGACGCTTTGGGGAGGCCTATGTCCAGCAGTGGACGACTTTCGGCTGATATGATGATGATGAATAATAACAATAAAACGTTTTTTTTGTTGATTAAAGGGTAAAGTAAACCCAATGACATAACTTCCATTCTTAGAAACAACAAATGGAATTGTCTCACAAAAACACAAACAATTAATATAAATGTTGACAAGCACATGGCGACAATATTTTGTAAGAACAATTTTTAATGGGTTAATAGAGATAAACGGTTTTTTTAGAAGAATATTGTGCAACACATGTTTATATAATAATCACTTAGCGGCTGTTATAGCAACAAATATTAGCTCTAGATTAGATGATTAACTTATTATTTGTGAGGTTTCTTTTACTGAGGGGTGTGTCCGCTTGCTTTGTAAAGAAATAGGTGGGGTTGTAGTAAAGATAATATAAAGATACTGAAATATATGATTCACTGGCGGTTTTTATTGAACCTTGTAAGAGCGATTGGCATTATACATAAATTCAAAGGCCCTGGAACAAGCAACTGAAGTTAGTAAAAACCTGACACGCCCCCCCGTAGTCATTGGATGATTTCCCAACCAAAAAAAAAATTGTTTCGACTTTTAAGCCTTCAGGAATCCGTAATGAGACAATATGAAAAACTAAGCACACTTGCTGATACGTTGCAACTTTACAGATAAAAGTTATGGCTTCGTCTCACATTTGCAAATACAGTTTTCCTTTTCTGCTTTCAACGTCAAACGTCGTAGTCATCAATATATCAGCCGTAAGCGGCATGGTAGATATAAGCCTCCCCCAAGCCCCAAGTGACACTAAATTGTCCCGAACCTGCACTTCACGTTATCAGCTGACTCCGGAAGCCCACACCAGGTCATAGGTGTTCATTTTGGGAGGTATTCCAACACTGCGTCTTACTGTCTACGTCTGCAAACCGGTCACATTATTGTGTTGTATCGCATCGTGACGCTTCTAACGCAAGGTTAGCCAGTCAAAACTCGTTATGATATAACGTAGGCTTGAACTACATTTGATTGCTGCATTTGTTTTCCTGCTTCAGAATACGACATAACACAGTATTATGCCTGTAGCTTTGCGCTCTCTGTCATACGTGTTACATGACATACATTAATGTGTTGACCAGACACTGTAGGCGAGATTTCAGGGCCGCGGGTGGTCAGATTGGAGACTCTGTACGCCCACCAAGTGATTTCAGTAAAGACGGCAGCACAGTGATCACGTGCTGCCGTGCTCAGGGGAAGCGCTTCTTTCAGCCTCCCCAGGGATGTGCCCTAAACGGGGTTGCATAGAGGGGGTTCTGGGATGGTCTTTTAAGAAGTGACGGGGCCTCTTCTAGTTGCTGATGGTTATCACCGGTGTTTAGAGTGAGGTAAAAAGCCCACATTCCCTAGTCTTTGCCCAAAAAGTCCAGGCGCCTTTCGAAGGTTTCCACCCGTAAAAAAAGAGGCATGATAGGAAGTTTGATGACCTATGCCGTGCGCGTAACTACCTATGATTTCATGAATGTTATAAAAAATAATTCTACATTACATGACCTAGATCTATGAGATTGCATGACACAAAGATATACAGACAGATTTATATATAGCGCAGTCTGTACATAGGTGTGGGCTTTATCTACAAACCTTGGCCATGAAACGACCTAGGAGCAAACATACCTCACTTTATGGGGCTTAGATCAACGCGTGAGTAATAATGGTAAAAAATATAAGTCATTAAACTCAATTAGGAGGTGTGGTTTTCTAGAGGAGCTCGTGGCTAAATAATAACAGCCGCACTGGTCGATCATCAAGGTTAAGCAACGCTTGACGAGGTCGGTCCGTGGATGGGTGAACATTTCAACAAACCGAGTTTCCTCCGTACCTTGGAAAGTTCCGCCACGTTAAGCCGTTGGTCCCAGCTGTCACTTGAAGATCTTTGACAGTCGTTACGGGGTAGTCAGAAGCTTGAGATCTGTGACCAGTCTTGCCAAGGGGTACCGTGTCACCCAGTTACTGGGTTGTGGAGGTCAGATAGGCAGTCGCTCCATGTAAAACACTTATGCTATGAGTACCACTCAGCTGACCCCAACATAATTGGGCAAAGGCTAGGCAGATAGATGAGGAGTGTGGTCTTCTGAGGATAAATATGACACAGATAGTTAAATCTGAATCGGTGGCCACGATATTTGTTTTATTTCAGTACTTTACAGGATCCCTTCGACGAATATAGGCGTGTTACTGTTACGTCATGTTACTCTGACGAGATAGATCCAGCTATATAAGTCAGCATGGAGGTAGCAAGGCTTGATTGTCCAGGGTGCGCTGGACTTAAGCATTCTACCACAAAACCAGTATTATCTTTGATTCCCACCCTTGGCACACTATTTATCTACAAGTCACTATCAGAATCATTTGGAGCAAACATGGTACCATAACGAGCTGTTAATGAGTTTTAGAAACCGGGTACAATGGATGACCAGCGATTATCAAACAAATCCTTCATTTCTACCGTGTTAACCTTTGTTTATTTACTCCTTTATCTCTTAGCCCACACAAACACATACCAAACTATGTCCCATACACATAACTATACCATATAATGTACATATAAGTGTACACAAACCCGTGATCAGTAATATATGGGAGTGGACACTTTGTCCGTTCACCTTGACATTCGTATGGGACAGATTGCCAGGGTTGGCCGATGCAACTTCTTTGTTATAAACTTTTAGATCGTATGCAAAATAGTGAGGTTTTTGACTTCAGTTTTTTGAGCGATTTTTTTATAAGTCGGTTATGGTGAATTAGGTTAGTCTGAAATATGCATGTGTAACAGGGTTGTCGCATTTTGTAAATGTAAATTGTAAACTAATATTAGAGGTGTTAAATTGTTTGTTTGTAAAAGGTAAAAGTACTCTAGAATCTGATGGCGAAAATTCTATCTGATATACTATCGGTGAGAGTTAAATTTATTGCAATATTTTTCGGGCAAAATGCGAGAATGTTGTGGAAACTGTGGGATTCGCCACAGAGGCGAAGAAAATACATATACCGTATTTTTATGGGTAGAGAGATCTTATACTAAGTTGCAAGCTTTTCTCTGACATTCCATTATCTGTAAATCACCTTTTTTAGACTTGTGACTCACAGTTTTTATTTATTTACTGCATTCTTGTGTAGATAATATGGTCTGACCTATTTTTGTATCTGTAGTAAAGATTATATCTAAGATAAGTAGTCCCTACATTGAGAGAGCTGTTACAATACAAGACATATTTTATTTAAATCAGTAACGATTGAAGGAATAACATTCGATATCTTGGGAATTACTTTATTGGAATAGCCGAACCGCTATGCCGAAATTTCAACTTTTTAGCACAAGGCGCTATAAGCTTGGCATAAGGTTATTAGACCGAGTTCCGAAGACATGCGAAGGTCTTCGATATCAGAAAAGGTGCTATGGAACACACATGGCAAGACGCAAAGATAAAAGATGGTAGAAAGCAGTGACCGAGTGGCGTCAAAGGCCTGGTAGAAGAAGTTTTGGTCATCCAGCAGACGACATCTTTGCCACCGCGGGTAAAACCTAAAAAGTGGAATAGGAGCGTGGGGATTGTCACAAAAAAGAGAGGCTTATGCTGTGGAGCATGATTATGATCATGAGATACAAAGCTTTGTGCATTGATGATGAATTAAAAAAATGAATTAATCTAATGTTTTTTTTTTTTGATATATGAAACTGTATTGACCTTGAACTTGACGAATTTATAATCCCATTTTATTAAACATGACATTTTAATTATTGTGTTTTATTGCCAATTTCAAATTATTTACTGAATTCCATCTTGACATGGTAATTTTATACTTAACATCTGTAACTTGTACCTACTTTCTGTGCAAAAAAAAGCTATTCTATCGGTTTAATGAGTGAGTCAGAATTTTTCTTGTTATGAAGAAAAATTGAAAAAATCTTTTGTCTGGCAGCCCTACAAAGTCAGACGCATAAAAAGACTGTTCTATGTTAGTAGTGATTTATCTGTTTTTTTTTGTATCAGTCCGAGACACGCGAGGTACCAATTGATGACTTCTTACTATTAGTTCGTTTCATGTTCACTCCACGTACAGGGCGTGTCTGAAACTGGTTCGTTTTGGGCTTTAAACTAATATACATATTTTTTTTGGGAATTATTTTCCGTACTCAGTCTGTTGTTAAGTATTGCTACGAGTATGATCAGTGGGTGTTGCCAGTGATGACATAAAGCTTTGAGACGTGTTTGGTCACAATGGGCCTCATCAGAAACCTTACAGTCACCCAAAGGGTAATAATGGAGAAGGCTATGCTCGGAGTTTCCTTGCGTGATCGAATCAGAAATGTAGAGATCCGCAAGAGAACCAGGGTTACCCACATAACCCGAAGAATTGCCTAATTTAAGTGGTAGTGGGCAGGGCACATTGCTCGCAGATCGGGGCCAATGGCGCAGAAAGGTTCTGGAGTGGCGATCGCGAACCAAATGTCGTTGCGTTGGAAGGCATCCCACCAGGTGGACCTATGACCTGGTGAAGTTTGCGTGAAGCCGCTGGATGCGATATTTGTTTCCTGCAGTATGAAGTAAAATTGTCATTTTCACATGCACCTGAGGTACCTATCCTGCTGGCTATAATTAGTACTCGCTGTCCTATGGAACTAATGCGACATAATTTGAAAAATAGATTAGTATCAGTTGTCCCATGGGACTAAAGGTACATAATTAAAAAAATATGTTGGTATCAGTTGTCCCATGGGACAAGTGAAACATAACATCCCACTTGCCCCATCTTGGGACTGAGTCAACGGGAGTCGGGAGTAGTGGGACAGACCGGCTGGCTGGATACGAGACGCACCGGACCGATCAATGTCAGAGAGCGACGGCCGTCAGAGTCATCAGGGGGTATCACACGATCTCCTACGAGGTGGCTTGTGCACTGGCCAGATCCCCGCCCTGGGACCTGGAGGCGAAGGTACTCGCGTCACTGTATCGGTGGCGCGAGGAAGCGCGGACCCGGGACGAAAGGCTGATGCAGCGACACATGGAGTTGCGTCAGTCTCAGTTTCGTGAGGTCCTGGTGGCGGAATGGCGGGACAGGCTTTCACGCCCTACCGCCGGCCTCATTACCATCGAGGCGGTCCGACTAGTGCACGAGCGCTGGCTCGGGAGAAGGCACGGCTCCCTGTTGTTTCGGGTGACGCAGGTGCTCTCGGGGCATGGTTGCTTCGGGAAGTACCTGTGTCGCATAAACAGGGAGCCGGACGCCCGGTGTCACCACTGCGTCGACTGCCGGGAGGACACGGCGCGGCATACGCTGGCAGAGTGTGCCGCTTGGGAACAGCCACGCCGTGCCCTCATCTCTGAAGTAGGCAGTGACCTGTCGCTCGCAGAAGGAGGCTGCGGAGAGGGAGAGGGAGATTTCATCCGCTAACCCGTTCCGCAGCAGACGCGCCGGGCTTCGGCGGAGGGCGGACAACGCCCTCTTCCAGCCCCCCTAAATGGGTCTAGGGGCGATGGACTCGGGGACGTCCGTCGCCCCCCAGATATCAGGACCCGAGGTGGTGGCGCGTAGTGTTCCACGCGCGCCCCTCTTAGACGTCGCGGGGGGAGTCCAACACCTCACTCCCCCTCCAACCCGAGGTAGTGGCCCGCAGAGGCGGGCACTAGCCGGGGGTTGCGGCAGTATCGTTGTTCCCGCGATCCCCGGTGTAGGTGTGAGACGGAACACCGGGGTGGTTTTTAGTCAGTAAGAGTCTGACAGACCCTTCCGCCTCTTTAGGGCGGTGGACATCCAATGAGGATTTACCACCAGAAAAAAAGGCCTATGTAGAGCAGTGGACGTCTTTCGGCTGATATGATGATGCTGATGACTCAGTCTGTTATAGGTTGAGTTTTAGGTTTTCGTATCTATTTGTGTGAATTCTAAGTTCTTCTAAAATACACTGTCGATTTGAAGAGGTGTACACCATTACTTTGGAAATTATGCGTATAATATTATAAATTAAATTTTAGCAAACTCAATGTTTTTTAAGTCGTAAACACCGTGAAAAGCAGGTAACGATAATGAGTACAATACTTTGATAGTATTTGGCATACGTGTTTAGAATTTAAGGTGTAATATTTATGAGTATGACAAATAGCTCAACGTATCTACTATTTTTAGCATTTGTATGATATAATAATAACGAATTATTTATATTCCTCTTTGTTTTTAATCGTTGGTGCATAGCTTAGTGAAATCGTTAGGCGCCTATTTTCTGTTCATTTCTGTCACCCTAGTACTTTTCAAAACAACAAATGATTCCATTTCAAAACCTGTATTTTTACCATTATTCAGCTAAGTAATCATTCACTTAAGCTCCTAGTTCCAGTTCATTTCTGCTTTCTTGGTAGTTTTAATAAATAAACAATAAGGACAATTGAATTTTAAAACGATATCATTTTATTACAAATCCTTCATGCTCTTCTATATATTTCATCGTAGGTGCTCTTTGAGGAGTACCCCTTAATGGCACCTGCCTGATATGATCTACATCTAAGTAATATTGCTCATCTTCAAAACTATTATATCTATCAGTACAAATGTTTGTCCGTAAAAGAATCACAGTAAAAATACTCACTTTATACTGAACTCATGTTTTACAAAATAAATATATCTTATCTTATATTAACTTTTGCCCCCATCCTGTACGTAACCTGACTTCATTCTTTTATTTTTAGGCTGTATGTAATGACTACAATTTGACGGATTGCTTCACATTATGACTTAATAGTTACGCCACGAGAATGACTGTTTTTATTGTGCTAGGCTCTTTTTGTTTTGAGAGATTGTAGGCTGACTGAAAGCTTATTGGATTTAATTATGGCGGTTGATTTGATTTGTAGTTGTTATGTTGTATTTCTTTCTTTTTTGCCTTATATGCCGGGAATATGTTCCCTCGGGATAATTTTCGACGAAGCCGCTGGCAGAAGCTAGATAAAAATAAAAGAAAAAAAAGAAAGATAGAATAGATTTATTATACTTACCTATTTAAATTTTTCGGGAGTCTTTGGAATGGCAAATTAAATTTACAATAGGATACCTGTGGACATTTTAAACACCAAGGAAATGCTACTGTTTAAATATAAATTACGTAATTTTTTAATTGTCAAAGCTTACTACACGATCCAAGATATTCTTAATAATTAGTACCTACTACAATCTGTCACCATGCACCTACTTCTTAATTTGTAAGATTTGCTTTATATGTGATATATATATATCTCTATATACCTACCATAATGGCACTGTAATTGACCTAACATCTGTCTGTATAACCTATACACCGATAGTAAAAAGATGTGATTGTCCAGGGTGCGCTGGACTTAAGCATTCTACCACAAAACCAGTATTATCTTTGATTCCCACCCTTGGCACACTATTTATCTACAAGTCACTATCAGAATCATTTGGAGCAAACATGGTACCATAACGAGCTGTTAATGAGTTTTAGAAACCGGGTACAATGGATGACCAGCGATTATCAAACAAATCCTTCATTTCTACCGTGTTAACCTTTGTTTATTTACTCCTTTATCTCTTAGCCCACACAAACACATACCAAACTATGTCCCATACACATAACTATACCATATAATGTACATATAAGTGTACACAAACCCGTGATCAGTAATATATGGGAGTGGACACTTTGTCCGTTCACCTTGACATTCGTATGGGACAGATTGCCAGGGTTGGCCGATGCAACTTCTTTGTTATAAACTTTTAGATCGTATGCAAAATAGTGAGGTTTTTGACTTCAGTTTTTTGAGCGATTTTTTTATAAGTCGGTTATGGTGAATTAGGTTAGTCTGAAATATGCATGTGTAACAGGGTTGTCGCATTTTGTAAATGTAAATTGTAAACTAATATTAGAGGTGTTAAATTGTTTGTTTGTAAAAGGTAAAAGTACTCTAGAATCTGATGGCGAAAATTCTATCTGATATACTATCGGTGAGAGTTAAATTTATTGCAATATTTTTCGGGCAAAATGCGAGAATGTTGTGGAAACTGTGGGATTCGCCACAGAGGCGAAGAAAATACATATACCGTATTTTTATGGGTAGAGAGATCTTATACTAAGTTGCAAGCTTTTCTCTGACATTCCATTATCTGTAAATCACCTTTTTTAGACTTGTGACTCACAGTTTTTATTTATTTACTGCATTCTTGTGTAGATAATATGGTCTGACCTATTTTTGTATCTGTAGTAAAGATTATATCTAAGATAAGTAGTCCCTACATTGAGAGAGCTGTTACAATACAAGACATATTTTATTTAAATCAGTAACGATTGAAGGAATAACATTCGATATCTTGGGAATTACTTTATTGGAATAGCCGAACCGCTATGCCGAAATTTCAACTTTTTAGCACAAGGCGCTATAAGCTTGGCATAAGGTTATTAGACCGAGTTCCGAAGACATGCGAAGGTCTTCGATATCAGAAAAGGTGCTATGGAACACACATGGCAAGACGCAATGATAAAAGATGGTAGAAAGCAGTGACCGAGTGGCGTCAAAGGCCTGGTAGAAGAAGTTTTGGTCATCCAGCAGACGACATCTTTGCCACCGCGGGTAAAACCTAAAAAGTGGAATAGGAGCGTGGGGATTGTCACAAAAAAGAGAGGCTTATGCTGTGGAGCATGATTATGATCATGAGATACAAAGCTTTGTGCATTGATGATGAATTAAAAAAATGAATTAATCTAATGTTTTTTTTTTTTGATATATGAAACTGTATTGACCTTGAACTTGACGAATTTATAATCCCATTTTATTAAACATGACATTTTAATTATTGTGTTTTATTGCCAATTTCAAATTATTTACTGAATTCCATCTTGACATGGTAATTTTATACTTAACATCTGTAACTTGTACCTACTTTCTGTGCAAAAAAAAGCTATTCTATCGGTTTAATGAGTGAGTCAGAATTTTTCTTGTTATGAAGAAAAATTGAAAAAATCTTTTGTCTGGCAGCCCTACAAAGTCAGACGCATAAAAAGACTGTTCTATGTTAGTAGTGATTTATCTGTTTTTTTTTGTATCAGTCCGAGACACGCGAGGTACCAATTGATGACTTCTTACTATTAGTTCGTTTCATGTTCACTCCACGTACAGGGCGTGTCTGAAACTGGTTCGTTTTGGGCTTTAAACTAATATACATATTTTTTTTGGGAATTATTTTCCGTACTCAGTCTGTTGTTAAGTATTGCTACGAGTATGATCAGTGGGTGTTGCCAGTGATGACATAAAGCTTTGAGACGTGTTTGGTCACAATGGGCCTCATCAGAAACCTTACAGTCACCCAAAGGGTAATAATGGAGAAGGCTATGCTCGGAGTTTCCTTGCGTGATCGAATCAGAAATGTAGAGATCCGCAAGAGAACCAGGGTTACCCACATAACCCGAAGAATTGCCTAATTTAAGTGGTAGTGGGCAGGGCACATTGCTCGCAGATCGGGGCCAATGGCGCAGAAAGGTTCTGGAGTGGCGATCGCGAACCAAATGTCGTTGCGTTGGAAGGCATCCCACCAGGTGGACCTATGACCTGGTGAAGTTTGCGTGAAGCCGCTGGATGCGATATTTGTTTCCTGCAGTATGAAGTAAAATTGTCATTTTCACATGCACCTGAGGTACCTATCCTGCTGGCTATAATTAGTACTCGCTGTCCTATGGAACTAATGCGACATAATTTGAAAAATAGATTAGTATCAGTTGTCCCATGGGACTAAAGGTACATAATTAAAAAAATATGTTGGTATCAGTTGTCCCATGGGACAAGTGAAACATAACATCCCACTTGCCCCATCTTGGGACTGAGTCAACGGGAGTCGGGAGTAGTGGGACAGACCGGCTGGCTGGATACGAGACGCACCGGACCGATCAATGTCAGAGAGCGACGGCCGTCAGAGTCATCAGGGGGTATCACACGATCTCCTACGAGGTGGCTTGTGCACTGGCCAGATCCCCGCCCTGGGACCTGGAGGCGAAGGTACTCGCGTCACTGTATCGGTGGCGCGAGGAAGCGCGGACCCGGGACGAAAGGCTGATGCAGCGACACATGGAGTTGCGTCAGTCTCAGTTTCGTGAGGTCCTGGTGGCGGAATGGCGGGACAGGCTTTCACGCCCTACCGCCGGCCTCATTACCATCGAGGCGGTCCGACTAGTGCACGAGCGCTGGCTCGGGAGAAGGCACGGCTCCCTGTTGTTTCGGGTGACGCAGGTGCTCTCGGGGCATGGTTGCTTCGGGAAGTACCTGTGTCGCATAAACAGGGAGCCGGACGCCCGGTGTCACCACTGCGTCGACTGCCGGGAGGACACGGCGCGGCATACGCTGGCAGAGTGTGCCGCTTGGGAACAGCCACGCCGTGCCCTCATCTCTGAAGTAGGCAGTGACCTGTCGCTCGCAGAAGGAGGCTGCGGAGAGGGAGAGGGAGATTTCATCCGCTAACCCGTTCCGCAGCAGACGCGCCGGGCTTCGGCGGAGGGCGGACAACGCCCTCTTCCAGCCCCCCTAAATGGGTCTAGGGGCGATGGACTCGGGGACGTCCGTCGCCCCCCAGATATCAGGACCCGAGGTGGTGGCGCGTAGTGTTCCACGCGCGCCCCTCTTAGACGTCGCGGGGGGAGTCCAACACCTCACTCCCCCTCCAACCCGAGGTAGTGGCCCGCAGAGGCGGGCACTAGCCGGGGGTTGCGGCAGTATCGTTGTTCCCGCGATCCCCGGTGTAGGTGTGAGACGGAACACCGGGGTGGTTTTTAGTCAGTAAGAGTCTGACAGACCCTTCCGCCTCTTTAGGGCGGAGGACATCCAATGAGGATTTACCACCAGAAAAAAAGGCCTATGTAGAGCAGTGGACGTCTTTCGGCTGATATGATGATGCTGATGACTCAGTCTGTTATAGGTTGAGTTTTAGGTTTTCGTATCTATTTGTGTGAATTCTAAGTTCTTCTAAAATACACTGTCGATTTGAAGAGGTGTACACCATTACTTTGGAAATTATGCGTATAATATTATAAATTAAATTTTAGCAAACTCAATGTTTTTTAAGTCGTAAACACCGTGAAAAGCAGGTAACGATAATGAGTACAATACTTTGATAGTATTTGGCATACGTGTTTAGAATTTAAGGTGTAATATTTATGAGTATGACAAATAGCTCAACGTATCTACTATTTTTAGCATTTGTATGATATAATAATAACGAATTATTTATATTCCTCTTTGTTTTTAATCGTTGGTGCATAGCTTAGTGAAATCGTTAGGCGCCTATTTTCTGTTCATTTCTGTCACCCTAGTACTTTTCAAAACAACAAATGATTCCATTTCAAAACCTGTATTTTTACCATTATTCAGCTAAGTAATCATTCACTTAAGCTCCTAGTTCCAGTTCATTTCTGCTTTCTTGGTAGTTTTAATAAATAAACAATAAGGACAATTGAATTTTAAAACGATATCATTTTATTACAAATCCTTCATGCTCTTCTATATATTTCATCGTAGGTGCTCTTTGAGGAGTACCCCTTAATGGCACCTGCCTGATATGATCTACATCTAAGTAATATTGCTCATCTTCAAAACTATTATATCTATCAGTACAAATGTTTGTCCGTAAAAGAATCACAGTAAAAATACTCACTTTATACTGAACTCATGTTTTACAAAATAAATATATCTTATCTTATATTAACTTTTGCCCCCATCCTGTACGTAACCTGACTTCATTCTTTTATTTTTAGGCTGTATGTAATGACTACAATTTGACGGATTGCTTCACATTATGACTTAATAGTTACGCCACGAGAATGACTGTTTTTATTGTGCTAGGCTCTTTTTGTTTTGAGAGATTGTAGGCTGACTGAAAGCTTATTGGATTTAATTATGGCGGTTGATTTGATTTGTAGTTGTTATGTTGTATTTCTTTCTTTTTTGCCTTATATGCCGGGAATATGTTCCCTCGGGATAATTTTCGACGAAGCCGCTGGCAGAAGCTAGATAAAAATAAAAGAAAAAAAAGAAAGATAGAATAGATTTATTATACTTACCTATTTAAATTTTTCGGGAGTCTTTGGAATGGCAAATTAAATTTACAATAGGATACCTGTGGACATTTTAAACACCAAGGAAATGCTACTGTTTAAATATAAATTACGTAATTTTTTAATTGTCAAAGCTTACTACACGATCCAAGATATTCTTAATAATTAGTACCTACTACAATCTGTCACCATGCACCTACTTCTTAATTTGTAAGATTTGCTTTATATGTGATATATATATATCTCTATATACCTACCATAATGGCACTGTAATTGACCTAACATCTGTCTGTATAACCTATACACCGATAGTAAAAAGATGTGATTTAATTTATACTTTTTGTTGTCACAGGCTCTTTATGTTTCGAGAGATTGTCGACTGAAAGCTTATTGGATTTTAATGATGGCGGCTGATTTGATTTGTTGTAGTTATTTTGTATTTCTTTCTTTTTTGCCATATAATCACTTATAGTTCACACTCACTTAAATTATAATTAAGTATTAGATTTGATAATATGCTTTGTAGGAGCGAAGTGACACAAGTAATTTTTCTCTAAAAGGGCATTTCAATTGTAGTAGATAAATGTCAATGCGAAAAAGTATTTGAATTTCTATATAAAAAGTGCTAGCATATTCTCATTTCTAGGCAAAAGTTCTACTCAGATATAGTTAGGTTGAGAATTAACTAATTGATAAATCGAAACTGGAACTCCGAACTCAACAAGATATCAATACGCCTGCTCCACAAAGGATTTGGCAGAGTTCCACAACCACAATTCACCTGTTATATTAAGTTTCTTCTAGGACGCGTGTATTTGCCAGCAATCGGGCAACATACAAACTCCGGCTGTTACTGATAAAAATCCCAATGGGATACGAAATAACATTTTGCCTTACACTAGAGTCGAACCCATGAAACCAGATTCAGTAATCACGCTGAACCACTATTAGACCCAGAAGACAGTCTACAAAACAGATTAACAAAAGGATATTAATTAAAGAACTGACCGATGGAAAGTTCAAAATTCACATCAAACATGTCCTTATTAAAAAAGCATATTATTATAAAATCAAGGACTACGTTGAAGATAAAAAAATTGGCTTTAGCTTCTTCTGCGCATGCGGCTGCCCTGCTAACTCATAAACGGCACAAATATGTGGATGCCTCTAACTATTCTCAATTTTTTTTTTTATCTTCTTTTATTTGGACTTTTTACAATGGTTCGCAAATATCTTTATAGCCATTTGCTAAGAATAGTTACATCACTGATAACAACATTTGTGCCTCATGTTAAATTTAGACTTGTTATTTTTTTTTTTTACCTTTGTATAGATTCTTTTACCGATTATTTTGTGAATCTGTGAACATTGTAGGCCTTCTAGATGTTAGTTAACATTTGTTAACTTTTTATATATTATATAATCTTTTTTTTTTTATTTCTTACGACTTATTGTCGGGCCTACGTTGTCCCCCCATAGTACTAATGCTGTAACAGAAATATTGTAAAACCAAACCATTTTTTAAAAGAGTAACCATGGAGTTTCTTGCCGGTTCTTCTCCATAGGAAACGACCAATCCGAACCGTGCACCTTTTGTCGACGTTTTATAAGTGCCCTAGTAGACCTATGTGAAATAAAAAAGTTTGATTTTGATTTTAGTTTAAGCTTATAATTGCCTAATACTGGAACATAGTATTTGTACTCTGAAGGAGGGAGTGGGCTGTTGTCCAGCTGGACCCAGTGTGAGTGGGCTGTTGTCCAGCTGGGCCAAGTGTGCCTGAGCCAAATGTGGATGTCAGTCTTCGGATGTCTGATGCTATAAAGTTTTCCGTTAAGTGTGTGGTTGGGTATTATCAGAAGGTTTGGCAATTAAAAGGCGTGTTCTCAGTTGAAGGTTTACTTTACTGAACGACTGAAGTTATAGTTGTGCGAGTGGGCTTAGAATAAACTTACGAGCTACGTCATACATAGACTAAGACTAAAGATATTTAATATGGCACGCGCTATAAAAGTTTTATTTTATTCTTGATAGGCTCGCATTTAACCACTACCTCGCCTGATGGTAAGTGATGATGTGGTCTACGGTGAAGCACGCTTGCCTAGAAGTAACTTATTTGACTAAAAGACCCCACACCCTGGTTGTAGGTAACAGGAAACATAGACTCCGGCAAGGAAGTCCACTCCTTAGCTGTACGCACAATGAAACTATTCCCAAAATGTTCAAGATGTTTTCTATTGTGGAGGCAGTTATGATGAAATAGATTTTGTTAATTTAATCTTGATCGTGATTTTGATTTAAATTTTGATTATGATTTTAGTTTGGAATATGATTTTAATTTTTCTTTTTAGTTTTAATTTTAATTATATTTTGCATTAATTTATATTTTAGTATCAATTGATATTGAATTTGATTGTGATTTTAATTTAATTTATTGTTTAAATATCTCACTTATGTATTGTTAACGAAAACCGTAAGAGCGGAAATACCTAATAAAAGCTTTTTTTTTTTTTATTATAAGGTACTTTCTATCATTATTTTGTTATTTAAGTATTAAGTTGTATAAATAGAAGATTTTTTAAAAATGACGTCTACGTCAGCTTCCTACTGATAAGGTTATCTACAAACAAGATAGGTCATTGCTCCTAGCACAGTGACCTTGTCTTAGAATCAATATTTGTTTGCGTTCTCAAAGAGATCTCATTGAACAATAATATTTATCTCATTCGTCGGTACATCTGTTTTGTATAAAGAAAGTGCATTTAGCAATCAGGTATGTTTTTCTTAATAAATCGTATGATGGCTTATGAATCAGGTTTGAAGTGTTTTAAAAATACGTTTTATCTTATGAATGCGTAGATAGTTTGGATATGTTGAGATGATGAATGAAAGGCGACTAATAAAAAGGTAATTACAAGGCAGACGTGAATGGAAACGCCGGGAGGGGACGCCCTAGAAGGACATACATAGACCTTATTGGTGATGTTCTTCAGAAAGGCCAGGTTCGCAGTACTAATAACCGGCGTGTGTGTATGACTAGTTTTATGAACGTGAGTGAAGAAAAAGGAGTATGTAAGGATCGTAGCAGGTGGAGTTCTGTAGTTTCTGCCTACACCCATGGGAGGAAGCGTGAGTTTATGTATGTAGGCATGTGTACTATGATGATGTAAGAGCCGGTTTAAAGCCTTATTCCAACTATGTGGAGGTCGGCTTCCAGTTAAACTGGATGCAGCATATATATATAAGGAGTGCAATGCCCTGCCGGAGTCTTTGTTTCCTGATAGCTACAAACTAGGGGTCTTTAAGTCAAGAGTGAATAGGTTACTTCTAGGCAAGCGTGCTTCGCCGTCGACCACATCATCACTTACCATCAGGTGAGATTTCATCCAATCGAATCACCCTCCAGTGGATCAAGGGGCACAGTGGATCCCTAGGCAATGATGCCGCAGATGAACTTGCGAAAAGGGGCTCCGAGATGTTGGTGCTAGGCCCGTACCCACTTATCCCCTTGCCTTTCTCGCAATTTCGTGCGTGGATTCGTCAAAGATCATCATCATAAACAGAATTACACAATAACAGATGGCCACGGGCTACAGACTGTAAACAGTCAAAAATGGCTGTGCCGATAGTAAACCCGCGTCTCACCAAGGAACTCCTCAGCATGAGTAGAAATAACCTCAAAATAATTATAGGAAAATTAACGGGCCACACCCTTCTTAACAAACATTTATTCAACATAGGCGCCACGGACAGCCCACTTTGCAGGGGCTGTTTTAACGCCGAAGAATCAGCCGCCCACGTAATCCTGGAATGCGAGGCCGTGGCTTCTCAACGCGAAGAAACACTCGGAACAGTGAGGTCGCTCCGTGAAGCTTGTGAAGCTCCCAGGAAGCTTCTGTGCTTTTGGGCGGAGTTGGGCTGGCTATGTTAGCCAGTACCCCCACGTACAACGGACCAAATGGGTGGTGCGGAAAAGGGAGTCCCTACTACTAAATCAGGTGAGATAGCGGTCAAATGCGAACCTACCACAAAAAAAGCAAATTACCAGTATTTTACATGGAATTACCTCTTATCTGACCCCCACAACCCAGTCGTTGGTCAAGACGATACCCTTTGGCAAGACAGGTTTCAGATTTTTACCCGACTGCCGAAGGAGGGTAATGTGTTTATCAGTCTGTGTATGTATGCTCCTATGTGGCGTACTAGAGACCAAACGCGTTGGCTGACTTTGACAATTCTTACTTCAATCAAATCGTCTTAACCTTGTGAATGTCACTGGCTGGGTAAATTAAAATTGGAAAATAGAAAAATAGCTAATTTTGGGCGCTATATTGTGGGATCCCATTTTTTTTTCTGGCAGACTCATCGTGGGGGTATCAAAATAAAAGGTGATTTCAAAAATATATAACACCTAACATTATTGAATGAAACTAATACGAAAAAAAATGTTAACTAAAAAGTCGAAATAGTTGATTGCAAAATCTACCAGTGTTGCTGTAATTATTTAGCCACAAGCTAAAACTAAGATAATAAGGACAAATCATAATAAATCACTGGCTTACATCCGATGAGTAACTAAAAAAAATAATGTTTGTAAATATTTATCAAATTGTTTTACAACAATGCAAATGTATTAAATTGCCGTTGTTTAGAAATTCAACCTAATTTCACAACCCTAGAGCTGTATTTTCAATGAAAGACGACTGTCCTGAAAATCTTGACGATACAATGTGATTTGAACTAAATATGTTTAGAGACAAAGTGGAATTTCCAATAACAGCTGTCGCTGAAAATAGTCAAACAGAATGCGAAAGAACTTCAGCTGTGTGTCCAGTATTTTAAAGTTCCGTTTCCAATGGTACATCTTTGCTCTAGTTTCACAAGTTGAATCATCGGTTCTCGCGTTGCCTAGCAACATGTAAACAAACAACTCAAAGGTTTCCTTTGTTTTTTGTTTTACTTTCAAATGTCACTTTATTCAAATCAGTTGCCAGTATTTCTTTGTTTGACGGTATTTTCGAAATAGTAAACAGTTTGAGATGACTTATCTGTGTTGATTTCTAAATTTTAAAGTAGGGAGAGTATCAGATACAGCAATATTGTTTTCGTATCATTGTTTGTGTCTGGCGGAGAAGGTCGTGGGTAAAAATGGGACCCTATTACTAAGACGCCACGATCCGTCTGTCATTCTGTCCGTCTGTCACCAGGCTGTATCTCATGAACCGTGAGATGAGCTGGACAGTTGAAAGTTTCACAGATGATGAATTTCTGTTGCCGCTATAACAACAAATACTAAAAACAGAATAAAATGAACAGAAATAACAAGCGTGATTGTTTTGCGTTTTTGCGATAATGTTACGGAACCCTTCGTGCGCGAGTCCGACTCGCACTTGGCCGGTTTTATATTTGAAAAACGCTTCATGTAAAACACTGATGATCAGCTGCATCAGGTTAGATTGGAAACCGATTGCCAATCTGACCTTCTCAAGCAAACACAGTACCCAGTGTAACACCCTTTGTGTGCCCTTTGGCAAGACTAGTGTAGGGTTTCCTGTATTCTGACTACTCGTAACGACTGCCAAATATTTACAAATTACAGCCGGGAAAGCCTCGGAGCCTTTAGAAAACAAATTAATCTTTGAGTGCCACCTCGCCCTGGACAGTATATCGAAATCCAATCGAATCACCCTCCAGTGGATCAAGGGGCACAGTGGATCGTTAGGCAATGATGCTGCAGTTAAGCTTGCGAAGACGGACTCCAAGATGTTAGTGTACACACTTTTCCCCAGCCTTTCTCGCAATTTCGTGCGTGGATTCGCCAGAGATCAACAGAACGCCATAAAAACAGATGATCACGGGCAACAGACTGTAGACAGTCAAAAATGGCTTAGCCAAATTTATACCCGCGTCTAACTAAAAAATATCTCTACCTAAGTAGAAATAATCTAAAAATAATCATAAGGGCAATAACGGGCCACATCCTGCTTAACAAACATATTTTCAACATGGCTGTTTTAACGCCAAAGAATCAGCTGCTCACGTAATTCTGGAATGCGAGGCCGTGGGATCTCAACGCGAAGAAATCCTTGGAACAGTGAGATCGCTCCGTGAAGCCTGTGAAGCCCCAAAGAAGCTTCTGTGCTTTTGAATGGAGCTAAGCTGCCTATGTTAACCACGCACAACTGACTAAATGGGCATCTAAGTGTGGAAACGGGAGTCCCTACTACTACTACATGACAGCCGATACCAACTGCTTAGTCTTCTTAACGTGTTTTCCGGGGCACGGAGAAGTCCTTGTATATTATGGATAGTCTTTTTCCACGGACTAGGCAAGTGCTGCGTAACCTGAAAGATCGCCCTTTGCGGTTATTATTTATATGTAGAGTGTTGCACTCAATATCTATAAAATGTCACTATGGCTTAGCTCATAGAATGTGATCAAGCGTGTTATAATGAGTGCAGCCAGCTTCAGTCCAGTTCAGTGGTTCTGTGAACGCTTGGCGGGGTTCTAGTTCGATGGTCATTATGATAATGATGTCGGGTATCTGAAGTAGAGCTTGGCATAATTTGGAAAGGTTTGAAGTGACTTTTGTAAAGCTGAAAGATGATAAAGGTAATGATGTAAGGTTTAATGGGCCTGGGCCTGTTGAGCAATGATTATTAGATTCTTTATTCAAATTATCTATAGAGAATATATAATGTGCTAAACAATCCTTAAAAAGCTCAGTAATATTTATAAATAAAGCACCTAAGCTTTGAAAAACGAGTTTTTCTTTGTTTGAAACTTTCAGACATATGATAGAAAGTTGGCTTCAAATACAACTGATCATCTAATTGAAAAAATTACATAAACAGAATTTTGTGAGGTACTCCTGAAAATCGATAGATTTTTTAGGAACAGAGATAGTATATTTATAGATAGATATTTTTTGCACGATTTCATTGCTGGGCGTGAGTTGTCGGCTGACCATCAGGCAGATCAGTGGATGTCATTCATAAGATGGCGGGTAAGACATGATGGAGAATCACCAGGCATACTCAGCAGTGGAACAAGACTTCCAATCAGAAAGGTGAACCGGCACAATGGCAACCGGCAAATATGGTATTTTCGAGTAATAAATTGATGTACACTAATATAACAAAATGGCGATACTGCCCACATACAAATAGTTAATGGCAGCTAATCGTGAAGCCCACGCACTGTAGTTAATCTAATTACTCGTGTATGTCAACAATGTAAGGTTAAGGGCATGCCACCTATTAGTTACCTATTAGCAACTACACTATCTACTAGATATATAAATAATTTGTGGATGACACATATCTTCGAACTTTTGTTTCTAGGATATACCGGTTTCCTCACGATGTTTTCCTTCACCGTTTTTGAGAGCAGTGGTGATGAAATAATTTACACAAAGTAAAGCACCTGCCTGGGTTCGAACCCACGACCTACAACTTGTAAGTCGCGGCCGATACCACTGGGCCACCACTGCTAATAATAATAAATAAAAAGCTGGACCGAAAGTCAAATCATTGGCATGACGACTTAGAAGCGTTTGCAAGAGATTGGCCACGGAAGGCCAGGCCTATGGGCGAGATCTTCGCCCAGCAATGGAACATTACTGTACCAACAAAATCTTAAGTAAAAAAAAAAAGTAAATTCACATACTTAGAAATAATTTCTAGTTTATTCTAGTTAGGTTAATCGGCTGATAATTTTGTACAGTATACCGTGCGATCAGTTGATATTTACAAAAAAAAAAAACTTTTTTTACTTCGACATACCTACTTGCAAGCAGCAAAAATATGTGTTCTAAATAATTTGCAGAAATGTTTATAAGTTATCATAATAATGTAGTTAAAAGTTTATGTTATACTCAGCTCTTGTTAAAAACATTGTGATAAACTTTGAAAGGTGAATTTTGTAGCCTCATAAAGTGTACTGTTTTAATGTGTCTTAGGATAAGTGCATTTTTGTTAAATTTTATTTAAAATAATGATCTTTGAAAATTAAATGAATAGTTTGTATAAATAATAACAGGATAATTACTGAATGGAGTTGAAACTCAAATAGTTCAAATAAATCATATTTTTCTTGGATGAGTAATAATGTTGGTTTTAATTTACGGAAATACGTCAATGGATCAATGTTGACATTAACTATTTATACTGCATTTATTGTTGTTGTCCTTATGTGTAGCGTCACTGGGCTCAATAAGAATATTTTGTTAGTAATATAATTTATATAAAACTACAATATTATGAGTACAACGATTTTCCTAATGACATTAGTCATCGGCAATTTTGTTAGGTTTATTAAGAGTATTAACTTTATTAGTTTCATGATAATTATTGTTTTATGGATGTAGAAAAACTATGTTTAAAATGATAGATTTAACTGTTCATCCATTAGCCTACCGAAAATAATCAGGGAGTGTTCGTATAACAATTTTTTCTAATCTAATCTCTCTCTCTCTAATCAAAACTGTAACTCGCTCTTGAAATTTGTTTTTCTGAATGAACAGTGTATGTCATTGACTTTGAAATAAAAATAAACATTGCTTTACTGCCAAGAGTACCAAACAAAGGAGTTTTTATGTCCATTTGTGATATAATTCATATAATTGTAGACATAGTGAAGGGCGGTACGGAAACGAATGGATTTGGAAATTACCTCATAGACTGGGAGTCTGAGTCAATTGACGCGTTTCTTGGCATGTAATTATTTTTATTTGAATTCAGAACATAGGAACATACATTAACTCTACTATTGACCTTTTTTAACCGACTTCGCAAAAAAGGAGGAGGTTTTCAATTCAAATGTATTTTTTTATTTTTTTATATTTGTTACCTCAGAATTTGTTACTGGGTGAACCGATTTTAATGATACTTTTTTTATTTCAAAGCTGGTGCTTGTCATGTGGTCCCATTCAAATTTGTTCAAGATCTGATGAAGAACTTCGGAGATATACATCAGAACTCTTCAATAAATGACGGCAAATCACTCGGGATAGCTGCAATCGGATGTCTGTTTATTGAAAACATTATTTCATAACATAACATCACACTAGCACGCTCTAAAGGTGTTCGCAGGTGTGAACAGTTCACCCTGGTATACTCTAATTCCACCGTTTTTGTTTAAGCTTCTTGTTTCTGGGTTAATCTATTGTGGCTTTACTTTGGAGAATTGGTCCGTTATGTACCCACAACTAAAAAGTCAAAAATAAAAAAAACTTTTTAACAAAAAATAATTCTCCGGGACTTCGTCGAGCTTCATTGCCTCGTCGCTTTTCTGGTGGACGCCTCTGTTGATTCTGGCTTTCAGGTGTTGCAATGGTTTGGGAATAGTGCGGTGGGATTGTCCCAATTAATATTCATTAACTCACGGAAAAAAGAATTTTCTAACTACTTGGAATTGCGATTGCAATAGAATATTACGATTAAAACTTCCTTAGGCAAGAGAATTCCGAGAGAAGATGGCCAAAGTTAGGAAGATGATGGTCATTCTAGTTACCAATGTCCTTTTCCAATTATCTTTTTAATAATTCATTTAATATGCCAACTCTTCAAAATATTATTTGCTATGCCAACAAGTCAACAGTCTTTATAATCGTCAGAAGTGTTCTCTGTACGTGACGTTTAATTATTTACATCACGTACAAAACCCCGTCGGTTTGTGCGTACGCTTGGAAATGAAAACCGCAATGTCTTGACGTAAATATTAAATATCCTCCTTTAATACGTCAAAAGTAGTTATGAGATAAAACTGTTTTTTCAGTATGGATTGAAGTAAACAATATATTTTTCTACCCATCTATTCGAAAAGAGGCGAAGGATTCCTCGATAAGTGCGAGCAAATTGACGAAAAGGCTTTTGAATTTGGAAAACTATTTCATTAAAAAGTTTGAACGCAATTCGCTTTGATAAAGTCTTGGCCGGTGATAAAAAAAAGTGCGCATTGGTTAATCAAATAAAAAAAAAATACACAGGCACTTCATATTCGTTTTTTTTATGTTATTTGTAATTTGGTTATGTAAATGTAAATGTTCGTCACTACTAAAAGCCATCACTTTTTTTTTTCTCATAGAGCGGGGATGAAAAGCAGGGTGTGCCAGACGGTACCAAAATGATTTAACCTCGAGCGACGTACGACGTTTGAATCCCTCGCTAACACAGCTCGCTATGCTTAGGATTCTAACTTGAACCCTGCACTTCGCTCTGCACTCTAGCGCTCAATACATAATTTTGGCCCCTTGCGACACAATCTACTAATAAGGCCTAAACGAGTGTCCATGGAGTTGCTTGCACGTTCTTCTCCATAGAAACCACGTTTTTAGGGTTCCTTGTTGACTTCGGAACCCTTATAGTTTCGCCATGTCCGTCTGTCCGTTCGCAGCTTAGCTCAGAGACTCTTGGTACATATTAATAGTTCCGACAAAGTGGTAAAATAAAAACTAAGTTTTTTTTTCTGTTTCCTCCTATAGACGTAAAGTGGGGATGTTTTTTTTCTCGTCTATCTCATGGCGTGGGGTATCGTTTAATAGGCCTTTAAAAAAATATTACGGGTTTGTAAGAACCATTTTTCGATTCAGGGATCCGTTTGCGTAAAATTAAGCTATAAATTGCTAATTTTTGTTAGAGCCAAGTGCTGCCAGCTGAATGTTTGCCTTTAATTAATGTTTTTATTGAAAAAATACCATTTCATACATTTGAACGATGAAATAAAAAAAAATAAGAACTTCATGTTCTAATTTCAATTTTCTTCTTTTTCATCATCATCGTCTTCCAGTCGCTGTAAAATTTCATATTCTTCTGTGATCTCGTCTTCAACGACATTAAAATTTGTCTCCAGTTCTGCCAGGATTTCGGGATCTGCCCTCTATCTCGAAAATGGTTCAAGATGTTAAGAAAATGTTTAAACAAAAGTTATATATAGAAATAGCATAAACCCATTGGAAACGAGATATTTGCAATTAATGTGTAAAAAATGTGTTTTTGACCGTTGTCCTTGGAATACCTGTAGCCGCGGACATCCTACGATAAGTAGATTTTGAGACAAGTTTAAGTGTCAAAATAAAGGTTTATACAAGTTTATCTACTCTCTTCTACTATTAAGACTATTTCTCATTCCGAGGTGAAAGCCCATATTTTCCTAGACTCTTACATTCAACATTTTTCAAATTCCGAACGAGAAAGAATCCAGGAACAAACAATACCACGCATTCTCCGTGGCTCTAACGCGCGCTTGTATTGGCTCCTTTCGCAATTGACGTCTTTCATATAGACTATTATTGCAGCTTATTTACGTTGGTTGTTTGTTCCTATCATTGATTTGATTTTACTTTTTAGTAGGTTGTATAAAAATACTCATACTAAAATATTTGTTTTCGGTTTGTAAATATTTGGAGATTTTAACGAAGACTATCTCCGTAACGGCAATACTGCGGTATTCAAATTATTAAGTGACGCTGGTTATAAATCTTTATTAAAAACGCTTGCCTCTTCCAGCAGTGGTACTCAAATTGACATATTTTTTTTTTCTAACTTAACTTGTTAAGTTGGATTTTATAACTCCTTCTTCAGTTACCATCGTCCTATGTGGTTCCGTTTTTAATTTACAGTGCAACATTTACCTTCGATTTTCAAACAACTGCATCATAAATTTTTTTTTAATTTTTATAGCACACTTTTAGTTTTAATTTACTGGCGTATATTGGCTCATTGACTTTATGTAGAAAAGTAGTGTCATTGTCTATAGATGCGCGTGCTGCGCAGTCATGCGCAATGAGAATCTAAATTTATATTTGTTTCTGCTTCACCCAA
The DNA here is from genome assembly GCA_964057195.1 of Orthosia cruda. Lineage (NCBI taxonomy): Eukaryota > Metazoa > Arthropoda > Insecta > Lepidoptera > Noctuidae > Orthosia > Orthosia cruda. The sequence goes on along the minus strand of OZ059833.1, from coordinate 18,254,492 downwards.
AGGTTGACTGGCAGAAAATGCCTAAGGCATTAAGTCCGCCTCTGTACGTTTGTGTGCATGAAGTATTAAATAAATATAAATTGCCCGCCGTACCAAATACTTTTTCCGTTTCCACTTTTGTTTTATTTCCACTGTATGAGTGAAGATAAAGTAGTGTATGCAACGGCATATAATTAGGTATTAAAACATTCGCGTGATATTATTATCACATACGCCTTCATGTGATAAACCCACGCTCGTGTTTTATTAACCCCTATTTTATGACCATTGCATAAACTAATATTTAGGCTATAATTTATGTGACAAACGTTATAAAATTATAGATATGTAATTTTTTTAACACCAAACATGATACGAAAATGACATAAGTGTGTGTTGTTATGCAGAATGCAAGACACTAGATATGCTTTTATTTTCAATCTGATTGGAGCAATGGAAATTTTAAAATTAATTATTATGAGGTATTATCTTTTCAGTAGATTTAATTATAAATGTGATTATAAAACTATTACAAAATAATAAGTAATAAAATTACAATAAGTAAAACCTGGGCAACCCGAATATTCATAAGGAGAATATAAACTTTTTTATTTTTATAAAAAAATATGAATAACTGAATAACTTTATAATACATAATCCTTACATTCGAACTTTTTTTTATACATAAAAAAAAGTTCGAATGTAAGGATACGAGTACTCATAGCTTACCTTGGCAGTGGCTGAAAACGGTGGTCGTTGCCAAAAAATAAACAAAGAAAGTTAAATGATCAAAAACGGAATGACATTTATTTTCCTTTTGTTTTTCGTTGGCCAAAATTAAGACGCATGCATGATTGCACACATGCATTTTAGTCTTGTTTTGGCTAGATAATTAGTCATTCAAGATTGGGAAATATTGTAACCATTGTAACCGAATATAAGCTGATGTATGTAATTTCAATAATATACTTACATAAATATTTTATATTTTTCGCTCAGTTAATATTTTAGTTTACCATATCAGAATATTCTTATAATCAAGTTATTTATTTAAAATACGAATAGAAATAAGCTAACAACAAATTCAAACTAAATAAAAGAGAAAGAAAAAGCATATTTATAATAAAATAAAATATAAAGTTCACTTACTTGGAATCATCGCATCTAACAGCATAGCCCGCCAGTAATATAAACAAAAAAGTTTTCATTTTCACACAATTCTCACTAAAAACTCCTTAAATTATTTTCCATAGGAAAAAAACTAAAAAAATTACAAAATACTAATCGTTCATGCAATACTTGTCAACGTCAAAACAAAAAATAAAAACAGTTCCGAATTTAAACTTCGTGAAAAAAAGTTCGTAATTTAAAATAAGAAATACGTTTCGCGCCAATTTTTGACGTGAGTAGTGATGGCCGCCCGAAGCGCGCACTCGGCTTCACGTGTGAGCCGATTATGACAATATTAAATACTTAGTGGTCGATCGTCGTTTGTAGTTCAAGAGCCAGCAAACGATTCGTGCACTTTATCTTACCATCATAATTATTAGAGTACGAATTGGTATTTCTGCTTGCAGTTGTTTACTTTGGTATACAAATCGGAATATTTTTTTACAGATAAGGAGGTCATTGGATTAGAGCAGATAGCAAATACTACCAGAACTGTTCGTCCCATGTACTTACAATTTTTAGCCGAGATTTTAATTTTTTCATAATTCAGACAACTAAATTTTTTGAAGACTGTTTTTTTTATTTTTGTCCCAAGTTTTCAATTTAGTTTTATATATTGTTTTGGAAAATCAGCACCAACTGTTCTTCTATTAATTAGACTAAAAATCAACCGTAAAAACATTTCGTGAAATAGTTTTAAACGTTTCCCAAAGTGGTTTACACTATTATAACCGAATAATAATAACGAAGAGACGTTTTTTTCTTGATAAAAGAGTAAAGTAAACCCAATGGATTGATTAGACATAAATTATTGTTATTTGATGCTAATTGATATTTTTACATAAATTTGGCACAAATTATTAATATTAGAAATTTGTTTATTGTTATTTTGTTTGTATTTTTTTAATATATTTTACATTTTTGCGATTTAATTTTCACTGTTTTACTTTGTTTTGTTGACATTAATTGTGATAATTGCTTTTAGATTAATTTCATTTATTATTTGTATTCATCATTTATTATTGTATTAATTAAATATTTCAAGTTTTGCACGCCGTAGTATGTGGCAAACATGTTTGAGGCATTTTTTATTATTATTGATAGGATCGTGCTTGACCACTATCTCGCCTGATGGTAAGCGATGATGTGGTCGACAATTTAGCACGCTTACCTAGAAGAAACCTATTCACTCTTAACTTAAACACTCCCAGGACGCTATCTGGAAATACAGACTCCGGCAGAGAATTCCACTCCGTAGCTGTATGCATAATGAAAGTATTCCCAAAACTTTTGGTGCGTATGGGTGGGATGTCCACCATGTACCAATGACGCATCGCCGTACGTCTTGTAGTCCGATGATGAAAAGGGCTAGGAGAAATTAGTTCATGCAATTCCAACACACAACCAGAAAAGCGCCGAGGCAATGAAGCTCGACGAAGTCCCGGTGAAGGAATTTAATTGTCTTGGATCCCGCAACGAAGTTAATCAGAAAAGAAAATGGAGGAGTAAGAAAAATACAAATTTCCACTTCCCTCCATATCAAGCAGGAGACAGAACAAACAAGACCTATAGGCACAAAGGGTCGTTTCAAAGGGGCTTTTCTGGTGGTCGCCACTGTTGATTCTGGCTTTCAGGAGTTGCAGTGGTTTGGGAATAGTGCGGTGGGATTGTCCCAATTAAAAAAAAATCCAACACACACTCCCCGAAATGTAACCGTTAAAAAACCGACAGACTGGCAACTTGGCGTCGATTTTCAAGGCTCTGGAGCCTAGATTCGAACAGTATCTCATTGCCGATGAACCTCTTTTCCCGTTTTTCGATCGACTCTAGTGCATCCAGCTGGTACTTGGCAGATCCGTCCCAGATATGAGAGCAGTACTCCATGCATGACCGAACTTGCTCTTTTATTGTTATCCTGCACGCACTTATTATTATTTGTAGTATATATACACATGTTTATGCAAATAAATATATCTGAATCTGACATAACTTCCATTCTTAGATATAACAAACGGAATTTTCTCACGAAAACACAAACAATTAATTAAAAATGTTGACAAGCACATGGCGACACTATTTTGTAAGACCAATTATTTAATGGGTGATAAACGGTTTTTTTGAAGAATATTGTGATACACATGTTTCTGAATTAAACTGCTGGGAATTGGCAAGTAAAACACAATAGTGGAATATCCCCAAGCTAAGTAATAATTTGGCTGATCAAGACGAAGATTGTAAGGTAGAATTTTTCCCTACTTGACCAACCAACCCAGTGGTAGGAAATAGCATGAGACTAGATAGGGATGATTTCGCAAGATGTATTGATGTAAGTAAAAAGTCACACAGTTGGTCAACTAATTTATTCTTCACACTAACACAGACTGTCACTACAGTTTCTTGAGCATTATTAAAGAAGCATCTCTTTTTTTATAATCTGTAAGCTTGCGTTTGACCACTATCTCGCCTGATGTTAAACGATGGTGTGGTCTACGGTGAAGCATGCTTACCTAGAGGAAATCTCTTGACTTAAAGAACACAAGGTTGCAGCTATCAGGGAACAAAGACTCCAGAAGGGAGTTCCACACCTTAGCAGTGCGCACAATGAAAGCCGTACGTCTTGTAGTCCGATGGTGGAAAGGCTAGGTGGAATCAAATTGTGCAGTTCCGTCGCACACTCCCCGAAATGTAACCGAAAAAAACCGACAGGCTGGCAACTCGGCGTCGATGTTTGATGCTCTGGAGCTTTAAGGCGACCAGTGCATCACTTACATTAAAAAGGATACCATTACCCTTAATATTCAACACTGGAGATATGATATGTCAAACAGCATCACTCAGCCTGTGAAGTCACATCTATGCATCAGGGACACAATGACAAAATCTGTATTCGGAACTTGCTGCTGAAGTAGTAGGACGTAGATAGGACGTGGCAGGCGCGACGAACTTGAACCGAAAATACTTAGCAAAAGGCATCTAAACAAATGACTTAGGGCACCTAGAGTCGTACAACACAGGCTAGATACTAATGTTTTATTATTTCTAATTGTTTTTTTTTAATTATTATTTGTGATGGTTTTCTTTTTTTTTATTATTTTGAATTTTATTATTTGTAAAGTTACTGAATATTAATAGGTATAATTTGATATTTGGGGTGGGTAAGGTTTTTATTTATTAAGTGATTATCATGAAAAGTGCTGTGAGAAAGGGGGCGGTCTATAAATCAGCGTTGACCAGCGTAGCAGCCATTGCTTTTGCACTGCTCAGCATAGTCCTGAGCCCGCTCCTTTTGCCATACCTACTGTAATAAAATTTAGCTTTTTAATTTTTGTTCATGTTGTGTTACAGTTGGCAATAAATGTTTTCTTTCTTTCATTTTAAATGTGAAAGTCTCTATGGTTGCCTGTTTAGTGGTTTGATTAATCAATCAAGCCTCGTAGTCTGGATTTAGAAGTGATTTGGCACTCAGGTAGACCATAAGCGCGATTACGACATAAAATACTTTTATGCAGGTTCCCATAGCCCATAGGTTACTTTTAATTTCTCACTCGTTCGAAGCAGCTGACAAAAGTCTAGATTTAGCTATGCGCACGGCTTCACTTCCGTCAACTGCCTACCCTACCCTACCTACCCTAACCTACTTGCCCTACCCTACCTACCTACCCTACCCTACTTTACCTACCCTACCTACATACCTACCCTACTTTACCTACCCTACCTACATACCTACCCTACTATAAATTTTTCTATTTAAGAACCTTCTCCTAACAATAACAAACTCAACAAAAAATAATTATCGAAATCGTTAAAGCCGTTCTCAAGTTATAACATGACAACGAGAAATATGGGTTCATTTTTATATATATACTAGCTTCTGCCAGCGGCTTTGCCCGCGTGTATTATACACACAAACCTTCCTCTTGAATCACTATCTATTAAAAAAAACCGCATCAAAATCCGTTGCGTAGTTTTAAAGATCTAAGCATGCATAGGGACAGACAGCGAGAAGCGACTTTGTTTTATACTATGTAAGGGAAGGATATATAGATAATGTCTAAGAAGTCTAAACTACAATTATATCTACTTAATAATATAAATAATTGAGACTAATGTCTCGCATTTTCCTTACTGAGTTAAGGTCACGTTCTGGTCTAACCTGTTGCGGGTGTAACAATAGTTTACGAGTAACTACGGCTGTTAGACCGATAGCGCTAGGTTTTGAGGTTTCAAAAATATTAAAGTTGTTTGTTTTTCGCATATAGTTGCCGGACCATTTGCCCAACCTAATACCTTAGTTTGTGTCATCCTAGGTATTTGCATAGGTAGAAATTTAGCTGTTTGTCTTTTCGACCAGTATCGGACGAAAAGAAAATTAGAGATGAAAATTTTACTTTCATGATAATAACGAAGTAGTAACTGATGTACATAGGCATTTTGTGTCATCTCTGTCCACGGGAATCCTAATACTTAACCAGTACCTAACACGTAGCCAACTAGCTCTAAAAGAATATTAAAGTAGGTTAAATAGGTATTACGCGTTTTAGAGTACTGATATCTGTTGTTTAAAATATTTTGTGTCAAATTCATCCACGACTTTTAAAGATATTTTATTTTTTTACTACAACACCCTGTAAAATCCACAAAAGAAAATACAAGTTATTAGAGTTTATGTGTTTTTCATTATTATGGTGTGACAAAACACTATTCATAATTTGTGTCGTTTTTATCCACGAAATCGTATTATTCTAAAAAAAATATCTAGACTTCTTCGCACGAAGGGCGAGCGCGGGGATAAGCGCAGGCACAAGCGGCGCGGGCAAGCCATACGCGCGGCGCGTTTATTTGTTTACATTCGGTCTTTGCAAGTTGCAACAAAAAAGTGCGTGCGTTATTTATGATGTATTTGATTGATTAAGGCCCATTGCACGAAAAACTTAACTCAGAATTAGTTGCTAACACGAGATGAAATTGACAAAGGTCAAAGACAAAGGTTAAATTGACAATATTGTATAACAAACTGTCAATTTAACCTAGTCTTAGCAACTGAGTTAAGTTTTTTGCGCAAGTGGGCCTTAAAAGTTAGTTATGTATGAAGCTGTGAAAGACTAAAATGGAGATTGAATTTAATAAATGTGTTATGTCGACACCCAATATGAATAACATAGTAACTCAACATTGCATAGTTTTCAACACAGCTATTTTCTTTTTTTGTAAAGTTTATTTGCTTTATTTTAGGTTTCATGTTACTAATTTTAATTGCTCTTTCAGTTTTGATAAAACCACTGCAAGTATGATTTTCGCAATTTTACAATTTACAGATATTTAGCATTTTTAATATGAAAAACATTGTAACTACGGTTACAATAGAGTCTTGAAAACATTTGAAAGATTTTTTCTGTGAATATTATTGTACGATTACGAATTATACCGACAAAAAAAAAACTTTGTTAAATATTATTGTAAGCAACAATTACAATGTGTGTCAATGTTAGATTTAGATAAAAAGACATGTAAAGTACTATGGAAGAGCTAATAAACTCGTTTTTTAATAATTATTATAATTCAATTAATATTCACAACGCTTTGGGCTCTGGTGGACACAGGTCTGGATAAAATTATCTATGCCCGTGTCTACCGTTCGCACAGCGGCGATCAGGAGACAAGCAGGCTCACAGATTACCTCAGTTAAGCGGCTGATGCGGCACAGTAGTGGTACCCTTCCACCCAATTAATGATCCAGGGGGACTTTAATGCTCACCATCAGCAGTAACGTGGTTCTTCCCATACCAGTGCAGTAATCATGCTGGATGGGAAATGCATAAGCTTTCGTTAGCGGTAATCCGCCAGCTGGTTCAGGGGGCAACAGCAACGGGGGATGTTGATTCGCACACGGCCAATTGCTTGGACCTTCTGCTGACAATAGATCCAGGCCGATACTCTGTGTCGATAACTTCACCTTGGGAATGCGAGTGACGTATGTCAGAAAAAAGGCCTTCAACAGTGCTGCCAAGTCCTGCAAGAAGGTGTTGCAAAGGGCTCGGTTCGACCACATTGGCCGAATAGGGACATAACTTGCTTCTTACCCAGAAGATAGTAAAGCGTTTTGGTCCCTGGGTAAGTCGGTTCAGTCGAACTTCTGCCATCCCTCACTACCACCACTGCTGAAACCCGACAGATCGCTGGCCCGCTTCGTTAAGGAGAAGGCAAACTTTTTTGCCTCTTTTTGCATAATCTTCGCGTCAGCATTCTGGTGATGCGCGGATGTATTCTTTCTCCTGGTGGATGTGAGACATATATGTCGGACATTCACATCCATCAAAAGGATGTTCGTATCAACCTCGTTTTGAACAAAGCTAGTGATCCCGACGGGATGGGACGGGATACTTACACTTGTCCTTAAAACTTGTGCGCCCGAACTGTCTCCGATTTTGACACGTCTATTTTGCCTTTCGTGTGAAACTGTGAAAGAGTCGAATGCTTGGAAGTAAGCTAACGTACAGCCCGTGTCCAAGAAGGAAAGTTGAGCTGACCCTGCCAATTATATACCCATCTCTTCGTGTGCTTAATATTAAGCTCCTGGTATACCTAGAAGCTAATGACATCCTGAAGTGATTGGCAATACGGTTCTACAGGGTTTCTAGCTTATGCCGTTCACATCTGCAGTAAGGCCATCGAGAGGCGCGGGGAGGTGCTTGCCATCTCCTTCGAAAACTCGAATGGTTTCTATAGGGTCTGGCACGGAAGCCTTATTAGTAAGCTTCCTTCATTCGGTCTGCCTGGTGATGGTATGTGTGATTGGATTGCAGATTGCTTGTGGGATCGGTCCATTCCAGTCGTTATCGATGGGTTCTCGTCTGACCAATTGGATATTTATACCGGGGTCCCTCAAGGGTTGGTAAAGTAAGTAAAGTGCTTGAAACTTGGCTATGCAGACGACAGCACTGTTGCCGAGAGGTACTGTTCCATCCTTGTCCTTTGTGAGGCTGTGGTGGAGCGTTTGAGCTTATCCTTGAAGCCAGTCTCCAAATGGGGCGATGCCAATTTGGTCTGGTTCTTTGCTGCTAAAACTCAGGCGTGTTTTTCTCTGTTAAAATTTGCCAATTCTACTCGGCTCTTTCCTTCCGAGGTGTAAACGTGCCGATAATGGACCATCTTGTGCTTCTTGGCGTTACTTTTAACACGATCCTCAATTTTGATCCATACATTGAGGCAAAGGTTCAACTGGCTGCCATAAAATTGGGGATCCCCACAAAAGTGAGACGGTTCTTCACGCCAGAACAATTGCTCAAGTTGTGTCAAGCTCGTCAAGCGCTAATTAGATGATGTATGGAGTACTGTTATCATTTCTGGGCCGGATCTGCCAAAAACCAGCTTCATGCAGTTGATCAAAAAACGGACCAAGAAGATCGGCAATGAGACACTGGTCGAATCGTAGCTCCAGAGCCTTAAACAACGTCGCCGAGTTGTAATCGGTGTGGTTTTAATCGGTTAAATTTCGGGAAGTGTGCGATGGAAATGTACGATCTGATTCCACCTAGCCCATTCCATAATCGGACTATAAGACTTACGGCGATGTGCCATTGGTACATGGTGGACATCCCACCCATACACTCTAAACATTTTGGGAATACGTAGATTGTACGTACAGCTAAAGAGTGGCATTCCCTGCCGGAGTTTGTGTTGCTCGATAGCTACAACTTAGGAGTGTTTAAGTCAAGAGTGAATAGGTAACTTTTAGGCAAGCGTGTTTAATCGTCGACCACGACATCGCTTACCATCTGGTGAAGAAGTAGTCTAGCGCAAGCCTACCAAATATAAATGAAATGCATTCCCCCTATTGCAAAGCTTACCACGCAGTGGATAGTAGATCCTAGAGCAGTGATGGCCCAGTGGTAACGGACACAATTTACAAGTATGGTCGTGGATTCAAACCCAGGCAAGTTCTTTAATTTGTGTAAATTATTTCATCACTATTGTTCTCAAAACACTGAAGTAAAAATGCATTGCATTGCAATACAAATCTAAGACATGTACGAGTAACATCCATCAAACCACATTGGTCCCACGTGGTGGATTTCGGCCCATTACCTCTTACAGAGAGGGGGCCTAAACGCACAATAGACCAAATGGGAGTTTAAGTTCAGAAAAGGGGGTCCATCTATACTGTCCTATCCTAATGCTTACGACGCCTATCGTTTGCAATTACTTCTACATTTTTTTGTATTATTCTTCTTACCCACATATCTGTAATATTGAATGAGTCTAAAAAAAATTTTATTTCATTCCTACTCTTAGTTTTTCTCCAAGACCATTTATGCTGATACTACTATATTCAATTGATGTACTAAAAACCTATTCTCGATGTCAACAGTGCATCTTTCTTTACAATGATAACATTTAAATTAACTGTTTAGATTTAAGAAGAAAAGCATTGTAACTTAAAATTACAATATCATCATCATCATCAGCCTATTAATGTTCCCACTGCTGGGACACAGGCCTCCTCTCTGTGAGAGGGGATGGGCCGTAATCCACCACGCGGGCCCAGTGCGGGTTGGTGGATGTCACATGTCTTCGAATTTTTGGTTCTAGGACATGCCGGTTTCCTCACGATGTTTTCCTTCACCGTTTTGAGAGCAGTGGTGATGAAATAATTTACACAAAGTAAAGCGCCTGCTTTGGCTCGAACCCACGACCTAAAACTTGTAAGTCGCGGCCGTTACCACTGGGCCACCATTGCTCTCAAATTAAATTACAATATAGTAAAATATAAATAGAGCAAAATTTAAAATGTATTACATTGTATGTCAATTTAAATTACTTTAAAACAAAGAAACCCTTGTTACCAAAACTTTTGTGTAGGTATTGGAACTTGATCGACAAGTATACTTTAGTAGAAACATTGTTCATTTTTAATTACAATAAAATTATTCCATTTTACAAATCAAATAAAATTATTAAATTTCACATTTTCTTATCCTTTATTTCTGCCTCTTAAATACGGTTAAGAGGCAGAAATAAAGGTCTGTCCTTGCTGATTTTATATGACATAAAGTTGTACCAATGTGTAACTAAAGTTATAATGTTATTCAAATTGGGTGTTGATATGTGGATACTGGACGTTACATACAGTGATTGTCCTTTGTGAAAGGGGATTGTTAAAGTTCATAGAATCAAGCATTGTAAGGAATGACGGAAAAGCAGACTGTTTTAAGGACCGTGCTGAAATAAAACTACACCAATAATCACTATCACCACACAGCAAAAATATCTAGTATTTTTTTACTTCGTGTATTATTTGTCTTACTGACTGTAGGTACAATCGGCCAAATCTATATCTGATCACCGTAAGGACTATATTAGCTTGCAGGGCTCGCCCGCTAAATTAACGCCGACATACTCATCAACCAATATTATCGCAGCATCGGGTGACTGTTTCTCTAGTACCTGTCAGCCCCTTGTTTTTGTAATTAAAAAAAGACGGCAAAAAATCAAACAAGTCATTTGGCTATGGTCGACGCAAAAAGGGCGGTACCTAGTACACTACCTAACCGAAGCGGGGCGCGGGATATCGAGATGCAGTATAATGAAATAGCGGTAGGTAGGTAGGTGTCGGCATACCTACCAACCTACCGCTTTCAGGTTTAAATTCGAAGCGAATCGAAGCGTCAATCTAAAATAATATTGACCACATTGACCGTCTTCTAAGCATTGACCATTGACATTCGTAGGTAATGAGATTGCAGACGCACTGTGTACAAAATTAGCACTTCATTATTTTTATCTCTATGGGTTACACATTTGTTCATTACGTAGCGAAGATAATAGTCAATCAATACTCAATATGATAGGTATGTTATTTATTTATGAACGCTTCGCATCTAAGAAGAAATTGTACCGAACGAACGAGTTTGCGTGCGTTTGCCGCCGCCGCGTCCGCCCGCTTCGACCGCAACCATTGTTTTTGTGTTATATTCATTTTAATACTTACCGTGAATGAAAATGACACAAATTTACAATGTCGATTTTTCATGCATTTATGATATTAAATAAGTGAACTCTAATGATTGTAATATTTTTTTGAAGCGTTTGTAGCTTAGAAAAACAAAATAATTAAAAATCTTAAAATTGCGTGCCCTAATTTGGCACAAATTTATTTAATAGGCATATGTAAGTGATCTGATAAAGGAAATAGTTATTTCATAAACTGTAATTTTTTTTTTGCACTATATTTTACATATAGACCCTATGTCAGTTTGCATTGGACGATTATGACACAAATTGGGTTTACACACTCCGCAAACTATCCTAGATATAATACCATAAATATTTTAAACTTTAAATATTTTTTGCCCGTTTTGATTTGAATAAAAATTATCAATCACAAATCAGCGAATTACTGAAAATGCAAGTATCAGATCTGACACAAAACGCAATAATAACCTTCATAGGTACGACTGTATCCACAGGCAAGAAATAAGCAACTTTAGAATTTTTTAAACTTATGACATCAAAATAGCCTAGCGCTATCGGTCTATGTCTAACCAGTGTAGTTTAACCAATTGGGTTACCTAGTATAGTTTAGATACTGTTGTATAAGTTATGTTGGTCGAAAATTGAGACGCTTGGCTAAAACTGATAGATTTTAGAGAAGAAAAAGCTTGTTGTGCTTGACTTTATTGAACAAATACATTTTTTAGGGTTCCGTACTCTAAGGGTCAAAACGTCTGTCCGTCTTCTATTGCTGTCCGTATGTGCGTCGTCTGTCACACGGATTTTACTACCAAACGGTTGGAGTTCTAGTCTTCAAATTTTCACAGTATAAGCATCTTGTTGACCCAAAGCCACGCAAAATTTCAAAAAAAATATTTTTATATTTTTAAGAGGAGCTTACAGATAAAGGGAGGGTAGAGATTTTTTTTTGCCGTCTTCTTTTAGTGGGGTATTGTTGTTTAGAGCTCGTTGGGTAAATAAATACTTTACTACATTTTTGTTTAAATAAATATTGGCAAACAAAGGAATAAGAAGCCTTTTTTTTACAATATTTTATACAGAAGATTTTTTTAACTTCCCTTGACCTATGAACTTGAAATTTGGTGATAAAGTTAATTACGTATATTTTACTAACAAATACTATTTGCATTAACATCCTCACTCAATACATCGGGTTGTTTTTTATCTGCTGTTATTTCAGCGTTTATTATGCGGTGGTCGCAATAACAACATCTGCGGTGCAATTTTATGAATTCACTCCTCAAGCAATCGCACAACACTGCGAAGTCCATGTCATATGTAAAAATCATACTATAATAATAATATGCGGCTCCATGGAGAAACCCTCCTAAGATCAGTCTATAGTCGGAATAATATAAATCAGATATTTTCTTAAAATTTCCCTCAGTCTTCCTATTACAACCAACTTAATTTTGCGGTTTGTTACGGAACCCTAAATGTGCAAAATCCAACACGCACTTGGCTGGTTTTCTAGTTTTCTATTGGTTGAAATCTAATTGCACAGTCTGTCGCTCGTTGGTAGTAATAGTTTCACATCGATTGCTCCTTTACCCAAAAAGGAGAAATCTATGGCAAATTATAATAATGGTGGTTTATGGTTAAAATTGAGGACTTCCTCAATTATGAATCGTTGGCTGTTTGACTTATTTTATTATTGTTATAGCCGCTTCCAAGTATCCTGATTGACATACTTATTATTTTGTTTTGACATCATTGTGATAATTTTTACTAGCGTAACCAGTCCGACATTTATTTAACTAAATTTGACATTTATGATTTTACATTTATCTTTATTCGTATTGTATTTTTTAGTTTGATTTAAATTTCGAATTGAATATTATTTACATGGCCATGCGACGGTAGAATATGGAGGACTATATTATGTAAAAAAGACCATCTATGTATCAATTATCCAAGGAAATAAATGATTTATGATTTATGGTTTTGGCAGTTTAAGTGTTGCTACTGACGTTTTGTTGATGGCATTTAGTATATTAGCATCTGCCAGTGGCTTCGCACGCGTGAAGGCTGGGAATCATCTCAAGGGAAAATATTTCCTATGTGCTTCTCCTGATTTCCAAATTGAGTATAAATGATAAGGGCATTTCGGATTATGAATATTGAATGACTCTCACATTGAGTTCAACCCAATTAAAATGCAATCAAGAAATTGCCTTAATCAATGGCTCTTAAGACGGGTTCACTATATTCCAGTCGGTTATTAAGTAATTACAGAGGGATCGGCTGGCACTGCTCTTGATCTCGCTGGGTTTTGATAAAATTCCACCATGCACAGTTCTTGTCTAGCAGACAAAAAAAAACAATCTGTTCAAGAATCGGCATTCAAGATTTGGAGAATTCTGACAAACAAATAAGTTTTTTGTCGTGTTTTTGTCCCTCTACTAACCTAAAGAATGCCTTAGTATGTAAAACAACAATATCCATAAGTAAAAAAAGTCCTCACGACTGTTAGTACTGTCAACTCCACATCTTTAAGTCCGAAAACAGTCTTTACTGCAACAAATTAAGGGCCTTATCAATCCATAAATGATAAATGATTTTATTTCTGTAAGTTGGTTTGTACAAACACTTTTGCATGTCAATCATATATTTTAGAACTAGATGAGGTTGGCGTTTCCTATCTGACTACTCTGAGAAGAAAGTCTCTTTTAAAGTCCAGACCAAATCTTGGTTAGATCATGTGAAGACCATGTAGACCATGACTGAAATGGTCTTTTGAGGAAAGAATCAGCCAGATTGAGTGGACCTGTCCAGTCAGTGCACGCATTTGTCAATAACCGAGTAGCTCAACTCAGAATTTAAGGAGCTCAACGATTCGACGAACAATACCAAAGAAAGGACATTCGGGTAGGCCGCATAAACTACTCAAACTGCCAGACCATGATTAAAAACTAACTAAGATAAATTAAAAATAAAAACAAAAAAGAGAATGATCCACATAGTCTTCACATTCACAATAATTAAAATAAGAAAAATAATATAATACTTTTAAAAGTAAATATTCTTGAATACAAAATTAAATAAAAAAAATATAAAAAGTAACAAAATTCACGGTGCAAAATATAAAAAATCTAAATTATATGGAGCAGCTCAATCCCAAGCCTTTTTGTCCTCAACGTAATCTTTAATTGTATTAAACGCTTTCTGGCACAACTTACGTTTAATGAATGATTTGAATTTCTTAAGACTTAGATCTTGTACGTGGCTTGGAAGCTTATTATAAAAGCGTACACATTGCCACCTATTTTCTTGAGCCTTGTTGTAGGTACTACAAATTTGTGTTTGCACATACTTCCCTACTATACTGTATCCAATCTATTCAAACCAATAATTATAAATAAGAAAGTAATTCTGTCTGTTACCTTTTCAAGCAATTTTCTTCTTTTCAATTATATCTTTTAATTTGTGTAAGCTTAAATAATAAATGTTTTGCATGCCCAAGAGACGGTAGAGCATGGAGGACTCTTAAAATAAAACTTCTATGTATGTTGGTAACTATGTTTGCCAACCAATAAATGATTTGATTTGATTTCGATTTGATCTGAAGCTCAAAACACTGAACCGATTTAGATAAATTAGTTTGAGATCCTGGAAAGGACAAGGGACAGTTTTTATCGCGGAAAACATCCTTATTGGTGTTGAAAGGGGGCTCGAAGTTTGTATGGTGAACCAATCATTCTCAAGTAAAGGAAAGGAAACAAGAAAGGCTATTCGAAGTACCAATGCTACGCAGACGAAGTCACTTGCAAAGGCAAGTGTGAAATAAAAAGCATGGACGTGAAGTTGACTGTACGACTCGGTCGTCCCTCATTGTATTATTTTCTAGAAGCAAACGTGATCAGAATAAGTGTTGACAAGGTATTCTTAGTAAGACATGACATTGAATGGTAGGATCCAATCGAAATGTTGTTTGTTACTTTCTCTACAGGAAATTATAAATTTTGATGTGTTTGTTGTCTTGTGCAAGGTACATTTGGGTCAAGTTCTTTTCATTAGGGAAGCTAGAAAGAAGTTTTATGTTTTGAACTTGTGTCTATATAATTTTATTTTATTTGTTTATCCTCGCACTGGAACGCATTGCAGCAAAGCGAGGGATTTGAGAATCACTTTATTTTATTTAACCTAGCCTCTCTCAGCGCAGCACCAGTGGAAACGGCGCAGCCGCGCGAGGTTTTTGTACATACAAAACAAGTGAAGGATGTGTGCGAGGGATATGTTGCGAGGGATGTATGCAAGGAATGTGTGCGAGGAATGTGTGCTAGCACAGATAATATAATACTACAGTAGGGACAGACGCAAGCAGTGTTGCCGTTCTAGCGGATTTCATGAGTGGTTACCGATAAAAAATAATTCAACAACTTCTAACGACTTTTGAAACATAACAAAACCAAGCCTAAAAACAGCTGGCAGATATATTGCGATATATATATAATTATATATACCGTCATATATATATATTTATACGGCGCGCACGCTCCGCTCCCATCACACCTTAACTGAAACGAACCCGCTATACATCCTCGCTCCGCCCATATACGCACAGTTTCACAGTGTCGCTCCAACGCATCCTCGCACTGCTCAGTGGCCTAGCACATCTCTGGTGGAAACGCAGCCTAGGCTGACAGCTAGCACTTTTCAATATTTTTCTTCCTTTTCTTTCTTGTCTTTCTTTTCTTTCTTTTCTTCCTTTTCTTTCTTTCCTTTCTTTCCTTTCTTTTCTTTCTTTTCTTTCTTTTCTTTCTTTTCTTTCTTTTCTTTCTTTTCTTTCTTTTCTTTCTTTTCTTTCTTTTCTTTCTTTTCTTTCTTTTCTTTCTTTTCTTTCTTTCTTTTCTTTTCTTTTCATTCTTTCTTTTCTTTCTTTCTTTCTTTTCTTTCTTTTCTTTCTTTTCTTTCTTTTCTTTCTATTCTGTCTTTTCTTTCTTTTCTTTCTTTTCAAGTCAAAGATTTACATAAAGACAGTCCTCCAAAACACCCAGCTTACACCACTTTTTAGTGTTTTAATTGTGTGATCAAGAATTGAGGACCAACTCTTTAAGAGAATGTCAAGGAACTTGACCAGGCAATCTAGGCTACAGATCATATTATTTGCTATTGACGAAGTTGTAAGTTATTCATGAGAACCATATCCATTCATCTATGAACACTTAAAGGCATATATAAGTATGCCACATACTAAGTATTTCCGTGGAAAAATACTAGACAAGAAACAATGAATATCTAGGGAACTGTCACAAAAGGCTATTGACACATTGATCCTTAAAAATACAACGTGACCGTTTCTTTTTTTACAAAAAAAATTCTGCCGGCGGGTCACCCGCATGAAATTCATAAATCTACTATGGGGACTTACTAACGGGTTCAATAGTAATAATATACACATACTTACTTACATAATCAGCCTAGTGCCCACTACTGGGACACAGGAATCCTCTCCGTGAGAGAGGGTAATCCACGGGCCTAGTGGGGGTCGGTGGATATCACATGCCTTCGAATTTTTGATTCTGGGACATATCGGTTCCCTCACGATGTTTTCCTTCTCCGTAAACTCAAGCGCCTACCTGTGTTCGAATCCACGACCTACCACTGTTCATCCCAGGCCATGGTTCTCCAGTGATCTTCGTTCTTATTTTTATTTAAATTTATTCAATATTTGTTATTTGCCCCACGCTTTTCTACATTGTTGTTTGTCACATTATTCTTAATTTAAATTTATTGAACATTGGTTTCTACTTTTTAGTTTGGTTTTCTATTAAAGCGTGTTTTTAGGGTTCCGTACCTCAAAAGGAAAAAACGGAACCCTCACTTTGTTGTCCGTCCGTCTGTCCATCTGTCTGTCTGTCAAGACCCTTTTTCTCAGGAACGCGTAAAGTTATCAAGCTGAAATTTATATCAAATACTCAGGTCTAATGTCCCTTAAAACTGTGAAAAAACCAAAATTCTAAGCGCTCAGTCACTGCAAATCTCATAATAGCAATTTAGATACATATTCTGTTTTCCTTTATGTTATTATTATTATTTTCAGCCTGTATTGTCCCACTACATGGCAATGGCTTCCCTGGAGGAGAAAAGTAAAATTACTGCAAAAGTAGTTAGTCGTAGTTCCCGTCCCCGTGGGAATACAGGGATAAAAAGCCTATGTCACCCGGTGATAGTGTAGCTTCCCAACGATTAAAGAATTTTTGAAATCGATCCAGTAGTTTTTAAGTTTATTCGTTACATACAAAAATGCAAATATTTCCTCTTTATAATATTACTAGCTTCTGCCAGCGGCTTCGCCCGCATTTATTATACATTTGAACCTTCCTCTTGATTCACTCTATGTATTTAAAAAAACCGCATCAAAATCAGTTGCGTAGTTTTAAAGATCTAAGCATACATATGGACAGACAGACAGCGGGATGCGTAATTTCTTTTATACTACTCGTATGTGAGGATTATAAGTATTAGTATAGATAATTTTCAAACCTGAAACTGCTTCTTAGACTTTTCGATTGCCTGCAAGAATCTCATTGGCTTGTAATTTTACAACGCAACAGTATCCAGAACAATGCAACTGTGATTGAATCCCCACAGTCAACTCTTTATAATCAGAATTTCAATAATATAACAGTTACATTTGCAACAGCAACTACGTCACAATGTTTTATTATTCTAAGCTTATCGCTTGTAGCTCTTGAGCAAGCGAAGTGTTCCTAGGAAGTGCATAGGAGTAATGTTATGGCTGACCAAGTTCGGGGAATTGATAGGAATGAATGACGCAGTAATATACTGTGCACGTCTGCACAAAAGGGAATTACTAAAGGTAGGTAATGTAGGTATTGCTACCAATACATTTTATAAAAGTAGATACAGAAAATCCCTTGGACCATGTTTCAAACTCAAGTTGAACCTGTGTTATTCACCTTTTTAACCGAATTCAAAAGGTTCTCAAATCGACTGTATTTTTTAATGTGTTTTAACCTCAGAACTTTTCACTGGATGATTAAAAAAAAACTAAAAAGTGAAAAATAAAAAACATTTATACCAAAAAAAAACTGACTTCCAAATAAAAGACTACAAAGTGAAAAATAACATCAATTTCGGAAGTGGGGGTCAAAAAACGAAGGAACAAAAACATTCACTTTTTAATGTTTTATTGGAGTCTTTATGGAAGTCAGTTGTTTTTTTTTGTAAAAATGTTTTTTCTTATCCCATCGGGCAATAAAGGGGGAGGCGGTATGAATTATTTTGTTTTTTATTTCTAATAATATTGATGAAAATAAATTCCCCCCACTAACGTGTTGAGTAAGAAACATATACGTAAGAAAAAAAAGAGATAATAAAATTATTTATTCCGCGCAAACAAAATGCTAAATGAGCAAACTAAAATATTTTACCACACTAAAATGGCCCAAAAGAGTAGTAAATAAAAGACGTATAAGACTAAATTAATGAGACTGAATTATACTACCATTTTTATCAAATAAAAACAAACATATGTTATCTAAAAAAAATTCTCATCAAATCTCTCAATGCCTATAAAAATCTCCAGACGCGTTTGTAAGAAAAATACGATTTACTTTACAATTACACATTGTATTTCTTACTTTGTTTCTCATTTGTATATGTATATCTTAAAAGAATGTCCTTTAGAAGTAATAATGGGTATACAAAGTGCATTATAGTAACTTTTGTATGTAAATTGAATACTTGCTAGTTTTACAATAGTTTATATTTGCATGAATATGGTACTTTCCTTATTATTTAACAGTTTACTCTACGAAAGCAGTTATTCGAATGTAAAGCATTTTGTTTTCATTCACTTAGCAAAGTGTCTTTAAAATATTTCACATGATATAACATCAAAAAATATATTAAAAAAAATGTAGTAATCAAATAGAATAAGCGAAAATGGTGAATAAATTAATAAACTTAAACATTTAAGGATAATATTCTCACTAAAATAGATAAAACTATTAAAAATAAACCTAATCGCTTAATAAAAATTCTTATACTTTCAAAAACAATAGTAATAAAATTAAACAAACAAAAATATTATTTATTTATTTAAAATATAAAAGAAACAAAAACCTCGAACATCTTAAGACGTAACTATAAATAAAATTCCACTAGCTCCTAGACTACAAACAAGGTTAAATTAATTGCCGTAGTCAGCAATCACTCCGGAAGTCGGTCTAGTAGAGGTGTACACATCGATTACTATTGATTACTCATCCCGTGAGTCATTTGAGTCAGTCAATCGACTCAGTTGCTGCGTTGCACATCCCTTCAAGGGCTTATGAGTGTAGGAGATTTATGATTTGTTGTTGTTTTAGTAATTATATAATCGTGATATTATGTTGATGTTGATTAATAGGGGTCGTTACAAACTTAGAATCTAGCTGTATGGTTGCCTTGATATAATTTAAGCTGCCCCACGTGGCTTCACTCCCGTCACCTGGCTACCTATCCTACCCTACCTACCCTACATACATGACTGTTGCGTAACTTAAACCGTTTAAGCAGCGCACGCAACATTTTTCATTTATGCTCCGCTCCTATTGGTCGTAGCGTAATCTTTTATGGCCTATAACCTTCCTCGATAAATGGGCTATCCAACACAAAAATATTATTTTAATTCCAACCAGTAGTTCCTGATATTAGCACGTTCAAACAAACTAACTAATAATAGTATAGATAGGTACGCGTGATTTAGTCAAATGTAGGACTAATAGGTACAGAGCAGGGAGCGATTAGGAGAGCATTGGTAGCCCAGTGGTATTGACCGTGACTTACAAGTTGTAGGTCGTGGATTCGAACCCAAGTATGTGCTTTACTTTGTGTAAATTATTTCATCACCACTACTCTCAAAAACGGTGAAGGAAAACATCGTGAGGAAACCGGCATGACTTAGAACCAAACATTCGAAGACATGTGACATCCACCAAACTGCACTGGGCCCGCGTGGTGGATTACGGCCCATCCTCTCTCACAGAGAGTAGGCCTGTGTCTCAGCAGTGGGAACATTAATAGGCTGATGATGATAGGTATTTTCCATGGGTTCGTTCCCGTTGACAGCCAACAGGAACCTTGCATTTTTCTAGGATAAAAAGCTGGCTTGTCGCATGCAGCGATAGTGCTTTGAAAAGATTTTTGTTAAAAGAGCTAAAAAACTTGAGCTAGATCCGCAATCGCATCGGGAAATGCTTATCTGGAATTTCCCGATGCGATTGCGGGTCTAGCTCAAGTTTTTTAGCTCTTTTCGTGCACTCTGTGCAACAACATCTGTACCCTGAATCACCCATAGGCAAATGCCAACGATTTCAACGTGGCGCAATGCTGCTCGAAACGTATTTGAATTTGGAATCATCGATTCGACGAAGAAGAATAAAAAGAAGAACTTCCAGAAGTTATCGCCGACAAATAAACGAATTTCTTTTCTCTACTATCTTCTGCCGGCGGATTCGCTCGCGTGGAAAGTGTTAAGTCGCAGATAACCCTCAGTAGCTGATTTTAAAATGAGAATCACGTCTAAACGGCTAATCGTATTTATTTGAGAATAATTTAATGTTAATATGTTTCATTAGACCATTTTTTTAATAATCAAATCGAAGATTTTTTTTTGTTCGTATATTGTAGTGTAATTAATTTGTAAAGTTATGTCTAACACGGACAAAACAACGACAATCGCACCAAAACCGCAGGCCGTATTTAATTAAATTGACACCATTTTAAAGACAATTTAACCATCTACAAAAATCTCTTCAATCTTTTATATTAAATGGGTCTTTATTATTATAGCATAAGGATCACATTAAAACTTAACATCTGTAACCTGTACCTACTTTCTGTGCAAATAGAGATTTATTCTATTCTATTCTACATTTTGATCTGAGGCCCTTTTTAAAGTCTAACAAGGAAAGTACAAAAAACTTCAGAATTTTGGGTCGCGCGTGTATGAAACGAGTGCGCGTTTTGTTCCTTCAAGGTGTTTGGCGCCTGTCGTCATCTTAATAAGGGAACATTAGACCAAGATGAAAGTATCTTGTTACAATCCTGGTTCTGGTCCATATGCCAAGTTGCATCCAAAACCCTTCAGCCTGACTGGCGACTTGAAAAGGTAACTTTACTTTAGTTACTTTCACATTTATGATGTTATGTATGGATAGATTAAATGAGATGACTTAATAACCATAAAACGTGTATCTACGCTTTTATTACACTGCTAACCAAGCTAATTATTATGTACTACGTAACATGAAAACGATAAAATGTGACATAATCACATGCAAATACATTAAAACGTGATAATGCCAAAAACAATCAACTGCTTATGTAAACAGTAACTTATTACGCACATGATTTATAGATATATAATAATTTAGCATTTGTGGTACGTACATATGTGACTAGAATTGTGTTTTTAAGTGTAAGTATTACCTATATCTTTATACTTACAAAACAATGTTTAATATTAACGAATCTGGAGTCTCTTTCGCTCTGTCTTTTAATTACACAATAGTAAATTATTGCAAAGGCCGGGAAGTAGGCAATTGTAGGTGGAGTATGAGATTCGTAGGCGAGGACTTTACTAATACGAGACAGGCAATTGCCATTTCTGCCGGGGCATATATAGTGCTTTTCTCAAAAGAATGCAGAGCAATAATAGTACATTACTGCAGCGGCCAGCAAAAGAGGTATTGATGGACGAACGTGTAAATGTGGGCCGAGGCGAAGCCGAGGCACACATACGTAAGTCCATCAATGCCTAGTTGTGGCCAAGGCTTGTATAGTACTTTTCTCAAATATGCGCGGAAATTTAAACTAAGTAGTACCTAGAACTCATTTTGTCAAAATCAATGACGAACAACAATAATTGTTCCCGCGTTAGTGTTCATTTGTTTTTTTTTCAATAAACAGCGTTCTATTTGCAAGCCAGTTCGAAATTAAAAAAAATCCTTTAATAAGTTACCTCCTTGGTGGCCATGCTTCGGCGAAAAAGATCGTTCCATTTTTAAATTACACGACAGATATGAGTTTACTATGGAATTTATTTGGCCGCTACACACGACAGATATGGATTTTCATACAACTTTTGCCGGCCGCTGCGCGCATGTATTTGGCCAGTACAGCAATTGCGATTTATCTCGAAGAAGGTTGTCAAAATAATGCTCAAATTTCCAAGCATGTTTGAGAAAAACATATTTTTTATATTAGGTATACATTTAATTTATTAAAAGTTACAACAACATTGCTGGAGTGTTGTAATGTTCCAAATTTAAAAATAACGCTACTGCAATGGTTTTGTGCAACATTGTTGGAGCGTTGTAATGTTCCAAATTCAAAAAACGCTCCTGCAATAGATTTGATTTTCTTTTTCCGTAAATTCGATACCTAGCGTGTTCTGTTTTCGAAAATAATGACAATATTTCCATGTATGTTTGAGAAATAGTACATTACTGCAGAATACAGTAAGTAAGCTTTCCTGGCCAAGTATGAGTTAACCGGACCGAACCGCAGGTGAGGTCCGGTTATATACGAGCCCAGGATGGCTTTCTTACTGGTTGAGGCTTGTATAATGCTTTTCTCAAAAATGTAAGAAAGTGTAACAACAAATTCGTTTAATTAATATTGAAGGTTACATTCATATTAGGGCAATTACTGATAGATATTGTGATCGATTTACCGGGGGCATTTATATTTGTTTTGCTAATTCGGCCTCAGCTTTTACATCAGGAGGAGTGCCATCTATTGCCGAATCAGATTCGCTTGAACAATTTTTTTGGGATTATCTATGTTCACGCGGTAAATTAAAACACAATTGAAATCCCGCCAGACGATAAAATTGTTTTTTTTTTACTAAAAAGTTTGCGTTTAGTTTTGAACATTGTTCTATTTTTACATGACATGAATGTACTAGTAAGAAAACAAAAAAGGGTTTTTGAATGTTAATATTAGAATGGAAAGTTTTAATCCAACATTATTTATAAACTTAAATTACTAAATACAAACATAAAATCCCACACTATACTTCTACAACATTACTAAGTACAAAACGCAATGTGCGTACTTTTTCTGCGTCGCGGTAAGTGTCACAGAGTATAAAATGGATGGCTCCAAAAATATATCTATCTCATAAAATGTCAAACCAAAAAGAGAGATAAATATATATTTGGAGCCTCCCCCCTATAACCATGGCTAAACTCTAATCTGTGTCTGGTAACATGTTTTTTTTTCCAAGGAGATCGTAAAGAGGATGACCAACTGTCCAGTAAGTAAATTACATACTTACTTACTGGACAGTTGTGAATAAGTCTCCAGTAAAGTTCACTTTCTGGATACTTTTTAGAGATGTTACGGCAACATTACATAACATTTTTGAGAAAAATACTTTGAACTACACTGCCGTTTGCCGTCGAACACACTTTCGGACGCGAAAAGCATACCTCCGCTGGCTCAGCAATGGTTCACTTTGAACACTAGATTTAGGTCATACGACCTCCTAATTAATAACGTAATTATTGATTAATATAATACCAGCCTATAACTACAGCTGCAGCGAAAAAGACTCTTCTCATATTATCAAGGCCTTCATCGCATCAGTTATTATTCTAACAGTGCTTATAGGCATGCACACATCTAGTTTACACAAAAATAAACATAACAAGTACAAGGTTTGGAAAACATTTCCATGCTTCTGGAGCAGTCGGGTAAAAAGTCACAATAGGTACTTACCCGAATTATTGTACATTGTATTGTACATTGTACATGAAGTTTTAATAAATACAATTTAACCCACAAACGTACAGCTGAGCCATCAAGTCTTTGATCAAATCTCTGATCAAAAAACCCAGCCATATTTTTTTAGCTAAAAACATGTTTCATAAATTCCCTATCTCCTGTACTACATTCAGACTCATTCAGGAAGCATAAAATTTTCCTAATAACCCTTTTGATAACGTGTGTCGGTATTACCCAACGACCTACATAACTTGATACCTGCAATTCGGTACATTTACGATCTCCTTATCATCATTTCCGTACATAAAATAGTTTGAGGGGTCAAGTCGAACTGGTTCAGTGCGAAACAACCAAACGTTTGATAAGTATTACAAAGTTATCCGTGTCTTGAATCACGGTAATTTAGACTTTATTTGTAGAGAATAAGGATTGTTTTGGTGGTAATTGTAAGTTGGTGGTTTCAATTCGTTGTTTTTATTGCAAATAATTGAATCATTAGCCACAGTCGAATCGGATGCAGTATGCCAAGGTTGTGCAAATATTTGTTTTAAAGCTTGTGTTCCTAACCTATAGACGTTGACTGATATATTGTGTAAATATTTTTGTGAATAACACAATGGGAATCGTTTATTAATTGAAATAATACTTATTTCTTCTCGTATATATGAGGATGCCCTCTTTCATGCCAGTTCTTCGTTTACAAGTTCAGGGACAGACTCTGTTTACATTTGTTTGATCAACGACTGACTGATGTCATTAAGTTTAAAAATAAAAAAAGTTAATTAAAAAAAACAAAAACCCGACTGCTTAAAAAGCGAACTAAAAAGACGTATACAAGAAGAAAATCATACTGTGCAGTCGGAGGGTACATTTTCGCGAGCTGGCTGACCAAAACCAGACGTCTTTTTAGTTCGCTTTTCAAACAGTCGGTTTTTTTGTTTTTTTTAATTATAACTTTTAGTTATATTTTATTGAATTAGGTATATTTAAACATATAAGTGGTATATATTTTTGAAATCATCTCTTAAAGCCCTTTATTTTGATACTACTAGGTGGGAATGGAAAAAAAAAATTGGTGCCCCACAATATGGCGCCCAAAATCCGCCATTTTTTTATTTTCCAATTTTAATGTAGCCAGTGACACTCGCAAGGTTTAGAGGAATCGATTGACGTACGAATCATCAAAATCGGAGAATGCGTTTGGTCTCTAGAAAGCCATATGGGAACAAACATTCATACATACATAGACTGATAAACA
The DNA here is from genome assembly GCA_964057195.1 of Orthosia cruda. Taxonomy (NCBI): domain Eukaryota; kingdom Metazoa; phylum Arthropoda; class Insecta; order Lepidoptera; family Noctuidae; genus Orthosia; species Orthosia cruda. The sequence continues at coordinate 18,229,333 of OZ059833.1, read as the reverse complement.
CATTACCCTCCTTGAGAAGTCTGGTAAAAATACCCATTCGCCCTTCTTTTCATGAGTTCTAAATTATTTCAATAATCAATATGTGCCTATTTTTATTATAAGTCTCGGGATTATTCCGAATAGTTTATTTTTAATCAAACAGAGACATCTTTCATAAGCCAAATAAAAGCTATAAAAATGAATGAAAGGTATTTTTTTAATTGTCTAGAAATTTTAATAGTAAATTGAACCTTATAATTTTAAATGTTATATTTATATATTTTTTTAAATTGAATTTGTCTGTCCTAGAATTACCATACTTTGAGAGTTCCTGCCGCCTGTACTATAGGTTTACTCTACAAGATTAAATATAGGTATCTGTCTACATTGGTACTAAACTGTCCTACTGTAATTCATAATACTGTGACATACTTCAGTAGCAGTACAACATTGTAACAATTACAAAAAGCTTTATCAATTGTGATACAGCTATTATGAAACGATAGCACACGCGAAGGAAGCAGCAATTAGTAGTATTTGATTGGTGTTAATAGTTTAAAAAAAAACTCGTGGCTAAATAATATTAGCTGCACGGGTCGATCATCAAGGTTAAACAACGCTTGCCGAGGTCGTTCTATGGATGGGTGACCATCCAGTACATACTGAAACTCCTCCATGCCTCGAAAACCACTTTAAGTCGTTCGTCCAAGCTGTGAGACAAATACAAGACAGTATTTACCGGTAGCTAGAAGCTGGGCAATCTGACTTCAATTTTGCCGAGGGATATCGTCGAACATCGACGCCGAGTTGCCAGCTTGTCGGTTTTTTGTCGGTTACATTTCGGGGAGTGTGCGACGGAACTGCACAATTTTTTCCGCCTAGCCCTTTCCATCATCGGACTATAAGATGTACGGAAATGCGCCATCGGTACATGGTGGACATCCCACCTATACGCACAAAGCGTTTTGCTACGAGTAATACTTTCATTGTGCGCACAGCTAAGAAGTGGAATTCCCTTTAAGTCAAGATTGAATAGGTTACTTCTAGGCAAGCGTGCTTCACCGTAGACCACATCATCACTTACCATCAGGCGAGGTAGTGGTCAAACGCGAGCCTATCGAATATAAAAAAAAAAGTGTTACCCAGTTACTGGGTTGTGGAGGTCACATAGGCAGTAACTATCTCTATGGAAAATGCTGGGTTTTAGTTTGCTGACTGGAACCCAACCTCAGCATAGTAGGTAGAAGGATAGTCACAGCGGATATTTGTGTCTCTGAAGTTGGCTCTACAAACCATTGCGCATGAAACAGTTTGTCATCGAGTATACTGCATGGAGTAAGCGAGATATGACGATGCGACAAACGTAAGCGAGTGAAAGGCAGTTATACAATCTATCTTCTACTACAACATTGACACAAAAATAGCAACTGCACAGGGTCTTGCAGCCAAATTCAGAGACACAAAAATCCGCTGTGACTACTGTCGACTGTTTGAAGTTGTCCTACTGTAATTGACTAAACTGTGACAAGCGTTAGTAGCACAGTTAGTACAGTACGACATTGTAACAATTACAAATAGCTTTATCAATTGCGATTCAGCTATTATGAAACGATAGGACACGCGAAGGAAGCATTAATTAGGAGTACATTTGGTGTTAATTTGTTAGTAATGACTTTGTTATCTATTAGGAGTGGGTTTTTTTAATTGGAAAATTATTTCAATGAATTTACTTGCTTCTGTCTAAAGCTACGCGTGAAAATTATCCCACGGGACCGTACCACCGGCGGATTTAGGCAACTGTTGTCCAAATCCAGGACATGGTCTACCCTGTGCCAAATTTCATCTAATTCCGTTCAGCCATCAAATCGGAAAAAAAAACGTAACATACAGAGCGAGTTACTTTTGCATTTATAATACAAGCTTCTGCCAGCGGATTCGCTCGCGTGAAAGTCGAAAATTATACCGATGGGACATATTCCCGGGACAAAAAGTTATTATATGTGCTATTCCAGACAATAATCTAGCTCTGTGACAAATTTCATTCGATCCGTCAAGCCATTAGAGCGTGAAGAAGTAACAAACATACAAACACACACAAACTTTCGCCTTTATAATATTAGTGTGAAGCTTCTGCATTATCCCGAAAGAACAAAATTAAAACCTTCCAAAAGACTAACGGACAGCGAAACTACTTTTGATAACGGAACCCTAAACACTCTGCCCGAAATGAGAATCGAATTCAGGACCCCTAGCAACAACCACACTTACACAAGAAACACACATTCTAGCTAAGCCATGGTCGGATAAAAATAGCCAATTAATCTAGATCACCCACGCACTTTCTTCCCATCAAATCTCCATATGGACACACCATCAAAGATATACGCATAAATAATTTGATATAGAACAACAAAATGTGAGAAAAAATCGACGCAAGCGCCGGGTGAATGACCTCCCGTGATACAGATGTTGTTTTTATGTAAATATTATTAAAAAAAACACGCATGTAACGGTGTTTTGATGTGTTTGTTTATAGTACAGGATGTTTTGAAAAGAGAAAGGAATTGTAGGGCAAAGAGGACTTCTTTTGTTTGAAATGGCAATTCGTTTTCTTTGTTTAGTATGAATTTGGAATGGGAAATTATTAACCAAGCGAAAAATATACTGAGTGGGCGACTATCATACTAAGTTACTATTTATCTGGTTTGAGTCTTTTAGGAGGTTTTTGTGAGCTGCGGTAATAATATTGTTGCATAATTTAATTGTATTTAGGGTTCTATTTTCTATTTTAGCTTATTATTCTTAAAAAAATAGCTGAATAACCGACGAGGCACCGTCGCTGTGCAGCGAGGAAGTTCGGGTGTATTTAACGAATTAGTCTAAGAGCGAGCGAAGCGAGCTCGGCAACTTAGGGCACCCCGACACGGATAGGTTAGGTTCGAAGGGGATGATGCGAGCTGAAGTGAACGAGCAAAGCGAGCGAACTTAGCTCCCGTCATCTAGGTCCCTTCATTTAAGGTTACTTTAGACCCTGCAGACAGAAAAAGGAGATCTACATATTTTATTTTCAAGTCGCTGTTTTAAATATTTGTATTGGCCCACTGTTTGTAGCCCACTTAGTATTTCAGTATGGAATTGGAATTTACCTTTGACGTTGTATGGTCAATAGTGGCATAGAACAAAAAAAAAACACGTCTGTATTCCCTAAAGGGTTGGTCAGAGGTGCACCTATAATAGGAACCTACGCCCAGAAAAAAATATTTTTAGGGTTCCGTAGTCAACCACTTTTTTCTCCTCTATCGCATGCTGTGGAGTATTAATGGAAATGCCAATTAACAATATTAGGGGTCTGAGACAACCGTTTTTCGATTCAGGGATCCTTTTGTGTAAAATTAAGTATTAAATGGCTAATTTATGTTGGAGTCAAGTGTCCCAGTCAGGAGAGGCTGCCAGCTAAATGGTTGCTTTTGTATATGTAAAAACATTCATGGCAGTAGTATATATAACGAAATTAAATGGAATACTATCACAGCTAAGTAGGCTTTACAAGTATTAATAGTCGACCAACTTATAAAATGTACTACGAAAAGTAAAAATGTTGTATAATAATGTATGGGGACAACAGTTTCCGAACAGCAAAGTTAATTGTGTCCCTTCGTTAGATCAATGTTCGGTGCTTTCGTTTTTTAAGAACGTTAGTAATGTTACCTATTCATTTTAGTAAACGTAGATGTTTATACGGAACCCTCTGTGCGCGTTTCAGGATAAGGAATTTTCTTATGACGTTAATTTGGTCAATAGATGGTGTTTATTACAGGAAATAAAATACACAGAAATGTTTTTAAGTATTTTTTATTTATTAAACAATTCGTTGTGGTAACCATAATTTATTATTTATTGACAATTATAATTTATTATTAAGTAGAACAGAATAGGTAACATGGCTTTCATTTTACACTACAACTAACGTGTTTAAAACTAAAGTAAATAAACTAAAATAAGACTAGAATTAAAGTTACTTGTATAACTTTAAAAAAAATTCTGACAATACGTATGTAACTTAGTAGTTATATATTTATAAAATTGAGCAATATTTATTTCACAACTCCACACATATGCCACTGCCTTAAGTAAGGATGAAATCTCGAAAAAATTGTCAATTTATTCCATGGAAACGAGGGAAAAAACGAAAAGAAGTATAACTTGGTATGTGGCTGGTCACTGATGAGTTAATTCTTAAGTAAAATATAATTATAACTTTATTAAGTTAGTTGTCGATAGAGAATAAGTAGGCTGAACTGGCAATGGGCCGGCCATATTAGCAGTAGAACCGATGAGAGTTGGTGTAAACGTGTGAGTGGAGATCACGAATGGCTAAACGTAGCAAGGGACGCCCTCAGGCTAGGTGAAGAGACGATCTTCGCAGGGTGGCTGGTAGCAACTGGATGAGAGCTGCCGAAAATCGATATCAATTGCGTGCGATTGGAGAGGCCTATTCCAGCAGTGGATTGCTATATGCTGATGATGATGATGAAGTAGGTAAGGTATTGTAACTTAATCCGTCTTATTAATAAAAATGACTTATTACCAGCTTACTCCGAAGTTACTCTTGGACTAGCTAATCCCAGAGTAACTACGGATTAACTTATGTTTAGCAATGTTATTAATAAACATGGAGTAACCTCGGATTAACTGTTCATTCCTTACTCTTGGAATTACGCGTAAGCACACCCAGCAACAACCCAGTTGAATTTAAAAGTAAAAAGAATGAACCAGTGAACGAAAGCAAGCAAGTTGATGACATAAAGTAGAAAAAGAAACGAAAAATTTGGCGGACAGAGTCTCATAAAGTTTAGAAAGTGGAGGAGGCAATTTTAAAATTATCTCAACAATTTAAACGTAAAAGGCTCAGAAATAAGAAATGATTTTAAAAAGAAATACAATATATTTATTTTAACATAAAATTATCATCAACAAATCAAAACTATAAAAATGTCAATCAAACATAATAATAAATGTAGTCGCCATAGACATACTACTCTTATTCTGACCTTAAACTAGCTAGCACCATGGTGTAACTTTTAGTCCGAGACTAGAGTCAGATTAGTATAATCCCTTCTTAATCCGTGTTTATTAATACGGATATTTGTTAGTACCTACAACCTATACCAATGCTTGGAGTAAACTTAATCTTACCTTATTCTACGTTTATTAATAAGACGGTATAGAATATATTTTAACAATAAAACGTTTTGGCCTTCTTCCTACACAACCTAAGTATCACATCTTTATCAAGTCAATTATTTTAAAAATTCTTCTCTACTCCCTCTTCTCTAAAGTACCAACATACTTCTCAGGCCTGAACCTCTTAAAGTTCCATCCGAAACTCCTCTGTGTCCCCGCAGTTCTATTCAAGGACGGAGAAGAAGGCAGAGAGTCGTCTGGTCGAGAGAGAGTAGAAGAGTCTTCAGGAATAGAGAGATCCGTAGGAGAAACAGACATGTCGGGAGTGAAGAGGAGATTGGTGGAGGCTTTCAGGTCTTCTTCGAAGTCTTTCATATAGCTTGCACTGCAGAGAGGGGTTTCCACTTGTTCTACTGTGTTTAAGTTGGCTTCATCAATTTTGTACGATTCTTCTTTTTTGCTGTAGCTGTGGAAGAAGAAAGAAAAATGATTTAATAAAAGAGTATTCGTTTTGGGAAGGAGAGATGCAGGCAAGCGCCGCGCCGAGAGGTGTTTGAGAGTAATTATTTCTGTTGAGAATTGGAGGTAAGAACATGTTAAACACGACATTGATGCCAACGTTTGACATGTATTCAATTGTAGTTTGCCAAATACTCAACTTCCAATTATTAATTCAGAAATCAGGAGTTGGTCTACTTAACTAAGGTAGTAATTGGCGTATCTCTAGACTAAAAACGAAGCCATGCGTTTTACAATGCCAATGATAATTTTCTATTTACGCCGGGGATAGTGTAGCTTCCCAACGGTGAAAGAATTTTTGAAATCGGTCCAGTAGTTTTTAAGTTTATTCGTTACATACAAAAATACAAATCTTTCCTCTTTAGAATATTAATAATATTTAGTATATATTAGTATATATAGTATAGAAGTATAGAAATAGATTATATAATCACATCACACTATTATTATAAAAGCGAAAGTTTGTGAGTGTGTGTATGTGTTTGTATGTTTGATATTTCTTCACGCTCAAACGGTTGGACGGATCTGGATGAAATTTGGCACAGACCTAGATTATAGTCAGGAATAGCACATAGGATAGTTTTTATCCCGGGAACATGTTCCCTCGGGATAATTTTCAGAAGCTTGTTG